>CM071939.1:3688376-4888376 GCA_036784905.1 Acrossocheilus fasciatus | reverse complement strand
ATGCTTATGAAGATTAAATTATATTAAATGAATACATTTTTATTCTGTATGTTTATTTCAACCTATATGTTAACTAATTATATAAACTCGTTAGTATAATTTCAAGCATTTAAAGCATAATCTTTTGGAGATCCCATTTTAATGTCCAGTTCTCACTATTAGTCTAAATATTAACTATGACTTTTACCTCAATAAACTCCTAATTACTGCTTATTAATAGTTAGGGTAGTTGTTAAGTTTAGGTAGGCCTATTAGGTATATATACATAAGCATGAAGCTATAATATGGTCATGCAGAATAAGGCATTAATATGTGCTTTATAAGTACTGATAAACAGCCAATAAACTAGTAATATGCATGCTAATAAGCAGCTTTGTGAGAATTGATCCCTACACTGTAAAAAAAAAATGCCGTACAATTTACGGTAAAAAAAACAGCAGCTGTGGTTGCCAGAATTCTACCGTAAAATATACGGTAGCACCGTTTTAGGTTTTAACTTAAATTTACAGTTAAATACTAGGAATGGCTGACGCGAAAAACTGAAGTTGCGACACGGTGTCAAGATCCCGAAGCGCAGATGTTTCGAAACACTGCTCCGAAGCGTGATTCAAAACACCCATGTCACGTGACTAAGGCGATCGAAGCATCAGGGCGTGTCACAAGTGTTTCGAGATTTGGCATACCTGCCGAATCTGCGTTTGATTGACAGGGTTGGTAACAAATCACACAATCGCACATCTGTCTCAACCTAACTCCCACAAAGTAGAAAAGTGGAGTTAACGCATCTTCACTTTGTGGGTTTTTGTGAGAGGATTTTTTTAAAGGCTGGAGAAATTATATGTAAAAAAAAAAGAAGTAGGCTAAGTCCATCAACAGCAGAACAATAAATATTTTTAAATAAAAATCTTTATATGTAAAAAAAGTGGCTTGATGTACTTTATTGTATATTTTTCCTTACCAAAATAACAATTAGTTATTCACAAAGAGTTCATTCAGACGTCAGACTGATGTTTCAACACATTACAAGAACAGAACAATAAAAACACACATTTTAATTGTGTTTTATAATTTTGCCAAGATGACTGCGTCACCCAGGATTTGAACCCAATGTGACAGCATTCCAGTCGAGCATACTAACCACTCCCCCGAATCGCTTAGTGGATCGACAAACACAATTTGCTTAACTGTTTCTTTGTCAACTCTGTTTCAGAGCAATACTTGAAAATTACCACTAGGTGTCACCGTAGAGACAGGTGTCGAAATGTTTCGAAGCCTCGACACATTTGCTTCGACTGCTTCAGTGTTTCACGAAGCCTCGCTTTGCCAACCACTATTAAATACCATAATTTAAATTAACTGATATAATGTTAATATACCAACCTATTGAAATACTGAAATCTGCTTTGTACCTTTGAAATACACTGATAACCATCAAATGCAGAAGATGATGAGAGTCACATGATGAACCAAAGTCCATCACAAGCAGCTTATAAATAATAACATAGAAGGTGCACAGTGTCATTCACACAAGCACTAAACACCATCATGGTGAGACTCATTAAACTGACATATGCAATAAAAATTAGATGTAACATACAACCCTAATAAACATAAGTGATAAGAAAAAAACTAACAAGAAACCAAGTTGTTTCAAAGAAAAAACATCAAATTCAAACAGAATTTGAAATGCAACGCAGGGAATTCTGGGAACGTCAATTTACGGTTTTTCTCTGTAAATTTTACATTCTTTTTCACTTCCAAAAGCGATATTTCACCATAAAATTGTCTGAAATGTCTATTACAGTTTTTCACCGTATATATTAGGGGAACGTACCGTTAACCATTTAACAGGTTTTTACCGTAGCTTTTTCACAGTATTTTACCGTTAAAATCACGGTCATTTTTTACAGTGTATGCTAAAGTGTTACCCTTTTGGATATAAATTCATTCAAATGCGCACTGCTTAAACTTATTATATAAAACGTGCTCTAAAAGATGCATCTTCAGCCCATCTGCCAAAAGCTGAGAGAGCCTTCCAGAGTCTTGAAAGAGCGCTTTCCGTGCTGCTGCGGTGGGCGGTGCAGCGGCTGCTGAGAGCTGTTGCTATTCCAGCGTTTCATCAGGAAATCATCCTCTCAGCGCGCGCTGTCACAACTCCCGCAGGTACGTCAAACTCACCGCGCGTGCAGTTGTGAGAGAGGGTCATTCCCGCCGGCGGGAAACTGTCTTAACACCTGCATCGGACGTTGACAGCAGACTGAACATTTTTACCTCAGAAAACAACGCGGGAACACACCTAGTCACTTCACCAATAAGACCTGATAAACATTTCATTGAACTTCCTCGCAGAAGGAGACTTCTGGTATGGAAATTGATGTTTTTTTTTTTTTTTTTCTATCCCAGGCTTTTAAGAACATGATTTCATGGATTAACTTCCACTTTTTCTGTCTCAGACACACTGTTGAGGGATGAACTCGTCTGCTGGAGTAGGGAATTACCGGAGAGGTTCAACCAAAGGTGATAAGGTAAGCTGCTGATTTCTTCCAACATTGATTCAAGACAAATTAATAGATTAATAAATAAGACCAATTTCTTCTGTATCATTCCCACACTCTCTGTGTGCCTTTTACATGAAAACGGTGCACATAATTCTCATTGAGCACTTTTAGGCAGCTTCAGTATCCATGGAAATCACCTACTTTGTATTGAATATGCCCTAGCTGGACATAAAAATGGTAATGAGAACAAAAAATAAAAAAAAATAACATGCAGCCTATGTGAGATTGAGGTACAGGGATTTTCATAACAAGGTCAGGTGTTGTTCTGTTTCCCTCAGGTTTTGTTGTTTTGTTCTGTTTTACTGCACCTAATTTAACACTGAGTTTCAGGGGACAGGAAAATTGTGTGAACTTGACAGGATTTATGAAGTGAAAGTCAAAACCACCTCAGGACTGCCAAAAGCCAGGCAGTCTGCCCCACTCCAAAGCTCCCTATGGAGGATAACTGTTCTTTGATGTTGAGGTTGGAAGCAACATGAAATGATGGAGGTGAATATTACATAACTTATATTGGGAGTTTAAGACGTTACATAAAATGAGTGGACGACTTTGAACGTCAAATGGACATTTTGCACCACTTCTTTCAATATATTTACACACAGCGATGGCTGATGATACATAAAGATGCCTTCATATTGAAGATACAGTTGTCAAGGTGAAGTACTGTACAATTTTACTGTACTTACAATTGTATGCATAGCCTTGTGTAGCAAAGCACAGTGGTGCTGTTTAATTATCTTCAAGGTGGCAGTCATAAACATCAAGTCAACTTTTATCTGTTCGCAGTCTATTGTCAAAAAGAGTTTAAGAACGGATGTGAAATACATTGCCAAGATTGAAGTGAAGTAGTTATTGAGTGATGGATTACAGTAATACAAGTCTGTGTTTGGGGTGTGTGGTATTGACAATAAATGATATCTTGATATTTAATGGGATTTTTTTCGATAATGATAATTAAACAATATTTTGCTTAGTGGCCTGTCATCATGGATAAATATATGACACTGAAACCTCCAGTAGGTGGCAGCAAGTCCCTGTCTTTACAAGTGCTTCATTGAATCATTTATTCAGACAATTTGTTCTAAACAGCTGATTCATTTAGAAACGAAGCAAGTGTCTGTCTTTATGAATGGATTATTGAATCATTGACTCAAATGATTCGTTCTAAAACACACTGATTTAGGAACGAATCAGCGCAGTGTTGCTCTGAGATGCACGAATGTTCTGCTGCAGCTTTGCTTGGAACTATTTTCATTGTTGAAAAAAACAACAACAGACCATATTGTGTCTCAAATGTAACTCACTTAATATAACATTGTTTAACTGTTGTATAAAATTAATAACACAATGGCGATTGTGCTAATATTTAGGAAAAAGGCACAGTTGTGTGTACTTAACTATATAAAAAAAACCCATATAGTGATATTTTTTTGCTTTCATAACTGCATTTTAATAGGCTTCATCATGCATAAAAAGGCTTTTGGACTTTCAAGACGTATTTTTGTTTATTTTTTGCAAAGTGAGTGACATAATCAATAATGTCAGCTCATATATCGTTAAAACAACAATTATGACACTCAAAAAAATGGTCAATTCTAATAGATTCTAATGCAATTAAACTTGTTTTATGTACAGCAGAAAAGGTACCACTATTGACCTGACCAGGACTGTTTTATGGAGTTATGCTGGTGTGTTTTCTTGGTGACTCAATCCTACAGATGACTTGAGTAACTTGAACCTGTGCTTTTCTGCAACATTATCCGTTCTGATATCTGACTAATATGTCATAGATGACTCAGGCTCACTGCATTATGACATCCAGGCTTAAAACTTCCATATAGGATGCTGTCACTCAAACAAATCTGTAGATTCACTGGACAAGGTTGCTTTGTTCTCTTCATCCTTATCCAGTTTTCTTCCTCCCAGTCATTTTTTAGCTTACCTTTGGTTGTCCTTATCCAGTCTAAAAGATATTCAAAGCAGATGTATTGCTCATTTTGAATCAAGCATTAGGTTGCTTATACCCCCCAGTTATTCCTACCCTAATTATCCTCAACATCAGAGTTTGAGTTATTTTCTTAATATTTCTGTGCAGAGTTTTTCTTATTTTATTGTGCCGCTGTTTTTTGCGAACACCTCTGGGGTTTTGTATTACAAAGTTTTAAGGTCTTGTGACATCACAGCAGCGAATTGCCAACATCCTGACCCACATAAACTGATATTTAGTTCATTGCTTGTGAAGATGCAACTGACTGGAGAAAACATCAGCCGGAAGTCACTGAAGCATTTTTTTCTTCTTTTTTATTAGCAATTCAGTATACTCATTTGAAATGTTTACACCCACTGGATAGGAACAAGAAAGGCAAAGCGGAGGCACTGGGGGTGTTCTGCTCTACTGTGAGGCAGATGGCTTCAAGTTTTGAAGAATCAAAATTGTCAACTGCACACTGGAATATATTTTCGCTTTTTAATGCATTTTAATGAGAGTCTAAAAAGAGGAGGACGTTTGCTGAGAATCACTGAGTGGTTTGCTAGAGATTACAGTTGTTTTTAATGGAAAGGATAATCATGTCTTTCATGTCATGGTCTGGTGCATGGCCATTCTTGCCATGTTAAAGCGTACTGGGGTCCAGATTCTGTGGAAGCAGCAAACTAAACAAAGTGCGCCCTCTGCTGGCAGGATGTGCACTTGTTATTGGCATCAGAGCACCGTCCAATAGTGCCTGTTATAGTAATCTGGTTAAACAGGTCTTGTTTACTGTGGTGTCAGGATCAGTATGGATTGAAGTTGCGCAGCTTGAAAGTTCTTGTTGACATTTCTTATGTCAATAGACAACCATCTTTTTCTATAATACCTAATAAAGTAATATTAAACACTCTCCTCTACTCCACATGTATTTTGTCTCTTACTAGATACTACATTGGATATTAGGGTTGTAACAATTCACTCCACGTTTCACGATATTGGTTTCATGATACAAATTTCTTAATTTCTTTTAAGATTTAAGATTATTAATGAAAAAGTCTCCCTTTATTATTTCTCAGACAAAATGCTGCATATTTCTTTGTGTAATTGAAATATCTTGAAATATTGAAATATGTCAAATCATACAACTAATTAATTTTTTTAAAACAAATCTCAAATCAAATAAATAAATGAATAATACAAATAAAATAAATTTGTTCATATAAAGAAACTAAGACTTTGTCTGCGCTTTTTCCTAGCTTGTTTTTTACGTAAAAAAAAAAAAAAAAAAATTTGACTATTCATTTTTTTGAGCAAGGGACATGGAGGAGCTGTAAAGTATGCAGCTTCAGCACCCCTGCTGTTTAAAAGGTGTATTGCGATTCATTTAACATCTCAACTGACTTGAATTGTCATTGATTTTCAGCCAGCTCAGAGTGCATCGTTACATTCCTATTGGATGTAATATGGGGGAAATGTTTATCTAAGAAAATGTCCTGTCTGTGCTGTTGTTTGCACGACTCTATTTTAACATTTGACTTAATAATGACATCCGTGCGTCTGAAATTTCTGTCATATGCTTTGGAAGACAGTAATAGAGTCACAGGTGCTCTCTTTTGCAGCTTTATTGCGTAAAGAAATGTGATTTATTAATTTTTTAAATAAAAGGCTATTGATAAATAGCAAGTAAAGAAAAGGTTGTGGAGTGACTGGGCAGTTGAATGTGTTTTAAGTGTAGTTGGCTCTACAATCAGCTGGGAAAGGCCAGTTTCTGAATGTTACAATCAAAGCATGTTCATACATTTCACAGAATGATTCTAGACAGCTGACAGTTGTTTTGATTCAGTTTTTTTTTAGGTAGTTTTAAAGCATATTTGCCATGTGGCGGTGGGTGGCCACATGGCAAATATGTTGATTACATTTGTTGATTTTCCACATGTTGATCTACTGCACCAAACATAACATTACATGACAAAATGTCATGAATCCCCTACCCTCAGTTTTCCTCAGTGCAAAATGAGAAAGTTGGAAAATTGGCAAGGTGGAGCGAGGGGGAAGCAGGTAGAAGTGGTCCAACTCCAAGAGAGAGTTCAGCAAGAATCACAAATGTCCACATCAGTATATTCTGTTTTCAGCAGTAGACCTATGTCTGCACTTTTTACTTCTGGATGGAGGGCTGACCAAGGACAGTGGACTTGCTAATTACTTCTCTACAGACATCTGCTACATAAGCTTTCGCTTTGTTGTAGAGTAAAATCAATGCCAGATTTTATGGTAGTTGTCAAAATCCAGGTTTGTGAGACTGAGGACAGAGCAGAACCAGAGGTCAGAAATTATTTATTGTTGAAAAAATGAGCAAGTGTGAAAATGTAAGTGGTAAAAACAATGTAATAAAAACATTCAGGGCTTTACTAAAATGTTTTGAGGTTTAAGTCCTGGAGGCACTGCCCATGAGTCTCAAATTTTTCCCACAAGAATTGCTTTTTGCAAACAGCCATTTCAGGGTCATTGGAAAACTTGCAAACCCTTCATACATCTGTGCATTTGCAGCCCATGCTTCTGGGAAACAGTAATACACATGGACAGCAATAATCATCATTATGACATTGTTGATTTTAAATTCAGAAATTAACCATATGTAGAATTGTTGCTTATTGTTACATTGTTTAATTGTTATACCAAGATTTTACAAACTTTACAGCTTGAAATTGAATGTAAATGACACTCTTGTAGGTTTACTTCTTACCTGGTCTCTGTTTTTGGCTGTTTATCTGATGTATTTTAAACACTCATGTATTAGGTGTATTTAGGTTAGCAGGGCTCGAAAATTAACTTCTATACTTGGTAGCACTGGTGCTCCCAACTTTAAAAAGTTAGGAGCACCAGCAAAAATTTAGGAGCACCCACCAAAAATTAATGAGCACCACAACTACAAATTATATATTAACAGATTTCATCTTTACATTCTTAACTTTAATGCAGATTGGTTAATATATTAACTGTCAGTCACTCAGTCACTGCTTTCCGCTGTCAGGTGACAGGGAGCTATAACTACCGCGGGAAATGCAAAGGGCTGAAGAAGAGAGAAAATGAAAAGAAACACTGACAGATTTCTTTCGTAAAGCACCTAAATTAATCTGAGTTTGGTTAAACACAGAGAGAGCTCCTCTTTGGTGAGGGTTAGGATGGTGTATGCCGTGTTAAATTTTACATTTAGCTCTGCCAATTGCGCAGAACCGCTGGCAGCTAGGGGTTTGCAATATTGACAAAAAATTATATCCTATTTTCTAGGATTTTTTCGATAACGAGAATTAGACGATATTTTGCTTGTGCTATTGTGCTGATCTTGTGTTATTGTGCTGGTAGTCAGTTCACAGCAGTGATAGAAATTAATCTTTTCCAATAAGTTTAAATTGATTTTTACCTTTTATGGTCATTTTCACAATTAAGTCATTTTTTCTAAAAGTGTGCATCATCATTTGAGTCAAATTCTTACATTTTAATCGGTCAATCAGGATAATAAGACATTTGGGCTGTTATCAAGCAAATGAAATCAGTATTAACAAAATTCATCTTTGAATTTGAATTTTGAATTTCTGAAGTGACATTTAGATGCACTTACACCTGCTTAATGCTGGACATGAATGCATTTAACCTGCAGTTACACATGCATATATAATGTTTTAATACTGTAAACATAAAACATTGAATACTGATATTTGAAATTATTTTTTTTTTAAAAATTAAAAGATATTTTAAATGTGAAATTACAACCGCCAGTAGGTGGCATCAAGTCACTGTTAATAAGTGAGTCACTGCGATTGAACCGAATCATTTAAATGGTTGATTCATTCAGGAACGAAACGAAACAAAACACCGTCATGTTGCTCAGAGACGCTAAACAGTGCTGTGGCTTTGTTTGGAATTATTTTTGTTGTCGAAAAGGAGCAAAAACAGGAAATATGGTGTCTACAATGTAAGTCTCTTAATATTCACTTCTTGTTTATTGAACTGTTGTATAAAATCAATATCACATTTGTAACCATGCTGATTTTTGGAGGAAAAAACAGCACTGTTCATGTGATATTAACTATAAGAAATTATATAAAGCCCCCATATCTTGAATTTTGTGATGCGTTGTAATAGACTGAATCATGCAGTGAAAACACACTGTAAATGCACACGTGCTACCTACCAGACTTTATCACGTCATGTATGCGTGCACTCTCTGGAGGTGTTTGGTTTGGTTTTTGCAATATACTCGATAATGTCAAATCGCACATCGTTAAAACAATTACGATATTATCGCAGCCCCTTACGTGAGCATCCTGACAATTAAAGGCCTTAACGATTGAATCTGATGATCCTGAACATTTTGCCACACACTTGTCCCTGCATTTCTTGTGTTTGGCACTCTCTCTGTATTTAACCAAGCTTTCGAGCTTAAAATGTGTAGATTCGGTGGCGAATGCTGTTAGTGTTCCTGCAAACTCCATCCCACAGGCTTTAAAGTGAATGCAGTGCATAGAGCACAGTGCATTTTCATAGCAGAGCCTCTCGAAGTCTTTCAACCATTCTCCCCGAAAACTATATGCCTTCTTTTTGGCTGGTGGGTCAACATTCACCACATGATCGCTATCACCAGCACCATTATTTGTAACTTTTGGTGGTTTACAAAAGAAATCTGTCAGTGCTTCCATTTCCCGCGGTATTTGGCTCCCTGTCACCTGAGTGATTGACAGCTAATATTAACCAATCTAAAATCTGCATTAAATTTAAGAACGTAAAGATGAAGTTATGTAACGTTTGATAGAACGGCAGGCTGATCACCGTATCAGCACACAGAAGGCACATAACTGTGAACGTTTTTAGAGAAATGAAAACAGGTCACACTACAACAATTATATGCACTCGCACAAATGCTCCCAAATATATTTTGAGGTCGCACAGATTAAATTATGGGAGCATATGCGACCAAAATGGTTGCAATTTCGAGCCTTGGTTAGTTTATCATGCCTTAATTCAGTTTTTAAAGACACATTGCACCTGGTCTTTCAGAGTCCCCTCATTTTTTATCCCTTATTTGCAAGCATCTCTCCTCAATGACCCTGCTCCTATCAGCAGAAGCCTGTCTGCTGGAGCTCTGAATGGAGGAGCTGTAAAGTATTACTGGATGCATCTAAATCACTGCACTGCTTGGAATATATCACCACGGTATAGAGAGAACCCATCATGCTCTCCTGCAGGAGCGGATATACTGTATGTTATAACTCACTCAGAGTGCCGCGGCAGGACGACAGATTTGTGATAGAGAGAGTTTGGATGAGCTTCCTTTGCTGAAAAAATTGCTTCCTACTCCCTCTTCTGAAAGGAAAAATACTTTGCACATAGACAGGAAATCTCATCGTGAATTTTGAATATACAAAATGCACCTGAGATTAGGAACATTTCAAAGCTTTGAAGAATTTGTATTATAAAAACATACATTTCAGGCAGAACAGTTACTCTTTTCAAAATGTATAGGTCTTGCTCTGTATGCATTTGTTTGATGGATGTTACAGTTTTTTTGGTTGGTTTTTAAAACTGTTGGGTTTCTTTGAAAGTTTTTCAAAATTTAGTTGGCTGCTGCACACTGGGGTTCAGGAGGATGCTTCATCTGTCTCTTTCAAAAAGAAAATGGTTGGGGTGTTGTATGTGATTTGGAACGAATGCAATCAGGTGTAAATCACAGACCAAAACCATGCACTACTGACTACGTATGCTTTCCATACCTTAAAATACCAGTATTGTTTTATCTTGATCGGTTTTGAATATCTATACCTCATTAACTTCATTAGTGCTTCATTATAAAGAGAAAATGAAAAGAAAACCAAATAAATTAAAAATATATTAGTAATGCCAGTAAAAATCTTAAACCCAACAGTAACCCACAAAAGGTCCATAGTCAGATGGTTATAGTCCTGTTATGGAGCACATTACATTTACATACAGACATCAGAAATAAAACATGGAAAATAGAATGTGTGTTTTATTATTTATATATTAGAGATATATATTGTGCTGCATACCACCTGAGGGCACAATGTGTGCCACTGGTATAATACATTTCTTATAGCTGCTTGTCTCAAATAAATTGTTTTCGGAGAGCAGCTAGTATTCTTTGCATATTTTGCCATGCATCAGCAGCAGACAAATGCAAGCACCGCTCTGTTTGTTTGCTGCAACTAACTATTTATTTATTTGATTCGCTGAATAATTGGATAAACAAGTCCAATTTTATTGTCTGTATTTTATTAAACATGTAATTCTAAATCCTGCCCAATGTTTTTTTCCAAACAATATGCAAATTGAAGGCTATTAAAACTCTACAACTTTTTTCAGCCACATATTTAGTTTATTACAATGTGGTTTTCACCACTGTGAAATGTGACCAAAATCTCGAAATTGAGATTTATACATCATCTGAAAGCTGAATAAATAAGCTTCCCATTGATGTATGGTTTAGGATCAGACAATATTTGGCTGAGATACATCTATTTGAAAATCTGGAGTCTGAGGGTGCAAAAAAATTAAAATATTGAGAAAATCACCTTTAAAGTTGTTCAAATTAAGTTCTTAGCAATGCATATTACTAATCAAAAATGAAGTTTTGACATATTTACAGTAAGAAATTTACAAAATATCTTCATGGAACATGATCTTTACTTAATATCCTAATGATTTTTGGCATAAAAGAAAAATATCACTGTTAGAAATTATCAGTGCACCGTGGACAACCCCCACTTATTGGTAATTGATTATTTTTATTATTGATTATTAACTTTTTTTTGTTGATTAGTTGTCGCAGCCAGGGGTGTCATGCACTCATGATTTTTGAGGCTGGCACATGGGGGGCGGGGGGGGGACTTTTTACTTTTATAAGTACCAGATATGGGTGTCATGCCATAACATGTTTTTAATACGACTGACTTTGTATTTAATGTGAATTCAATAACAATATTGTAAGTTACTAATAACACTTTCATTTTACAGAGATTAAAGAACATTTACGTTTTCAAATAATATTTTCATTCAGTCTAGACAGAGTTCAAGCACTCTCAAAACCTCCCATTAAAATCACTGAAGCTGTTTACACTGTGAAATGAATATCTTACTTACATTCATAAGCGATCAAGTGAACAAAACACTGCGTTTCAGTGATGACTCATCTGAACATCTCTGATTGGCCATTGCATTCATAAGCTCAACAGAATCGTGTGTGATTGGTTATAATGCAGCAATTTACAAATGCGTCTGTCTCTGGCTCAGCGCCAGCCAAAGCGCGAGGACAGATTTGAATTTAGCAGCTGATGCTGTGGTGCGCTGAAGGATCTAATCACACCGGTGTGATTGTATCAAATATAAAAAAAATATTATTCGGCTATTTTTGTCTTTTGTAAGCTGCATTCAAAATCTACTTGGCTCAGAAATCTGAGGGGGCACGTGCCCCCTAACTTTGAATGGGCATGACGCCTCTGGTCGCAGCCCTATTGTAAAATTTGAAATCCAAGCGAGACAATAATCACTATTATGGTAACACTTTAGAATAGGGAACACATATTCACTATTAGCTACGACTTTTCCCTCAATAAATTCCTAATTTGCTGCTTATTAATAGTTAGTAAGGTAGTTGTTAAATTTAGGTATTGGGTAGGATTAGGGATGTAGAATAAGGCATTAATATGTGCTTAATTACTACTAATAAATGGCTAATATTCTAGTAATATGCATGCTAATAAGCAACTAGTTAAGAAACCCTAAAATAAAGTGTTACCACTATTATTTGTATAGCGCTTTTAACAATGCAAATTGTGTCAAAGCAGCTTTACATCAGCTTGATATAAAGCTGGGTGGCTTTATATCAGCTTTACAGTATTTAGACGGGGAAATAGTGTGTCAAAATAGTGTCATTCTCCTCTGGCCAGACAAAATCAGCAGTTTAAATCTAGGCTAAAGCAGAGTCAGATTGTGCAGAGGACTCATCTGGCTCCTGTGGTCTCGTCCCAATGGCCGTCTAGGAGACAGGGTCTTCACTGGGGATCAGTCTCTGGGGCTCATCTAGTTGTCCTGGTCTCCGCTGACGTTCAGGGCTGTAGAGGTCATCTCTAGGTGCTGATCCACCATCTCATCTGGATAGAGACTGGATCTGGTGGCTACAATAGTGACAGTAAAACTAACGTTGTTTGGCTGATGAATGGTAAACATCTGCAGCTAGTACTAACAGGGGAAGTAGGGTGAAACCAAATGTTAAAACAGCTTTAACAGGGCGATGAATAACTTGTGATGAATTCTATTCAGGTTTTAGCTTTTTATATTTCCTCCTAGCGCATAATGTACAGTGTTACAGAGCGAAACATAATGAGATCTCCTCTCTTTATGCTACAGTTGTCAGCTGATAAAGAGCTTGACTTAATTTTGACAGATCAGTCCATTTAATTCCTTCAACTTTTTAACAGTGTTACAAAAGGGAAACCTAATGGAATCAGGACTTTCTTTGAAATCTATCACAGAGGCGGCCTAAATGGATGATAACCTCAGAAACCTTTCTTCAATCAAAGCCCAAAGTGTCATGTCTGCTGCTCTCTCCTCTCCGCTCAGTGGACTCTATTAACCGGGCTGAAGTCTCTCCTGTGCAAGATTCTGTTATTTTTATGTGCCATCTGTCTCCCTGAGCTGATGCGGCTCATTTATGATGCCAGTATTCATCCAGGGCCTGTCACTGCTCTCCACAATTTACACCAGAAGGAAAGGTTAGCCACCATCATTTACTTTTATTCACCAATACTCTAGATACTGCTGAGTCTTTTCGATTTTTATTTCTCTGTTCAGATGCAGATGTATAGTCCTCTGGACTAGTTCTGATAGAGTGTTGTTTCTCTATTAGTTTATATGCTATTTTTACAGCCGTTTTGAACTTTTAGCCCATATTTAATTAAACTATGCACAAAATTTATTAGTGCTGTGATTGCATTGTGCTAAGATTTTATACATTAGACCTACTGGCTGTATGATGTAGCATTTGACCGTAACTAGTTCCCTCCTTACATATAAAACTTTGATTGCACTTATATGTGCATTTACATGTAATTACTGTGTACTTATCTAAGAAAACACTGAGTAATGTAAGGGTTCAGGGGCTGGTACCTAGTTATTACCCAGTTATTGTATGTACTATAATAATTACATACATTATGCTGGGATTGTAAAATAAAGTGCCACCAAAACTTTCATCTGAGACAAGAGCTACAATCATAATTTTTTACTTTTTGGATGTAATGAAATCACTTTTAATCCTGAACCTACCTAAACTTGGTCTTGTTCGTTCGACTTGAATTGTAAACATTAATGCTGTTAAAATAAATGTTAAAACTTTTTCCTTTAGATGTATGAGTTTACACTCTTAAAAATAAACGTTCCAAAAAAGGGTTTATACAAAGAACCTTTCAATGATCTAAAGAACCTTTTCCACTGTAAAGGTCCTTTTGTGAAACGAAAAAGTTCCAGGCATCTAAAAGGTTCTTCATGGGAGAACCAAGAACCAATATTTTTAAGAGTGTAGGCCTACTTTTCAGGGCATCATTCTTTGTTTAACTTGCATTCTCATGCTCCTCCAGTTTCTAGCACTTCAGTAATTTTACCCAACACTTGTTGTTATTAAAATTCAGTGGTATATTGAGTGAAAAGTCAATTTTAATAACAGGGTTTGTACAAGGTGCTTAAAGTGCTTGAAGTACTTGAATTTGACTTTTTGAAATTTAAGTCCTGGAAAACCTGTGAAAACAGCCATATTTTTGAGAAGGTACTTGAAAAGTACTTGAATTTTTAAAAGGCAGTAGCCTATATATGAAATTAGTGTAATTTTTATTTTTTTTGATAAAACAATCTTTTCATGCAAAATTAACAATGAATGCAAGCACGTCTGATATAAATACAGAGCCATATCGAGAGCATGCACAAGACATGTGATATTAAACCTGACATGATACTCCTTGAGGTGAAAAGCGGTCTCGCGATGTCAATATAAAGTTGAGTTTAAACATTAACAAACTCTGCATATGCTATGAATTTTTGTTGCAACGTTCATCTTGGAAGTGCACAGTGCACGTTATCTCACTAGATTTGGAACAAAAATCATTTATAAACCTATGCCAACACAGGAGATTACATCAACATATTTCTAAATATGAGATTTCAAAATAAACGTTCAAACCCTCGCTCTGAGTTTGCATGTGGCCAAATATTAAAAATAAATGGATTTAAATGTCCTTGAATCAAGCTGTAAAGTGAAGCATTGCCAGGCCGTTGGCACCTTCTGCAGGCATTTGCTATAATACATAATGTACTTGGTTGTTCATAGTTTGTGTAGGCATATTACATTACGTAGGCCTACTTTAACAGTGTTTTTCAATAAAACCATGTAATTTACTTGGTTTTGATACTTTATTTGAAGAAATTATTATTGCCTCATCATTAGTTTAATTATAAATAGTCATACTAAAGCCTGTTTTTACTTTAGTCTATTTGTATTACTAAAAAATATCAGATTACTCAATTGTCAAAATAATCAGTAGATTGCTTGATTAACAAAATAATCATTAGTAACGGCCCTAGATTAGTTAAAATATTTCAAAATACAACTGCATTGTTTTGATTTGTGTGATTAAAAGACAAATATTTTGTCTTTTAAAAATAGTATTAAAATATTGTCTCGTTCTAGTGAACCAGGTAACTGTACTTTGTCTCATCTCACAGCCCTAGTGTCGATATGCAGTGATACAGCTCATAATTTTCCAATGGTATGACAGCTTTCATTCTTCAGGTCAATCATATATTCATGAAAAAAATCAGTTTGAATAAGGAAAGCGATAACTTTGCCGTAATATCCTTTCAAATGTTAAAGTTGCCACAGTCATTGCATGCTTTTGTGCTGCGCATTATTTGTACCATTTTCTTTTATTCGTTTATTAGAATTCGAATAATAATGATATTGTTTGATAAGTGAGATTTTAGACCTTGAAAACCAAAAAAGTAGTGCTTGAAAAGTCCTTGAATTTAATTTAGCATTTTCTGTACAAACCCTGTAATAATGCCTAAACATTTATGCCCCAAAACATTAAAATATTCTTAATCTAAACAATAAGCCTTATCCTTAAGTGAAGGATTACCTCTGAGCTTAAACAAAAGTGTCTGTGTTCTGCTTAGCTGCGGTTGTTAAATGGATGATTCAGTTGTGCCTCAGGTTGATTGTGCTAGTGACAAAGTCTCAAATTTGACAGTCTGTATAAATGAGCTCTTATTGGCTTTCCTTGTGCTGAATTTTAACTTGTATCCCTGCCATTGAGGTTGCAAAGCCTTCTCCTCAGTCATTTCAATAGCAAGACTCACCTTGTATGGTAATATGACACTTTTTAGAAAAGAATGATAGTTTGAATCAGTTGTTTATGCATACAACATCAAGGCCAGATTTCTAAAAAAAAATATGCTTTTTTTTTGTATCCAAGTGCCACTCTAAACAAGAAACAACCACTTCCACCTTTGTATGTGGCTGCACTCTTTTGATGTTGCTCCAGTGCAGATTAAAAATGACAAAAAGGTAGTTAAAAATGTCTAATAAGCTTAAGACTTTTTGAATCAAAACTAAATGAATGAAGATCTTTTCAGCCAGTCAATTTGTTCCCATCATTTTGCAGCATGAAACCGAAGGTATGAGAGCTCTTCTGAAATACAGAGCGAATTAGTGCTAAGTAACTCAAAAAATAAGGAAGCAGAAAATGTTTCCAAACATTTCAAACAGAAGTTCTATGGACAAACTAGTTATAAAGTCTAGAGCAGTGGTTCTTTATCCTGCTCTGCACATTTTGAATGTCTCTTACCGCTTCAGGGGTTTGTTCCATTCGACTATAAGTTCCCTGCGAAGTGGACATCACAGGATATTTCACCATGATTCCAGTTCGAAAGAAGTGTATATGTTCCATTCAAAGGGTGTTAAAGTGCGTGAAACGTGACTTCCATGCAAATCTCACAATGACGGGCAAATAACCGTTCACACTTATGTAGTAAGTTTTGTCTGTGGGTGGAGATGCTGTAGGCAGTGGTGTAGCGCAAATCTGTGTTTTTAAGTGAAGTAAACTTTAGCCGATTTCCCATGTGCATGGGGTAGAGAGCATTGAACACTATGTAAGGAACATGTTAATCGGAACACAGTTCATTCATGGAGCTCTCTTCTAATGAGCTGGTTATCTAAATCAGGTGTGTTAAACAAAAGAGACATGCAAACTATGCAGAGTGGGTGGTCTCGAGGACCAGGGTTAAGAACCGCTGCTCTAGAGTTATCTCACAAAAACAAGGCAACAGGCATTGGTCTGACACATGATCAAATATAACATCATATAAAATCATTTTGCATAAATATTACTTAGATATTTGTTCTTGTGTTTTAGTTAGTTTATTAATTGAAACACATCATGAGGGACCTTCCAATTTAAACAAACATATTTATGCCTTATTCTGCGTGAGCATATTTTAGATGCATTAACCTTGCCCAATGCCTAAACCTAACAACTACCTTACTAACTAATAAAAAGCCGCAAATTAGGATTTTACTGAAGCAAAAGTCAGAATTAATAGCGAGAATTGGTCTCTAAACTAAAGTGTGACAGAAAATATATTTATAGCCCAATAACATTTTTTGATTGGCATTTGGCATTTAATTTTTCTTTCTTTATTTTTTATTTTTTTGAGAATATACCCAACCTTAAGGGAAAAGTCACCTATAGCCATCCACCATAGTCTAACATTGTGCTTTATGAGGTTGTCTGCATCTTTTCCAGTCAGGAGCTTCCATATTTTGGTCAGATGAGAAACTCTAATTCTCAGATTACATTTTGAAACCCTTACCTGGGTGGAAACAAGAGTTGTACTACCCTCACCCAAGAGAGAAAAGGCAATATTTTCAGAATGTCTGCTTTACAGGGAGGTGGTCAAGCAGAACTCAATCAAGACAGACTCAGGTAGCCTTCGTAAGCCTGTGGGGAAATATCCTGGTAGACAGTGGCTTGTTGCCTCTGTGAATCTGTATGGAGCATCTTCAGTCATTCACGGTTAGTGTCCCTCCATGTCCGTGGCCAGACCTTCAAACATTTAGTAACACATGAATGTGTTTGGATGCTAAGAATGATCCATTAACTTCATCCATATGTCTTGCATCTTTTATGACTTGCTATTACAAGCTATTTCAGAATATAGTTACATACAAACTTACTTATAAACTTGTGCTCTTTAGACTTGTCTAATGATCGTGTTATTACAAGATTGAATAAATCACTTGAGTTTATATTTCTGCATCCTCAACCGGGTGCCAAACAACTCTGGCTGCAGCGTGGCATCTAATAACTCCCATAATTTGTGTCCATACTTGGCTCTGCCTGGGAATTTACAATCACTGAATAAATAAGAATCACATTTAGCTCTTTAATCTTAAATGCAGACCAAACCATTGATCCATCATTCAACTTTTCTGCCGTTTTAAATCTAATGAGGTCATCGGTCATTATGGAGACATTAACGGAGAGGTCAAATCAATAGCACCTTACCTAAATGCATACGATTTTGTGTACGTGGTTGACTCTAGCAGCCTGCAGATGCTGATAACTTTCACTCCAAAGCTCTACACCACATCTATGGAGGATGCTGTGCAATTCTACCTCATTTCATATATCACTCCTTATGAGACAGCCAAGTGGGACCAAGCCTGTTAACCGTGCCCAGGGAGCAAAATGAAAACTAACAACCACCACCATGACATCGAAACTGCTGCTTTTATACCCTTCTATTTAATTTTGCTCATGGACCAACTCCCTAGAGACAAGATGTGCATTATATCAATCTTTGTTTGTAACGTAAAGTGTAATGTTATTCTGGGAGTTTATGATTTTGTTGAAAATGTTTTGTGTACCAGGCAAACTGAAGGAGACAGTCTCAAAAATGTTTGACATTTAAAGAGCAGGCAAAACTGTGATCGATAAATCAACTGATATTTGACCATATTGAGGGTAAGTTTACACAACAATGATGTAATAAAAACTGAACTTTTTCTGTGCATTTTTTTAGAGAAAGATGACAACAAAGCAATCCTTGTTTACATTAATGTGTGAAAATGGCTAAAAATGCTGTATTATGCATGCCAGGCCAGTAGTTGGCAATAGGGCCTTTCGCACCATGGGAACCTTTTTATAGTACCCAAACTAATTGTGTAACTACCCAGTTTTTGGCATGTTCGCACCGCAGGAACTAGTAACGGTTTTAGTTCCAGGAACTCCGTTTGGAGGAACTAAATTAGCTCCTACTCCAGCGCAGGGTCTAAAACAGTTCTATAGGAACGTAAGTGTACGCTGATTGGCCAAATGCACGCAAAACACTGGCTACCCAGCATTTTTAAAAAACCATGTAAACATATTTACTCCACGAACATGGAAAACAGCGATAACAGCATTTACCTGTTGTCTGCAGTGTTGTGTTCTTTTCTCAGCTTCGATGATATGTAACACTGCAAGTCGTCATAAAGAATTTAGTCTCTTATTCCAAAATTTTTGCTCTTGCAATCGCGTAAATTGTGCGTTGGCATTCCATCTCCGTTATCATGAAATCCACAACACACACCAAAAACAGCTCTGACCAAAGCTCCTCCACTCACCTGTTTTTGACGTTTGTTAATGCCACGCAAAAAGATCGCTATCGGCTGTTTCAGAGTTCCTGCTGCTTTTGCGAACGCAACCAGGAAAACGGCCCGAGGGAGAAATTGGTTCTCTAGGAACTACCCTGCTGGCTAGTTCCTAGAACTAAGTTCCTAGAACTACGCGGTGCGAAAGCCCGTAATGTCAGTTTGTAAATAAACCCTATGCGTCCGTGCACATACCTATAGAATGAACATGTAATACTCATGTGCACGACGTCACTGTTTTCATAAATTTACGATCGTATAGTTTACATGGAAATGATAGAGGTATCATTTTCAAAAAACCCAAAACGTCTTCTTCACTGTGTAGATGAATGCCCGAAATGCATAAAAAGTATTCCCTTTTTTTGTTGTTGAAAATGGTAGTGGTAAACGTCCCCTGAGATTGAGACTGGCCAATAACATTGACCATTTAGGAGGGCTGCCCTTTTTTCTGGTTGACTAGTAGTTGTTCATTTTAAGCATTAGTCGACTAATCGCACATTTATTAATAAAGCATTTAAATCTTTATAATGAGCCTTTAATTACCTACATAGCCTAATTATCGCTCAAGCACATGCATAAAGCTTGCTACAGCGCACCGCAGAAGTAATGATTATGAATGTGTCACGGAAAACAGTAAGGAGGCTGCATTAACATTTTAATAATTTGATAAACTAGTGGTTTCTTTGTTTTCGGTTTAAGAGATGTCAATTGGTAATGCAAACATATTATAGTTAATGCTGATTAAATATTGTGTTCAAAAAGTGTTTTATGAAAATTCTAATTGTATCTGATCATCTGAATGAAGAGTTCGCATAATTAATGTCACAAATGGACGTTTTTGGTTAGTGATCTAGAAGTTTCTTCTTCATTTTACGTCATAACTATCATTTGTTTTAAATTGTCAAAACCCCAAAGCTTCCAAAAATCTTGAAAAATGTCAGCTCTTCAGTGTCTCAGTCTTTTGGATGCTACCCTTTGTTTTACTTAACGGGTTCACAGGTTGTTTTAACAGCATTTGTCTTTTCATTTGCCTGTTCATTATAGACCTTATGTTTGTGTTTCCACAGCATGAAGGTAAGTTCATACAAATTTATGAATGAACTGCTTGTTTTAAAATCTTCCCAGTCTACTGACATCCGCTTTGAACATTGCAGTGGACATGATAACTTTCCTTAACTCTACAAAATGTAAATCCACTTCACCAGCTAATTACTCTTCAACAGTGATGCTAAATAGCTAATGCAAAAACAGCATTCTAAAAATGACTGCACATTTGTTTCTCTGACGCATAAGGTCTATAGGCTCTTGACATTTTGGATATTTATATTCCATTACAGCACATCTTGTGTATCTTTGTTCTCAGTCAACTAATAGCCTACTATCCAACTATACTGTCTGCTTTTATTAAAAATCTCTTGTCTTGTAATGAATTCTACTCTACACAGTGCCACTTCTCTCCCTCTCTACCCCTCTCCTGTGTCCAGAACAAATCTTCCAGAGTCACTGGCAGAGCCAAGTCACTGGGGTTTGTGTAATAAATTCTTTATTGGGTGTCAGAAACCTGGACTGGGCGTGTGTGTGAGGAAAAGATGCTCTGTAAATGAAATTGCATAGACAACAAGGATGCCAGCACTCTGACTTTACCTCATGACGTGCAGCATAAATATCACCTATACTGCGTCATTTGCTAACCATGCACTAGACTGAATTGATCTATTTCAGAGCGCCACATAAACACAGTGAAATGTGCAAATGCTCTTCAGCGTCCTTGTGGATGTGGTATTTGTCAGCACTAGGGCTGGATGAAATTTATTTTTAAATTAAGTGATATTTTAGCTTTTCATCAATATTCATATATCTCAATATCTATGGATTTGCTCTAAAATGGCTTCAATTGCTATTTTTTTTCTTTTAATCAGAACATACAGAATCCCTTTAGCAAATTCAATTGCAAAAAGTAAAATAGTTAAAAATAATCAAGTTCAAAATAAAGGCATGTTTTCCACATTTTCACATATATGAGTTTTCTTTTAACTACATTGCATTAAAACATATTTACCTACATATAATACATTCAAGATACAGTTTCATATATGAAAAAATGACACATAAAATCGTTTTTAAGTGATGATGCAATTAAATCATTGAATATATTTATTGAAATCGACGCTTTGAATTCACTAATGGAAATTGTTCGAACTTTCCAACACTATTGTTGCTACTGAAACCCAGCCCTAGTCAGTTTACATATTCACACTTTTTCCTTTGGTCTGTAAACCATTTGGCAATGGCTGCTGTCACCAGACGCTGTTTTTATGCGTGTTTTGTGAAATCTGTCCAGAATATTTAAGTGGTTTACCCTCACGCTTCAGTGGGGCAACACAAGAGAGAGGGAGGGCGAGAAGGAGAGGGAGACAGCGAAAGGAGGAGAGGTGAGGGAAGCCAGAAAGGACAGAGAAATTGACTGAGAGGAGAAAAATACAGCTTAGAGCAGCGAGTGCCGTGGAATTGCATACTTCGCTGGTGGTTGTGTCCAAGACTGAACATATAAGAGGCAGAAGAAAGACAGAGTGAACAACAGGCAGGTAAAACACGCTGTACCACAAGTGGACTTCCATACTTTGCTGCACCGTCAACTCAGATCCGTGTGTTGGTCGCACAGATCCACAATGTCAGTCCTTATTGCAACTCAATTGAAGATCGACACTAGCACTTCATCTAGAAAGGTAAGGCCTTGTATTTGCAGCATTTATTTCAGTCACTCAAAAACCACTGCGCATGCAAAACTGCTTGATATTTATGATATTACAAGAGAATAAGCTAAAGCAGAAAATGTTTTGGTAAGTGTCTACATTGAAGACCCAGCAAGAACATTCTCTATGGTATAAGATATGAGAAAACTTTATAAGTGTACAGCTGAAAGAACTACAGAAGTAGAGGTTTGATATGTCTTGATCATATGTCAAGAGAGCTCATAAACATTTTATTGCATATGGATGCTCAAGCATCTTTAAGAACACTTCTGTTAGTTGTAGAGAGTTGAACTCTTTGATAGCTAGTTGCATGACTTGTTCTGTACTGTCCAAATGCATCTGATTACTTACAAATTCACAGATTTTTTTTTTTTTTTTTTTTTGCTTAAGTAGACTATTTCACTTTCACTCAAAACGATATATATACATACGTTTTAGTCTCCTGTGCCAATACATAATACCATGCACAACCATATAGAGGATAAAAAAACTTCCTGTTGGACCCAAGGCTGAAATGCATTCTGCCATGCATTGAGGCTCAATGCTTATCACACCCTGCAGCACAGGCGACACTGACATACCGCACAGCAGTTGTAGTGTTCACTGATTGCTACAGAAAAATCTTTTTAGGGTTCACCTTAAGAAAATGACCCTCCGTAACCACCTCTAGTTTAAAACGTGAAGAGCGCCTTGAAGAGTTTCTAATACATGTGTCTAATCCTTGCACTCTTTATAGATGTCTAATTTACTCACTCATCATTTACTCCCACAGACTGCTCCATATCATCCTTGGATAAGTTTCAATTTCCCTGGCACCTTATCTTGGACATTTTAAAATTGGATTTGAAGGCTCTGTGATGTGGTCTCTCTCCAAAAACTTGGTTCAGTAAACAGAAAAATCTTCAATGAGAACACATCCTCATTTTCATGCTCAGTTTCATGCAACTTACTGCAGAAGAGAGAGATTAAAGATGAAAGTAAAAGTCAATAGGCATATATGGAGGTTTTGAATGTCGCACCATAGTCGTCGATATGCTCTGTAAGAATAATGACCCATTCGTACCACAATTTTAATCAAAGCTTCGTAAGTAGTTATGAATAAATTGGCCGCTCTTGCAATCAGTTGACTCTGCAAAAGTGAACAATTCTCACATACCTCAGGTGGTGAGAATAGGCTAAAAAAAATTCAACTTAATGTTGGCCTTGCGTGCCTGAAAGTTTTAATAGTTTGAGAAATTTTAACACACAAGTTTTCTAAAGGTTACTTTTTATGATGGGTGCTTGAAGTAAAATAAAAAAGGATTAGACTAAATGAATGAAGGTAATGTCACAACACAAAATACTTAAGTTTAGGATAGTTCACCCAAAAATGGTTGTTCTGTCATCATTTACTCACCCTAATGCCAGTCCTAAACCATATGACTTACTTTCTTCTGCGGAATACAAAAGAAAATATCTTGAAGAATTTTGGAAACAGACACTTTGACTTCAACTGTATAGACAAAAAACACTAAGACATTTGAGAGTGAACTATTGCTTTAAATCTAATATACAGTGTACAAAAGAGTATAGAGCATGACGCTATATGCCAAGGTTATGTTCTGTAATTAGATTTCCAGGAAGCGCATACTGACAAAATGCATTGCATACCTTCAATACACTGTAAAGCCACACTTATTTTACTTCCACTTGTATGCAATGTGACAGCAGAAATGCAAGCTTATGCAAACATTTGTGATCCTCTGCTGCATATGAAAATAATGTGAACTCTGACATACAGTTCACCAATTCACCAATGGAGACTAAACAATTTTCACAAAATTGTGAATTCAAAGAACACAAATAATTCATGCAACACAAAAACGTGGCATAGTTTCCAGTATTGCTGGGTCCAAGGTCATTTTGGATTTTTAAAGATGTGGCTGCAGCTTAAGTCCCTTTGGATTGAAAAGGTGCATGGACGTGTATGCATATGGTATACAGTATAAGCAGCGGCAGAAATGTGCTGGTGACTTTTATTAAAAACATACAAAGAAACACAGAATGTCAGTGTATGATGAGAAAGAATGGAGAATTTAAATCTATTCATTTTCCAAACTACTTATCCTATGTGATTCTGGAGCCTGGAGTTTTGAGCTGTTGGCAGGGAAACACCCTGAATCAATTTGTCACAAGATTAATACACTGACATACACATTCACACCTACAGACAATTTAGTGTCTTTAATTCACCTATACTGCATGTCTTTGGATTATGGGAGAAACCAGAAGACCCAGAGGAAACTATGAAACTGATTTTTTCGATACTTAGCAATACTGAAATATCTAAAACGGTTTCAATATTCTTTTATTCACATTATCGATACACCGATACCTCCTCTGCTTTCTCGCTCTCTCTTCTCTCTGACAGCGAGTTCCCACACACTGCAGTGTGATGAGACGCATTTATAAACCTGTTGTCCAACAAAATACACATTTTCCAACATATTTTTATTCCAAAATTAGCGTCGTAACATAAGTCGAGTGTTTAAATCTGATGCATTTTCTTATAATAGAATGAGGCCAAATACTGAGGCCATATTTTATAATATTCTACTGTAATACGTGCTGTTGGTTAGCAATGCATTATAAATCGCGTTTATTCTTAAAAGTCTGCATGAATCGGAAGTTGCTGCTGACTTTATTTCAGTGTAGTGACATATTTCCAGCAGAAACATTATATATTGAATATTGAATAGTGTCACAGATCAGTCAGGCTCCCACACCAGCCAATCACAACGCACACCCTCACCCTCACCTGAGTATTAATGGAACGCACCTGTACACAATCAGCACCTTATCACCACGCACCATATAAGCTCACACCTCACCACAGCCAGACGTCCGGTCTTGTTTATGCGAAGTGGACTCATTCCAAGCCTTTCCTACGAATTACCTGATACTAACCTGACTCTACACTTACCTCCTGTCTCGTCTCCATCGGTATGTCCTCCTGTTTCCAGTGTCCTGTCTTCCCCAACGATCTCCAGCGGATATACCCGTCTCCTCTTAAGGTGTGAGCCTACCTCCATTCCACGAGTTCCTGGCAAGGCAATTATATTCTCCGTTACTGATTCATCTCAAAAGTGGTTGCCATTGCAAGTCTACATATACCATTGATTACCCTGCTGTTCAATAAACCACCCCTGTTTTCACTTACTCTCTGTGTAAGCTCTGCTTCTGTAACAGAAGACCGGACCAACACCGAAGTCAGCATGAGTAATTCCAGGAGCTTTTGGACAGCCTCCGATGAGTTCTTGTTCCCTCACCACCGCCGGCACTACCGATCACCTCTGTGCCTAACACCTCCACTTCTTCAGTACCCTTAATCTCCAGTCCCATGGCCAGACCCGGGCCCTTCTCAGGTGTGGCGGAGGAGTGCAACGGGCTCCTCTTACAATGCACGTTAGCCCTAGAGATGCAACCGAATCTATATCCCACCGAGAGATCCAAGATCGCCTTCATCATCTCCCTCCTGACAGGTAAAGCTCTACAGTGGGCAGAAACAATCTGGTCTCAAGCAGGCACAGGCACACAGTCACTCAATGGCTTCATCCACTTCCGTGAAGTTTTTGGCCGCTCAACGGCCGATCCCTCCATCAGTGACCAGCTATATCATCTCCGTCAAGGGAAAAAACCCATTAATGAATATGCCCTCATATTCCGAACTCTCGCGGCAGCCAGTGGATGGAACGAACACCCGCTTCTAACCGCCTACCGTCAAGGGCTCGAACCCAGGTTATGGTTGCAGCTCGCCGGTTATGATGACTCCTGTGGGTTAGAGAACTTAATCCAACTGTCCATCTGTTGTTCCGCCCGCATGCAATCATGTTTCAAAGTGCAACCTCAACTTACCTGTTGCACTCCTCAACAGCGCCCCCAGGAAACAAACCGCCCTCCAGAACCAATGTATGAACCTATGCAGACTGACAATACCCGCTTATCATACACAGAGCTGCAGAGGCGACTCACTCAAGGCTTATGTCTCTACTGTGGAAATGGTGGTCACGTAATATCTTCATGCCCCGTTCGACCTCCTCGATTTATGGTGAGTGCCATTCAACCCATCGTACAAAGAATGAAACCACTGTCTACTGTTGTAACACTTACTGCCTCCACCATGTCTATTCCAGTCCATGCCCTTCTCGACACGGGGTCTGCCAGGAATTTCATATCAGGGAGCCTCTGCCGCCAGCTCAATCGCCCAACCATTACCAACCAAACCGTCTATCAAGCCCAAACGATAACGGGAAAACCCATAGCCGCAGCTATGTGAGACTTGTGTGCGGGTCCCGTTCAGTTGCGTGTCGGCCTGTTACACGAAGAACAGCTCCATCTAATGGTTCTGGAGGGATCTACAACTGATATAATCCTTGGACGACCCAGGTTTGCACAACATGACACTCAAATCTCATGGAGCTTGGGAGAAGTCCTGAAGTGGGGCAGTCGGTGTTTCCCAGCCTGTTTTCCATGTCTTCCTCAACCAACCTCTCATCTGATCCAATCCATAGCAGTAAATTCCACCTCCATCGAAAGCCCTCTCGAGAAACAGTTCGTCAACATACCCTCCTGTTATGCCCCCTTCAGAGACGTATTCTGCCCAAAAAGGGCCTCTCAATTACTTCCTCACTGGCCATGGGACTGCACGATTGAGCTGGTACCAGGTGAGCCAGTGCCCAAGGGAAAGATCTATCCTCTGTCCCTACCGGAACAGAAGGCCATGGAGGAGTACATCCAAGAGGCAAGGCTACATCTGCCCTTCTACGTCCCCTGCTGCTTCAAGCTTCTTTGTGGCCAAGAAAGACAGAGGCTTGTGGCCTTGCATAGACAACCGAGCACTCAACAACATCACCATCAAGTTTCGATACCCCCTTCCTCTCGTCCCAGCAGCCCTGGAACATCTCTGCAGAGCCACCATCTTCACCAAGCTGGTCCTCCGCAGCGCGTATAACCTCATCTGGATACGCAAGGGGAAGAGTGGAAGATGGCCTTTGTGACACCTACCGGCCATTATGAATATCTAGTTATGCTGTATGGCCTTGTCAACGCCCCCTCCGTATTCCAGGACTTCATGCATGAGGTGCTCCGAGAGTATTTACACCGGTTTGTCTTGGTCTACATCGATAATATCCTCATTTACTCTCAGAGCTTGGCCGAACATCGCCCCCACGTTGCGGAGGTCCTCTAATGCCTGCGTGAGTTCCATCTGTTCCTCAAAGTCGAGAAGTGCTCATTCCATCAACCCTCAGTCGAATTCTTGTGATACGATATTGATAATGGTGGCATCTGCATGGACGAGGGGAAGGTGGAAGCAATAAGATCCTGGCCAGTACCTTCTTCCATAAAAGAACTCCAAAGATTCCTCGGCTTCTCCAACTTCTACCGATGATTTATCCATAACTATAGTACCATCACCAGCCTCCTCACCAGCCTCTTATGCAACAAGCCCAAGTCTCTGTCCTGGACACCAGCCGCAACGGAGGCATTCGAGAGCTTGAAGGACGCCTTTTCCCACGCTCCAATCCTTGTCCATCCAGATCCCAGGAAACCATTCATTGTGGAGGTTGATGCTTCAACCACGGGGGTTGGGGCTGTCTTATCTCAGCAGCAGGAGACTCCAGCCAAACTCCACCCATGTGCCTTCTTTTCCCAAAAACTCAGCCCGGCGGAGAGAAACTATGACATCGGCAATAGGGAACATCTAGCCATCAAGTTATCCCTTGAGGAGTGGAGGCATTGGTTGGAGGGTTCACAACATCCATTCACCGTCCTAATTGACCACAAGAACTTACAGTACTTACGTGAAGCCAAAAGACTCAACTCTCACCAGGCCGGCTGGGCACTCTTCTTTACCCACTTCAACTTCACCATCTCTTATCGTCCAGGACCCAAAAACACCAAAGCCGATGCTTTATCACGCCTGCATACCCCAGAGGAAACTGAAGAAGATCATCCCCGATAAACTCATTGTTTGTCCCATCCAATGGAACCCCGATCTAAACACCTCCTCCAGTGCTTCCACGGCCACTCTGCTGGGCTGCCCACCAGGACTCCAGTATGTCTCCCGAGCGCAGCGCATTCCCCTAATCCACTCCGTACATACATCACTGGGCACTGGCCACCCCGGGGCCGACAGCACCCTCTAGCTGCTGAAGAACCGCTACTGGTGGCCCAACATGGCCAGGGATGTGAGAAGGTTCGTCCAGGGCTGTACGGATTGAGCCATTTCCAAGAGTCCTCGCCACTTACCAGTAGGCAAACTCCTCCCGTTACCCGTTCCCAATCGGCCATGGTCACACCTGGGGGTAGATTTCATCACGCAGGCGCAAGATGACAGCGGACCTTCACAGATCCGAAGCTCCACATTACCAACCGGGACAGAAGGTCTGGCTGTCAATGAGGGACATCAGATTGTGCCTGCCCTGTAAAAAAATAAGTCCCAGATATGTTGGCCCCTTCACCATCCTGAGACAGATCAACACGGTCACCTTCCAATTACAACTCCCTCCACAATACAAGATCAATTCTACTTTCCATGTCTCCCTGTTAAAACCTTACCACCCTCGTCTCTCCCTCCACAGAGCCTGGTCCGAGTGAGGAACCCCCTCTCCCGCTGATTCTGGAGGATGGCACCATCTATGAGGTTAAGGAGATCCTGGATTCCCGGCATCGTGGTGGTCAACTGGAATACCTCGTAGACTGGGAGGGCTATGGCCTGGAGGAGAGATCATGGGTCCCCAGGAATGACATTTTGGACCCAATCCTACTCGAGGAATTCCACTCTACCCATCCAGATCGGCCAGCTCCCAGGGGAAGAGGTAGACCACCACGCCGTTAGGGCCCTCGGCCCTCTGGAGCGGGCAATGGAGAGGGGGTAATGTCACAGATCGGTCAGGCTCCCACACCAGCCAATCACAACGCACACCCTCACCTGAGTATTAATGGAACGCACCTGTACACAATCAGCACCTCATCACCACGCACCATATAAGCTCACACATCACCACAGCCAGACGTCCGGTCTCGTTTATGCAAAGTGGACTCATTCCAAGCCTTTCCTAAAAATTACCTGATACTAACCTGACTCTATACTTACCTCCAGTCTGGTCTCCATCGGTGTGTCCTCCTGTTTCCAGTGTCCGTTCTTCCCAAATGATCTCCAGCGGATATACCCGTCTCCTCTCGAGGTGTGAGCCTACCTCCATTCCACAAGTTCCTGAAGTTCCTCTCTGTCTCACTCATAGTAAATGAATGGTTGGAGGGGCGTGGTTAAGGATATTCTGCCCAAGCCGTCAAAATAACGCCATCAGAGAGACAATGCCATTCCAGAGCGGAAGAAAATGTTCAGATTTTGATTAAAGATTTCCAAAACAAACAAATGTTTTTTCAGCGGATTAACTTGTACGGATTAATTGTTCACATCAAGACTAGCAATGTACACTAATAAAGTAAATAAAGTCAATTTTGATTTCATGAGGACTTTAAGAAAATACCTGAGATAGTTTCAAGAACACAGATAATCCATATATTGTTTTGTGTCTTCAGTTTTGATCTGTAAAAATGTTTCTAGCATCTTTTTCTTTAGTTACAGCAATAACTGAATGCCTTTATCGAAAATGGTATCAAATATCAATATTTTTCAAGGTATCATATTGAAGTTAGAAATTTCAGTATTGAGACAGCACTTGCTGTGGACAGAAAGAAGGACTCGAAACGGGGACCGTCTTGCTGTGAGACAATATTGCTACCCACTGAGCCAACACAAGAAGGTGAAGAGTGTGAATTGATATAAATGAGTATATCCTTAAAAATATGCATTATTAAAGACACTGACAAACAATGAGATGAATCACCTTAACGAAAACTCTCCTTTAGCTGCCTTTGTTATTGTTTTACATTTAAAATTACTTCTCTGCTTATTCAGCACTTGTCCATTACAGTCAATGAGGCAGAAAATTGAGATATAGCCCTAAACCTTGAAGTGATGTTTCTCTGTCATCCTATGAGCCAAGCTGGTATTGCTCAGAGTATTTGTGGAGTGTCCTGACAGATTACTCTATTGATCTCCAGTGGCTGAGGTCTGCTGAACTCTTCACAAAGAGAGATGCTCTTTTAAACACAGTTGACAGCTCAAAGATGAATTCACAAACAACAAACTCATCAAATATCAAGCAGTTTACACCTGTGCAAACCTTTACGGTTCTGTCCTAAACACTAGTGTATTTTAAAGAAACTGTCAGTGGCCCATTATTATTGTACAAGGCATTCAAACTTTTCCAGGACTTCTCAAATATTCATTTGATTTTCTTTTTTCTTTTTCATTGGTATTCATCGTACCATTTATAAAGCAAAACAAAATTCAGAGAAATCATCAAATGATTCTGATGTTGAATTAACATAGCCATGTTTTTGACACACTGATCAAATATACATTTTGTGCCATAAAAATTCTCTGAGATTTGAAGTACTTTACCTCTTTCCCCACCATTGACATTGGCATTTTCTGCTTTCTGTGTTTTCACTGTTATATGGTAGGAGGCGCTATTGCACATCTTCTAAAAGAGTACTGAATCTGGCTCAAAAAAATCAACACCGCTTGAAGTTATCGAATGAATTGTCGACCAAGGAAGTGGTTTAGGACCAAGCTTTTGGGGTGTTGATGGATCTACTTAATCTATGTTTCGATCATCATTCTGAATCTGATCTGGATGCAGTATTTGACAAAAACACAATTTAACAGCGTTTTGTTCAAAATGTTGCTAAAAAAGCAGAGGTGCTTTGTTCTTTCTTTTGACATTTTGCATGTTGACATAATTATTCATACAACCAATATTCTAAAATTTGAATGTTTTGTGAAAATGGTCAAAACTTGCGGTGGCTGGTAACAAACAAACAAAAAAAAAACGCTGGCAGGGAGAGAGATAATTGTGTTCACCAGTGTCACATCAGTGTAATCGAGCCCAATAATTGAATGTTGATGGGTAATTGATTGATAAAGAATTTATTCCACAAATGAACTTGAATCTTATTAGCGTCACTATCACTGTGGTTAATCGCATTTTGATATACAAGTTAAAGCAGAAATGTTTCACTGTCTGCACACATAAACTTTAGGATATTCTCATGCATGTATTTCGATTTTTACTGTAAAGATAACTCTGCAAATGATAAATAGACCGGTCTCATTATTCCCTGCCAATAATGATATTAAGATTGATGCACAAATTGATTCAAATCGCACTTACTAATAAATTATTAGTGATGTAAATATGTGGATGGATTTTATTTATGGCCTTGTGAGCATCAGGAAGCTTCGTTTCAAGTCAAGTCTTGAGATTTTGCTTCTTTTGCGATGCGGCCATATTGATCCCAAACAGAGCACCAGTTCAGCATACAGAAATGTATTTCAAAGTCCTTTTGAAGGATTTATGATGTTATGTTGTGGATGCTGCAGAAGGCTGAGTGGCAGAATCTCTCATCACGATCAATTTTACTCCTCATTCATGGTTTTCTTGCTAAAACAAGTGTGCATTTCATTTTTGTTCACTATTTTTCACTGCTGTTCGGAACTTTATTGAGTCCAGTGTTATTACAGCTGTGAGTGGTGTGAACTAAACCTGTGATTTCTCAAAGATGAAAGTGATGAAAAAAGATTGAATGCGCAGCCACAACATTGTGAGTTTTCACCATGTCAAGTATTGTGGTGCATTATCATTACATAACTTGATTTTAGCACCTTTTTGGCTGAGATATGTTGGAAATGTAACATTCATGTGCATTCACCTCAACGAAGATCAGAAAAGAGTCTTAACACTTCACAGGACAGACCGCTGGACATTGCATACAGCCCTATTTACTCCAACATGGCTTCAGGGTAAATGTGGTAGTTTGAAGAGTCTGGATAATGCAGACACTACATTGTCAAGCAACATCCCTTGAGGTCAGGTTTAAGAGTTTATCATCTACAAGCTATGATTAAGGTATATCCATGATAGCTGCTTCTCTATTTTTGCCCATTAAATCAATTAAACCTGAACACCTTGTAGAACCGAGTGCATGAATAATGCAGGCCTTAAGTTATTCAGCCTCCAGCACCTCTGTTTTGAGTAAGCACACTTCAGCTGACTGCCTGTGCTGCAGGAAAATGGAAATTACACCAAGTAAAAGGGAAATTAATTGATTCTTACACACAATTTAATTTCCTGTGCTTTCTAGAGATATTTGGGATACAGTCTGGAGCACATTAACAAGAGCTGGAGAATGTATTTGAGCTTGTTTTGATCAGGTAAATGGGCTCAAGGTTTATATGTGTGTTTTTAAGCGTTCTAAACAAAAAACATTAGTTTGTGTTTATTGTGTGATTTATGGATTATATCACTTAAGAAGCATCATGCAGTCATTCAGAAAACACAAACAGAATGACCTACAATCAATTCAAAAGAAGACAACAAATCAAAACAAAACATGAAAAGCCTTTGGACTTTAAGTGTAGAAAAAAAAAACACTTACAGTCAATCTTAGAAAATAAACGCAATTGCTTTTTCTGGTATGTTATTTTTACATTATATGAATGTGTTCGAATGACAGTGCTTTTCAACAATCGTAGCATGCAAGTTGTCTGTTTTATAATGGGCACCAAGGCTTCCTTAAGAGCCTTGGTGCACATTATATACAATGTTCTTTCTGCTGACCTTTTTTATACATTATCAGTGATGTGCTAGGCTTTATAGGCTGTAAATGTACCATGTCCTGCAGCATAATTCATTTCTTTTATATAATCTTGTTTCTGTTGCCCCTCAGTGGTCCTCATTCAGATGTAGTTTTGTTGGTCCTGATAAATTAATAATAGGGGTCATTCCTGTTATGCAGTACAAGACCCCAACATGTATGCATTAAGATACTGAATGAAATATTACACTCACACTGAACGCTGAAGTGAAGATATGGGATGAATTTTACATAATCTCACTTCATTGTTTTGACCAGGTTTCCATGTCCCTGTTCTCTCAAACTAAACAAGTTTTCTCTGAAATATTGTTTTCATATGTGTCCTCAATACCAGTTTACATAATTTTATTCTTTTATAATACCTAACAAAAGCCTTAATGACATTATATCAATTTTAGCAATGGATTTAATGAATTCTCTGATGTTTTGTGGTATTCAGTTTGAAACTTTAAAACAATCTTTTAGATACAATGGGGGTTATCACAACAAATTTACATATTTGTAAAACAGGTTGCGTCCCTTCTATGGAGCTGTTTCACTCAATATGCCTTCAAAAGAGATACCAAAGATGATGATAACCAATGTCCATCACATATGCAGATTGATCTAAAGTTTTAATTTATTTTTCTTCTTCTCACTAACATTCGGATATTACAACTGAATAAAAGCCAACAATAACAACAACTAGGCTAGCTGATTACCTTAAAAGTCCATATATATCACCATCAGTTCACACTGCTGTTAACACTTTCTCCAACAAGCGGATGTGATGAGACCTGTTTTCTGCTTTGGTCAGGTGACATTCAACAGATACCTCATTACAGACATTGTAATGATTAAAAATGCTGGTTAAAATCACTTGACACCTTCATGTATGCTACCGTAACTGTCAATCACACACTGCAGTGGCCAGCTTTAACACTTAATTTCCATCCTAATTTCCAACACAGTCAAATTCCAACACAGCCATATTAATGCAAGTTACTGAGCTCAAGAGGTACAGAATAACAAGAATGACCCAAATATTAATATTAAAAATCTCAGGACTGACAGTTTGTGGTTTGTAGGAAATGCCTAAACTGACAAATTAATTGCTTAAACTGAAAATGCTGCAAATCTCTTAGATTTCACGGTTCTTTTTGTCATTAAGAGTAGCTAGTCTAACTCAGCAGGCTATATTAATGTGTTTAAATAACTAGGCTACTTTAATAGAACGTTCCTAGAACAATAATTGTGCTGCAACTATATCGAGCATATTTGGCGGGAAATTAGCCTCACATTAACAGTTGATGTTCGTGTGTTGTTGCAGTCAGTGTGTTAAACGCGTAGGGACTGCAAATATTAAATTCCCAAACAATTGCGCCATTTTCAATGGATTTTTAATTAAAATAACTTCTTTTTGGTAGTTTAATGGATGACATGAACGCAGTCTGAGCTGTTGTATTTCATTTTACCACAGTGTGGCACTCCAGCACTGCGCATATGACCTTTCCAGCACTGTTTAGAAGTAAAAGAGAAAGGTTATTGCTTAATATTGAACATTTGTAAAAATCCTTCATTTGATGGGATGATACAGAGTCTAAGTTTCGGTCGGTTTAATTGCTTTTTATTTGAATGAATGTGAGATTTGAGAGCTGTGCGTGGTGGGTGGGTGTGTGTGTGTATGTTCCTCAGATAAATATCCTGTCAGTGGTCACTTCTCATGCAGAACGCGTCTCATCCACACACACACACACACACACACACACACACACTGCTCTGCGTAAAGCTCACACTGCTGTCTTTCCATTGCTCGCCCCATTCTCTCAAATGCAGTGAGATGTTGTAAGCTCTGTTTGTTAAATCCGGTGACAGAGTGCAGTTTAACACAGGCTGTTGTGTAGACGCTTTTCTGCAGGCGGGCTATAGAGGAAACAACGTGCTTTGAATGCAGAGCAGACTTTCTCTAGTGCCGCGCAGGCTCCAGTCAAAGCCATAAAACAGAGAAATTACTCCATCGGAGCGCATTAGAGATTCATTTCAATTAAAGGCTTCGTCTTACTGCCTTTCTTCGGAGGACACCAGGCTCTGGGCTATTCAAGAAGAAGAGCGTTTACCTTCTGCGGGAGAGGGACATTAAAATAAAGCACATCTGAGGAGAGATACCGCGCTTTGAGATGCTTTAGTGGTTTCACCGGACTCATGGCTTCGCTTTACCAGAGACTCACGGGGAAGATTAACACCAACAAATCTTTTCCCCATCCACCTGAAGCCAGTCATCTCCTGGGTGGACAGGTTCCCGATGAGGAGAATAAGGCTGGGAAGAGTCCTCATCACCCCTCATCCCGACCCCCGGTCCAGTACCGCAAGAGAAACGCCTGCGAGGAGGAAGACGTAAGAGTCGCGCTTTTATTTTCTTTACGCGGTGACTGTGTTTTATATAGGAGGCGGTATTTTGAACGTTTATGTTTTTATTATTTATCGGAGTATACGTTTTTCCTTTTAAAGCAGAAGTAAAAGTTGATGTTCCATGTCGTATAGGTTAAAAGGGATTATTCTTCATGGATTGTGAAAGTCAGAGTTGGTCGTGTAGCGCACTGAGCGTTTATTTTAATTTAGATTTTTTATTATTATTATATTTTTTTAAACTAAAGCAGGGTTTTAAACTGTAACACAACTGTTACGGTTCCTGAGTCGGGTTAGTTCTTTGAAAGAAGGCAACACAAACAGTGACCAGCAGGGTGCTTGGCGCGGAACACATAAAGAGTTTGTGCGCTGCGTCTGCCACACACGTTATTTTCACTGATTTGACCTTCGAAGAGAAGAATGACGTCACAGCCGATTGCGTCACAAATCGTCGCCTTCAAACAACATGTGCTGTCAGGTGTCGCTAAAATTCGTTTCAAATATTAGAAAATTCTGGGGCTGAATGTACATGTGCTAAAAAGACCTACCATGGAAATAATAATAATAATAATAATAATAATAATAATGAGAAAAAAATAATAATATTGGGATAATTTTTTTTATTTCTTTTAAATTATGCAGTAAACCAATGTTGTTTTAAAATATTAACATTTGAAAAACTTCCCTCCACCAAAAGACAGTGTGGCGTAACCAAAATGCAAGAAGCCATTTTGTTGTCATGTGTTGAGACAATCCAGCATGAATCAAAGATGACCCCTGTAAAGGTTTCTAACATAATTATGTGAAGTTTTGAATGAATATATATATATATATATATATATATATATATATATATATATATATATATATATATATATACACATACACACACACACACACACACACACACACACACACACACACACACACAGTCAAACCAAAATTTATTCGGACACCTTCAACATTTCTCACATTATATCACAGTTTATTCCCTATAGTTTAGAAAATGGTAATAAAATACTCAGAGTTAAACTGTGTCAGAACAAATTCATCTTGATAATGTCAGATAACTTTGATAGAAAGCTATGTAATGGATCACAATCAACCAAAAATTATTCAGCTGTTAAATTTAAAGGGGTCATCGGATGCTAAATTCACTTTTACATGTTGTTTGAACATAAATGTGTGCTGGCAGTGTGTGTGTACACATCTACGCCATAATGATAAAAATCCATGCAGTGGTTTTTATTTAATTCCTAAAAATAATATCCCCTTTTTTCAAATCAGGCCATTCTCAGCTTCTTGTCTGTGTGATGTCACATGGATGAAAGCCACTCCCACGATTGTTGATTGACACAGCCGTCTTACCTTATGTACCTGACCAGCTCATTTTGTGGCAAAAACATGGATATGATCTGTCGTTTTTATCCTTTTGTTTACTATATTTATTTGTTCGGCCAGTGTAGTTGTGGGTTTTGGTTCTTTTGCTTTAAGGACCTTTGAAATAACTCATATAATTTGGTGAAGTGATATGGTCATGTAATGCGGTCAAGACCTGCCTGGAACTACGTTCGCTGTGCGTTTCCCTGAAAATAATTGCACACCTTAGAACATTCGTCAGCCAATCAGATTCAAGCATTCAACGGCCCCGTAGTATATATATCCTAGTTGGCTAACATGAAAAGTCTTGTTTATCTACCCCATGGTGCTGTCACATCAATGTATTTTAGAAGTGGACTTTGCATACCTCATGCTGGTTTATTTCAGGCTTACAGACTATGATACTAAGAGCATGATATCTTTGTGTCTGTAGGGAATAGCATACTTGCTTAATGGATGATGTGTTCACTTCTCGTCATTGAAACTGTCTAGACAAATCGCTCATGCTTTGCAGGGTCACGGCCTACTAGAGCTGACTGCCGAAGGTTATGACTCTCAAAGGTACTTAGTGTAAAATCATCTAGATTAGTGGTTATGTTATAAAGACTTAATTTTACTCAGAACCACAGCCTCTTTCTGGAACTGCTTTACAGAGTAAGACTAAATAATGTTTACATAACCAACTGCAGTTTAGTTTTCTTTGGTGTATTGCATTAAATAGTTCTGATAGCTTTGGCTTCAACAACAAAAACAGGCTCTTTTAACAAGCTTTGGATGTTGGGCCAACAGAGCTGTGGATAGTCTGAAGTCCCGGTCTGTCCGGTGACAGTCTGTCAGCACGAGTAGTGAATAATTGTGCTGAATAATTAATGACAGAGGCAGTGACAATCAGCAGATGGGGAGCTCAATCAGTCCCCCTTGATTTTTGATCCCTGTTGTGTTTTGCAAGTAATCATTTTTGAGGATAAAGCTGTGTGAAAGTTTGGTCCAATATCAAGATTCAAATTTAAATACACAATATTTATCAAATGTTATTTTGATCTAAGCCATAAGGCACAAAAAATAGGTTCTGATAAATTGTGAATACAGATTGTATTTTAGTATAGCTGATATCACTACAAAAAAATATTTTCTAAAGTTGTACTTTTTTCAGTGTGTATTTACAAATTGGCTTACAGAATTCATACTATCCTATTAATAATGTGACTTAGACACCCTTTATTATGAGCTAGTACATCTACACTTATATAATTGAGTTATATTGTCAGTCTGATTTGATATGCACAGGAAAAATTCATAAATCTTTGTTGTAGACAGACAATACACAGGTGTGTGTATTGCGTATATGAAAATATTGCGGAGTAAAATTACATTTCCAACATCGGCTCTTTGCTGCTTTTATAACCTCATTCATCACAAAGACAAGAAACAATGAGCACTCATGCACTTTACCACATAACTTCAGCTCAAGCCACCTTCACCCGCCGTATGTCATCAATACTAATAATGGTTTGGTAATGATACTTAGGCTACATCTACACTAATCTGCATACATTTAAAACGCATCTTTTCCTCTACAATTTCGGCCTTCCGACCACACTGAAAACACACTTTTGTCCAGCAATAATGGAAAGCGTTACTATATTTTATTGTATTAAAAAAAAAAAAAAAAAACAATAATCTATTTACAACTTTGAAAAATATTTGTTTACAGTGTGAAGTGTAATTTCTTAATTGTAAATATTTTCTCCAACTGTAAGTAAGTCAATCATAGGCTGATTTCCTAGAAAGGTGTAAACACCTTGGCTCTGAAAAATGATTGTGTTCCCTTAATAATAGTCGGTAAATATGCAGTGATGCTTAGCTAATTAGAAGGTTAGACTATCCATTGACTTCCTGATCTACAGTCTGTCAACATATAAAATTTCACACCAGGTTTTTCGTCTTGTAATCCCTTGCTGTGTTTGGCGGGGCTGTGAGGCAGTACAGTGACCTTAATTAATCATCCATAGGTGGCTGGCCCAGAATAGAGTGACATTCAAAAGGACAGGGGCCTGTGGATATGTTTCCTTTCATGAAGAGAAGCATATTGACTCTCTCTGTACACTCAAGCAGGCGGGGGGCAGTCAAATAACCTGGCTTTGCCTTGTGTCACAATCCACAGTGTGTGACAGGCTGGATAAGATCAAGCAGGCTGCCTGAAGACAGGAGCTGGAGAATTACAAATCGTGACTTGCGTGTTTTGGTCGCGGTCTTGTCATGTGAGCCTCAGGACCCAATGAGAGCTGCCGGTTTTGCACGCTAACTAAACCGCACAACTAAGGACATTTGAGTAGGTCAATCAACACCATCTTTTTAATTACCACTCCACACACCAGCGAAATGATAGCGCGTGTGTGGAAATGTCACACTCGACTGTAGGCTTACTGCTCTATTATGAATATCACACACGTAGCATTAGAGCACTAATGGCATGCAAATGAGTATCACACACAATTACATGGCCCATTCTTGATGCTTTACATAGCGTAAACACTTTGTCAAGCGAGATCATGAAAAATATGCACAATGAAACATTTTTTTTTTTTTTGTACAGTAAAAATGATCTTATCCTAAAATGCTTTTATAAGCTTCACTAAATACAGACTGTTTGGTCGAAAGCGCTTATCTCCATGCTTAGATCCATTCCAAGAAATTAATCTATATCCTAATCTGGTGGTTACGTAACATGTCTCTGGAGTATACTGAGGTCATCCAACCATTTTAAAATGTGTCATTTCACTACACATCCTGAGACAGTGTCTTTAGAGGAGGTGTGAGGATTTAGCAATTGTCAAATATGGTACAATTCTACCACTGTATAGGATTAACCAATCATAAAGTGCACTTTCCCCTCCATCGACTTTTAGTCCTACCCATACAAACATGGGAGACCTATGAAAGCCCCTTCATAAAAATAAAAACTGAATAAAAAAAAGGTAATTGTGGCTTTTTTCCTCAGAAAATACTTGCAATTCGGACTTTTTTCTCACATTCTGGTGTCTATGTTATATTTCAAAATATTGAAATATAAACTTGCAATTGTGAGTTATGAAGTCCAATTCTGAGGAAAAAAGACTGATCTGAGAAATAGCAATTGCAAGTTTATATCTTGCATTTCTGACTTAGTTTTTTTTCCAAAATTGAGATATAAACTTGCATTTCTGACATTTTTCTCACAATTGCGAGTTTATGTTTCGTAATTATGACTTTTTCATGCAATTCTGACTTCTTTTCTGAGAATACTGAGATATAAACTGGAAACTGTAAGTTATAAAGTCCAATTCTGAGGAAAAATGACTATATAAACACAAAGTTTATATCGCACATGTATAACAAGCAAGTTATAAAGTCAGAATTGCAAGATATTAACAAGCAATTCTGAGAAAAACAAATGTATCTTTACATAAAGTGACAAGTCACAATGAAATCAAAATTAACTTTTTTTTTTGTAAGATTTTAAAACTACATCATGACTATGCAAACTGTCAGCAACTACCAGACAACAGATGTACAGTAACACAGTAAAGAAATTTAGTTTTCAGTCACACTCATATAACAAGATAATATTTAACTTTGACTGTTATGAACATGACGCGACAAAGACAAAATCTGTTAAGTCTTTTAATAATTATAAAGGTCTTGTCAGTCAGTCGACGAATGAGATGATAGAAGTCCATAATTTGTGACCCTGGAGCACAAAACCAGTCTTAAGTCGCTGGGGTATATTTGTAGCAATAGCCAAAAATACATTGTATGGGTCAAAATTAAATTTTTCTTTTATGCCAAAAATCATTAGTATATTAAGTGAAGATCATGTTCCATGAAGATATTTTGTAAATTTACTACTGTAAATATATCAAAACGTCATTTTTGATTAGTAATATGCATTGCTAAGAACTTCATTTGGACAACTTTAAAGGCGATTTTCTCAATATTTTGATTTTTTTTGCACCATCAGATTCCAGATTTTCAAATAGTTGTATCTCAGCCAAATATTGTCAGATCCTAACAACCCATAACATCAATGGAAAGCTTATTTATTCAGCATTCAGATGATGTATAAATCTCAATTTTGAAAAATTGACACTTAAGACAACTTAAGTTTTGTGGTCCGGGGTCACATTTCTCTAATGTCGATGCTCTAATGTTGTCAGCTTATGGGTTTCTTCAGGCGTTCTTCCAGATTTACATCACTATAGGCAAGAAAAGACAATTGCAGTTTCCATTGTATGCTGACTTTAAATGCATTATTTATTTTTTTATTTATTGTATTTTATATTTTATTAAAATTGCAAGAAGGTGTGTAAATAAATAAAACATACATATTATGCCTGATGAAGAAGTGATTTGTCGAAATGACGAGTGGTTTGGAAATTCTTTTCTTTTCTTTTAGCTGTAACTTCAGTGTGCGGACATTAGTTTTCTTCATTTTTATTTTGTTTAAAACCAGAAGTCACAGGATGTGAAATATTACCCTTTTTGTTGCAAAGAAAGTTTGTATACAGAAATTTGAACTTTAATACTGACACCATTAAATATTCATGAGCTTTGTTTTGTCTCAAAGATATTCACACAGACAAAATTTAAATGTCAGATGGTGAAGGCAAACACTTGAATCTAGAATCCAGATCTAGCTGATCTATGTACGTGACGTTATCTTCACAGACCGACAAGCAGAGCCCGTTCAATCAATGTTGTGATCTGATTACCGGTAATATGCAAATTTGAACACAAGCCCCAGGGTTGACAAATGTACAGTGTGATCTGTGATCTGAAAATCTGATTGTCCATGACTAATTTATCTCTCAGGGCACAATATGCACAATGTAACATGAAACACCATAACCTAGGCTTGTGCTTACTTAGGATTTAGAAAAACTATTTCAAGTATAAAAATCCTTTTTATATGTAGAGATGCTTTATTGACAAATTGAGCATGAAAGGTCAAAAGCAGAAGAAGACAGAAAGGCATTTTAGCATGAAAATTGAAAGTAAGTGACTCTAGGTGTCTGTGTCAGTTGCTCACAATTATCACATCTGAGAGTTTTCTTATGTATCCCACTGTGATAACAGCAGAGCAGATTGTTAATGTTGAAACATGTTTTGTATCCAAGCCGCTAAGCGTGAGAGACACATCACTGATACAAATGCAACTGTCTCCCAGCGGACTCGCTCGTCTGAGCGATGAAGAAGAGAAATGTTATTCTTAGCCCTCCACGTTCTCATTCACGTACACTTGATTTAGAAAAGTGAGAGACAATGCTAACAAAGCGTTTGATTTTCGTCATCAAAAATGATCATTTTGCAGCTTTCTGCTTCACACCACACATGGATCGTTGTGAATCCTTCAAGTGTCTGTCACTTCCAAAAGATCAGACAATGCAAAAGCCTAGACCGATTTCATGCGATGAACAGTCTGGCTTCTTTCAGATGAGTAGAAGTTAAAAATAGACTGCAGCTGAACGCGTTTGCAACCAAACTTTAAGCCTGAATAATAATCTCGTCATGTATTGGAAATTGACTTTGAGTAAGTGTGGAGAGGAAGTTGATTGGAAAGACTGGCTCTGCCTGTTTGAAATGCGACCGCGTGAAATGCATCATCTGAACAGATGGCGGGCAGCAGCGATCCAGGCCTGTCATATTAAGCCCCAGCTGTCATGGTGAGCAGTACACTTCAGTTTGAATGCGCAAACACTCCCCACTGACTAAACACACACAAACATCTAGTACTGTCGCAGTTTGCATAGCCTTCGCTGTCCAGATAAACGGCATGATAATATGCCCTACCTGTAACATATTAGTTCATGCTTTGTGATTTTGCATTTCTTGTTATTTTATTGCATTTAGTTGGCCAAGTCACTTTGTAAAGAAATTCATGCATCCACGTAATACGTGTGTACGCATGACTTCAACTTTTTCGCAAATTTTGAAAACTTAAACTTTGAAAGCCATTTTTGGAAGCTCACATTTTTAGGCCCCCAAAATAATGTTGTTGTATAAACGAATGGCTAAAACGCATAACAAATCGGTAATGCTTTATTTTAAGGACCAATTCCCGCTATTAATAAGTTGCTTATTAGCATGCATATTACTAGAATATTGGCTTTCACAATATTTATTCACCCTCATATCAAAAGTCTTTCTTCTAATTTGAGAAATATCTGGAGGTTTTTTTTCTCCATACAATGAAAATAGTCACCAAAACTGTTGCCAACATTCTTCAAAATATCTTCTAACTTTTGTATTCTGCAGAAGAAAGAAAGTCATATAGGTTTGGAATGATGTAAGTTATTGAAAGTATTTAAATTCCTGGGTGAACTATTGATTGCAATTGATTGATTCATTGTAATGGTTCTTTCCAATTATTTTAGTGGTTTTTGAGGAAGCTGTTGGTTCAGTAGTGTAAGAGCAGAAACACTGTCATTAACTGTGTTGGCAGAAGAAAGCAGACATTCAAAAGCCATTAATGAAACCAAATGGTTGTAAAAAGACAAAATTACAAACCCAATGGAAAGTTCCAGATGAAGCCAAAACTGCAAACAACCCACAGTAGTGTTGTTTTGGTCCTAAACAAGTTGGTTGAGTGAACGATTCAATGATTCACTCATAAGAATTGAGAACTGCATATTAGCATACTACTCTTCTACTAAGCATACGAATCTAATACGCAGTTATAGATTCAGCGCATGACTTGTTTTATTCTTCAACGAAACAGTATTTTTTAAATAGATCAGCTGAATGGTTCAAATGACTCACTTGTAAAGACAGTCATTTATCACCACCTACTTGCATAACAATGTAACCTGCAGAAAAAGTAGCAAAAAATCTCCATCACTAATGAACAGACCGTCAGTCTGTTTTGAACTCGCAAACAAAGGCACGTGATGCAGTGAAAAGTTCTAATAGTGGTGAACTGTGTATCAGCACTGCTGCTCTCGACTAATCAAATTTGAGTATCACAATTACCTGTTGTATTAATACCAACCTGGTCTCATAAAAATACGTACCTCTGCACACCTTTTGTGCGACACCGTTTTACGTACCTTGCTGCACATTTCGCTGCAGTTTTAAATAGAAATGTCCACTGAGTGGCGCTAAAACACAGGTTCAATATGTGAACCCTGGCACGTTTTTATTACGTAGATATTGGTACGTATTGCTGTTTTTGTATTACGTTGCTTCAGATACGTATTGCGGCGGTTCAGAATTGAAATATCTGGGGACTATCGCTAAAGGTTAATGCTCTGTCGTGTTGGAAATATGCCCTACACCAAATCCAGCCCTAAACCTACCTGATAGTGTTAACAAATGCAAAACTGATATAAAAACGTATTAGCTGATGCAACTGTGCATTTGAACTTCCTTTTACACAGATTTTAACTGCTTTGTCGAACTGTAGTTACACGGGTGCTTCTCGTCTCCTAAGTCCGTCTCCGTACTCCGTGAGCTACCGAACAAACTTGTCATCTATGAAAACCCATAGATATGAAGCTGGATGTGTGCGATGCTAACGTTTGAAAGCATCAGTTTTCAAATCTCCCAGCATATTAAAATTGTTTTGAAGTCATAGCATGATATTCTTCATGTAATTGTGCGAAAATTACGCTTTCTCTGTAAATTTGTGTGAAATTGTTCATTTATTTTGGAAACTGCAGTGATATGTACTTATTGGTACGTATTTCATGTATTTCATGTCACACTAAAAAGTGCACCCAGGTACGTAAATGCCATGAGACCAGATAGATTAATACACACAATAGAATATTACAGAATATCAAAGGCTATTTTCAACCTAGTGGCATATCTGAAAAATTATTTTGACTCACTGCTTGGTTTGCAAAAATGAACTAAATTCTGTACATCCACTTACAATCAATTCAGCAGAAAGCAGAATTGTGAAGCTTGTATTTTTGCACTTACATAGTCCTCCAGTTTATTATTTTAGCTATAAAGTAGTTTCAATCATCCTTTTGAGGATGAATGAGCTTCTGGTTATGTGTTACCTACAGAACTCCTCTGAGTGCAAGCGCAATAAACATTTTTGTGATAAATGTATTTTGAGGTCTCAGTTGAAGACAGTATAATGGTTAATCTAATATACATTGTTTTCCAGCTCTGCTTACAGACACTTCCTGTTTACTTCAGACAAACTTCCACCACAATCAAATAAATGCAGTAGATCTGGCTCTATCTTATGTCTCTTCTTTTCCCCGTCTGCCTATCAAATCAGTCTGAAGTGGCTCAAAGGTCAGCTGCTCTGTGTCGTAATGGCTTCCCGGCTCTGCTACAAAAGCTGCTCCCTCCGCCTCACCGTTGCCATGGTTTCTAAGGTTGAAAAGGGTGCGGCTGAAACCTGCATGTCGCCTCCTTTTTTTTGTAAAACCATCTGCACATAGCTGATGTTTAGCTTCACGAAATCGGCCGAAGTGCCAACTGTGATATCATATGACTGTTGGACAGTTTGACAATAATAAGCTGCTTTTTGATCCGTAATAAAGCAGCCTAAACATCAAACGTCATGTGATCATTTAGCACCAGAGGGTGGGAAAATGCCACTACCGTAAATCAGTTAATTGCAGGCATAAATAATTCAAGCTGTTTTTCACAGACGTGTGTGTGTGTGTGTGTGTGTGTGAAGGTGACAGGCGCTCTCTACATCCACACGTCGTGACTCTTCAGGTCTTTGAGGGTTTGCTGTCACCGAGCATTGATCTGTTTTCCCTGCCAAACTTCCCCCGAACCTCAGCGCCTCTCAACAGGCCGTCAGTCAGCTCTCGGTCCCACCCATGGCTGTCTGTCATTTCCTGCCACGCCTCTGGGATGTGTTGGCAGGCCGTCAATAATGAGGAAAAGCTCTACTCGTTCAGCCAGCCAATCGCAGCGCTCTGAGGAATGCGAGCTGTAATTTTTGAAAAATACACTGAGGGAATGAATTTACATTTGAAAGCGTTTAGCCTAAGATAATGAATGTTAAATTCTATGTAACACATGCATGTCCATCACAGGTGACTGCATGATAATGAGGGCATTTTCTAGCAATCAGAATTTAAATGATGCAGAATCCTTGGACAGAGAGAGAGGTATCCAGAGTAAAATATCCAATCATTTTCTTTCTTTTTTTTATCTGTGGAATAACATGCAGTGATCATTTGTCCACAATAAGAACAGGAGCATGTATTAAACTCATAAAGACACCTGTATGATATTTGATACGCAAATTTCTAAAGCCTCTAAATGATCAACATGGTTAAGTAGATCAAATCTGTGTACACAATTTATTAAATGCCTTCATAGTTCAGACTTTTTTAGCAAGTTAAAGCCTTTTAGTATATTTATTAAAACAAAAAAACAAAACAAAAAACAATATCTGCATTCAGGTTATGGTTCATGTGTCTTTTTGCTTTGAATATCTTTTAAGTAAACATAAGAAAAACTTTTATACTGTTGGTACTGTAATATTTCAAGATGAACACTTACTGGACTGAAGCAACTTAGGTGTTAAATAATAATAATAATAATAATAATAAAAACAGTTGAAATGTGAGTATCAAATATGATGCATCAGGTTTTTGAGGAATGTTACTTTATTTGTGCATCTCCAAATCATTATTGTAAGTCTGTTATACTGCTATAAAAATCTCATTGATTTACATTACAAGCTATCAGAATATCATTCATTCATTCATTTATAGGTAACTAACCCATTAAAAACAACAACAATGACAATATTTTCATTACTTGAAATAAAATAAATGTTAACTGAAATAAAATTAAATATAAAAATCTTTAAAATTATTTTATTTCAGCTAGTTTCCAAGGCAGCATTTCTCATTTTCATTCAAACTAAACTTAATATAAACTTATTAAAAAAACAAAGACTTATAAAAATGACAAAAAGTTCAAAATTCAAACAAAAATGTTATAGTATCTCAGTAATACTAAAATAACACTGATTTAATCATAAAAAACACACACAAATATCAGCAATTTCACCAAATTTCTTTCTTTTTTTTTAAAATCTATTTATTTATTTTATTTTATTTTTCAGATTTTTCAGCTTGTGCCTTTGTATAAAACTGAGTGTGACCTCCATATTCTCACTATATCGTAATATATCAGCCATAAATTAAATAGCCTGATATGTTAAACTTGAAAACAAAATACATATATGCCAAATTTTCTGTAAACTCCTCCAATTAAAAAAATAATAAAAAATCAGACTTGTATTTCCTATGTCTGCCTTTACAGAGTTTAGAAAGCAAATAGGGTCGAGTTTTGATTTCATGCTGATTTTAAATAAATTATTAAAACAATTTTATTTGTCTTGCCTCCCAGTTTTCTCTGACATTTCTGGCTCATGTTGAAATGTCAGGTCGCTTCGGGAGTCTTTCCTGAGAGGGTCACATTGATGGTGCGAAATGATAAATCTCCCTTCTTCAACCCTTCATTTCTTTCCGTACCTCTATCTTACCCTCCTCTCTCTCTCGCTCTCTGCTCGCTTCTCTCCATCAGGGCTCTGTGTAGTTGGAGAAGTTTCTCCTGAGCACTTCTTCATCCTCTCTGTGCTAAGAATAGCACTCGTGTTTACTTACTTTGTTCCACTTTCCTCCCCACTTTCACTGTAAGCTGTTTTCCCGGAGTTTTACTGGGCCAGCAGTGATGTACAGCTCTGTGCTGTAACTTTGGCCTAATATAAGCTGAACTTTCCCCCCTCAGAACTTCTTCATCAGATTCTCTTGTTTTCTCAGCCCTGCTGTGTGAAGAGGGCTCAGTGATGTGTTTTTGTGGAATATGTTGAGGTTCTGTGTATGTACTGTATGCTGTAAACAGAGCCTTTGTTTCAGCAGCTGTACGTCCAAATAAGAGCAAGGCTACAGTCTGCTGGTGATACATTACTGTAGTAATATGAATAGCACACACGCACAGAGTTGCATGTGAGATACAAAACTGACTACTGACTGGATAAATCCAGCATATGAAGGAATGCATGGCCTTCGTTACACACGCTATCAGTCGAAACATTTTTATTTAGGCTTATGCTTAAACATTTCATTTACTTAAGAATATTCTTCCAAAGCAAGCAAGCAAACAAAATAATTTTATCAAATGAAATGAAATTAATTTTAATTTTGCCAACTTTTTTGGCAAAGGTTGTTTTAATCGCCGGAATGAAATATTAACATGGAAAATATTATCTGGAACAAAAAGTTACTTTATATTAATTTTACATTTTATTTTTGTTCTGTTAATAGAATAAAATAATTTAGAATTAATCTCACACAGAAGTGTTTAGAAAGCAGATAATCATGTTAAATTCAGTGAGTTATTATTATTATTAATAATAATTATTAATTAATTTTTACACTTTTTTAAAAACTTCACAGACCCCAGCACCCCTTTGTGTCCCCTTCATGATGATAATAATAGCAAGACAACATAAAATAATTATAAAATCATATTTAATATTATTTTGTAATAATAAATAATAATAGTATAATAATGTATAAATGTATATTATTATTAATTTGATTGTTTTTAATAGCATTTTGACACAACTTTTTCTAAACTTTTTCACAGACCCTCTAGCATTCCTTAAATGATATTTTGAATAATAATAATAATAATAATCAGCATCATCTCTTTGTTTGTTTTTGTAAGTTTTTTTTTTTTTTACTTTGATGCCTTACTATTATTCTAAAATATTGCATATAGAATAGGTTCTGCCACCTTCTGAATTTGCTATGCATTCTGTGTAGCTCCTTTTCAACATTGTTTTCTCCTTCACTGTGGCCACTGATTAAGTCAGTTTTTTAATACACTTGATGGAGAGCGTTCTAGTCTATCCTGCTTCGTAAGGGTGTAATTAGGGCTTGTCTGGTTCCAAGTGGAAACCTGAGCGTGGCTCATTATCACTGGTAGTCGTATAGTGTGTCTATTGATTTCTGCAGGGAAACAGCAGCGTGAACCAGCCAGTCAAGTGTCCTCTTACTGCTGGAGCTCCTGCTGGCCACCAGGGGCACCGCAGACCCACAAATCAGGCTGCATGCATCTCTGAACATTAGAGATGGATGCTAAAGTACAGAAAATGCCATATATTTTATAATAGCATATGCATATGACATATATACAAATTGTTATCGATCTACAGAAATAAATGCACAGTAAAATGTAATTAAAGTCAACGTGAAACCTATTTACTTGATGCACAGTCACATCAGTGCAAAATATGTTTGTCCTCATAATCTTTTGTCATTTGTCCCTTCCCTTCACAATCCAAACAATTCCTCATGGATAAAATCTAACACAACATTTGTTTGTGTTTTACTCACAAATGCATCACATTACAGAAGTAAAACAGGATGCAAATTGTTTGTCAAACATGTCACAGTGAAGTTTTGAGATATATAAAACGGTTAGCATTCTTATGAATGAATGCTTCTTCAGAGGAAGATGGAGACCTTAAAACGAAACCGCACCTGACTTTCCTCTAATATAAAACAATTTCTGGGTTCAGAGTAAAACTATTTATAGCCGCTCACACTCTCAGCATTGAGGAGGATTGATTGTGTCAGGTAATGAGTGTGTCAGCGGCGTATCCCGAAGGCTCATATTAATGAGCAACAGGGATCTTTTTGTCCATTGGGTCACCTCATGCAGGGAAAAAAGACCAATTTCCAATTAGAATGACTCAGGAGTCGAAAAGCCCCAAGCAACACTTTATCTAACACAGGAGTGTGTGTGAGAAAATGATGAGTGTTTGACAATTAGTCTTTCCTAGAGGACATGTGCTGAGAGTTGCTTTGGTTAAATAAAGATTCTGTTGGTTCATAAGTCAGAGACCCATAGATTTTTCACATTTGAACCTGGACATTAAAAAATAATTATTTAAGTTATGAAATAAAATAATATATTTAAGATTTTGCACTGAGAAAATATTGACTGCTACATTGATTCCACAAGATGCTCTTTCTTTTGAATGTTATTACATATTATGCTGGTACAAAAAAGACTCAAAATCTGTCCAAAGAGACTACCATTTAAGTACTAATATATACATTTAAGGTACTAATATACACCTTTTAGGGGTAAATAAGGAACAAAAGTGTAGGTTTTGAAAAGGTACCACCCCAGTGACAAGCTTTTGGACCTTTTTTTCTGAGAGTGTAATATTTGTAATTTAATTGTTTTAAAATTTATTTAGAGACACTTTCCTTAAAGCCTTAATTATAATGCATTATAAAGGTATTCATAATATATGTTTTAATGCTGTATATCTTCTTATAAAAAATTGCAACCAATGTTAAAAAGCAATATAATATTTAAAGGTTTCTTTTTCAGTTTTTTTTATTTTTTATAATGTATTATTCTTTTTACATGTGTAACAATAAATAGCTAAGTATTATAATGTATTATAACTGTGGTTACAATTATTCATGAGATTATACAATGCATTATAAGGTGCATTGCAAGGCATAATTAATGCATTACAACTACTTTTAAAATTGCATTATATATAAAGACTTTAGATAAAGTGTTACCAAGGATTTATAATAATAATAATCATCATCATCATCATAATGCAAAATAGAAGCAATTTCACTGATGATCTCAAACATCTGACCCCTGTTGCAACTCTTTATTTTATTTTTTTTAAAGTAAAATCTGTGCACAATGTAATCAGCAGGGGGCAGTGCAACCCTCCAGGATACTGTGAATATCAATTTTTTTTTTAATATGAATAAATGGAGTGAATGTAATCTGTAGTTTGATGCCATTTGAGCCATAATAGAAGAGTGTGTACCGTTCATTTAATCTTTCATGGCAGACATTTTAACCATTGATGATTAAACAAAGCAGAAGCACTTCAGTAGTTTAATAATTCAGAAAACTGTCAGTTTGAAATGTACACAGACAGACAGCATCATTTATTATACCCTAATTATGAAGTAAACTGTGGACACATAGTCTTTCCTGCCTCCTTCGATGTAAGATTAGTAATGCCAGAGCTATTATGTTGGTCCTCACAGCTGAGGGAGTTGTGTTGTTCCTGTTTGTGAAGATGAAGCCATGTAGAATTAATGTGTTGTGCCACACAACTTGTCATTTATTGACTCTGAAATGATAGCAGGAGTCACTGGGACCGAAGGGAATCCAGCCGAGCGCACAGCCTTTGGGTTTGATTGCTCTGTTCTCTCCTGACACACTAAAACATAAACCTCGCTCTCAATCTGAATTCATACGCTCGTGTTATTCTGTGCACCTCACTTGTTTCCTGTAGTGACCGTGAGCTGAATTCGGTTTTATTTAACACATGCAAGCAAAGGATTTATTCATTATGATATAGTAGGGTAACAAACAAATCTTCCATTTGTGAGAAACAGTACTGAAAATATGCAAAAAATATATATTTCAGAGAAAACTTTTTCAGAGAATATATTACAATTGAGAATATATAGAGAAGTTATGCTTAAAACAGAAAAATGTCGAGTTTTAATACTGGAGAACAAGACAAAAAATAAATGTACATTTACAGCATATTCCATGGTATGTTTTTAATCTGTAAATGATATCGGATCAAGTTTATGTTTAATTTGTAATTTTATGTTTCATTACCTTTTCTTCTTTTTTTTACACTTGTTTCTTATTGTTACTGTATGTATTGAAAAAGTTAGGAAACATAATTATGCTGACTTTGAAAATGCCTTCATTTGCCTAAATAATATGGCAGCATCACATGTGTCCATAATGCATTGCAATATATCATAATGCAAAGCATAAAGAAAAAGTCTATCCAAGATGGCAGACAATGAACATTATTGATTGTTATCTAGTTTAATATAAATAAAAATACATCATCCCATGTTTGTAAATGCTATGTATTTTTATGCTTGTGAGTATTACTGTTTGTCATAAGCTTAGCAACATCCTGTTGCAAAAATATATTGAAAACAACTTTGATTTTTTTCTTATATGCAGTGTTTAAAGTTGTTGTTAAAATGCCATTTCATGTAGAATGTAAGATATATTTCAATCATGGCTTCATTATGTTATTAAATCGAACTATGTATTATTTGGAGAAATGTATTTTTGGTCAAAATCCTCAGAAATCAAATGTTCAAGCACATTATTTACTATTATCTAGTATTCTTCTTCTCTGTCCTTTAGTTTCTTTTAGTGATCATTTTCTATGTCATGTCTGAGTCACAGCCCTCGTGCTTTACAGATCTCAGCAAGCGCACTTCATACATCTTCCCCTAAAAACAGCCTGCAATTTCATGTGTCCTCAGTGCTGGAAATGAAGGCACAGTGGTTTGAAGAAGGCAGACTCTTAAGACGGAGAGGACGTCAGTTCTACTCATACGGCCAGATTTCCTATGCTAATAATCTCCGTAGCTGCCAGGTTGTTGTTTTGCCATGCATTTGTGAAACACTTCAACTCTCCGGTTTGAAGCACAGCTTATCTGTGATCATCAGACGTGATTTCATGGAGATGAGATATGGATTTATGCTGATATGCTACTGACTGTGGGAAATATCTTACCGGATATGTTTATCTCACAGAATAATCTGATCAATAATGTGGGCTGGTGTAAAATCAGGGTTATGAATCATACAGAAATGAGTTGAAAATGCCTTCTAAATTATAGATTCTAGTAACTGCAGTTTGTGTAATTAAAATCAGTTGAAGTTGAGGTGTAGTTTATACACACAGTGGATATTTCCAAAAGCATTATTTGATATTAAAAAATGTCCTTAGTATTTTTATTTCTTTTTTTATTTGATTTTTTTTGTGTGTGACATGTGTGTGTAATTTTGAAATTATTTTACAAAAACCATTGTTACAAAAAGATATTAAGATATTATTTCAGAGATATATTAAAATATATTATAAAATTTATTAAAATTATGCTTAAAAAGGTTACAAAAATGTCAAAATAATATTGAAATATATATATATATATAGTTTTAAGTATATTTTAATACTGTGAGCCGAGTATGACAAAAATAAGTTTACAGTTCATCAAAATTACATTCTGTTGTATCTTTTTATCTGTAAATGATAATGGATCTAGTTTACATTTGTAATTGTATATTTCATTTTTTATTTTGTTACATGTGATTCACTTTTTATTGTTATGTATAAGGTTGACAACATAATTAATTACAGTATGCTGCTTTCTACAATACCTTCTTATGGCTAAATACTGAGGCAGCATCACATGTATCCTTTGTGAGAAGACAATCCCATAATGCATTGCAATATCCTATAGTGCATTATTTAAAATTAAAGTTCCCCTGTTATGCTCTTTCGGATATCGCCCTTTTATGTCATGTACAATACGGTTGTCGGTGAATGTAAAAAGTCTTTAAAGTTTCAAAGACAAATTGAGTCGAGATGACGAATGGAATTATTATCTCCCAGAATAATAAAAAAAATGCTTCTGAACCGCCTGAAATGAGCTTACTTCCTGCGCAAACCTTGCATAATGCGTAATACCAGCCTTATGGTCTTCATTGGCCATCTGTGTGTGAACAATATTTACTTTGACCTGGCCTTAACCACTGTAGTTGTTGCTTAGGCCTGGATGACTAGAACGGAAGACACTGTTTTTGGAAAAATCCACATTGCATGTACTTCCAAAGGATGAGGTTGTGGCTTAGACATTGGTTAAAATTAATTTTTACAGTGACACCACATCATTATAACTCCAGCTTTTCATTGTGATGATTGCTTCTCAATATTGCCTAGTTACTCAAGTCATGTGGAAAACGTCATATTTGAATCATCATGTTTGTGTACAAACATCTGATACCGGAAAAAGTTCCTGCACATTCTGAATCAGACATCTGCTGAATGTCATTATATCATCCATCTGGAAAATGTTCTGGTGTAGATGATCTGATTCCACTTGTTTCTGTCAATCTGTTCATTTGTGGTGGGGAGTGAATCTTTCTGTTGCATTGCTACATTAGTGGAAATAAGTGAGTAAGTCCCACTTTTAATATGAATGAGTCATTGAAACATTCACTCAACTGGTTTGTTCAAAAACATTGATTCAGTAGGAAGAAACACCATTACTGTGTTGTTCATCGATGTTCATCTGTTTGCGTGTATCTATTGATTCATTCGCTCAACGATTTGTTCAAAAACACTGATTTATTGAAATGGAACAAAACACCATACTGCGTTGTTTGTTGTTGCAATAGTTCTGTTGTGATTTTGTTTGGATCTGTTTTTGTCAGAGCAAAAACTAAAAGACGGTAACTAGCAATACCGTGTCTAAAATGTGCTCAGAATGTACTCAATATGTACTTTGTGTTTATTGAACTATTGTATGACGGCATTGTCACAAAGTCATGTTAACTTCTTGGAAATAATCCAACACTGGCGTTGCTAGTTCTGTAGCAGTGATTTAGACACATCTTTTGAACAAACAGCAGATCCTGAGTCTGTGGTGTTAGAAAGTGGTTCTGCACAAAAGAGGATCTTTGGGACAAACTATGTTTATTTCTTACTTATTTAAATACTTGTCACTTTATCACTTTTATACAACAGATATTGCTTTTCTATAGCTTTTTCCAAGGATGAACCTCTAACCCTAAATTTGTTTTACTACACTGTAAAAGGTGATAAGTTGAGTTAACTTAAAAAAATTGAGGAAACCCGTTGCCTTAAAATTATTAAGTATATAACTTTTTTTTTTTAAAAGTTAAGTGAACTTGACAATTCACTTAACTTATTTTTTTAATTATTATTTACTTAAAAACTTTAAGGCAACAGGTTTCCTCAATTTTTTTAAGTTAAGTCAACTTATTACTTTTTACAGTGTATACAATAGTTTTTAGGTGACTGTATTATAACTCGAATCAGACTGTTTGTGCTACAGACATGAATGATAGTGATGGGAAGTCAAGTTTCTTTACTGTGAGTCTGTGCTTTCAGAGAGTCTGATTCAATGAATCAGTAAAAAAAAGATTCACCAATTCTTTTACTTCACTGTGTAACCACTGCTCACGCAATACTCAGTCGTAAAATTCATTTCCATCTCTTGAATGAATTTTTTTATCAAATGCAAAATGTAGTTTACTGAGCAGAGGTGTGCCATTAATTTTCCAAGTGATCAGATATACCGTTTTCACCTGGCATACGCTTAAACGGATGAAAAAATACTATAGATTTACATTGAAGGAGATAAATTGTTAGCAAAACATTTCACACATTTCATCTGGTTTTAAGTTCTCCATCAGCGTGGAGTAGCTCTCGGCTTCGGTTCACGCAGTGCTCTAGTGCCCATGAATACACTCTTCTTTCAACTTTCAACTGCAGTGAATATGTGGCATCTGCATTAGCAGAACTCACCAGCTGAAGTCAAGGGGTTAGCAGGAGCTTATCAGGCCGTTTAGATGTGTGGTTTTGTAATGCTGATACGTGCTGAAGTGTAAATGGAGCCTAATGGATTGGTAAGTGGTTTGGTGCTGATGCTGGTGAAACAGTTTGAAGCAGTTTTCTGCCAGCTTATGTTGTGTGTGTGTGTGTGTTTGCGAGTGTTGATCTGTGGCTGTCAGAGTCTGGACTCCGTTGACCTGATGAAGGCTGATACTGTTCTCATGTGTCCCTGTTCCACTCAGCAGGGGTTTCATGAGTCAACTTGATGGTACATGAGAAAGGTCAGTTAGTTTTACAGTAGCAAGAATATACCATATACGCTTACACATACAGACAAACAGACAAACCTGTATACGTCCTAATGATTCAAAGGGATAGTTCATCTAAAAATTCTTATCTTTCAGTTGTGTATTATGTTCATTCCTCCATGAAACACAGAGAGATAGAATGTCAGAGCTTCTGTTTTCCTCGCAAGGAAGTTGGATGGCGATTTATACTGTCAAGCTCCAAAAAACACAAAAAATTGTGAAAGTAGTCCATACAACTCATGCACTGCATTCCAAGTCTTTTCAAGCCTTTGAATGAGGAACAGATCAAAACTGAAGCAGCTCTCAAATCTCAACTGTGGTCATTTTCAATCGTGCCATAATTGGTGACGAGCAGAAACTAATGCCGTGCTGCATGTGTCAGTTTGTGTCAGATATTTGAAATGTTTGCACTTTATCTTAAAGGGATAGTTCACTCAAAAATGAAAATTCTGTCATTAATTACTCACCCTCATGTCATTCCAAACCTGTAAGACCTTCGTTTATCTTCGGAACACGAATATTTTCGATGAAATCCGAGAGCTCTCTGACCCTGCAGAGACAGCAAGGGAACTGACAATGGCAGAATTTTCATTTTGAGTGAACTATCCCTTTAATTAATGATATTGCTAAAAAGACTTCATCTTTGCAGACTGAAAGCAAGTTTCATGGCTGTTAAGGGTAAACACGAAATGCAAACACGAACACGAAATTCAGTTGCAACGTTACTTATAGTTAGTAGAATGTCTAAAGCATACTATCATAGTGTTGCTGGATATTTTATTTATGAAACTAAGCCAAATAATGTGAAGTGAAGGTTTATTAGTCATAGAGGGGTATTTTATTTTGTGATTTGATAATTTTGACCTGTTCTGTACAGCACTATTATCATCCCACCCACATTTTTGGCTTCTAGTGGGTAAATATACAGATTTCATGACCGTTTGTCCTGTTTTTGTGGTGCAGACAGTGTGAGAGGAGGTGGTGAGTTAAAAGCACACGTCTCAAAGAAAATTTACCTGCAAGTTCACGAGAGGAATGAAAAGCTGGTGCAGTCTTGCCAAACTGCCCAAATAAAGAGCATTTGTCTTGGCACGCTGCGCCCCAAAAGTGAATGACTTAAATTTCAGTCTGTTGCTCACGCAAAGGTATGGTGCTGAGCAAATGATGACAGAACTCATGCAAACACATCATTCAGCTATGCAGAGTGAAAGCCAGATCACAGACAAGAGACAAACAAACACACACACTCAGACACTGGGGAGGCCTCTAATGTGAGGAGCTGGCAGGGTTAGTGCTGAGTCTCAGTGTGGTTGGGATCCGGATCAGGTGCACTTAAAGCTGGGGTGTGTCGTCACCATTAAACGATCTTCAGCCCGTGACCTGGGCCGCATTTCTCCCACACGCATCCTCAGACAAGCTGCTGTCCACCGGCAGCATCTCAGCATGAAGACCAGGAAGCTGTCCAGAATACAGAGACTATATATTGTAAGTTGTTTTTTTTGTTTTTTTGAACATGCATGAACTTTGGTAGTGTTGCACAAAAAAATCTGATCAGAAAAAAGTTACTGTTTGTTTTCTTTATTTGTTTCATTTAGTTTTATGCTTATTTGTACACCATTTGTTTAGTGTGTTTCCCAGTGACGAGTCTCAGGAGACGTGCACTGATCACATTAACTGAATGTAATGATCGTTTCATGCGTTAGGCATAATTTTTGGTTCTCTCGTTACATGTTGTACCTCAGATTGATTGTTGATATGTGGGTGAGTGACTGTGGCTGATGTTCCTTTGCTCATATCTCATAAAATGTCTTGAATTTTACGTATTTATGTACTTTATATGTGCTACCTACTTCTTTAGAAGTATAACACAGTTTTATAATAGATATAAGAGAAAATTTCATTTGAAATGAAACTCCAAAGGCAGAGAAATCCCTGAATGCAAATGATGTATCAAAGGTGTCTTAGATGTCAGATAACTGTTGTGCTCTAAAAGGTTTCTCTTAAGTTAGTAAGGATTACAAAACCTCTCTATCGTTCTGTGGATTGGACTCTTGGGGGTAGCGAGTGTCTCTGAGAATGAGTTGAGTTTCTATTAAAGCAGGGGTAGATTAAACTCTTATTAACTGCTGACAAAGTGCTGTACAGTAGCTCATTTCCAAAGGCTCCAACATTAATCATTTTACTGTAATACTATATACATTCATTACATATTTTCCAATCATTTTAGTTTGTGAATTTGCAATAAGCAATAGCTGTAATTTTATAATGGTCTGCGGTAACGTATTCTGTACATGTCCTGAAGGTGGCTGAACTTTTTGAATACAAATGCACTATTCATTGCCACTGTACACTGCACTGCCAAAAATAATTTTTAATGAGTATTGTTTTCACCGTAAAAATAACCAGTCATCCTTAAAACAAGATAAATTTAATTAAGAAGCAAACTGCATAAGATATTAAGGCTTTTTTTCCGAGAATATATTTTGAATTAAGTTATTTTTTTATTTCTCAGCCTATCTACAATATATTTTAATTCTTATATATAATTTAAAAAAAAAAGAATAAAAAAAGAATTTGCCGTTCAGGAGGTTGCACTTTATGTTTTTTATTATTATTTTTTTTATATATAAATTTATTAATCTACAGTACTAAAGTGCATTTGTGATTTGCCATTAGTAAGGAATAATTAAAAACACCCTTTGAATTATTGAAAATGAATGTGTAACTTGAAATGGCAATATGGCAAGGATGCAAAGAAACTTAAACTGCTGTGTTTCCACTGATATTTAAAGTACACATTCTTTGTAATTTCATATATGTGCTCAAATGTTCTTTTGTTTTTTGTTATGGGAGGCTTTCTTTTTGAAGATCGGTTCATTTTAAAGCTTATTACAGTCCTTTGATTATAGTGACATAACATGCTATGTGATAATCAACAAAACTGGAACTAGTTTATAGCACTATATCTTGGAACCTTTGAGTCACAATCAAGAATTAAACACTGTTACAGCAGCAGAATCAAATCATTCAATATTACAAGGTTAATTTTTTTGTGGTTTATTGAATTTGGATATTTTCTTTAAAGGTCCACTGAAGTGGTGTACAGCACTGGGTCTAAAACTGAGTTTGTCTAACCGTTTTTCTCATTCCATCATACCTTGAATTTGATGCGAGCAGTTATTGGCACCCAGTGCAAGCTGATGAAGAGAGGTGTGACGTGAGCTTTCTTCGGCTCGTTGAAGACCACTCTCGCTGCTGCCTTCTGGATCAGCTGCAGAGGCTTGATAGTATATGCGGGAATACCCACCAACAGAGCATTACAATAGTCCAGTCTGGAGAGAACAAGAGCTTGGACAAGGAGTTGTGAGATCTGCTCTGAAAGAAAGGGTCTAATCTTCCTAATGTTGTATAAGGCAAATCTGCAGAAACTGTTGTGGCAGTGTGGTCTGTGAAGCTTAACTGATCATCAATCACAACTCCAAGGCTGGCTGTCCTGGAAGGAGTTACGAACCTAGCTGTATAGAGAGGTTGTGATGAAGTGCTAGGTTAGCTGAGACCACAAGCAGTTCTGTCTTAGCAAGATTGAGTGGAAGGTGATTATCCTTCATCCAGCCAGAAATGTCTATCAGACAGACTGCAAAGCGAACAGCTACTGTCGGATCATCTGGCTGGAATGATAAGTAGAGTTGAGAGTCATCAGCACAGCAATCATAAAGCCATGCTTCTGAATGACAGATTCTAAAGATGTCATGTAGACAGAGAAGAGAAGTGGTCCAAGCACTGAGCCTTGAGGAACCCCAGTAGTGACTTTGAAACCTCGCCCTTCCAAGACACCCTGAGAGGTAAGACCACTGGACCACTGGAGTGCGGTTCCTGAGATGCCCATCTTTATGAGGGTGGACAGGAGGATCTGGTGGATCAGATTTCAACCACAGATTTCAACCACAGCTTCAGCGTCTGTTTATAGTGTAGGGGCAGGATGCTTCAGTTTCATTTAACTGGCCAGAATAACTGTACATTTTGAATGCTTATATCTTTTAAAAGTGAATTTTGTCATTGTTTTGGAGTACACTAGCTTATAGATAATCTTAAGGCTAACATATTCATACTAAAAGAAAGAAAAAAAAAACACGATAACACCAGTATAGGGAACAATTCTCACTATTAAATAGTTGCTTATTAGCATGCCCATAATTAACATGTTGGCTTTTTTTTTTAGTACCGTATTTATAAAACACATATTCTGCATGACCATATTCTACATCCCTACCCAATACCTAAACTTAAAAACTACCTTACTAACTATTAATAAGCAGCCAATTAGGAGTTTATTGTGGCAAAAGTTGTAGTTAATGGTTTGTTATTAGCGAGAATTGGACCTTAAAATAAAGTGTGATCAAAACCACAATTTTGATTTCATGTGGACTTTAACATTCAACGCTATTTTTATTCATTGCTTTAAACACTCATATTGTTTGTCTTAGATTAAAGTTTGAATGTAATTTGCTAATTCTGAGCTTTGTTGCTTAATAATAATTTTAAATGAACAATTAATTGTATTTGGATGCCTGTGGATTTACAGCATTGTGCTCAATTATAGTGCATTGTATAAACATACTAGAAAAGCTCACCCAGTTATGCTAGTCAAAATTAATACCTCACCATGTCATGGTGCTATAATGTAACATAACACTCATCAACACAATGAATTACGTGTACCATATTGTAAGTATCAGGGAGTCAACAATTTTAATGCATCAGAGCATCCATTTAGCTTTTAGCCACTCAGAGTAATGGGCTACAGAAACACACTTACTGCAGTCTGCTGAGAGGCTTGTGCTTTCTCTTAATGCACAAACTACTTAACAGAAAACTTGACATGCATTGTCATTCATTTCACCTCTGAAATTGTTTGCTATTTCCGTAAATGCAAGTAGGTCAATATGAAATAAACTTTATGTTCCTACCATATGTACAGAACTGTATGCAGTTTCATGCAGCTTCTGAGTGAGTTGTTTTGCACTAGTATGCAGTGCTTTAGTTTCCCTTCTAGAACTGCTTTCCTGTCCTGTAGTTTTTTATATTGAAAGTGCAAACCTCCTTCAGTCAGTGCTGGGAAATTAATCTAAGGACTAAGATAATTATTTTAACCAATAAAGCCTGAGATGTCCATGTCATTTTGGTGCCCAGGAAGTTTTTCAAAATTTAAGTTCAAACAGTTCATTTAAGTCCAACCAGCTAATAAAAACATCACAATAATCCATAATTAATCCACACGATTCCAGTCCATCAGTTAATGTCTTGTCAAGCAAAATACTGCATGTTTGTAATAAATCCATCACTAAAGCCCTATTCGGACGGGACTAGTTTTACAGGGGGTCGTTAGAGAAACTTGTGTTTCACAGACGAATCTGCCACATCTGTATTTTTCTCACACAACCTCTGTAATAATTCCAGAGCGAAATACCTACTGTTTTTCAGCAAACTCAGTGACCCTCTGAGAAAACTAATCGCGTCCGAATGCGAATGTCTGTGATTGCCGGTGATATTTTTTTTCACAATGCATTTCCTTGTGTGTTTTGGCCCATGTGAATTACCGTAGACGCTCTAAAATAACAATAATAAAATCAAGTGCCAGATCACTAAACTGTTAAGACTGGCCATTGTAATATCAGCGTCAGATAAGATTACTCACGTTCATTTCTGCACTCAATTAAATCATGTTTTAATTACATATGTACCTTTATGAAAATGAAACATATGTTTACTACAAATAAATAACTAAAGTAAAACTAAAGTAACCAAACATTAACATGGTTTTGCTATACTAGCCATTCAGCTTCAGCATGGTATTTGTAGTAAAACTGTGATTATACTATGGTAATCAATGCTTTTTACCATGAAAAGTCGTCTCATCTATATATGGAACCCATTCACTGGAGAGGATCCATTGATGAGCAAGTTATGTAATGCTACATTTCTCATTTCCCATGAAGAAACAAACTTGGGATGGCTTGAGTAATTCAGCAAAGTTTGAGTTTTGGCTGAACTATTTCTTTAAAAAGTACAGTAGGTTCCAAAAGTATGATTGAAAACTTCAGTCTGAGGCTTTTAGACCCCACCATACAGAATACTGTATGTCTAAAACAATAATACACATGCAGCACTTTTTGTTAAGTTGTGAGAAAGGTTTTGTAGAATACAAAGATTTTTGGAGAATAAGCTCTGGCTCATCTCAGGGAAGCAGAGGACAGCATCTACGAGTTCTGCAGGGAGTCTTTCCACAGTAATAGAGCGACTGTGGTAAACCACCACCTGCTGTGGGAATCTCTCCGGAGAAAGTGTCACTTCCAGCCATCTGGAGGAGATGTTTTGGTCAGCAGGTCCTTGACTCCCACAGACTGATTTAATTTAGTTAGACAGCAAGGTGAACTGGTCAGGCAGGATTTGCACATTCAAGTTTTGAAGTTTTGTTTCCTTTAAAAGGGAGGTTACAGTCCCTCTTTTTATCATTCCGTCTACTGCTGTATCGTTTTCATGCTGTTTTGTGCTTTGACATTTTGAACCTCTCCTCTGTTTTTGATGGAAAATCTGCATTTACATTTTCATGCATTGTTGAGTTGGGTTAATGTGTGGGTTTGCGTACCTATTTTACTTATTTTCCAAAAAACAAGATATTAAAAAAATCCCACAGTATGACTTTACCCATCAGAGACTGATTGGGTCATAAAAAGTGATCTCTCAGTAGCAGGTGGATGGGAGTGGAGGAGTTAAAAAATATGAAGGCTTGGTGATGTCGGACAAAATTCACATTTCGGAAATGAATTATTACATTTATGAAGATTGTGAAGATAAACTTTTTTTTTTCCCAATAAGAGTATGACCATGAATGGAAAAAGCTTTTAAAAATCTACAGAAATTTATCAGTGCCGGTAGCCTTGTGGGCAGCGTGTCGACATGCCGTGCTGTTGCGCTTCAGGTGTTGTGAGTTTGATTCCTGGCTTGCATACTTTTCCTGATCCCCCCCCCCTCCCGCTTCACTTCCTGTCAACTTTGATCTGTCCTATCAAATTAAAGACAAAAAAATCTACAAAAATTTGTAGTCTCTTGAGATGGTTGCTGTTTTTGAAGATTTCATTTGGACTGTTTAATGCTCTTATACGTCAAAAAAAGGACATGGGGACTAGAAAAGTAGAATCTTTGCTATTTATCTACTCAGCTATTCAAGCATGAGTAATATGGCTAGAATTGTACAAAAATGGTACTCACAGTTTTATAATGTGAACAGTTAGTGGCAATTATACAAAGCCATGAAACTCAATATGAGATTTGGCTAATGTCATTAAATGTGATTTCAGGCACATCATCTTCTGTGAGTCATGTCTTTTTGGGATTAGGTTATTTTTTGTCTGTGCCATCTATACATGCTTTTATGATTTTAAAAGATTCTTATTTTATAGCTGAATCCTTTAAAGCCAGTTATACTGTATATGGAGAACTTCTGAGCTTTGCATGAATAAGTGTACTGAATGACTGGCTACTTTTTCAGCAGCCTTGGCTCCAGAAGAATTTCTCATTTGTTTATTCTGTACAGGTTTTTTTTATTATTCTTCAAGAAAAAAGAAAAAAAGAAAAACTTGAAGCCTTGAATGAAACAAACTGGCTCTGATATGAATCACAGCAAAACAAACTTGGATTTGAAGCATGACGATACAAGACTATACTGAACTATTTTTTTAATGAGAGAATGAACTAATCATCCCATGATGCATTGAAAATTGATAATGCACGGTTGCATCAAGAAATCCGTTTTTATGCCAGTTTTGCATTTGTTAACACTACCGCTTTGGTTTAGGGGTGGGTTTGGTGTAGGGGAACACGAGCATTAACTTTTAGCAACACTCCCCAGATATTTGAATTATGAACCACTACAATATGTACCTGAAGCAACGTAATAAAAACAGCAATACGTGTCTATATCAATGTAACTAAAACATGCCAGGGTCACGTATTGAACCCGCGTTTCAGCGCCACTCTCTGAACGCTTCAGTTTGAAACTTTGCAACATTGTTTCAGATTAAACATAACACAGACGACATTAAATTAATCTTTTTGACCAGGTTATGTATTGATTATTAATCATTCAAATGCTCCTGGTCACTCTCTACTGTATCTGGCCTTTCAACAAGAACATTGTTTTATCTGCATTCAAGCATTACAGGAGAGTCCAATTCCAGAGTCCCATTCTGAAATGGCCTCCACACTTGTGCCCCTGGGAGTGCTGGTGGAATGTGAGGGGATGTCTTGGAACCTAGAATTGACTCCAGTCTCCAAATTTAACCCAGACTTCGCTCATGTCCCCGAACTCCGTCCAGAGTTGACTTCTACTTCCGAGTAGAGTCCAATAAAGGCTCCAGAATGCTCTCCAGAGCTCAGCCAGGAGCCCACTCAAGTCACGGAGCTTAACGCGGAGCCCAGTTCTCCTTCGCCTCCGCTGGTCCCATCCAGCCCTCCTGAGTCTTCTTTGCCTCCGCTGGTCCCATCCAGCCCTCCTACATCTCCTGAGTCTTCTTTGCCGCTGCTGGTCCCGTCCAGCCCTCCGTCTCCTGAGTCCCCCAAGTTAACCAGCTCTGCCTCTCCAGTGCCCGCTCCTCCAGAGCGCCCCCAGAATTCCTAGTTTTCCACAAGAAAATTTTGAGGGGGGCCATATGCCCGTGGCCAAGCCGGCTAAGGCCACGGTGGATCCACCATTGCCTCCAGAGTCCCCCTGATCCGCCATGGCTTCCTAGACTGCTGGATCCGCCTTGTCTCCCTTGTGTCCCTGTCCTGCACCAGCCTCCAGGGCGCCCACCTCCCCTCCCCGGTGGAACTGTTACAGCGCAAGACGCGCCTTCCAGGAGGGGGAAGTACTGTCACAGTCACCAGCTCTGTCACCTAATCTGGACTACATTTCCCATCACCCCTCTTGCTGCTCACCTGCTCATTGTCACCAATCCTCCAGTCACAAGCACCAGCTGTCTCTCATTCCACCTGCACTGGTTAAAAGGACTCATCACTCACACACACACACACACACACACACACACACACACAAACACAAACACAAACACAAACACAAACACAAACACAAACACAAACACAAACACAAACACAACACACAACACACAACACACATACATATATTGTCTAGTCTTGTCTAAGACCTTCCAAAGATTCGCCTTGGATTGTTACTCACCTGAAGTTTACTTGCCTGTTGTTTGTTTGCACTCCCTCGTCTCCGATCTCCAGCGTCCAGTTCCTTGTCTTCAGTCATCAGCTCTGTGTCTCCGTCTCCAAGTGTCTTGCAATCTTCATACAAGAAAGGAAAGGGAAGTGTTTACCTCTTCATCAAGTCCTGTAAAAGTGTGTGTGTGTGGCTCCTCCTCACCTGTCTGATCTTCCTCCTGCTCCATCTGCTATGTTTATCTGATTACCCATCGCCATATCCATGCTGTTGTGTTCAATAAAGCCTGCTTGAAATTTACTTACCATCTCTCTGGTCTGTGTACCCCCTGACACTCACCTTCTCATTGGGTTTTATCTTATTCATGGACTTTTTTTTTTTTTTTTTTTGTAAAGCGTTACGCATCCTGCACAGAGCCCATTCGCCTCTGCTGTCCCACTCTCTATAACTCCTCTTTTATTATTATTGTTGCTGTGTGTTCTTTGCAACGGATAACCATGGTTACGACCTGCCTATTAATAACTTTTATTTCTAAAGATTTTCTTCCAGTTTTACTGCCATTAAGATGGAAATTGATTAGGAGAAATAAAACCCAGGCGCCCCATAAATCTTTGAAATTGCACTATAACAGCAGTTGAGTTAATGAACTTTTAATGAGTGCTGATTCATCCGAAGAGTTGAGAGGAAATATCACTTCTGTTTTAGAGTCTGTGTGAATTCGGTTTAGAAGTGTAAATCAGTTTCCATGTCACTTGAAATTACCATTCTCTAAAATCAGCATGAGCATCTGCAAAAGATAAATAAGAGTTGATACAATAGGCTCAAAATTCACACTTTTCTATTGCCCTCTTCCTTTTCAAATAATTAACCTTGAAGGAATAGTTCACCCAGAATTGATTATTCTGCCATTTACTCATTTACCACACATTTCAATACCTGTATACTGTATGTAGAATGTTTCCAGAATTTTCATTTTCGGATGAATAATTCCTTTAGTGCAAGATAAAGAGGTCGAGGGAAGCTTTGCCTTCAATTTGTTTTTCAAGTAATATTTCATTTTTTGCTTAGGAAAGTTTTTTGCTACAGCTGTTAGTTTGCACTGGCGATGGTTTCCATGGCTTTATGAAAACTAAATGGGCAATGTGACAAAGCATAATTCTAAGTGCCCTGAAGGTTCCACAGTTTTGTGCTGGATTATTGACAGAACAATTGAGTCCACAAAAGGAAACCTTTTATAAATGAACTAGGCCTACTTCTTACTAATGGTAGTTCTTCAATATAACAAATGTGACAGTTTTATAACACAAAGGTCATGATATACAGTAGATCAACTTATATTATACATTATATATATATAGAGAGAGAGACAGAGAGAGATTATAAGAACATCCATTTTGAGACAGGATAATAGGATAGGATAATGACTCAATGTAAATTATGTTTGAATATGATGGTCTATCACTGCCAGTGAACTATTGCATGCTGGAGGAAAGATGTTTGTGGCTGGTATGGGTAGCAAATTAATATAATTCTCCATTCTTCCTTCTATTTTAGTGTCTTTATTCTAAATCACCTGCCTGTATGTTATTAAATTCTGAATATAATGCATTGCATAAATATTCTGATCAGATGGCAGTCAGACAGTGATAATCAAACACCACTAATTAATTTCAGGTACCTGCCTTGTGCAGCAAAAACACAACAAATCACCGGCAATCTGGGATTTTAGTTTCGCGTTGCTCTCTAAAAGCTATCCATTTGCCGATCTCTGGTCAGCTTTTCCATCTAAAAAAGTTAGCGTACAGCAAGCCACTCTTGGAAACAGGCGAGAGCTCTGGAATAATCCAGGGATACATGGATGACTTCATGTCTTCTCAGATAGCAACATGATTCCTTTAAGACCTGGAAATAGATACTGACATCAGAGTGAACAGTTAAATATGATCCTATATCTGTAATAAGCCTGCATGATTATGACAAATGTAATTATTTTAATTGTTGAGCAGAGTAATTACCGAATGCTTTGAGCAGTGAGAGGGAAGTGTTATTCCTCATCTTTGTTCCTCAACAGCACACATGTGGCCCTTTCTTAAAATATAACATTTACCCCCGGTTTCACAGACAAGGCTTAAGGCAAGTCCAAGACTAAAATGCATGTTTGAGCTGTCTCAACTGAAAATATCTTGCTCTGACATATCTTAAAACATGCCAGTCACATTGTTCTATCTCAAGATGCACACCTGTAATGTTTTCTTCTAAGGCATTTTTATAAAAGCTGCCTAAATGTCTTAATTTAACTAAAGCCTAGTCCTGGCTTAAGCTAAGCTCCGTCTGTGAAACCGGGCCTAGATTTATTTTTAAGATCCATTTATACTGTGTCAGAAAATATTAAGTGTGATACTGTAAGACAGCATGTTATGTTTTTTTTGTTTGTGTATGTTATTTATACAACTAGCTTTTATTATTAAAATGTAAAAGAACTTAAAATTGAAAATGTTTTCTATTTTAATATAGTTTAAAATGTAATTTATTCCTGTGATGCAAAGCTGAATTTTCAGCATCGTTACTCCAGTCTTCAGTCTTCTATATTTATAGTAAATGTTATAAATTATATATATAAATTGTTTTGACCCAAAGGAGGTCAATCTAAATGGAAGGCTTTTAACAATTACTGATCACGATACCTGTAACCTTGGTAATTTTCAGATTATTTGTAATGGCTTGTTCAGTATATCCTGCCAAACATATAAGAATGAGTGTGTGAGATGTAATGACTCAACCTGCCTGCTTATCAGGCTTAAATATGAGCTGTGGGGCCATTATGATTGGTTAATTTGCAGTCGATTGCAACAGCAGGTGGCCCACCATCGGGGCTCTTTGAGGGAATTCTGGGAAGGTCAAGACTGGTCCCAGCCAGCTGGAGAAAAGCCAGGGATTTTTATGGCTGGAACAGCCATGAGTGCTTTGGTTGGGGCATCTGGCTTTAGGGTGCTGTTGAATTAGCATACCAATGGGAGAGCTTTGAGAATTCAATTAAAGCCTGAAGAACACATATTCGGATACTGTTTATAGCCCTGGTATACTTCAAGCAAATTTGAAGAACAAATGGGCATTTTGAACTAAATCTGGTCAGAGCAAAGTCCATTTCAGTGTTTCGAAACAGCCACAGTCATTGTGGATTTTGTGGAAAACTCTTTTGAGCTGCCATTGGTCCATGTGCTCTGCTACCCCACCTTCTTTGATGTTGAAACCTTTCAGGCTCATTAATTAACTCAGTTAACTCATGTATCAGCCGATGTATTTGTGCTGGTATCTTGACTTGTTTAGACCTGTTACGAATAGATGACTCCCGAAGCTTTTCATATTCATATTCTGTATGGTGTTATTTTACAGCAGTGACAGAAATGAACTTTTCCATTAAGGGTTAATATTTGCCACCTTTGGTTTCAAGAGGATTCTTACCTTTGTAAAGGTAATTTTTTGTCTGACCTCATTAGATGTGTATATGCATCATCTTTTATTTCAAATTCTTACAGGTAATCAATAAATTCAGTTAGAATAATGAGACACTAATAGGCTGTTACCAACCAAATGAAATCAGTAACAACAAAAGCCATTTTTGCACTACAAAAGTGACACAGAAGCTGCAGCTAAGGCTGCGTTCACACTGCTAGTTTTTGGGATTGACAACCGTATTTGTTTACAGATGTGAGTCTCGAAATGTCTTCTTACAGTTAATCATTGGTATTGGCCAAAAAGCAATTAAATGCACTATCCGCCATCTACCGATTATTTAAAAATAGCCCATAATCAGGGCCGATTATATACTGTCAATTCGGGTGGAGAAACATGTACGATTGCAACTTGTGTGTTTAGAATTTAGGGTTGTTGAAGTTAATGTGGCAATAATGCATTAACAAAACATTTACATGAGTTCTGCTTGACCTTATATGAATCACCCATAGTTCAAGCTAGGGATGCCAGGTCTGCGGTTTCCCCATCACCAAACATTATTTGTAGCACACTTACCATCCAATAATTGCAAAGAGTTTTGTGCTTTGTTACTTCTGATAGGATACAAAGTTTCAGATTTTGTTGATTTTTTTTTCTTTTTTTTACAAAACTGCTGTTTTGGCGCTCTTAAATGTGGCATGACAGATCACTGTAACTGCTTCAGTTCGAGTGGCACCATGAAGCGTGAGTCGCTCCCACCTTGATACAAGTTATAGCACAAAATAAACATGAACGAACATCAGAAGGTGTTGAAAGATACAGTACCGAAATATTGTCTCATGTAATCGTTCAATCAATGCGATCAAAACGTCACTTAACATTGCATTTCACAGTTCATTAGTTAGCTATAAAAACTCTAGGAAGCTTAGATACTGTTAATTGTATATGTATATTTGAATAAATTTGTTGTGAAGACACATTTTTATGAAAACTACCTATTGTGCAGTTGAGCTGTACAGTACATAAACATTTCAGTTTTTATTTGAGTGTGATTATTGCATCCGCCAGTAAATAGCAGCTGAATATAATAGTTTGGGCTTTGTTGTTTGGGTAAACATGAGCAAAGAATGAAGTAGTATTTTTGCTGAGAATATTGATTTAGGATCATGTTTATGTGAGTTGGAGTATTGGAGTAGATATACTTGAGTATAAACTTATGTCCTGCCATATCAGCTGTTTCAGCTAATAGACTTCCCTCTTCATATCGGACAAGCCTGAGGACTGGGAGTTACCCTGAGGATGACCATTAGTGGCTCAGTGTCATCAGCAGTGTAGAAATAATTAGGAGTGTCCAGAGTCCCCCTCGACTGAATCAAGTTGAATGCTTTAGCATATAAAGTGAAATCGGTCTGTCTCTTTGGGAATGGGATTGAATTCGGCAATGAATATTGAATGTATTCTCTTCTCCAGGTTGGGGTTACACCAGATATGTATAAGGTCTTTCTTAAATTGTGACGTAAAGTTCACAGTATGGGCTTGGAAACTACTTAGTTTGTAACTAAGTCTTATTAGTTTGCAGTGTTTATTTTTAAGGCTAGAGTTGCAAGTATGGGCAAATTATATTGACAAAAAATGATATCTTATATATATTTTAATTATATATAATTATATCTTATATATTTTTTCTAGGATTTTGTTGATAACAATAATTAGATAATATTTTTCTGAGTGTATTTTGTGCTGGTATCTTGTCTGGTTTAGACCTCTTCATATTCCATGCTCCCCGTCTGTCAGAAATGGATTTTTCCATTAAGGGTCAGTATTTTCCACCTTTGATTACCAGGGGCATTTTTTTTTTCTTTAATGAAATGAAAAGTAGGTGGCGTCCATTCACAGTCTTAGTAAATTAGTCACTGAGTCAATCATTCAACAGATTCCTTCAATTGGCAAGTGACGGTCTTTATGAATGGATCAGGGAATCACTGATTCATTCCAAAATGCTGATTTTTTTAGGAACAAAACACCACTGTTTCTCGGAGATGCACACGTTTCTGTTTGGAAAAAACTTTCCTTGGTGAAATGGAGTTTTAAAAGGTAATCGCAAAATGAACTTCCTTAATTAAACTGTTACTTTAAATGGACTCTTTCCCCGCCAAACACAGAATGTCCTCACTGTTATACGCTCGGGGGCGCTATTACGCATCTCCTGAATGAATCTAGAATCACTTGATCAAAAGCACAGGTGAGGAAGATGCAGAAACGAGCGATCTCGTATATATGCATATGAAAAATAATGTGATCATCAACAGTAAACAGCATATAAATGAAAACTGCCTAATGTTACTGCGTGAAATGTCAATCCGGGAAGTGGTAAAGGACTGTGCAAGCTTTGGGAGTGCTGATGGAAACAGTCTACTGCATCTTTGCTTTGATTATATTACTAAATATGATCCAGATGTTGTATGTGATAAAAATGTTATTTTCTCAGCTTTTTTGAACAAAATGTTGCTTTTTTTAATTAAACTTACCTACATTCAAGTGTTAATTAAAAATGATATTATGTTTGTTTAAAAGTAGAGGCTCTTTTCTTTATGTTGATGTATTGCATGTTCGGATATTCATATAACAAAATATTCTGGGGGCCATGAAATTTTTGTGAAAATCACCAAAAATGCTGAAGGTGGCTGGCAACTTTTTTCAGAAACTCTGGTTAGTATCACATGTGCAATCATACTAATATTTGGGGAAAACACAATGCTTGTTTGTGTAATATTGATTAATTATATCAGAGATATAAGACAAATTTTTTTTTGCCCCCATATATTGAATCATGTAAACTATTCAGTATATTGAATCATATATTGAATAATTGAAGCCTCCTTTTATAGACAGAAGCTTTTTTGAAGACAAAGCCATCCATTTCAGTTCTATTTTAATTTTAGAATCATTTCAGTCTTCTTTTGCCTCATGTAACTGACACATAATCATGAAATAAAACAATTCACATTTTTAAATATGTAAATAGATATTCTGGAATGGTATCTAAGGAGGCAATAAATTAATTAATTAATTAATGGCAATACAACAAAGTTTTACATTTGATTTATTTTTATTATAATTTCATATATTTCATGTTGAAACCTGCAATGCACAAGTGAAGCAAGGCAAATATGTCCAGAGAATCTCACTGTTAAGATCGATTTCTTAGCTGTTATTGAAGACAATTATTCACGTAATGTTCTCTCTCTTAAAAATGAATAAATATAAATCTCAACCTCTGGTCTAATAACACCCCTGCCTTCATTTGCATGTGCCTTTAATGAGTGACCTCATCACTGCCTCTTGATTTTGAGTTTGCTGGATAAACACTTCCATAATTTCCCGATGATTCAGAAGGACAGTTGGACTTGAGAGAACGCCTGCTGTGGTAATGATCTTTTCCAGCTAAGCAATGAAGCTCCTGATTTACATAATCATTTCTTTGATTGAAGCAATTTGGCCTGGCTGCCAGTTCAGGAGCTTTCAAAATGAAATTTGGATGTTTGGAAACAGAGCCTTCATCTCGGTCGAAGTGTAAAATCGGTTTCTCAGGCAGCTGTAGAAGAGATGTTAATGATGTTAATATAAAAAAACACTAATAAATGTTCGATTAGCAGAGTGCATATTTACACAGCGTTGATTGTGTAGTAAAATCTGCTAAAGGTCACAGGGGGGCAGCACAATACAGAAGAAACGCTTTCAACTGGGACAAAAAAACAAGGGATATGTGGAGCATTGTGGGATATACAGTTACAGACTTTTAACAAAATAAGAGGGATCATAAAATTTTTGTTTGTTTTTAGTTGCATGTTGTTTTTTTATTTACTCCTAACCTGAATGAGCTATTTCACATAACAGATGTTTACAAATAACCCACAAGGCAAAATGATAGCTAAATAATAACTTTTGAGCAGGATTTTATTTGAATTTGTCTGTTATTTTGTCTTGTGGACTATATGTGAACATTATGTGAAAAGCTCTTTTAAAACAGTACTTAAAAAAACAAAACCAAAAAAAAAACATGCAATTTGTCATAATACCTGTTAAAATTGTTAGCATTTTGCATATTCTGCAGGTGAATGTAAACTTAAGACCACAGCTGTATGTTTTACTCTCAGGGTTCCGATGTGTATTATGTACTGTGCAATGTTTAAAATTAGTTAAAAATATATATTTTAAGAAAGTCCTGTAATAATAAACAAAATACTACAAAATTAATCATTTATCAATAATTATAGGAACACTATGGACATCAAATGAATAATTTTGTAGCAGTCATGTTGTTTTGTTGATTTTTTTTGTTGGAGTGTCTTAAAATGCATATAAATATTAGTTATCACTCTGTATCTCTCCCAATAATAAAGTCTTAGTAAGACGATATTTAAATTATATATTTATATAATTACTTGTGTGTGTTTTTTTATTTATACTTCAATGCAATACAATGAAAGTTGAGTAACAAACAAATACACGTTCCTCAAAAAGCTGATGGGTCGTGTTTAATATTCACATTCATGATTTTTCTGAATATTATGTATGAATAATCAAGTAACCAAGAGTTGCTTCAGTCCAGTAAGTGGTTGCCTTGAAATATTACTAACAATATAAAAGTTATTCTTACGTTTAGTTTATAAAAATTTGCATAAAGCTTTTATCAAATGTAATACAGTAGGCTTCATAGGGTTTAACGCTCTCCTCTTTTAATATTCATTTCAGAAGGTTAAAACTATTCAGTAATTCCTAGGCAACTCTGAAGAATTACTGTTGCATACTTGGGCCATAACCATATTTCAAGTAGAAAATGGTTTGGCGGTTCAATGATGACATTCAGTGAAATTTCACCAGAAGCCTGTGTTTTGTCTGATTAGAACAGCATGTGAAATCCTTCTCTGGAGCCAGCAGCTCTTTTTCTGCAGTTTCTCTGAGGGAAAGGGGTGCGGAGCCCTCAGCGCGCAGGCGTTTCAGCTGTACTCATATGGGGACGAGGGTCAGAGTTTAGCACTCTACACTGCAACGATTCATTCTTTGGCACCAATAAATGAGGTATTCCTAGATGAGTTCTGTGTACACTATTGTCTCCGTTCCTCTTCTGGTTTGGAATTGCGCTTTTCAAAATAGCACATTGTCCTGATGCCACAATTGTTCGAGTGTTTGGTTTATGCTTTGGATGAGGGTTTGAGATGTTTTTTTTTTTGTTTGTTTGTTTTTTTCTGCCAACAATAAAAAATACATAATACATATGTTTAAAAATGCAGAAAAATGCAGCAGTAGAGGTTCTGCTGGTGAACTAAAAATATTTCGCTGCTAACAATTTATTCAATGCTGCATTCAGCATGTAAGATTTATGTAACAAGAATATTCATTTGAATACAATATGAGCCCCCAAATTTAAGTAGTTCATTGCTCTATATGGCTATTTTTAATGTGATGAATAAACCAGAATTGTATGCAATTTTATCTTTACTTCTGTATTGTGGTATATATCCGAGTAATGAGTAATTATTGAAAAAGAACAAATGTTAGGTGGAGACCGGGTTCCATCCATCAGTTGTTGATTGGATGTTAAAGGGATATTTCACCCAAAAAATAAAAATTCAGTCATTTACTCACCGTCAAGCTGAACCAAACCTATACGAGTTTCTTTTGTCTGATGAAAACAAAAGATAATAGGCTAGCCATTGACTTCCACATGATGGAAAAAAAATACTATGGAAGTAAACGGCTACCATCAACAGCATTCTTCAAAATATCTTCTTCAGTGTTCAACAGATCTCTGCTTACGTTACTAGAAAGAAGGGTTTCCACCGAAAGATCAAGTTATGACATTTTCATTAAACAAACGAGGTTAAAAAAAATTGTTTGCTATAACATGCATTTACAAAATTTTAAATTTGTGTTGACTTGAAACACATTATTATTGCTTAACTCAACCTCTTTAACATAATAAAAAAAATAGTAAGCAGAATACTGTATTTACTTTTCAATATGCTGTACACTTTCAACCAGTTTCTGCTGTTAATATGAAATCTGTTGTTGTTTGTCACACTTGAATGAACGTGTCCTCCATTGAGGCCTTGTTTCACCTTTTTCTCCTGTGCTTTTTAAATCGACCACTGAACAGGCAAAATATAATGGACAGCTTTCTGCTTTCCTCCATCTCGTGCAGCCGCGTGAAGTGCGCTGTGTAATCGACATGCTGCTAAATCTATTCACGGCAGAGTCTCGGAGTGACTAATGCAACGTCTCTGTGCATTAGCTAAGAGCGTCAGAGGCACGAGAAAGGCTGGAAGTAGATTAAACAATAGATAATTGTGCCATTTCCTTCATTGTTTAAGTTTGGTAATAAGGTGTTGCGCGTTTCGTGAAATATCTCAAGACAAAACTGATGACATGAAAATGAATCCGTGCCAGTCTCAGCGCTTGAGATGTTGTTTATAGAGCTATCACTGCACTGCTGCTTAAATTAGTGCTCAAGCATTTCCACTGATACTGAAAGATGTGCTGTCCAGCTGGATACTTTTATTTGTGCTGATCAGATTCTGGGTCTTCTGAGCACAGACCAGACCGTGCTTTTTCCTTCGCCTGTTCTTTTCAGCTTTCTGTAACTTTTTCAAACCAGTATTCACATCATTTTATTCCAGTAAGCAGTTTTCTGATTTAAAACTCTTTAGAATGATGTTATTTGTGTTGTATATTTGTATCTCTGTTGTAACCTCCACAGATACTCTTTTCTATTTCCAGCAGTAAGATTAATTCATTAGTGCAACTTTTGTACCATGCATGAGAAATGACTAAATGACAAAACGGTGTAGGTGGTGGAAATGATTGTTCACTTCCTCGCCGCTTCGCTAGCCAAGTTACAAAACCGGCATGGCAATTGGTGTTAGTTGCCATGACAACATTTATTGCAAAGTGAGATGGCGAGAAAAGAAATGAAGTATGCTTCTATTCAAGGGTATTAAGAAACAATTAAGCAACCAAAATAGTATACTAATTACTATAGCAATTTAATTATGACAGATCAATTCACATTTCTTTGTTTGTTGCTCTCCTGACTTTGCGATCAAATCACTTCTTAGTGATAAATTAGATGAGTTTTAAAGGAATAGTTCACCCAAACATGAAAATTTGCTGAATATTAAGTCACCCTCAGGCCATCCAAGAAGTGGATGAGTTTTTTTCTTCATCAGATTTGGAGAAATGTAGCATTGGGTCACTTGCTCACCAGTGGATCCTCTGCAGTGAATGGGTGCCGTCAGAATGAGAGTCCAAACAGCTGATAAAAACATCACAATAATCCACAAGAAATCCACACCACTCCAGTCCATCAATTAACATCTTGTGAAGTGAAAAGCTGCATGTTTGTTAGAAACAAATCCATTTAAAATATTATTTGGGCATTTTTAACCTCAAACTGAGTCCTCTAGTTTTCTCCAGTAAAAAAAATCATCTAATCTGAATCAGGAGAGAAATATGCACAGATCAAGCACCGTTTACAATTTTAAACAGTCCAAAACAGTTCTAAACAAATGTGTTGGTTATTATGTTTTATCAGCTTTTTGGACTGATTCTGATTCTGAGACAGCTTTTTGGGTTCTGATTGCATCCATTCACTGCAGAGGATCCATTGGTGAGCAAGCAATGTAATGCAAAATCTTTCCAAATCTGATGAAGAAACACACTACTTGATGGCCTGAGTAAATTTGTAGCAAGTTTTCATGTTTGGGTGAACTAGTCCTTAAAAGTTAAAATGCAGAAATTGTCATTACAATACAAAGAGCAGAGAAACTCTCACCTTTATTTTGACAGGACAGTTGAAAGAAAGTCAGGACGGGAAAGAGGGGAACAGGATCAAGAAAAGACGGGAGTCAGAACTCAAACTCGGATTTGGCTCCAAACTTAGACCACTTTTTATGGATACTCTATTCTGTGCCTGATTACAAATGATAGAAAAACGCTTTACTGTGTTTTTATTCTTAATCATGAAAATTTGTTTTTAAATTATGTGTCATGTTAGAAATTAAATTTCTCTTCGTGTTTTCAGTTAGCGAGATAACGTATTAGCCATTGGCTAAGAAACCCAGAGGAAGATATCATGATACATTTTTGATCACATTTACATTTACATTTACATTTAGCCATTTTGCAGACGCTTTTATCCAAAGCGACTTACAATTGGGATCAGGCAATGACAACTTTGAATGTCTGAAATTGTGATCAGTATTTTAGAATTAGGACTAAAGTCACTATCGGACTGAAGAAACTGTAGTATGCTGTATGTGAATATAGCACACAAGTAATATGGACATAACAACCCAGACTCATTGGAAAAATGTACCTGTGGTAATTATTATGTTGCTTTTTGCATGTTTCGCAACTGAAATGACCAGTAAGTGGTGCTAAAAGTACATTTTACAGATGAACCTGAACGTTTAGAAAGTAAGTGTCTAAAATCACATTTGCTAAGGCAACTATGTAATGTTTCTGAGCTCAGGTAGGCTACCGAGCAAGTTTACTACATTAGAAATGCCACACATATGGAGCAGATTATGTGATGCAACTGTCAAAATGTATTAGCTGACAAATTATCCACTATGGTAAACGTGTTTTAGGGTCGTTATGGAGTATTGTGCAAGGAATCGTGCCGAAATAAGTCTTTATTTTTATCAAATACCTGCTGCTACAGTCTCAGAAATAAAGGTACAAAATTTGTCACTGGGGCGGTACCTTTTCAAAAGGTGCATGTTTGTACCTAAAGGGTCCATTTTGGTACCTTAGAGGTACATATTGGTACTTAAAGTGTACACAAAGTGAACCTAGTAGGTACAAAAGTGTACCTTTTGAAAAGGTGACAACTTTTGTACATTTATTTCTGAGAGTGTATAATCGTAATTTGTGTGTGAAGGAAGAAAAGTTGTTGGTGTTTTACTGCCAATAGTGTTAATTTCAGCTGGTAACTGCAGAAAATGATGTATTATTTATGTATAGGTGTGTTTTTGGAGTTTTGCAGAAATGTAGATAGAGGTATGTTTTCCAAATGAGCCTGTTAGGATATAATGATGTTTTAAGGTCATTTTTAATCCTTCTCAGAGCATATCAGCCTTTGTAATTTTTTTTTTTTTTTTAAATCATGTTATGTTCTACAAGAGAGAATGTCATAGGTCTGGAACAGCATGAGAGTGAGTAAACAATGAATTGTCGGTTTTGGGTGAGCTAATGTGAAATGTATTTAGTAACACATTTATTTAATCAATAAAATAACCTTCATATTTTCCTCTCATTACCATCTGTCTGACATAAACAGCAGCTTATATTTCTTTTTGTTAGTGTATCATTGGATCAGTGCAGAGGTGTCAGAGACATTTTCTTGATGAATAAAGCTTTGCGAGCAGCCGTGCTATCACTCTCTCCACTTATTTAGACCTGAACTTACTGTCACTCATTAAGCTGATGATTTCAGCCTGCTCCTTCCACATTTCCATATGAATGAGATAAAATGGTGGAGGCACACTGACTTCTGTACAAAGGAAATGGGAAGGTGCAGCGTGACACATCTTGGGAGACTGGAGATGTGCTAAATTAGGGCTCAGTGCTGGTAAAAGAGGCTGTTGAATGAGGAGTCGGTGCACGTGTAGTGTCGGGTGCAGCGTGGACCCAACGCAATCTCTGACCACAATGAACAACTGATATTAACCCTATATAAAGCATTATAGGGGATATACGCAAATTTCTAAGGGCTCTAAACGATCAATGTGATCAGAATGCTGGTGAAAAACCTGTTGTACACAGTCTACTACATGCATTCTGTTATCTGTTTGATAGTTTATACTTTTTTAGCAAGTAAAATGTATTTTCTAAAAACGCGCCCCCCCCCCACTCAGTGTCTCTTTTCTGATTTTAATAAAACAAAAATGAGAGTAACTTTTATATTCTTATTAATATTTCAAGATGAACACTTATTGAACTGACACTGACACTTAGTTTTACTTGATTATTCTTGCATCATTTGAAGCACTTAAGTATCATCTTACTAGACAGATATAGATGATAGGCTCTTTATGTACAGTAAGTAGTCTGCTACAGTATATTGTTGTAAAATCTAATTGATATTTAGAGTACAAACTATCTGTACAAACAACTTTTTAGCCATATAAATAGGCTATCAGCAAATGCACATTTATGCTATTGCATATTTTTGCTTAGTTTGAAAGGTCTTTCTCAGTTTATCTTTTTTTTTTCTTTTTCTTTTTTTTTTTTAAATCTGCAAAGCATGGTAGTTAAAATATGGGTTAGTATGAATGACGTTTTCTTTTTCTGTGGAACATAATAGAATAAATTTTTCTACCTTCCTCCTTTTAGTGTACTAGTTTTCACTCTTTCAAAAAGTACTCTGGTGGAACTAAAGATTAACATTAACATTATTTCAACAGTCATTGATCATTTTATTATTATTTATTGAGTATAATGCTGTTGAATCTATAAAATATAAAAAGCTACATATTTTTAGACTAATTCTGTTAGAATTAACAGAATATCTGTGTGTGTTTGGAGTACTTTCACTGGATGAAACGGTTTGATAACTCATCTCATTTAGGGAACAGGAAGCTGTTTATGATTCTTGCAAGAAAATCAATGAATTCTGGATTACTATTTAATCAAATGAAACCAAAATACTGAAATGTTTTCAAATGAACCCTTATGTTCACTTAAATACAAAATACTAATAACATGATTTAATGTTATTTTTTAATGATTAAATAAATGTTATTTTAATATTTTATCTAGTACATTAAGACATGATGGAGACATAAAAGCTACTGCACAAGAAGAATCTCAAGCTAGTTTTGCAGCTGCGCAACGCCTCGCGCTGCTTGAATGTTTGCTGTTCAGCGCGCGGTCAGCTCGAGACATATGCAGCGCATGTCTCGAGTCTAAATAAAGCGCGTTTAGTCGCTTCTTCTCTCTCTCTCTCTCTCTCTCTCTCTCTCTCCCCCCCTCTCTCTCTCACTCTCCCTCTCGCCATCACTGAATGGGTTTCAGTGCGAGTAACGCTTCTCATTCCGTCTGAAGAGCGCCTGCATCAGTGTTTATATCCGCGTCCTCAGCATGACTTCAGCCGAGTCCAGCGCGCCGGGAAAAGCGTCTCAACAAGAACAGGTAGCGACATTAAAGTCAGAAAGCTCTTCTTTTATACTTTATCAATCGTGTGTGTGGAGTATCAAACGTGAGGAGAGAATCGTGCTTTTGCTCTCACTGTCAGTTCCGGGCGCGTGTTGACTTCAGCTCGTTTTGACAGCTACTGTCGCTAAATTGCAGAACAACACGTTTAATGAACATTGATTAGATTTTATAATGCACCACATTATTTTATTTGTTGTCGTGCCACTTTAATACAAAAGACACAGCATAGTAGTTAGTTACAGTATGGTAGTTATTGGCGTAATGGCTGATGAAAATGAGTTTTGCCATCACAGAAATAAATTATATATTAAAATAGAATGCTGTTATTAAAAATAAAGAAATTATATATATATATATATAAGTGTCTTAATCAGGAAAATACTGAATTATTTTATTATTTTTTTATTTGCTATTTCAGTATCACTTGACTACTCATCTTTCATATACGCTATACAAAATCCTGCTGAATTTCTGTCAAAAACTCACAGGTGTTGAAAATTGGTGTCAGATTTTGGTGGCTGGTGACAGAAAATTGCTGTATTGCATTATTGCATAACAGGATTGCATTTTGCTAAGTGTATTTTGAAGTTTATAATAGCATGATTCCTTAACCTGCTTTGAAAAGGTAAAACCCCTTCCAAAAGCAGTGTTCTTTTCTTCTGTACTTTTCTGCATTTCACTTCTGCTCTGTTGCTACTATTTGATGCTTGAAACATGGCAAGTACAGTATTGTTGTCTCTTATGATGAATTGTTTGTGGTGTTCCTCAAGTCACTTTGGATAAAAGTGCCTGCTTATTAAATGTAAACATAAAATGAAAGGTTCATCGAAACTGGCTTTTTATAGTGGAAAAAAACAGTGCAGCGTGTCCCAAACACAAAACACCAAAGGATATCACACTACACTAACATTAACTAAACCACATAAAATGTAAAATAAAACTTTACACTGAAATAATGGTAATCTAAAATGTTTACATCTAAGGTAACTGGTCTTATTCAAGTAAAAATATCATTCAGTATTGCTTAATTATAACTTAAATACATTCATTTACACCAACAAAACTAAACGGCTTAAATCAGGTAGAAATTGAATTAAAGGAACACTCCACTTTTTTTGGAAATAGGCTCATTCTCCAACTCCCCCAGAGTTAATAAGTTGAGTTTTACCGTTTTTGAATCCATTCAGCTGATCTCTGGATCTGGCGATTGCACTTTTAGCATAGCTTAGCATAGATCATTGAATCCTATTAGACCAGTAGCATCGCGTTCAAAAACGATCAAAGAGTTTCGATAGTTTTCCTATTTAAAACTTGACTCTTCTGTAGTTATATCGTGTACTAAGATCGGCGGAAAATGAAAAGTTGCGATTTTCTAGGCTGATATGATTAGGAACTACTCTCATTCCGGCGTAATAATCAAGGAACTTTGCTGCCGTAACATGGCCGCAGCAGGCGCAGTGATATTACGCAGCGCCTGAAAGTAGTGCCCAGCTACCGAAGAGTTAAGTTTTAAATAGGAAAACGATCGAAACTCTTTGATCGTTTTTGAACGTGATGCTACTGGTCTAATAGGATTCAATGATCTATGCTAAGCTATGCTAAAAGTGCAATCGCCAGATCCGGAGATCAGCTGAATGGATTCAAAAACGGTAAAACTCAACTTATTAACTCTGGGGGAGTTGGAGAATGAGCCTATTTCCAAAAAAAGTGGAGTGTTCCTTTAAATGTAACAAACTGCAGGTTATCACTTTTTACAGTGTACATAACTGATAGCATATACAAAGAAGCTTAACTAGTTATAAAGCAATAAAATTTGATTTTTTTTTTACTAAGACTATAACAATATAACAATATTTTACTTTATTTTCTTGTTAAATATAATATGGATTTGCATTCATATATTTTTATTTACAAAAAATATATATGTTGTAGTATATTTTACAGTAAAATGACGTTTAATTAGCTCTCATATCATATTTTATTACATGTATCCTATTAAGGTAACTTAAGTAACAGATGTGTACTGTAACATTTTTTACATTGTTTTTACAATATGTATATATGTTGTAAAAATAATAAAATATTTTATGTATGTATTTATTTAATTTAATGAATTAATGTATTTATTTATTTACTTATTTATTTATTTTACTGTATAACTTGATATAACCCACAGGTTGTACTTATATGATATTGTTTTTTTTTGTTGTTTTTTTGTAATCAAAGTTTTGTGTGTGTGTGTGTGTGTGTGTGTGTGTGTGTCATAGGATGGGTAACATTTAAGGCTCTGGACTGCCTGAATATTTTATAGAGTATGTTCACATATATTCACATCTCATATATGTCCATGATACATGTGCACCTCAGGTGACAGTCAAAACCTACACACAACAGATGGCCAGCGTAAACACCACTCTTTATTACCGCGATCCACATATTGTGTCACCAGAAGCAAAGCCCTGAAACCTGCGTTTATCATCATTCAAATCAATTAAGCCAAACTGCCGCATCTGTTTTGCTCTGATTAGTTTCATGCTATTCATTAATCACACAATCGCCTGACCTTGTTACATTGTTCTCCTAACATGACCTATCAAGCATGTGTTACTCTTGAGTCGTTTAACTGAGGTCTGTTGCGATTTTTAGAATATTGAGGATTTTTTCTTAATAAAATTAAGTCGCATGAAGAAATGGAGATATTTAAAGAAAGAATTCTTATTCACTCTCTCAAGCTGCTTTTCGCACTTCAGCCCTAAGTAGGGCTCTCTGATGACAATGATTAGGGTTTAAGCAGTGGAAGAATTGCTTGTCTTAGAATAGCTGGCTTTGATTCTGCTGAAAGGAGGGGCTATATTTGGAGTGGTGGCGGCGATAAAGTGGGTCTGATAGACGGGATTAATTGGGAATTGCGTTTGATGTTCGGAGCCCGGATGAAAAAGAACATCCCCCATGAAGTACAATTATGAGCAATCAGTTCAGGCTCAGCACTGACAGACGGGAGCATGCATTCCCGTCCACCTGCCCTTCAAAGTGCGCCTGTCTGTCTGTCTGAGCAATAACAGCGGTGTGTTGGGAACAGCTCAGCTTTGGCAGGTCTTTGGATCGGGGCTATTGCCTACATAATGCTATCCGATGATGACATGCTAATCGAAGAACTTGCACTCTACTTTATTCTTAAGTGTGATCAAGGAGATTTAATAGAGCTATAATCATAGTTAATATTCAGGCTGCTCACTTTCCAGGTGGATCTTATTTAAAGTTGTCTCCTTAATAACTTATGCATTTTTGCACTTAGATAAAAGCACTTATGACTTACACGTCAAGGTTTCTGTATGTTTAACCTTGCTTTCTAGGGGTTGTGTGGGAATTGCTGTGATATTAGATTTCTGTACTCTGCATATCTGCCCTTCTTTCTCATATCTAGAGGTGATGGATTTTAATATCTGTCAGAAATGCCATATAATAAGTGTGACTCTATTACTTGACAGTCTTTTCTCTTTCTTTCTCATGCTGGTGAATCTTACAAAAAAATATTTCATTTAACACCAAAATCAACAGGGAAATAAATATAATAATATTTTCCCCTCCATCATTTCCTTTGCCTTTTTTATTTATTTATTTATTTATTTACATTTTTCTCAATGGTGGTTAAATTGTTATTTTGTAGCTTTGTATTACATATCGTACTATATTGTAATATACAATGGTTTAAAATTTGAAATCAGCTTAAATTAAAGACAGAATAAGTAATACTAAGTTGTCTAAATGATTTTATATCACTGAGATTTTTGGCATTACAGTAATATTTATTTAATATTATTAGTAATCTTAGCAATACTTAGTAATATTTGTTAGTAATATTTACCATTAACTGTTATAAAATAATAACAACTCTTGATGATCTTAAATATTCTTCAATTTCTTTAAAGAAAATATAATTTCCAATTTCTTTCTTTTAAATTTTGCAGCCAGATATGACACAGAAGTGTTTTTGACATTCACTCACAAACACATTCACACACCTGCACAGCCTTTCCATATCATCTGACTGCTATTTCAGCTTCATAATAACATTTTAACATGGTATTTATTTATTTATTTGGTCCCAATTTACATTAGGTGGCCTTAACTACATGTACTTACATTTAAATTAATCATTTGATACAATGCACTTACTGTGTACATACATGTTTTTACATTGTACTTATATTTTTAAAAATACCTATATGTACTTACATCTGTAATTAATTTCTGTAATTACATTTATAATTACACTGTTGACCCATCCCTTACACCTTAACCCACCCTTAAACCTACCCAGACCACCAAACCTGTCCCTAACCTTACCCGTATCCCACCTAAATAGCAGCAAAAGTGTTTTGTAATACAATATGAACACAATAAGTACATTGTACTTATTTTTTGACGTAAGTACATAGTAGTTAAGGCCACCTAATATAAAGTGTAACCATTAATTTTTTTTATTTTGCATATCCTGTGGAAAATGTGAGTGGTGTTTCCTCACGGAAAATCACTAACACAATACTAGGATGTAGTAGTTGCAGTTGCTGAGTAATGTAAAATGTTTTTATCCTGTTTATGCCAAGGTGGATCTGTGTGGTGGCTAGAGTTTTCTGGGTGCTTGCTTATTGGCCTAATTCAAAAGAGGCCACTGGTTCCTACAGTAGATATGGCTCAGGTCTGTCCTGTACGTTTGTGTGATGTATTTTTTTTGTTTTGTTTTGTTTTTTCATCTACTAGATGAAATTCTTTGAAACTATAGTACACCTCTCTGCTCAACAGGATTTGAAGTGTCATTCATATCCAAATGTACAAACTTGTGAGTTTGTGTGTATCATGACCAATGGTGATAGTCACAGTAGCCTTATTTCCAACTAAGCAATTTTTCTGCCTCCCTCCATCACCTCTGAGACAAATCACAACATGTCTTCACTGATGCTGTTTCTGTTGCCGCAGGATGTAAATCATGGTTTTAAGAAATGTGGTCAGTTCTTTTCTCTGCAATGTAGCAGATTGCTTCATGACTCATATTACTCCACATCATAATTTCAGATCTGTTCTGTAGCATTTTTGGAACAACTCAGTTGAATTATTTATTTATTTATTTTTTGTTATTGCAGTGAGAAAAACATGGTTGGTTTAGTAAAGGCTAGTAAGTCCATCCAAATTGTTAAAACTAAGAAAATGTATTGAGCATAAAGAAAGCATCTTTAGCTTTTTAGAACAATATATATATATGATCAATAAAACAGTAAAAACTGTAAAATTGTAAAATATTATTACAATTCCAAATAACTGTTTTCTGATTTTAAAATGTAGGCTAATTTATTCCTGTGATCAAAGCTGAATTTTCAGATCCTTGAGGATGATCCTTGAGGAATCATTCTAATATACTGATTTGCTGCTCAAGGAACATTTCTGATTATTACCAGTGTTAAAAACTCGTCGTGCTGCTTCATATTTTTGTGGAAGTCATTATTTCATTTTTTCAGGTTTATATGTTAAATAGAAAGTTTAAAAAAAAAACATGATATGTGCAGACCAATTTAATACATCTTCGCTGAATATAAATATATTTAATCTCCAAAAAAAGCTTATTGACCCCAAACCTTTTAACAGTATACTTGCTGTTTTATATTATTATTTTTTGCAGAACTGTTTTAATCAGTCATCTTGATTGAGATGATTATAATGGGCCTGTTAAGGATCTCTTTTATGCATCATTTAGCTGTTGATGTTGATGTGCCAATCAACATCTCCTGTCTATTTCACAGTTGTAAAGTGCCCTTCACACACAGATTGCACTAAGTGCTTTCCTCCACAAATGCTGTTGCTGTCAGGATTGAAACGATGGAAGATAAAAGGTGATCACGTTATTGCAGGCTAAATATATGGTGTTGTCAGAGAAGAGCGCTGGAGATATTGTTTCAGATGCCTCGTGCGTCTTCACTCGCTGATGTTTTTATAATAAAATGGAGTGCTTGCTGTCAGAACGGAGAAACGAACGATTATTAACAGCCAACGCATTTATAAATTGGTGGGAAAGTGATATGCCATTATGACATAACAATATGTCACTTGATGACCTCTGGGAAATGAAGTGAAACATGCCTGGCGAGTGTTGTGACAGAGATCGGCCGATGATTTCTGCATTCACATGAACAAATAAGAGCGCTCAGACGTTTCGTTCGGTGATGAAGATGCCTGCTCTAGTGGAAGCTGTGTGTATGAGAAAACTGTGCCGCTTTATGTGTGAGTGCTGTAACAATGGCTTTCATTCCGCCTCCATCATTTCTTGTTTTTCCTTTTGTAGTTTCCTAGTTTGCCCATTAGGTGTAACAAATGAGAGGCGCTTCGTTTCGCCGTCGCCTTCAGTCTCCTCTCGCTCAGAGTTCCACCTTTAGCTTCTCTAATGGCTTCTTTAGGCTGAAACTAATGAAGACGTCTGCCTTAGTGTCACTTTTCATGAAATAATTCAAGGTTATCCCTGATCATGACTTGTTTTCTGTTTCTTTATTTTTTTCTTCCAGTTTTGCAGAAACAAACTTTTCTTCATAAAGTTTGGCCTACTTTGTCGCTCATTCTGCCCAAGTTTGGCAGGAATCCTTGACTGACATGTAAATGACCAATTACTGTTCATTTTGTTGATATCGGATGTTTATGGGTGATAAAACCCCATAATTACAACTGGCTTGACAAAATGCTACAATTTTTGGGTTCAATACGAGGTGCTAATTATATTTCTTAAAATGATTGTGGGATCACACTGAAAAATCATCAGTACCTCCCACCAACAAGCTGAGAAAATGTTGCTTGTTTATTTGATCGCGCTGAACATAATTAAGTTAAGTGATTTACAGTCACATGTACGATGGCATGGAAAAAGACTGTCATGAATTATGAAAGAGCAACGCTACATGTGAGGTTAAATGTCTTGGTGCTGTCTTTTTTATCTTGCAATAAATAGTAAACATTCCTGTGATAGATATAAATATGGAGGCAGAACAAATATTATTGTTACACATGAGGAATAAAAAGCTAACCAATATTTTATTAATTCAGTCATTTATCAGCTATTGTTGTATTTAGTATGATTTACTGGTTAAAAGGATAGTTCAACCAAAAACAGAAATTTTGGTTTTGTTTGCTCAACATCAATTGTTCTTTTGGGCCAATTCTTGTCAAGAAAGCCAGTGATCCAGTTTAAGAAACTGATCTGGATCATCAGCTCACTGACTCAGTGATCCATTCGGAGCAGTTCTCATTAAAGGGAAAATAATCGGTTTTGTTTTTGTTTTTGAAGCTTGACTGGTAATTTGGGTCTTTTGGAGTCATACTACTTTTAGAGACTGTGTTTTTGGTTTTGCTTTGTTTGAATTTTGACTGGTAATTTTGGTCTATTCATCAATGGTTTCAGAAGACGGGGTCTCAGTCAGCTCACTAGTTCTGTAGTCAGGGCATTGAGCAGGCAGTTGGCCATTTTAAGGGCAGTGCACTGCAACTTTCCTTGCCTGAAAAACCCCACAATGCACCATGAAAACCAGGAAACATTGATGTTCACTGTCCTCACTTACCAGATATTGTCACATTTCTGAAGTGTGAAACATGAAATGCATGCATGTGGCAACTCAATAAATGACTTAAAATAATGATATACGATAGAAGGTTTGAGAAGACAAATCTTTTTATTTATTTATTTATTTATTATGTAAATATACACACACATACTGTGTGTGTGTGTGTGTGTGTGTGTGTATATATATATATATATATATAATAAATATGTGTACAATATGTACGTATTTGCATTCATATATGATTTATATTATATATAAATATAGCCTAAATATTTTATATATAAATATAACATTTTTCTTAAATATATACATGCATGAGTGTGTATTTATATATACATAACAAATATAAATCGTACACACACATAAATTATGTAAACACAAACTTTTATTTTGGAAGAGATTAATCATGATTAATTGTTTGACAGCACTAATTTCATCTTAAATACACATATCTAGACAGATAGTGAATATGTCTAGTTCTTCTTCTTTGATCCCTAGCTGGTGCTTGGTTTAGATTGTGTCCTCAGACCGTACGCTGCTTTGGGTGCTTATGGTTGCCGGATTTCATTTACAAGACACTTCCATCCCTAGGGGTTCATGGCCATGGACTTAGCCTTATCGAGGTTGAGCCGTTGGTTTCTCAGATCCTCTTCAACCTGTTTGATCCATATTTTCTTTGGTGCTGTTCGTTGGACCTTCCACTGGACAGGTTGATTTCACCAGAGGAGTTTGTATGTAACCTGCTATCCGTCGTTCTACATTCTACTGCCCTGTTGAAAAAAACAAAGTGAGCACATCAAGTTAGCACTTATAATAATTAATATTCGGCTGAAATGTTGTAAGGACAGGTAAAACAGCAGCATAAAAGAGCATAAAAAATCATGTCAAAAAGATATGGGTCCTGCCTGTTGTTGATTAATACCAGCAGTGACATTTACAATGTTGTATGTTCATGTTGTACATAGTCATGTTGCTGGAAATTGATTAATCACTGTCCCAATGCTTAGTGAGGCAGGGTCCTTACCAATGCCTGGATTTGTGTACACCATATACTGATTCAAGAGCTCGGAGCCGATTGATATGCACCCTTGGAGATATGCTACTTTTAGAGACTACTTTACTATTTTAGCTTGACTAGTAATTTTGGTCTATTCCTCAGTGATTCTGTAAGACTTAAAATATGGTACATGAGAGTCATACTACTTTTGTGTGTGTGTGTGTGTGTGTGTGTGTGTGTGAGTGTTTTGTTGTTTCTGGAGCTTAACAGGTATGGTCTGCACTGTCTGTACTGTGTATATAAAAGAGCTGCTTTTATTCTCAATGAAAAAATGATGACAGGATTTTCATCACTTTAAAGCTAAATACATGAGTTTGCTTTTGAGCATCTTAGTAGGCTATGGCAGTCTCAATATGATTAGGAGATCTCCATGGAGATGACACGTTACATCTGAAAAGCGGCTCAATGGTTTCTCGTGGATTGGAATGTGCTGTGACTTGATCGCTGGTTATTAAAGATGCTGGAGAATCTCAGAGAATCTGACAATGAATACTGCTTCCTCAGTTGCAGCAAATCAGTTTTAATTCAGGTTGTAGGCTACAAGAAACACATCTTGAACATCTTTCATGGTTGACATAATAATATAAACTAATTCTAGGTGAGCTAACAGATTAATGACGGACGTCAGAAACCTTATATTGCTGCAAGCATATCTGTTTGTCTTCTGCCTGAAATAAAACAGTCAGCTGCTGCAAAGGTCATCCCGAAATCAATAACATTTCAATTACAAGCAAACAAGACTGTGGCATATTATGCCCCGCAGTAGATTTCTTGAGAGATCTCATTTTGATGCTTTCTCTGTGGTGTAAATATCAAAATATCAACCAAATGGCATTTATTTTAAAGATAGATCACAAGAATACCTTTTGAGCAAAACATTAAATGATGACACAAGATTGCCTTTTCATAATGAAGACCTCGTGTGTTTAGATCATGTTCATGTTCATATATAGTGTTGAACTACAGCTGTAGTTACTCTGTTAGGACACCTGTATGAGCTTCAGGATAAATGGCTGCATACATCCGCTAAAAATCATCAAAACACTAGCTGGTTTGACCGAGGTCACAGCAAAATTGTTTCAGAAAGATAAAGCTAGTTCTGAGAAAAGCTATAGTGTCATTTGTTTTGTGTTTAATACAAAGACATTCACACATTTTTGGTCTGACTTGAGTATCTAAGTACTTTTTAGTCCCACTGTATATAATTAAATCTCTATATATTGGACATTTCTCAAAATACAGATGACTTCTTGTTTCAGGAAGGGCTCATTTTTCGTGTAACTTAACCTGAAGGATACCATACTGGAAAACAAAAACTCAAAACTCTTCCTAGTGACACTCAAGGTCAAATATCCATTTACAACAACGTGAGGCTGTAATCCAAGAACAGCGAGCCAAGGATAAGAGAATAAGAAAGAACAGATCTACACACCAGTGATCACCATATACACCATTTTTCTATATACACGCTTTTAATTGAATATTTATGATATTTATGGAGTTTTCTAATATTATATAGTTTTATAGAATTATATAGTTTTATTTAACATTAATGGCAATGATACATTTTTGATTGAATAGAAATATTGCTTATAATTAACTAGTTAAATTAAATAAAAAAACTTATATTTTCTTATTAATATTTGAATCAGTGTTTATCAGTGTGAATTAGTGTTTATTTTTATAGTTTCGGTGGAAATATATATATATATACACATACACGTCTCTATATTTTTTGTGAATCTTTATTTCAGCTTTAATTAGGGTTGCAAAGGGGTGGAAAATTTCCGGTAAATTTCCAGAAACTTTCCAAAAATCCCCGGAATATTCCAAAAAATCCTGGAAAGTTTCCAAAATTTCTGGAATATTTCAGAAATTTACTGGAAATTTTCCACCTTTTTGCAACCCTAGCTTTAATTGTTTTAGTACATCAGGTTAAACTAAAATAAGAATTGTTGCCTGAAATAGTATTTTATATTTTATTTCAGTTAAAGGTTTTCAGTTATATAATATAGTATTTTATATTTTATTTCAGTTAAAGGTTTATTTCAGTTTTTTTCTACAGCCAGTTAATCTACTTTGAAATGTGCGTTCAGTGTCGGAATATCTGTTTTTGTTTTGGTCTGTGTGGCCCTGCCCACTGCCAATTCACCTTACAGTATTTCGACGCCCCGGGTTGCAAGTTGGCAGAAAACACAGCGTATTGCAGCCATGGAAGCCAGTAAACAAAGTAAGTCAGAGGTCGCAGATTCTACCCAACCTAAAAAGCCTCGGCATCCATCTAAACAGCTCTATGGACTGAGGCAAAATAAACACGGAAAAATCAACTCATCAACTTACAGTGTATGGCTTGTCACCTTCCATTGTCATTTGCGCTCAATCTGGCAACCCGCGTGAGCATTGAGTCTGAGGAGGAGAGAGATTAACTACGTACTCCAATATTTTGAATTTGGGCTGCAGTACCCATTTACAACTACTAGCTGTCGATATTACAATTTGTACCTTTAACGTTTGTTTTATTTCAAATAATGTTTTTAGTTTCAGTTTCAATTCTAGTTTTAGTTAACTGTATTACCCTGGTAAAAGCTAGCATTTTGACTCCTTGAGACCAACAGCAGGGAATGCTGGGTAATAGGTGAGATTACAGAAGCAAAGGGCAGCTTCAATTAGCACCTCCTAATTAAACGACTGATCTGGTGTACCATTACAACAGCAGATCAGTGGAGCACAAACAGTAGCATATGAGAAGTACAGCAGAGTGCCTGCAGCAGATGTCCTTAAGGTTAATAAATGGAGTTTATTGTGTGGGTGGAACATCACAGATGCAGTATCATTTAACAGCTGCTGTGCAGGACGCACAATGATGCTTCCTCTTCAACTAATGCTCTGCCTCACTGTATGGATGCTCCATATACTTCTGCGCCAAACATGGAAAATGTGATATTTTCCGAGCGCAGTCGAGAGGGCTTGTGTCTGTTCAATTATTAGATCAAAAGCTCTCAGTCGCCTCTTCAGTCTAAACCGCATCACAGACAGAAAGCTTTCTTTAAACCTGGCCTCTTATTGCGTTATGTGTCCTGCGGTGGCATTTTTTTCAAAGGCCTCTCTGACCCATGTGTCAACGGGCTAATTGCACCTATTGAACTTATTTGTGTCTCCACAGAAGGTCCTCTAATTGTCCAGCAGGATGTTGTTTCATATGAATGGCATCAGACGGATGTCTGACGGATATCTGATCCTCTGACAGCATGCATTCTTAATTTAGAACTTAACATCGATTATATATTAATGGCTTGACATAGATTCATCCTTGATGTGCATGGAGTCTGTTTCATATTGCTGATGTGGAAAGTCGACCAATGACCAATCAGAACTGACCGAGTACAAACACTCAAAGCTATACACAGATTTTAGGTTGTTATGCATTTTCAGATTTCTCATTTGTATTAGTACTTTAAATTTTGACGGCAGAATAAATCATTTTTCAATCTAACTTAATTGAAATATAAAATAAATGAACAACATTGCCTTGGCAAATAACTGCAATAAAATAAGTTTAAGTACTAAAAATACTAAAACTGAAATAAAAATAAATGAAAGCTAAATAGAAACAAGAATAATAACAAAAGCCTATAAAAATATCAAAAACACATAACACAATTACCAAAATTTAAATTAAAATTGAAATGACCAGCATTTCTTAGCCCTACGCCTTTCATCTGTCCAATACATTTAAAGTCTTCTAAGGAATAGGGTGTAGGGATGATCACTACTGTATGGATCACACCCACATGAATACAGAGCCTGATCTCATGATGAAAACGTACATGTGGGAACTTCTTTGCTAGACGCGAAATGCATAGCACCATGTACGTATTGTGACATATTCAATGTGAAATGTCCACTGAGTGGTGCTAAAAGAGTGTTCATTTTTTTCCCCCAGAAAAGATGAACGTGCATTTGGTACGTTTTATGTGACTTTGATTTTGTAGGTGTCATCGCAGTTCTGACTTGAAATGTCCGTTAAGTGGCGCTACAACTCGAATGCTTCGTGATGTTTTAAAATAACGTACAATCTGCACTAAACCTAGACCTAAACCTACCCGATAGTATGAACAAAAGCGAATGTGACGTAAAAACACAATCGCAAGCATGCCGTTTTAGCTTGTTTTTCAATCTCTCATCTTTCAGCTTTATCATTTCTGTTGGAAACTGCAGCGATATTGGTACGTATTTCTCGTTTTGCAAAAAAGTCGTCATGAGATGCATAATATTTTTCTAGTTTAAACTGAAGCTCTGTTTTACAGGCGTCCTTTAGATTAGATTGAACTCAACAGCATTTGTGAGTAATTTATTTCTGATTTAGCCTGGCTGTGACCCTACAAGGACACCCAGGAAATCCCATCCGATGAGGCTTAACTGATGCACCTGTCCTGCTGGCCAGTGACAGTTTGTGTTTCAGTGCAGCATCAGTCGATTGAAATCACTGATGTCAGTCGTGGTTCTGGCCTCGGTGAGTGAGAAGCCCCAACTTCGATCACACTCTCCGTCTCATTTCATCGCTTTCACTCGTTCCCCTGGAAACAAGAGCTCAGGAAAGATACGTTTCATCCTTCACGGCGAGTTTCTGTCCTTGTTCTTCTGAGGCAACAAAAATAAAACCTTCTTACTGAGGAACACCAAACCATGGATGAGGTTTGTAGGCTTTTATCCTTATTGCAAGAATAACTAAACCTGGGATTTTTTGTCTCATGTACAAGAAAACAGGGCTTGAGAAGTTTTTAATAGGTGTGCTTTCATGAAAACCCACAGGAAACAAACTTTCCGGACTGTTTGAGCTTCTGTAATCTCACATAAGGTGAGGCTCTTCGTTCAGTCGAAAGGTCAGAGGTTGAGATTGTAGTTTAGAAGGACAGAGATGCAATCTTTGAATTTCATTTGGAGAATTTCTGAAACCTGTTTCTTTCACACGGATCCCGGTGGAAATCTTTTTAATACTGACGGAGTCTCCTGCTGAGCCCCTAAGAACTAAATCCCTCTTGTTGTACAAGATGAGAATGTTTTCATGTGTTTTGCTTCTGAGCTTTGTTGGACAATTACATTCGCCCTCATGGGACAACACAGATTTCTGCATTTGTCAAATAGACAAACAAGCTACTACAAAAGGGATTATTTTGGAAACTCTGATGTTTGAAAGCCCTAGATGATTCATTGTAGGTTGCGTGTGCGGTAAGCGTAAACTTGTTAGTCAGAAGTATTTGTATGTATTTGATTGTTACTGTGTTTAGTTATTTTAAAAATGCACTGCTATGCAGAAACAAAAAATACAGTATCATATCACATACAGGTCTTCAGTTTACACTTCAAAATCACTGTTATGGCAGCTGAAAGTTTTATTTTATCTTAACTGAACACTGCAGCCTTGTGTTGCCCTTACAAACATCTATATCATATTTAACATAGTTATAAATATAAAAAATAGATATAATAAAAAATAGATATGATATGTTTCATATTAAATCATATTATATTTAAGATAGATAGAACTGCAGTTTTGCCTTGCACATATAAAACATTTTATTTTAAACATAAAGATATAATATTTAATTTCATATATATCTTACAACAAATTATTTATCGTATTATGTTTAAATAATTTACATTTTTTATTTGCATAGATATAGCTGTTTGTGGTATATAAATTGTCTATGTTGACAATGCTGCTAAAAATTAATTGCGCCCACTGATGACATTATTTGTTTGCACATTACAGCACAAAGGACCACAAAATTAGTGCTAATCACAATTGGCACATATTCATGAAAATACCCCCGGATAATGAAATGACAGCCTGCAGAAATTGGGAATATCCCTTCTTGTCTCTGTTTACTGGCAGTTTTGCTTCAGGGAAATACTGCTGATATTTGTGAATCTTGCACATCTGTAATGTATGCCGAAGTAATGTACATACGCATTTATATTTTTATATTTAGCAGATGCTCTTATCCAAAGTGACTTACAGTGTATTCAGGCTTTGCATGTTATCAGTAAATGTTATCTATTACATGTAATGAGAGCAAATCTGCTTTTCAATTTTATCTGAACACTAGCGTGAACATTATCCAGCCTGTATATTTCAGCCTTTATTTGCTCCCTGTTATAATTAAGGTTGTAATTGTTGTTTAACCCATCTGTCAAACAAGCATTATGTTTTGCCCTGCCTGCCTCACTGCAATGTTTTGTACTAGGACAATAGATTTCAATATGGCCCTATGAAGTCATGGAGAGCTTTATAGTGATAGTGAGAATGAGAAGATTCAGCATGTAAAAACAGCAGCTGAATATGTCTATATATAGCCTATATTTACAAAGTAAATACTGTAGTTCTGGTCCTGGAATCTGATTGGTTGAGCAGCGCTGTTGTAAAGTCCAGCAACACAGTTCGTTTCTTTGTATGGTGAGGATTTTTCAGTGACCTGCTTTGTAGGTTACATTGTTACACCAGTAGATGGCGACAATTGATACACTGATTCATTCTAGAACGGTCCAAATGGCTATCTTTATGAATTGTTTTGAACTTTAAAGGGATACTCCACCCCAAAATGCAAATTTGGTCATTAATCACTTACCTCCATGTCGTTCCAAACCCGTAAAAGCTTCGTTCATCCTCGGAACACAATTTAAGATATTTTGGATGAAAACCGGGAGGTTTGTGACTGTCCCATTGACTGCCAAGTAAATTACACTGTCAAGGTACAGAAAAGTATAAAAAACATTGTCAAAATAGTCCATCTGCCATCAGTGGTTCAATCTGAATGTTATGAAGCGACGAGAATACTTTTTGTATGCAAAGAAAATAAAAATAATGACATTTATTCAACAATTTGTTTTGTCATCAGTAACGCATGGATACGTATTGCACATTTATTTACGCTTTAATTTGAATAGAAACAGCGTATCCATGCGTTACTGATGACAGAGAATAGCGTACACACTTTGTGTCCATCAGATGCTTTTCAAAATGGCGCTACGCTGACACAGAGAGAAAGAAAGGAGACGAATTATTGAATAAATGTTGTTATTTTTATTTTCTTTGCGCACAAAAAGTATTCTCGTCGCTTCATAAAATTCAGATTGAACCACTGATGGCAGATGGACTATTTTCACAATGTTGTTATAATTTTTTGTGCCTCGACAGTGTTATTTACTCGGCAGTCAATGGGACAGTTACAATCTTCCCGGTTTTCATCAAAAATATCTTAAATTGTGTTCCGAGGACGAACGAAGCTTTTACGGGTTTTGAACGACATGGGGTAAGTGATTAATGACAAAATTTGCATTTTGGGGTGGAGTATCCCTTTAACCTTTATGAACACTCAACCAATTAATTTGGTACATTTTTATATATTAGTAACATATTAGTTTGTTTTTACCTCCGGTTTTACTCTTTGGTGACAGCCTTTGGCATCAGCACTTCAGAATAAGTTATACGCTTGTGATGCTGTATGAGTGAATTATACAGTCACATGACTTGTTTCAACAAAGTCACATCTTTGTTTAATACACATCAATGAATGTATTCGTTAAAATGTTGCTGTTGTAATTTGCGCAGTCTTCCTCAAGAGTGTACTTTAAAGGGGACCTATTATGCCAAAATAACTTTTATAAGGTGTTTGAACACAGTTGTATGGCTGCAGTGTGTGAAACCAACCAGCCTATAATGTTAAAACTCCACCAACTAATTTTTTTCTCTCCAAAAGAGCTGTTTCAGATTCTCCCTCTGTTCACATCACAGAGGGGAAAAGGTCCTGCCCATTTGTGACGCTCTCTGCCCTGTTAGCATAAACACAGCCCTTAGTGAGAAGCTGTGGTCTGCCCATGTCAGCGCCAAAGAGGCTTTACAAGTGTTGTGTTTTGGGATGCACTAATGAACATAGGAGTCGCCATAATCTCCCCGTGATCTGAGTTGAGGACACTATGGTTAAATTTAATTTTCGAAGGAAATATCCTGGAAAAAATCAGTAATGTCCCCTAAATGTTTAGGAAACAATACCAACGCTACATGCACAAACGTCAGCTCCAGACAAAGTATCACGTGTTTGTTTTCAAAATTGCCTTTCCGAGAGCGCTTCTTGGCACTCTTGGCTCATTGTCTCTGCCTGTTTTCACTGATGCTGCCTTTAAGTGCTATCAGAATCGTGAATAGGAACATGGTAGTTAAACGTTGTACATGAAAGCTATGTGAGTCGATCGCTTGAAGTTGTCGAGCTCATAATCAGAAGTGGGACTTATAAAGTTTGTGATAGCATGAGACCAGCTATGTTGCTATTTTTATCCCATCGTGCTCCCCATCTGTGTAATTCATAAACGCAAATTTATTATGCACAGTATAATCAGATGACAGACTTTGAAACTGAGTATGTTTTCTGTAAAGATAACAGGCTTGTACTAATAGTGGAATGTTTATTTGCAAAGGCTAGCACTGCTAATGAAGGAGTTTGAGGTCTTGAAGCTCCGCCCTCTTCTCTGGGAGCAACAGCTCATTTGCATTTGGAGCAACATTCTCAAAATCAGCGCGTTTGGGCTCATACCCAAAAATTGGCAATTTTAACAATCTATAAAAATGTATCTGCGGGGTATTCTGAGCTAAAATTTCACATATACGCTCTGGGGACATCAGAGACTTATTTTACATCCTGTAAAAAGGGGCATAATAGGTCCCCTTTAAGTGATAGCTAATGCACATTTTGGGATATTTAGCCTATAATCATCATAGTGTTTCCATTCAACATTTTATCTGATATCCCAAAATTCATATAAAAGTACTCTGAATTGTAAATGTGTAAATGTTTGACATCAGAAAGTTGTACTGAGCAGGAAGTTTTAGTAGTACATCAAATATGTGACTTCTCAAAATACGGCCCATTTTTATGGCCATTGTGACAAATAGGTCACAGGTGTCGTGCAGAAATAAGCTTCAAATACACCATTCATTAAAACCGGCATCATTCCTTCTGCATGCCTTGCTTTAGTGGGATATACAGTACAGTGATAATTGATTTCAAGACATTATATATTTCATTTCCTGAGATTGATTGCAGGAAAAATCTATGGAAAAACTGCAAAATTGTACAAGATTAAGGTGTTCACAGTCCTTTAAAAAGCAGACTGAGATGTATGAAAGGAAGATGCATGAAATTAAATCTGTGGATGTACTTGAATATAACGGCAAAGGAAAAGTCCTATTATATGTCCTACATTTTATACTTTGATTTCCCCATGGACCTTTTTCATTTTCAAAGCATGAAATAAAAAGATTCGATCGGTGATGGTGAAATTGTGTACATTGGCTCATGTGTAATATTCTGTGATATCACTCATTAATTAAGCAGCTGTTGAAATTTTGCAACTGACATCCTTGTTTTGGACGGTTCCAGCTCAAGCAAACGCTACAATGCTGCTCTTCAATCCATCAAGTCAAAGCACACAAACTGCTTCATTTTATTTATCACCGACAGCGTTCTTATCTCAGACGAGTTCAACATGAAGCTGTTGCTTTAGTGTTGAGAATATTGGATTCTGAAATTAAAGATGACTTGCCTGATTTGCCTTGACATTGCGTCTTTTGTTTGTTTCAGATAAACATTTCATTTTGAGATTGAGCAGAATGCAAGCTTATATGCAGACGTTACACACATGCAAAGAGACCGGCTTGGTTTCTTTCGAGACTTCTCGATGTTAACACACTTAAGGTTGTGTTTTAAAAATATTAATTAAATGTGAACTGTATATTTGCTTATTACTACTTTTGTTCAACCACTTGACAAATTTGTTAACTTTTCATTCATATTTAATGTTAAACTACATTTTCTATAGAAAACTAGAACACCGCCACAATGTTGTCGTAAGGTCTTATAGGTTGCTTGGGTGTGTACTAGGTGTATGCTAGGTCAAAATAACATATCTACAGTGTCGATTTTTTGTCTTTTTTATCATCTTTCAGGTGAATATCCTAAGTCTGATCACCTTGAGAAGTAATAGAGCGCCTTAGGCATCATTCACCTCTAAGTGTGGGATGAGCTACATGCCAAAGTATATTACCTAGGGTTTGGTGTTTGTATGCGCAAAAGCAAAATTTTCAAGGTGATATTTCAGCTGCTGTATTTTTGAATTCATCTGTGTGAATTGAAATGTGAGCTGTCAGGCTGTTCAGTGAGCCATCTCGTGTGCAGAGGTAATGGAGACAATCAACCTTCAGTTTTACAGGGACGTTTCATGAGGCACATTTGAAGCGGTCCTTGAAACTAGCTGGTAAAACAATGATCAGTGTTATAAACCAACTAATGCTTGTTTGCGAGAAATTGCATATTCTTTTTTCATGGGCCATTCAGGGCCATTTCATGAGTGAATGCACTGTACAGGTGCATCTCAATAAATTAGAATGTTGTGGAAAAGTTCATTTATTTCAGTAATTCAACTCAAATTATGAAACTCATGTATTAAATAAATTCAATGCACACAGACTGAAGTAGTTTAAGTCTTTGGTTCTTTTATTTGTGATGATTTTGGCTCACATTTAACAAAAACCCACCAATTCGCTATCTCAACAAATTAGAATATGGTGACATGCTAATCAGCTAATCAACTCAAAACACCTGCAAAGGTTTCCTGAGCCTTAAAAATGGTCTCTCAGTTTGGTTCACTAGGCTACACAATCATGGAGAAGACTGCTGAGCTGACAGTTGTCCAGAAGACAATCATTGACACCCTTCACAAGGAGGATAAACCACAAACATTCATTGCCAAAGAAGCTGGCCGTTCACAGAGTGCTGTATCCAAGCATGTTAACAGAAAGTTGAGTGGAAGGAAAAAGTGTGGAAGAAAAAGATGCACAACCAACCGAGAGAACCGCAGCCTTATGAGGATTGTCAAGCAAAATCGATTCAAGAATTTGGGTGAACTTCACAAGGAATGGACTGAGGCTGGGGTCAAGGCATCAAGAGCCACCACACACAGACGTGTCAATGAATTTGGCTACAGTTGTCGTATTCCTCTTGTTAAGCCACTCCTGAACCACAAACAATGTCAGAGGCGTCTTACCTGGGCTAAGAAGAAGAACCGGACTGTTGCCCAGTGGTCCAAAGTCCTCTTTTCAGATGAGAGCAAGTTTTCTATTTCATTTGGAAACCAAGGTCCTAGAGTTTGGAGGAAGGGTGGAGAAGCTCATAGCCCAAGTTACCTGAAGTCCAGTGTTAAGTTTCCACAGTCTGTGATGATTTGGGGTGCAATGTCATCTGCTGGTGTTGGTCCATTGTGTTTTTTGAAAACCAAAGTCACTGCACCCGTTTACCAAGAAATTTTGGAGCACTTCATGCTTCCTTCTGCTGATCAGCTTTTTAAAGATGCTGATTTCATTTTTCAGCAGGATTTGGCACCTGCCCACACTGCCAAAAGCACATAACATTTAACATTTGGTTAAATGACCATGGTGTTGGTGTGCTTGACTGGCCAGCAAACTCACCAGACCTGAACCCCATAGAGAGTCTATGGAGTATTGTCAAGAGGAAAATGAGAAACAAGAGACCAAAAAATGCAGATGAGCTGAAGGCCACTGTCAAAGAAACCTGGGCTTCCAGACCACCTCAGCAGTGCCACAAACTGATCACCTCCATGCCACGCCGAACTGAGGCAGTAATTAAAGCAAAAGGAGCCCCTACCAAGTATTGAGTACATATACAGTAAATGAACATACTTTCCAGAAGGCCAACAATTCACTAAAAATGTTTTCTTTTTTTATTGGTCTTATGAAGTATTCTAATTTGTTGAGATAGTGAATTGGTGTGTTTTTGTTAAATGTGAGCCAAAATCATCACAATTAAAAGAACCAAAGACTTAGGGTGAATCCCATTTCTCCCATTTTACCCCTTCCCCGTCTTACCCCCAGCCCTTCTCCCTCGAAACTGAGTGGTAACCGCTAGGGGTGAAAACATACCCCTATGAAATGAGACACCACTTGGTTACGGTTACGTCATCATACACCGTCGCTACCTGGCTGCTACGTCACCAGAGCCGACAAGTGTTGATCACAAACTTTGGATTGTTTTATAAACTTGTTAAAACTGTAGACATGCATGGAGTCCATTCAAGGCTAGTCTGCGAGATTGTTGTGCAAATCAGCAATGTAACGTTAGCGTAGCAAACTAGCGATTTTTTTAAAACGCTTCAATTAAGAACATGGTTGCAAATATATATGTACAGGACTGTCTAGAGCACAAAACAAGACTGTCGTAATTTTTAAATAAATTATTTAAGCCGAAAATACTTGATTGTTGTCAGTTGCGCAGTGTGTTCTGGGTACCCCTTGGTTTCAAGTAAGCTCGCGAAAATGCTTGGTTTTAAGGGGTATCTACCACTTCCCTTTAGCCCTACCCCTCGATCAAAACGAGAATTGGGATAGCCCTTACTCTCACGTGAACGCGCAAAACTAAGGGCAAGGGGTAAGGGGAAGGGGTAAGACAGAGAAATGGGATTCACCCTTAAACTACTTCAGTCTATGTGCATTGAATTTATTTAATACACGAGTTTCACAATTTGAGTTGAATTACTGAAATAAATGAACTTTTCCACGACATTCTAATTTATTGAGATGCACCTGTATGTTTATACTATTTAATCTGACCTGTGAGGAATGGTTAGATTAACCGTAATACACTCACTCGCTTTGTTTTTGAAAGAAGTCTCTTGTGGTCAGCAAGGCTGCATTTATTATTATTTTAAAGATTTATTTAAGAACAGGGTTGGAGCAGGAAAGGTCCTCAAACCAGGATTCAAACTCGGGACGCCCACAATGCAACAGCGTTATATATCAGTGTGCTGCCCACTAGGCTACCAACCAAGGCTGCAGTAATTTGATTAAAAACACAACAGCAACAGTGATTTTGTGAAAAATTATTACAATGTATTACAATGTAAATGAAATGTTTTCTATTTTAATATATTTTAAAATGTAATTTATTCCTGTGAACAAAGCTGAATTTTGAGCATCATTACTCCAGTCTTCAGTGTCACATGATCCTTCAGAAATCATTCTAATATTCTGATTTGCTTCTTAAGAAACAGTTCTGATTATTATCAGTGTTGAAAATAGTTGCACTGCTTCATTTTTTTTTTTTTTTTTTTTAGTGGAAACAGGGATATAACTTTTTTCAGGATTCTTTGATGAATAGAAATTTATTTGAAACAAAAATCTTTTGTAACATTATAAATGTTTTCACTGTCACTTTTGATCAATTCTACGTGTCCTTACTGAATAAAAGAATTCATTTATTTAAAAAAAAAAAAGAGTACTGACACCAGACTTTTGAACGTTAGTGTGATCTTTAAAAAACATGAAGTAGTTTGACATAGTTTTACTAAAACATTATTCCAATTTTAAAAAAAAGTTTGGGAAGTGCAGAAACATACAAGACTGAAATGGTGATAGAAAAGTCATGGAAAATCAAACAGAAGCCCTGATGATGTTTAACCCTTTTAAAATGAGTGCTATGCTTTTATTGGTTGCTTAAAGTATAATAAAATTAGCTTAAATAATTATATTACAATAAAAAAATATAATACTTAGATATGTTTTCTGCACATTCCATGTGTCTCTGTCTATAGCTAATGATTGAAATATTGTGTTTTTGCATCTCTTAATGCCAAACTAATACCATACTAGTTAATTTGAGGTGACCACCTCACTCACGCTTCATGCATTATATTCAGTTTGATTTTAGACTCAGAAAGTGAATTTAGCAATTAGACACCAGATATAATACTTGATCTTTACTTGGACACAATTAGATTTTTCAGCATTTAGTTGAAGATGGTGTGTGTTGAGATCTCACATCTGTTTGTGGCTTGTCTTTTTCCAGTGCATCTGCAATATTGTTATCACAGCTATAATGGCATTTCTGTTTCATTAGCAGTAGTTTTGGAAATGCTCCCATAGCAAAGAACTGCTTTAATTAGGTGCTAGATAGAGAGGCGTTTGAGCACATCACTGGGGTCAGATGAGATGGTGGTATTGTAATTAAAGCTAACTGCTGTGCATTACTGTTTGTTCGATCTTGTTGAAATAAGCCAAAAGCATAATTTACAAACCCACTCTCAGACATTAAAGCACAAAGCCACTCAAATCAGTTGGTCTTATTACTAATAACTGCATGGATTATTTCTCTTTTATAAAACCAGTCAGAGTGTCATATTTACTGTATGTGTGTGTGTAATTTTAGTTGTTGCTACATTTTTTGTGCATTTAGAATAAATGTAAAAGCTATAGATGAACCAAATTCATGCTTAGGCACAGTCAATGACTGAGACCCAGTGTGTTACAGTGATTTTCAAAAATTGTATTATTTTAAGTGTTGTACAGTAAATAACCTAAAAATTAAACCTCGATTAAACTGTTTTTAGTTTTTTCTTAACTGAAAATTCTACTTTCATGGAGGGCTGTTCGATATGATGATATATATCGGATGGACGAAATAAAAAGTCTATCGTTTCATATTATGTTCTATCGTTTATTTCGTGGTGTCGTAAAATACATTGTTTACGGTAATACTTTTTAATCATCTGGATGACTGAGATCTTTACACACCACCACGGGGCGTGAAGGGGAGCGCATTTTTTATTTTTTATTTTTTTGCCACTTTATTGGCTTTGAACGATTACATAAACACAATATGCGTCAGAATCCCCGTCTTGGCAAGTATCCTCATAAAGACAGCGATTTAGGTCTTAAGAGAGAGGAAACAGCTGAAGGAGAAAACGCATATGCAACAGTATATTGGATCCGGACTTCGGTCTTAAAGGGGAAGCTGTCCAATATTCGTTCTGTCTGCCATTCATATTAATCATAGCACATTGCTAGAAAATCTCTCACTGTTCTTGACTAAATCTCTTTTGTAACTTTAATAAGAAGAAATAATTATAATAAAATAATAATGATATATTTATATATGTATAGAATCTATACATAATACATGTGTTAATTATATCTATCATAGATAGATAGATAGATAGATTGAATTAACTCAGTGAAGACTAATTAATTTACACAATGTATGTAGCGTTTCTTATTTATTGTATTTTTTTGTCCTGTTGCTTGCAATTAGTTTCTTATATTTATTTCATCACTGACTGTTTATTTATTTTCAGTGAGCTTGAGTTTTTTTTTTTTTTTTTTAGGCTTGTATTAGTTTGATGTTGACATTGGTGACAAGGATTATGAAAATGCTATGGTATCAAAGATTTTAATATCATAAAAACCTTTTTAAAAGAAAAAAAATTACTATATTGCGATATATATCGTTATCGTGATGTAAAATTAGTCATATCGCGATATAAGATTTTGGTCATATCGCCCACCCCTATGTTGTAGCTAATTCAGCTTTTGTTTATGGTGAAAAGTCCATCAGGCCAAAAAACTTATTACATTGACCTACAATAAATAACATTTTGGTTTATGTCTAAAGAAAATGTATTGTTCAGAAGTCACCACTGTCTGTTATGCACTTTTTAGGCCACTCTGAGGTTGGTTAATTTACGGGGGAACAAAATCTGTATTTCAATCCCTGGGCTTTTACTCTGCTCTTGAAATAGACCAGCACAGTTCAGAGTTCCCTGGTGGCTCCGAGCCAGACGGGAAGCTGTCCTGGGCAATCACAACCCTCCTGCTCCCCTCCACCAGACAGACGTGCCAGCAGCAGCAGCACCCTCACGCTAGTGCTCCTCTGACCTAATGACTCACTGCATCATCATCTTCTGCATCACACAGCCAGCAAACAGACTGTTCGGGATAAGCAAGGGAAATTCCCAGTAAAGGGAAGAGTACACGCTGTCAGTGTTTGGTAGTGAAACCACATAATAATATGAGTATAAATGTAAAATAAAGTCTTTGATTGGTGCAGTTTCCTTGTTATAACAGCCTACAAAGTCTGCTGTTCACTTTGAATGCTTCATAGAACATAAACAGATGTGTCATCATTGCATGAGTGAACCAGAGCATATTTAGGAACGAAACAATTTTAGACACACAGGTTTGATAGACTGATACTGCATACTGGCCAGACAGATATGACAAATTGATCTATATCTGAGATACTTATCATTGAATAACTCTGCCCTCTCAGCTACCAGCCACTACATCAATGCACAAATTCTGTTTAAACTTTAGCGAATTTACAGTTGATATTGTGTTTAATTTTTTTTTTTTTTTTAATTGCAGCATATTAGCCTTTATCTCATGCATATTGCTATTACAAGAAAAGTAGATCAGTGGCCAATTAAGTAAATATGTATTTATTAATATTTATAGTTTTATTAATATGTATTCATTGTATTAATTAATATGCATTTTATTGCAAATGATTATTGTAGTATATTAAAGTAAAAACGGGTTGTTTTATGATAGTTTGATGGACTTGGGATGGTTGTCAGGTCTTTTCCAGACATTTTTACATTTTAATTAGTTCTTCAACTTTTATCCATTATTGAGAGTCTTAAACTGAATGTTTTCAGTTGCTTTAAACCCGAGACACTCTGCACGATTTTCAGCTGTCCCAGGCGAAAGATTGGTATCGTGAAACAATCGTGGCAATTTCTGTGTTTGTGGCTCCTAATCGGTGGTCCTATTTTGTACATTGAGAGAGGTTCAAAGACTGCCAATGTTTACCCTTGTTTTACCCTGATGTCTCTCTGCATATCTTGGCAAGTCTTCCAGTTTTGTACTTCTGTAACTGAGTCTGAATTTCTTTTCAGACTCAGTTACAGAAAAGCGTCAGCCATCTTTCCACACCTGCTAAACACCATCTGGCTCAGCCTCCTACAGTAGCCACGCCCCAGACTCTTGCTATTGGTTGAGCTGTGATGATTGACAAATCTGAGACGGTGCCTGGGAGGTTCAATGTTTATGCTTTAGTGGAAGACAAACCCATGAATGGCATATTTATAGTAGTCAATGAACAATAAACTGAGTTAAGATGACGTATTTTGACACAAAACCAAAACAAACTTCACCTTTAAGCATTTACATGTCTGTTTTTGTGTGTTTGACAGGAGCTGGTTGGCAGTAGCCCTTCACAGAGGAACTGGAAGGGAATCGCCATCGCTCTGCTGGTCATCCTGGTCATCTGCTCTCTGATCGTCACTTCTGTCATTCTACTCACACCAAGTATGTGCTGATGTCTGCATGCACCTCACATTTAATCATTAACACATTACAGGTCTAATATGCAAACAAAATGTAGTCATGTCCAGAGGTGGGTAGTAACGAGTTACATTTACTTCGTTACATTTACTTGAGTAAATTTTTTGGGTAACTAATACTTTTAGAGTATATTTAAAAATGGCTACTTTTACTCTTACTCAAGTACATTTTTAGTGAAAAAACGGTACTTTTACTTCGTTACTGTGGGCGACGCTCCTCTCGTTACTTTATCTTAATGCATACAAGTTAAAAATCCTTCAATTTATTCCAAACGCGCCGTCTACTTTTTTTCTGGGCAATGAGCGATGCCCTTTCGCGAATGATTCATTCTTTTGAGTCGATTCTGTTGGAAGGCTCGATCAAACCAGTATCCAGACTAGTGAATCGGTTCGCGAATCAGTTTGAATGATTCGTTCAGTTCCCTGCCGCACGCGCTGAGTCGTCTGAAGCGGCTCTCACTCAGAGTTGTAACATCAAGAGCGTTGAAGACGTGGCTTTGGATCAACAGTCAGTTGAAAGCAAATCTGCAAAGGCTATGGTTTGCTATGAAGATCTTTATTAGATGAACACCGCGTGTGCTGTCGGTTCCACAGGTATAGATTCGATTACAGTACACGATACCACTATAACATTGCCAGTTTGTTGTACATGTACCTTACACATTAAATACAATGTATAATTTATTCATTAAATAAGCTGTCACAGAGTATGAAATAAACACCCGCCAAATCCGCGTTAGTTCCAGGAGGAATGCCTTGCCTAGACACAATTAATATTGATATTTTCACAATATTTACGCTTGCAGAAATACCGGCTACATTTGTTTACATTTTGCAGAACAGACGGAAGAAGATCCGTCAAAGTGGATTTGTTTCGTTATGTTCAGTAGCGGTCACGTGAGGAGTTTTCACTCTTCTCCGTGTCAGAGGTTATATACATTTATAATACATAATTAAACTTTGAAAACTGGAGTAACAGCTGATACAAATTCTGATTTGCATCACTGAGTTAAATTAAATTATATTTTAGAGTCATATGATCCTTCACAAATCATTCAAATATATTGATTTATTACCAGTGTTGTTGAAAAAAACAAAAACAAAAAACAGCATATGTTGGTTAGGTATGTTTTGAAGCTGGGATGCTGGTTTATGCTGGTCATGTGCTGGTCTTGAGCTGGTTGGACCAGCGTAGGACCAGCTTAAACCAGCTCAAACCAGCATCCCATGCTACAAAACATACTATACCAGCATATGCTGTTTTTTTTCAACAGGGAACAGTTTTGCTGCTTAGTATTTTTTGGAACCTGTGACATTTTGTTCAGGATTCTTTTATGAATAGAAAGCTAAAAAAGAACAGCATTGATAATAAATCAGGCTGATAAAAATTCTGATTTGCATCACTGAAATAAATTACATAAAAAAAAAAAAAAAACATTAAAAGTATTTTGAACGGCAGTGTGTGTGTGTGTGTGTGTGTGTGTGTGTGTGTGTGTGTGTATAAAAATGCATCTAAATATCTATATATCTAAATAAAAATAGACTATATTCAGTATATGATCCAAAGTAACTAGTAACTAACTACTTGAGTAGTTATTTTATCCGATACTTTTTTACTCTTACTCAAGTAACTATTCAGACTATTACTTTTACTTTTACTTGAGTAAATATTTCTTCAAGTACTTTTACTTTTACTTGAGTACAGTTTTTGGGTACTCTACCCACCTCTGGTCATGTCCACATTCCTGATGTGTATTTCTTCACATAAAACCCCATTTGTTAGATCTCGTTAGTATAAACTCCCATGGAAAAATGCAAATATACTAGTAAGTATGTTTAGGACTGTGCAATTGCATAGTATCTTTGTTTATTAATCCATTTAGTTCTCTGGTTTAGATCAAAGCTAAACCTCTAATGAATAATGGGGCTGTAATGTAGGTTATGCTGAGATCTCACTGAGCATACATTTTTTAACAGTGTTGTTTTTAGTCGTTTAAGCATTTGGCAAATCATCATAGGTAGATTTTGCATGTTGTTTGCCATTCTATTTACTTTTATGAAAGATAAAAAACATTCTCTCTCTAAGCAAATGAGGGAAAATGAATCTCGTGCTTTCTTTGGAGCAGTGTTTCAAAATTATTTAAATTAAGGCAAAATATGCTTTAAAATCAGGTAAATATAAATATATTTTGTATTTTAATTTGTTCTAAGAACTAGGATTATTTTTATGTTTTGAGAACTAGGATTCTGTAATTAAGGAATTTAAATATTTTAAGTATGTATAATCATTTTACTTAATTATTTGACAAACTATCACCTTTAGTTTCTGTAAATACCCTAGTAAAAAAAAAAAAAAAAAAACCTATGCCATAATTTATTTAAAATGTATTTATTTCATACTAAGCATACTTCAAATCCATTAACATATTTATTGATATATCACTTAAGACTTACATAATAATATATAGTTATAGCTAAACTTTATTTGGAGTATTTCTTTATTGCACATAATATCACATTTTAATATCACTATTAATAAGGATATGTATGATCTCTGTATAATATCAATCTTTGATATTTAAAGTGTACCTGATATACACTTGCAAAATATTTCACTTTAGCACAATCAAATATAGCAGTCAACATTTGAAGTGGATCAAAAAAGTTAATCAAAGTTGTCCTAAGACAAGAACGCACTCTGGTTTTAGGTTTTAGGATAACTTTGATGAAAGGTTTTGATCCACTTCAAATGCTGACAAGTGTGTACTTCACTATATCTATAGTTGGACTTCATCACTACTTCTGCACAATTAAAGTGCATTAAGTACAAAATTAGTTGTTTCAAATTAGCAGACTTTTAGTATACCAAAAGTACAATTGAAGGGTATTTTTAAGCACATAAATATGTAATTGTATTTGTACTATATACTGTATTTCAAATACATTTGAGTATTTTTTGTAGGCTTTTGAATAGAGTTACAGAGATCTCAACATTGTTACAAACAGCTCAGATTTTTACTTTTGTAGCACTGAACTCTTCATACTGTATATGTCAACAATTGGCTCTTTTCATTCTGTTTTTGTGTGTCTGTGGAGAAACATCTGAGGGTTTCCTCAATAATTTGAATAATGAACTTCTGGTATTGTTGATCAGTTATTGTTTTGCTGTATTTTCGTACACTTAGATCATTTTGTACCAGAGTAAAACTGTCTTGTTAATGCAGGAGAGACAAAGTCATGAAGATGCCAAGTAGCTTCTGCAGCCAAAATATTCCTGGTTCTGGGTTCAATTATAGTGATTTTCCAGGGTAATTAGTAAAGCATGTATTATATGACTGTACTTTAACACAAGAAAAGTGGGCCACCATGTTTCCCCAGAGTTCAGTTAAATATATTTTTTTCAAACACGAGTGATAGAGTATGTATGCAAACATGGATCAATTGTTAGAGAGGCTAAATTAGGATTCGCCTCAAGGAATGAATGAACTAATTTTTAACCCTCACCTAATTGAGGGTGAGCTGTTTCCTTGTGTGGGGCTTGCAGAAAGACATCTAAAAGTACCAGGGTTATTTTGAGTATTATATTGAGTACTAATGCTACTTATATAATATTTATATACAGTAGTGTTTATTAATAGCTTTTAATTTTTATTTTTTTCAGCTATCATTTTATTTGTAGTTTTATTGATTTCTTGTGATTTTTTTATTTTTATTGATATATATATATATATATATATATATTTAAGTGCTGTCAAAGTTAACATGTTAATGCAAATCCATTTTAACGTGCGATTAACGCAGCATGCATTTTGCAGACCCCTTATAGCGATTTTGCAGAACTCTTTAGTGTTTGACCAAACCTTATTTAGTTTCTGAGACTCGCCGGTAGGAGCGGTGGAGAGGAGCAGCGCTTTCAGTTAAACACAGATATTATGTTGTTTCGCTAATTTTACATGCAAGTATAGGATATGGTCATTATCTTACGTGTGTTTTATTTTATCAGACGATGGCTCGATTATCAGGATTTTTGTGCAGATTAACATCTTGGAAAGGAGAGCTGGTTATGTAGCCTAGTCTTAATGGGTTGCATTTCAGTCACTATTTCATATTCATTTCGTTGTTTGACAACAGAAACAGCAACAGTAAAATATACCAATGAAAACAGTTTAATTGAGAATTTAGCTGCATCAAAATACAGTAGGCTATGTGGGCACAGAGAGGCAAACAAATCTAATAATAAATGATAAATGTACATTTTGTATGTTCAGAAGAAGTGAGATGCCCTGTCATGCAAAAATGTAGACAGGTTTGTTTAAGTAGACATGAACAAGTTCTTTGAAAAACATCTATGACCTTTAAAACATGTCTCCATGCTCTATGTTGACTATGGTTTCAATAATAATAAACATACATTTGCATAAAGCATCCATATTTGTCCATGCCCATGTTAAGTAGAGTATTAAAAACTTGAAAAGTATTAATTTAAGGTACATTAAGAACTAACAAAAATGTGCAAAGTTGCGATTAATCACGAGTTAACTCATGACAATCATTCGATTGATCGCGATAAAAAAAAAAAAAGTAATCGATTGACAGCCCTAATATATATATATATATATATATATATATATATATATATATATATATATATATATATATAAATATTGATATCTCGACATTAACCGATTCTCATTTTTACGGAACGATATCGATTCTTAAATCCCAAGAATCAATTAGTCTAGTCTGTTTACAGTTAATGGAAGGAACGTTGAAGGGCATTTCCCATCCAATATATCACAATAAGCATTGTGCTTTGGTACTTTTATTATGAAACAAAGTCTCAGATTTCAAATTCTGTCCATCGTATTGCAGTATTCAAACAATAAATGCCGTTTTGGCGCTGTTTAATGTGGAGTGACAGATCGCTGTAGCGCCTCAGTTCAACAGAAGCGGCAGCGCGAGGCACACGTGAACTGATCATCTCCTCCACATTAATACCAGTATCAGCACGAAATAAGCATGACTAAACATCTGAAGATAAGTTAATAGAAAGAGTATAACTTTAAAATCCGTATCTTGACCGTATCAAACAATGTCACGTAACATCATATTTATCTCAGAAAAACATATTCGGTGATCATAATCGCATTAGTCAGATAAAATAAAAAAGTAAAGAAAAATAAACTGTAGAGAGGGGCATTTTGCTAAATATATGCATCATATAACATATTCATTTACTGTTCTTCAATGTTTAATTTATGTTTGAATAAATACATCAAGTTTTTATGACTGCCACCATTATGTTTATATATTTTTTTAAACTAATTGAAGTAGAAGTATTATGTAGGCTAATTGTAACTTTTTTATTTTAAAAAACTTCATTAAGTGTAATTTTAACAAATCAGTCAGTTTGTAGTACCAACTGCCTCTCATGTATATTTTAGGGCATGAGTTGAGAGATTTTTTATTTTTTTGTAATCAAATCGAATCGCAAGCTTTTGAATGAGAATCGAATCGAATCGTGAATCATGTCAAAACCCAGCCCTAATATATATATATATATATATATATATTTCTGTTTACATAGCTTTGTTTTTGTTTTTTTTGTTTGTTTTTTAGTATTTTAGTATTTTAGTAGAACAGGCAACATTTCTTATTTTTTGAGTTTTTAATCTAATATTTAATAAATTATTTTTTTTTATTTCAGCTTTATTTCAAAGTAACATTTCCATCTACAAAAAAATAGATTTGAATCTATTTTATTTTATTTTATTTTATTTTATTTTATTTCAGCTTCATTTTAACACTATAAAATTTCCATTTACTTCAATATAAAAACTTAATTTCAGTTTTTGTTATTTCACCTTAAATTATATTAAACTGACTTAAAATATTAAGTTATGAAAAAATTAAGTTGAAGATAATATAGTTAAATTAATGTGATGAGTAAATGGAAAATCATATTGTATGTTGCCATGACTTATTGATCATGTCATTTTTTTTTTCCAATTACAGATTTATTTAACATGATTATTATTATTTTAAATTTTAGTTTTAGCTCAGGATATCAGTACTGTTATAATCACATTTATTCCATATGATGTGATTAAATGTCATTCCACTTTCTTTCCTTTCTGCCTTTCTTGCTTCTACACTTTGTATCCAGTTGCGAAGTGTTAAACTCCTGAATGGATACTTGTTATGTAGAGAGACAAACTATGTGGGTGAGTGTACAGTTGTCTAATAACAAAAAACCTCTGGCTGATTAGATCAATGAGCGGATCAATAGAGCTCTAAATAGAATGAGACACACTAGGGAGCCCCAGTCTCGCCCTGCACCTCATGTCAGCTCTAGTAATTGGCTGTGGCCCTGTGGACCAGCGAGGGAGGTGTTTGCTGAAGCCAGATCTCATGGGACAGAAGCCAGACAATATGGTGGGAGCTATGCATACATTTATAAAAAAAAACAAAAAAAACTGTTGTTGTTTTCCCAGTTTTTTTTTTTTTGGTGGTCTCGTGGGGCCCGATGGGGGCGGTTTATGACACAAATTCCAGAGTTACTTTCAAAATGTGAAGTTTGAAGAAAACTTGAACACTACTGTTTCAAACTCACAAACCTGTGCTGTGAATAATAAATCAGAATCTGTAAACAAGAATTATTATTTTTCTACAGAACTTACAAAGTACTTCAAACACTCCTTTCATTGTTTGATAGAAACTCATTGTTATGGCATCCTTACTGAATGAAAAGAGAGGTGCAAAAATGAAAAGGAAGGTGTAAGTTTTGCAAGAAAATATTATTTCTCAGCCTACTATTTTGTGGTTAGAAAACATACTCAGCAGGCCGACCATTAATCTGGGGAAAACACCACTTTTATTGTTGAATGTATTATATGTATTGTTTTTAAATGAAAATTAATTATGTATTAAATTTATATTAAATGCAATTATCTGTCACGCTAGACCGAACCCACTTTTTAAAAAAATATTTAATATAAAAGTACATCTTGGTATTTAATTTCACAATTATTTTTATTGTCTTTGACATATGGTTAAAGTACTGCTGAACGTACTGACAAGTGTTCATGGTAAACTAAAATATACTTGAATGTCATTTCAATTAAAACTTGTATGTCATGTATTTATATTTGCAATTACACATTTGTAGTTATAAAGCTGCACTTTAGTACAATTTACTACATTGAAAATGCATTAACTATTAACTATTAATATATATTATAGTATATATTCATTTACTTCAAAGATTTGAAGTTCTCTACAGGGGATGTCTGTGTAAGACCTTTGTAATTTTCAAACTATAATCTTTCAAAAATGTAAAACTATTTAAAAGGTTTTCCAGCAGTTCACCTTGACAAACTTTTCTTTTCTTGCCTGTTCTTGTAATATTGTCCAAATCTTCTGCTCACAGCTGAGGATGACAGTCTGGCCTCCAAGAAGAAAGTCACGATTGAGGACATCTTCAGTTGGAAGCTCCAGGCACACGACGCTAAGGCAGCATGGATTAGCGGTGAGTGGCGGTTCAGTTTTACTCCCTATTGTTCAGCTGACAACACTGTGGGTGGATGCAGGACCTTTTTCATCATCTCATAACACCAAAGAAAGAAATTGCATCAGGATCTGCATCTAAAGCCTCATACTGATCGAATGCAATCTCTGTGGTACTTCAGATGAAAATCCCTATTTAATATGGACAGGTGTGGAGATGTATTCTTCCCCAGCATTGCATATTCTTCTCTTCCTTTGTTCAGGCTTGAATTCTTTCACATTGGCTTAGAGGCTCTGGGTTTTCATCATACTCTTAAAGCAAAAGACTGCAGACTGAGAGTCACTTTATTGCCTTTTATTGACTGTAAAACTTGGATAAGTTATATATATATTCTGGTTAGAACCAGTTTTTCTAGTACATGGTTTCCATCTGGTTCAAATTGGTCATTTATGATCATCAGCTGATACATACTGGTATATATGGTTTGCTCAATGGGATTAATAGCTGGGTATTTATTTTTGACAAGGTAGACAATCCTGTTTAAGTAGTTTATTGAAACTTGTTTCCTCCATGGATTTTATAAAGGTAATTGTGACTTTTATCCCACAACTGAGACATTTCCTCACAATCCTGCACTTATATATCACAATTTTTGTCTTTTTTTCTCACAAAAGTATTTTTTTTCTCTCAGAATTGAGATGTACAGTATACTCACATTTGTAAGAAAAAAAGTCAGAATTTAAATTTTTTTTTTTTTTTTTTTTCCAATTTGTGAGATTAAAATTGTATTTGTTTATTTATTTGTTTTATAGGCATTTTTAGGCTTCTATATGTTAGAACTGGTATACAACCTTGGACCACCAAAAAGTAGCCACTAGCTACACTCTCAGAAATAAAGGTACAAAAGCTGTCACTGGGGCAGTACCTTTTCAAAAGGTACATGTTTGTACCTAAAGGGTCCATTTTGGTACCTTTTGAAAAGGTACCGTCCCAGTGACAGCTTTTGTACCTTTATTTCTGAGAGTGTACCATGTAACTGGTTTTTGAAATGTATATACATTCCTATAGGTCTCTGTAATAAGAAAGCACTAACAAGTGCATGTAAATTTTTCATCTGAATAGAATTTGGCTGTTAAAGTCAGCACTGCAGTTGGGTCAGGCTAATTAACCGTGAGAGCAGAGGTTGGCATGACCTCACAAAATGGGCAAATCCCCTACCCCCAAGACTCCTCATGTCCCCAAGCTCTCAAAAATTGTAATTCATCATTAGCATGACTGTAAATCATTGGCTCATTGATCTACATTAGCATGTCACATAATCTTCAACAACTGTTGCATGTTTTCTATTTTTGTTAATGGATTGTTCCATGTACGACTTCATCTATAATAGCTATAATCGCTATAATAGCATCATCTCAGTATTTCCTATGTTTACAATTGCATTGAACAGTGTCATCATAAACCTTCACAAGACATCAAGCAGCATACTTAAATACATCTATTCATTTTTAAAGTGCCTGATTGTTCTGTGCATTTCAAAGCTTTATTATAAATACTTTCTGTTTGAGGTTTAATGCAGTGTATTTCTATATCAACAATGAATCTTTGTAAAAAAAAAAAAAAAAGAGCAGTAGGTGAACAATTTATCTGGAAAAAAACTTTTTAAGGAAATAATAAACATTAAAAGGATATACTACACTTAATGCAAACTAAATGTAATGTTTTCAGAAACTTAACTGTATGTTATTTAAAATTACATAAAAATGTATTTTACTTATGTTAAATGCAATTAGTCGAATGGTAACACTTTTCAATAAGGTTTCGTTGGTTAGTTAATGTTTGTTACAGTGCATTTGTTACAGTATTTATTCATTTTTTGTTAATGTTAGTTAATACAAATACAGCTGTTATAGTTGTTAGCTCATGTTAGCTCAAGTCCATTATGTAATATTAACAGAGACAACTATAGATTTAATAATGTATTAGTAAATGTTGAAAATAACATCAAATAAAATTAATAAATGCTTTAGAATGTTAACTATTGTTTAACAATTGGAACCTTATTGGTAGTCAACAAGTAGGTAGGTAGTTAACTATAGCTAAAAGTGTATATCTCTATAAATAATGTAAATAATTCTACAGAAATATGCAAGTGTACTGACAAATGTATTGACAAGAATTGATAGTAAAACAAAATATGCTTTTATTTTGTTTAAAACGTGTATGTCATGCATTTAAATATATTTGTAATTACACATTTATAATGATGAAGTTGCAATTTAGTACAATTAAAATATATTAACTTTCAGTGTAATGTTAAACAACACACGGTTAAGACTATATTCACGTACTTCACATGTACTTTAGTTTGTTAGTCAACACATCAAAATAAGTGTACTTCCGTATGTACTTTAAAGTAAAACATTAAATTATTGCAGAGTGTACTGTGATAAAGTGTTAAGAAATATAGTCAAGTGATCTTAAAGTGATAGTCAAGTACAATTAAGTACAATTGCTCTTTAAGTACAAGTGGCCATTTTTCATTAATATTATAATATCTGCAAGTACTTTTTTTTTTTTAAATGATAGTTTCAAGATTTGAAGCACACTATAAGTGCACATTCAATACAATTAAGCACACTTCTTTTTCACAAAGGAAGCTATTATGTGAACAAATGAACGGTAGGGCTCTCTGTCTCAGACTACAGTGCTCATGCTGACAGCAAGAAAAGCATAATCACTTTAACTAACATTGGACTTCAAAAGAAGAGAGACTGTAACCAAGCACTTCTGCTTGCTGTAGTGTTTTGCACGCTATCACTGAGGTTGTTCTGGTGTAGGTCTCTAATGCTAAGGCTTTTGTTGATGCTTTATTTTAGCTATTATTTAAAATTTCCTGTGCCTGAAATTTCAATCGATTTTTGGCAGGGTGAAGAATGGGTGTCCTTTGTTTGTCCTTGTTTGTGTTATAAAGGTGCAGCCCTGGTGCCTTATAAACTGTGCAAAAGATGTAAGTCATGTTTTGATCTGCATTTTGATTAATCATTTTTCGTTATTCTGCTGCTGAAAATGCGTTTGTTGATTTAAGGCTGTGTTTACCTCGGAGAAACAGCCCTATTATTCTCTCTCTGACATGCTCCACAACTCGGCGGCGAGCCTTTTTAAAAGCGATCACTCGTCTGTATTATTTATCAAGGCAGGCACTATCTGCATTCAGGTCTGGAGCAGACTTGTTTACCGGGGTAGGTATAACATTTACAGCCTGCAATAAAGAGCACAGTTGCCTTAGCAAAACAGGAACTTTTAAAGCTGGGGCAAATGAGCCAATGCTTTAAAATGAGCTGTAAAAAGGTTTTAAAGGCTTTTCAAAAATAAATGGATGAATGCGTTTTTATATATATATATATATATATATATATATATATATTATAAAAGAGCTAACTAAAAACTAAACATTTTATGATTGTTGCATTGAACATTTTCAGTTAGTTCATCTAAAGTACTAAACTGTTAAAAGACATTCAGTTCACACACTCTCACACACACACATATCTATATCTATCTTTCTATGTATAGCCATTACTTCAGTCATCAGTGTGTAATATGTCATATGTATACAATTTATGACTAATATCATAATATCGACACCATATTTTGCTCATTTTAGGATTGGTATCTGTGATTTAAAGTTTTAGCAATTGCAGATTTTTCATAGATGTTGGCTTTGTGAAGTTCTCTGTGGTTGGTTTTTGTAGAAACGAGGTCTTCGAGGTGAACGTTGAGGTTTGCTATCACTTTGCTGCAGTAGTTCTGTTGTTTGACCCACGCTCAGTGGTTTCTATCATTCACTTTTGGTTTTCGCCCACTATTCTTCTTCACTGATGAAGACTTTCTATGTTTGCGTACGCTGTCATAATTGTGAAGACTGTTGTTCTTAAAAAGGCTTAAAACGGTATGGTTGTTGAGGTTTCAGATGCTCCTGCTAAACTTTCGGCTTCAGTGATTTGTCCTTTGTGTAAATCTGACACATCACCCGTTTCACCGAGCGCTTGTACTAAACGCTGCCGAACACAACTTTACTACACTGATATACAACCTAGAGAAAAGTAATTGCAATGTTTGTTTTTTTTCACTGTAGTCTGCTCAAACTTTATCATAGTGGGTGTTTGCATTATTTAGTCTATATATATATATACTGTGTGTGAATTATTGATTATTAATTTGCTATGTTTGTGAATTATTAATTTGGTAAATAACCATGTAATAATGCGCTGCCAGCTGATGATAAAGTGATAAATCACATCTCTCTCTCTTTATTTTGTGATAATGACCAGCTGATTGTACTTGATATGTATGTCATGGATAATCATTTTTTCTTCTTCCTCTTCAAAGACACCGAGCTGCTTTACACTACAAATGACAGCAATGTGGTGAGACGCAACGTGCTGACCAATAAATTCAAGATTTTGGTGAAGAACACAACGTTTGAGAGTTTCAAAAACCAGGTTCTTACCTCTTTGATTAACATCAAAACATACAGATGTTTTGTACTAAAGAAAAGTAACTTCAGAGCTAAAAGGCATGACCTTTTTTTCTTTGGTTTTAGGGATCCTACAGACCGATCACATACAGAGTGTCTCCTGATTTAAAATATGTGTTGGTGGCCTACAATATTCTGCCGGTAAATGCTTCCTATCCTGATTTATAATGTGAAGAATCTAGCTATGTTTGTTACTCAAATTGTCTAGTCTTTTGTTTCGAAGTCCTCTTATCTGTTGCATCACATCTCTTTGTAAAAGATGACACGATGTGTGACTGATCGCTTCTAAAGGCCATCTCGTCTCTTGTCTTTGTTCTACAGCTTTATCAGTATTCCTTCATGGCCTATTACATCATCTGCAGCCTTGACTCACCGTAAGTCTTGTTGTTGAGACTGAAATCCTTCCACATTCTCACTGGTTTTTCTTTTACTGTCATCTCACCTGAGCTCTTCAGAGAGGGCAGAGCCATTGTGGAGAACTGAATTGTGGGTAGCACTGCCACCTAGTGTGTTTCCTAAGAACTGGTGTCATTTCCCCAGAGCGGTCCGTGTCCATGCAAATATAATTTGTCCTCAGAGTTGTTCTCCCTCCCTCCAGTCTAAATTATTCATTACGTGTAGCCTTAAACATTGCAAAGGGGATTTAGATTTTGACCTGCCAAATACATCAACATGATAATTGTATAGGATACTACGGTAATTAGACTGCACATAGGTTAAACAAGCAGACACACATCTTTCTCATTCAGCTCACACACACTTTGACTCTCTCTGTCATTCTAACAGACACATACGAGACTGTTTGACCTTCTCTGGTGACGCATTGCAATATATCTCATACATGAATGCAAAGAAACACACACACACACACACACACACACACACACACACACACACAGTCGTCCTTTAATGGTTTTGAGATTGGTTTGTTTTCTGACAGAGAGAAAGTGGAGCTGACCCCTAATGAGGTGCAGAGCACTGCACTGCAGTACGCTGGCTGGGGTCCCAAAGGACAGCAACTGGTAAGAGAATCACACACACACTCTACCACCGATGAGTCACTGAAAAAATATGAGGCAAACTTCAAAAAAAGCTACAATTAAATACCACAAAACACAAACACATTTATAAGAGATTGGTTTAATATGTAGCCTTTCTGTATAGCCTGACATTCATTTTAACATTAATAAGTGGAGCATGTAACAGGTTGAAAAGAATGTCATCTGACGTGCAATATGCATATTTACTGTTAAATATTAATAACATTCAATTGTGAATACATGCAAAAATTGTGTATATATATACATTTTTATTATTTCTTTCAGTATTTTATATTCTTTTCCTGGAAAAGTGTGGGTTTTATTGAAACATTCATGCAATGACCATCATGATCATAATCTACATCAAATCCTGGTTTGCCTTGATCCACTGGTTGTGATAAAAATCTAAAGAAGCCCAAATCTGCTCTAATCTTTAGACAACAGTGTGTTTTAGGCTTTCAGCTCAATTTGACTTAAACACTAAAGTAAAACAGGTTTTTTTTTCGGTGGGGGTTGTTGGAAAAACATGGATGTGTCATACCTGAGCTGTAAATAGTAATTGCATCTATTAGGCAAGTATATATTTTAGTGTAGCTGTTGTCACTATTTCACAGTAAGTGACAATAAACATTTTTACTTAGCATTTTGAATTTTCTTGTACTCCATATACACCATAATTCTAAAGTTTGGGGTCAGTATAATTTTTGATAATAAATGAATACTTTTACTTGGCAAGTATGCATTAAATTGATCAAAAGTGACAATAAAGACATTTATAATGCTACTAAAGATTTCTATTTAAAATAAATTACTTTTGAATTCTTTATTCACCAAAGAAACCTGACAAAAAATGTATCACATTTTCCACAAAAGTATTAAGCAGTTTCTATATGTTGATAATAATAAGAAATGTTTCTTGAGCAGCAAATCAGAATATTAGAATAATTTCTGAAGGATTACGTGACACTGAAGACTGGAGTAATGATGCTGAAAACTGAAAATGAATAAATTACATTTTAAAATATATTATAATAGAAAACAGTTACTTAAATTAGAATAATAAATTGCAATATTATTGTTTTATTGTATTTATGATCAAATAAATGCAGCCTTGGTGAGCAAAATACTTCTTTCAAAAACTTTACAAAATTTACCATCCCCAAACTTTTGAACAATTGTGCATCTTATGAAATTAGCCCTAGGAAAAAAAAGCACTAGAATTAGAAAATACTGTTTAAAATAATTTTACATGAAGTCTCACTGCTTTGTACCCACATCTCCATAATTCTGCTTAACATTTAAATGATAATTGTGGATCAAATAAACAAGTGTGAATCATCACCGGTACAGCACAGGATCTGAGATCTGAGCTGCTCATATCGGCCTGATTGTGTCCGTGTCGTGCTGGCAGAGATAAAGCAGGACATCTAGTAAAGCAGTGGCAGATGGCAGCAGCATGACACAACCCCATTTCTGATTTTAGTTTCTTTCTGACCTTAATTAGTGGCTTTGGTAGGGCAAGAATCACTGTTACTCTTACCAAAGTTGGGGTTAGAGATTCGAAGAAACCCCTGACTAAGTGTAGCTTTTAAATGTTTTAAAGGGTTAGTTCATCCAAAAAAATTCTGTCATCATTTACTTATCCTCACATTATTCCAAAGCTATATGAGTTTTTTTCTTCTGTTGAACACAAAAGAAGATATTTTTTTTAAAATGTTAGTAACCAAACAATTGCTGGTAGCCATTAACTTCCATTGTATGGAAAAAAATAATAGTATGAAAGTCACTGTTTGGTTACCAACATTCTTCATAATATCTTCTTCTGTGTTCAACAGAAAAGACAATTTCATACAGGTTTGTACCAATATGAGAGTTTACATCTCTTTAATCCTCATTCAGTACTGTCTGTGCTATAGATGTGAACGTCCTTGTTTTACTTTATGATTTTCATTCGGCAGACAATAAAATGGGCGAAAAAATCTGAACCCAGGGGCGTCACATGTGTCTTTTAGTGTTTGTGAAGAGTGAACAAGACAAACACAGACACAGGAGCATTACTGTGTTTGTATTAGTACTGTAGTCTGTTGTTTTTGTATCAAAATCGTCTGTTATCAGTCAACACAAAAAGTGCAATATAATCCAAGCTCGGGTTATTTGTGTTTACTTGCAAACACAAACTCATATATGGCACTGCACTATATTGTCATAATCATGCACAAATACATATTTGCTTTTGTGTGTTATAAGCAAAGCACACATGCTCACTTACGTGTGTGTGTGAGCGGAGCATCAGGTGTGTAATTTTCCGGGCGTTCGTATGCTGTCCCGCGCCCTGCGCCTCTGTGACGCCTCCAGCAATTAGTTTTCCGTGACAGAGCAATCAGCAGGGGTCTGCGCAGCCAGAACCTACACTGAAGGTCACATCCCAGACTCCTCCGGGGGGAAGAGAGCAAGAGACGGATCAAAATGGTGGTCATGGATGAGCAGAGATAGAGATGTAGAGGAGGAGTCACTGTACATCACAGGTGTGATAGAGGAGAACGTACACACAGCGGGACCAGAGTGTAGACACATGCCATTGGCTTCGTTCCAAAACCCACCGAACCACTTCGCCTGTCTGCTGTCTATGGCAGCTGCCTTCTAAAGCTCAAAATTGCATTGCATCAGTGCATAATGCATTACATCATGAACAAGATGATTTTAATATTTACTTTACTTAAAGTTACAGTTAGAATAGTTTGTAAGAATGTGAGTATAAACACAATGAGGCTTTGAAACCAGGTTAGTGAGTAGATTCCGATATAAGGTCTATTCAGTATTACTCAGCCTTTTTGCTTGCTCAGGAGCAAGTTACCCTCCTCCATCCCCAACTCCTCCTTTCGCCACAGTCAGGACTTGACTTTCTGATATTCCTTGTTGAATCAGACTCCTTTTATCTTAATGTTGTTACACTTAAATATCATTAAGAACACTGATGATATCTGCTTTGTTCTGTTCTGTTTACCCTAAGAGGGTTATTGCTACTTTTCCTTCTCATTCCCTGTCTATCTGTCTGTCTCTCTGTCTGTCAATTTCAATTCAATTCAGCATTATTAGCATGACTGTGTAACACAATGTTGCCAAAGCATTGACATATATATATATATATCAACAACAACATAAATAATAATAAATACAATCCATCTAAATAAATGAAAAGATAAAGTAAGTCAGATTAGAGTTAATCATGTTTAACATCTAACATTGTGAATAGTTAATACATATTTTGCAGCTAGTGCAGCTGTGTTATCATCTTCTCCAAGTAAGAAGGGCATTTTCTCAGTATCACTAAGTTCAGTAAATGATGGAGTCAGGGCTTCAAATCTGGGGAGAAATGTTTCTCTCACATTGTGACGTTTAGGACAAATCAGCAGAAAGTGTTTCTCGTTCTCTATTTGCTGTAGATCACAGTGTCTACAGATCCTCTGCTCTCGCTCTGCCCATGTTTGTCTATGTCTTCCTCTCTCTATTTCTAAATCATGGTTATTTAATCTGTATTTGGAGAGGATTTGTCTTTCTTTAAATGGTCTAATCAATAAATAATTGGCGAATTTAGTGGTTCTGTTTAGGGTTGAGTAGCATTGGAGTTTATTATGAAGGTCAAAATGTATTTTTAGAGATTCATCATGAGTGTCTTTCAGATTTTTGCCAATTTCTTTAATAATGGCTTGTCTGTATCTGTCTGTCTGTCTGTCTGCCTCATGAGCTGTTCCTCTCACTCTGCTCACATTCAGAGTAAATGACAGTGATTAGATGCATAACAGTAACAGATAAATACCAGGGCACAAGCACAACCATTAGTCAAAGCCTAGAAAAAATCAGACCACGATTCACGAACATCACAGTAATACGACAAAAAAAACACACGTTTAAAGTTCCTTAATAAATAATACTAATCACATCGAAATGCTCTTATTTGTATCAATCCTCAGCATTTCCAAAGGTGCGGTTGCATCTTCTCTTAACAGTTACCTGAGCTTCTGTGTTGAAACCACAACCAGAGAAAGGATCATTAAAACAAGCTAGACTAGACACAATCTCAGCATACACATGCTTAATGTGTGGCCTCCGAATACAAGAAAACAAGCTGCACGTAATACAAACAGAAAATCTCTTTCAAAAAATACACTGTTAACACTAGTTTATTTAATTTTGTCCACTAATGTGCAGCAGTCAACACACATGCATCATAGGAGAATTATGAGCTTTTATCTTTTATTTATGTATATTATTAATGGTAACACTTTACAATAAGGTTCATTAGTTAACATTAGTTAACAACATTAGTAAACACGAACTATAATGAACAATACTTCTACAGCATTTATTAATCTTAGTTCATGTTAATTTCAGCATTTACTAATGCATTACTAAAATCACAAGTTGTGTTTGTTAATATTAGTTAATGCACTGTGAACTAACAAGAACAAACAATGAACAACTGTATTTTCATTAACTAACATTAACATTGTTTGTTCATGTTAGTTAATACGTTAACTAATGTTAACAAATGACACCTTATTGTAAAGTGTTACCTTATTAATTTTGTTTGATAACATTCTGTGGTGGGAAAAAATGTCTAATTCTTTTGTCTTGCCAAGGCAAATTTCATAGCTACCTAGCATTTTTCTTCCACATCTAACATGTCATATCAAACATGCTATTTATTGACATTGTTTTCTTGATGTAAACTAACATTTGAACACATTTATTTTGGACAAAATTGTTGGTTGTGGAAGGAATGATGCCAGAAGAGGCTGAAAATTGATAAATCATTTTCCACAATAAACATTACAAATGTTTATTTCATATAAACTGCCATTGAAAAGTTGGAAAAATAAACAAGGTGTCCAAGTTTCGAACAAAAAAGAAAAAGTTAGGAGAGTGAATCTGTTGTACCAGATGAAAAGTGCTGTTCTAAATTGAATTGAACTGGTACATTGTAAAACTGTCTTCCTCTTAATGAAATAGTTAAATTGTAGTTTATTACCATTCTTGTTTTTAAGAGTTTTTTTTTTTCTTCAGGCATGGTCTGTTAGATTTGCATGAGTTAGTACAGCATATTTGTCTGTGATTTTGGCTGCTGAATAAATCCCACCAGAGTTTTTCACACACACATTCCCTCTCCCACAGCTGTCAGTCATCCTGCAGACAGTCTGCCACCAACACTAATTACTGTAGCATCACACAACATCGTAAATATTCACTAGAGATGTGTGAGATGTTACAACACATATATACTCAAATTTAGTGTAGATTGATCATTTAAATTCATTTTTTCTCCATTTCAGTGTTAGTGTAGCCACTCTGTTTTGTTTTTGTACATCAACTTAGTGACCTTGCTATGCAGCTGAATACTTTACTGTTACAGTTTTTCTCAGTCGCTTTGGTTTTCAAAACAACTTCATCTCCACTTCATCTAGTCACTTGTGTACATCATAAAAGCAGTTTCTCATTCTTTTGAACAAGTTGCGATTGCTTTGGTACATTCTTGCAACTGATTATGTACATTTGTCTGCGGTTTCCTACATTATCAGTTGCTAATATCATGTTGCTTAAAATGTATTATATAGTTCTCTGTGCAAGTCTTACCCCCCAAAACCTCAAGTCATTAGTTCAATGTATAAGTCATTACAGTGTTTTGCAATTGCTAACAAGTGTTTACCAATACTTAAAGTACTTTTTCTAAACTCTTAACACAGAAACACACCTACATCACACAATTAGCCAATTAGTTGATTTTCTGGACAAAACCAAATTTAGTTAAATAAATAAAAACACATTTCAAAATGCTGAATACCTTTTTCTACATATACTAATTCTTTCAAAACACAGCAAACACCATTCAAAATCAAGTCATTCGGTCAAAACATTGGCACTGGTTTTCTATCCAATAGGAACACACAGTCAATCATAGCGCATAGACTGTCAAAATGATAACAATTAATGGCATTACAAAAACTGCATTACTTGTTATGTCTCAGTTCTACCTGCATATAATAGACTATATAAAAATCCATAGCCTTCAGTCTTCAGCCTTCATCTGAAAACCATTTTACATTTTTAACATTGTGTTTTTACATTTTTACATCATGTTCATTCTTGGCGACATACTATCTAAAACTGAATGAGTCATTGCTTTATAGAATGTACAATAGGAAAATAGGGTCCCCTATGCAGAAATTCAGCTGGAACCTTGAACCTTCCAGTGGGTGAGTGTTGGAGTGTTGTGATGGAAGCTGATGCCAGGGATCAACAAAAATTCCAACATACATGGCCTTTGGTTGCTATGCAAGCTTGTTTCCGTGACCTTTTTATCTCACAATTCAGACTTTATCAGAATTGTGAGATACTGTAAATTCACAATTGCAAGACAAAAAAAAAGGCTGAATTCTGAGATAAAGTCACAATTAGCTTTTACCCTTTATATTCCATGGCAGAAATAAGCTTTCATAGGTTCCACATGTGTAAGGGGAAAAAACTAACAAAGAAACATAAAAAATGTACACACATTCTCACTCCTCTCCGCTACCTCTTCTCTCTTTTTCTGATCCATCTACTCCTCTCCCAAGCATTATTTTTTATCTTGCTGATTTTTTGTGTTGTTCTGCATCCACACAACCAATTCCAAGAGGTCTTTTTTACTCCGTGTTGTTGATGTAATGGAAAGAGCCTTAACACCTGACTATTCCTCCAACTGAGACTGGAATCAGCTGTTTCTAAATATTTCAGTTGTTACAATATTTTATACAGAGAGATTTTTTCAATAATTTTGAGCTGTTGTTGTTGCAGAAGTAGAATTTTTTTTTTTTTTTTTTTTACTGTATTAAAGGTTTGGAACATTAGGTCTTCAATTCTTACATGCTGTGTTTAAGCATTTGTAAATATGACTAAAAAGATCCATGATTTTGGTTTTGGGTAAGCTTGTATGAAAAGAAAATGTAAGCATTTTAGAAACATGGTAATTGACTGCATATTGTGTGAAAACGTTGAAAAAGTTTTGAAAATGTGACTACAGATTGGACAAAAGAATGTTAGCAATTGAAAAAAACTGTAAATGCAAAATGGTTGATCTAGTTGTCATAAACTGTCAAGCATATTTTCTACACATTTCTATTAGACTTTTTGTAAATTTGTCATGAATTGTGCAAGTGAATCATGACTTTCACTAATGAAGAGAATGTAGATCAACCAATTATAAACCAGTTCTCTGAAATAGCTCAAAGGTACATATGAACCTTCAATTGGAAAGCATATATAGACAGAGGACAACACAAGAGTTGGCCATGACCATCCAGAAAACGATCAGGGTCAACAGCCGAGAGGCAGAAGATGAGTAAGGATGCTTGGTGGAAGGGTACAGAGGCAAAACAAAGGAAGAGGAAGAAGAGGCCAAGAATGGAGGTGCATATCAAATGAAATAAGGGCCACTGTTGTGGACTATGTTGTCAATCATGGCCTTACAATGGCTGAAGGGCACCGCTAAATATTGGGAGATCGACCATATCCTCAATAATTCAAACGTTTCGAAACAGTCTCTTTCAGTCAATATCCCACACACAGTGATGTGTAAATTTGTACTTTTCAAATGGACATATGGCATACATAAGAAGTGCAGCCTTCTGCATTTCAGTACAGTAACAGTCATCCAGACTGTTGCCATATAGTTTACAACAGGTAATACTAACAGAGAGCACTGTTACATTGACAACATGGCTAAGTATTTTGTTTGTGAACAATGACACAAGGACTTTTTATTCTGATGACATATGATCATTGACATAAATACTTACTTTTGAGAGATGAACTAAAGATTTTACGTAAGTTACAGGCTTTTGCAGGAAATCCATTGTGTGGTGCTGTTTGTACGAATTGTTTTGAGAAATGCACATACGTCTTTGCAAATATTAAGGACGATTCAAGAAATGCACCAAAGCGACTTGAGAAAAACTAAAAACTTTGAATTGGCTTTTCATCATTCATACAAAGTGCAGACATGTTGATTTCTCCTTCCGAGCGCAAAAGTGACCACATTTTTTCCAGCAGCCTTGTTCCCGGAAGTATTTTCCCCTTTGTTTTCTCCACATCCATGTCAAAAATTCTCCATTTAATATTTTTAAACCTTAAACCACATAACAACATTTGAAAATAAAAAGAGCCAGATACAAGGCTGTGTGCTTCTATTCTTGTATGAGCAAATGAACTACTCTCTGTAATATAAATCCATAACTGTACAGCTTTCATTTGTAAGATACAATATATCTGAAACCTATTGTAAAATATTCAGAAATGTATCAATAGTTTGAGAGTGTAGCACGACCAGGTCAATCATGCAATGCCATTCACAGATTTCATTGGAGTTTGCAGCTCTATTATATGTCTGTTTATATAGCAAGAGCAACTTTCTGATTGGTGGATGTCTCTTCAGGGATTATGGGTAGTGTAGATTTTAACCCAGGATTATTTTTAAGATGAAACCATACGACTTGAAGTACTATCACTTAACAATCTCAGAGATCATGGTAGATCTGTCTTGAAAGTTGTACACATTATCGCCAATTCAATTTCCCTATAGAGAAAATTAATGGGATTTCTATATTCATAACCCTGCTGTTTCAGGAGTTACTTTGTCTGGTTTGACATGGTCTTTCCAACAATAATTCATTCTTCTTTCCTGACAGATTTTCATATTTGAGAATAACATCTACTACAAAGCACAAGTGAACAGCCCATCAATCCGTCTGGTGTCCACAGGCAGTCTGGGGGTCATATTTAATGGACTTGCTGACTGGCTCTATGAAGGTAAAACCCATGAGCATGAATAATAAAAAACCCAGAGGGTTGTGTGCATGTAATAAAAGAGCAGAAGTGATTGTGAGTGTCTGATGTGTTTAGGCTGGGTGGAGATTCTGTGTATTTGTATACTCAGCACATTTCTTCTTCTAATTTTTATTTTTAAAAATAACGACATCGCTGGAATATACATCTCTGCTTATTAGTTTAGATCTGGCAGATTTTTCAAGATAAAGTTATAATTTGGAAAAATACATATAAATAGCGAGAAAGAAAATTGTTTTTTAAACCTTCCTGATGAAATGGACTAATATTTTCTACAAGACAAAATAATTTCAAGATGTTTCTGTCTTTGTCCTTATTCTGGACACTGAGCCTGCTTTTGTACAAAACCTAGTTGGGTCACATTTTATTTTAAGGTCCAGTTCTCACTATTAACTAGGCTACTGTTTTTGCCAAAATAAGGTACGGAGTGGATTAAGGGATCTAAAATATGGTTATGCAGAATAAGGCATCAATATATGCTTTTTAAGTACTAATAGACAGCCAATATGCCAGCTAGTGCATGCTAGTTAATAAAGTGTTACCCATAATTGCAAAGAAGAATACTTACTGTAAATGCAATTACGTATCACATTTGTCTCTATTCATACTTGTCACTAAGGACCTTTTCTGGAAAAATATGAATGGGATTTGGATTAAAGCATTAATGCTGTTGTCTCTGAATCTGTTCAAGGTCATACCGAGTTCATTTCACAGCAGTAAATGCACCAAACGCTTTCAGTACCTTACTCTGGCAGATACAAATATGTGTAAAAAAGCAGCCAAATATGTGACATTCAATCGTCATAAGCATATAAAGGCTAAACATACTCCATATTAAACTGAAAAAGAAAAAAAAATAGCCTTTGTTAATGAAATGTAGATATTATTAGACCTGTTAGCGTATGAACAGCATTGGGATGTGAGCTCAATATTAACCATTTTTATAATCCATTGTGCAATAGTGTGATTTAAGACAGCATTTGTGTATAATCTCTCACAATCGTTGATGAATGTAGCATCTCTTCCTAAAATACTATGTTTGCCTTAGGACTATGTTCATTTAGACTTGTGTTATATCAAGTGTTTGCTTACACTCAAATTCACACACGCAGATCTGCAGTGAGCTTACAGAAAGCTTTTTAGAGTAATTTTCAAGATATTTTATCCATCTGGCAGTTAATTGTGGAAGAGTGAAATGCTGCTGGTTAAAATTGAAGTGACCTTGGTGACATCAGCTGAAAAGGAAAGCTGTTTTATAGGCAGAGCGAGTTATTACATTTTGATGAGATATTACAAAAAACAATTATTTTCCTTTGAATCACTTGCACCATAAGACCAGCAACATGTATTAAGAAAATCAAACTGGCTTTCAGTTTTCAGCACGTGTGTGTGTGTGTGTGTGTGTGTGTGTGTGTGTGTGTGTGTGTGTGTGTGTGTGTGTGTGTGTGTGTGTGTGTGTGTGATGGGCTGTGCTTATGAGCAGAAGTAAAGCGGGTCAGCAGCAGCTCGTTTATCATATCACATCTCTTCATCAGGGTGCGTCGCTGAGCTTTGCTTCTGCCAGTAAAATCCATCAAGCAGTTTGAAACTCCTCTGCATCTTTATTAAATCTCGACTGGTTTTCAAGTTTATGTGCTTTGCAGTAATGTGCACACACTTGAAATATGCACACTTTTATTATTGAAATGTGGGAAACTGTTTAATAAAATAATATTTTTTCATTGCTCTACTACAGTGAGTGAGGAAAAGAACAAAACAGCGACCGAAATCATGTAAACTTTTACAATTATGAGCCTTTATGTGGTGTTCAATCATTAAATATTTAAAGTAGGACTTGCACAAATAAACATTTTACTACATAGTTGAGTCAAATGTTCCTGATTACTCTAGTACTGCTAATTTACACACTAAAAAAACATAATGAAAAAAAAACTAAGTGTTACGGTGTGCTTAACTAATGAGGCGCATGACGAAGGAGTAATGTCCAAACAGAGTCTTTTTAATAATAATCCATACAAGAAACAGAAACAATCCAGGAACGAGGGGTAGCAAACACACAGATAAAATAATTGCAGACAAAGAATCAGGGGAGAACACAGGCTTTAAATAAGGGGAAACAGAAACAGGTGAGCTAATGAACTAATCAGGGAACTAAGGAAACTAGGTCAACGTAACAGTAAGCAGTGTTTTCAGTGCTGATAATAATAATAAATAGTTTTTTTGAGCAGCAAATCAGCATATTAGAATGATTTCTGAAGGATCATGTGACATTGAATACTGGAGTATGATGCTGAAAATTCAGCTTTGACCACAGGGATAAATTATATTCGAATATATATTGAAATAGAAAACTTTTGATTCAAATTATAATAATATTTCAAAATTTTACAGATTTGATTATATTTTTGATCAAATAAATGCAGCCTTGTTGAGCAGAAGAGACTTTTATATCTCAGATTTTTCCGATCAAGTCAGTCAGGCAAGCCAGCGCTATACTCTCGATTCATTCATTTGTGTAGTTTTGGTCAGTTTTTCTCCTGACGGCATGGGGATGTTTCTCCTCTGGGCTCTGGATGCTCTTTATTTGATGACCACATCTATTTTTGAGTCATGTCAAACATGCTGTTAATGGTGTAAAATCACTGCTCCTCTGCCGGGCCGCAGGACTCATTCACATGTGAACCGTCTCTCTCACTCCCTCAGGATGAGTGATTCCTCCAGAAACACACCCTTTACTTGACTCAACCTTTGGTTTACCTCTGTGGCTTTAGTTGTAATGAGAATGTTATTTCTAGGATGTTGGGGGTAATAAACTCAATGCATTTGTTTATCATAGTTTATACAACTGACCATATATTTTTCAAATTATAACAGGCAAACAGACCAGTATTATATAACCTTAATCATACATTGTTTTTCCTAGTCATTCTCTGCTCTGTAGTTCTGTTGTTCCTGCTGTATGAGAGCACATTGGCAGCATGTTTGTTTATGACACATGCTGAACTGTATTGTATGCTGCTAATTGGTTTTATACTAAATTAACATCTCAGTCTGGGGCTATTCTTAGTCGCATGCTCTTACCACGTCCGTTTATTCTCTGCTGTGTAAAGACTTCTACTGCCACCCTGTGGTCTCACATTTCACGACAGATAGCATTGTAGGGAAAAATTTACATTTTGTAATTCGTGTAACATGAAAGAAGATATTTTGAAGAATATTTAAGCTGCTTGTTTCCATAAAACAAAAGTGGATGGTAGTATGAAACTATGAGTAAAATAAACCATTTTATTGTGTTTTCATGCTTTGTTTATCAACTTTTGTTGTATGGAAAACTGTGTTGGTATTACAAATAGCTTTTGTACTGAAAAAGTTTCATGAAATATAAATATTACTAAAATAAAATTAGATGAAGCACTGAAATTGACTAGAACAAAAAAAACTGAAATCTGAATAGAAATATTAAAAGCACATTACAGAGCTATAAAAACTTTAGTTAAACTAAAATTAAAATGAAATCTGAAAATATAAAAATAAAAGAAAATAAACACTATAAAAGTATATAAATATTGCTAGGATAAAATATTAAAATGACAAATGCACATTACAGAGCTACCAAAACTTAAATTAAAATATCAAATAAATACTATAAAGTATGTAAATATTAAATTAAAAAATAACTTAAATTGACAAGCACATTATAGTTACTAAAACTTAAGCAAAAATTAAAATAAAAAAGTAAATATAAAATAAAAACAAATAAATATTATAAAAATATTTAAATTTTACTAAAATATCACTGACAGATCAAATAAAAAAAAAAAGTTCTCAGTTCTCATTTGGTGTTTCACAGAAAAGCATTTGGGTTTGTATTGACATTAAATTGGAAAAAAAAAAAAAAAAAAGAGGCAACATTTTAATTATTGGGTGAACTATTCCTCTAAAAATTTGGAGCCATGGTTAATGTCCCAAGTGGTTAATGTCCCAGGTGCTCATTTTGGTGATGCAGGTTTGAACAGAACAATTATACAAAACATTGACATCTGTGGTCATCAGGGATTATATTTACGAATGAATTTCTGTTTAAATCATCAAGCAGATTGTTGCTTTTAATGCCACAATTTGCATAGTAATTTATGCAGATGTTTTGAATGAGCCCTATTCTTGCACCAAAAAGTAAATAAATGGTCACACTTTATATTAGGTGGCCTTAACTATGTACTTACATCAAAAAATAAATACAATGTTCTTATTGCACTTTTGCTGCTATTGAGGTGGGATACGGGTAAGGTTAGGGACAGGTTTGGTGGTATGGGTAGGTTTAAGGTATGGGTCAACAGAGTAATTATAAGTGTAATAACAGAAATTAATTACAGATGTAACTACATACAGGTATTTTTAAAAATATAAATACAATGTAAAAATATGTATGTACACAATAAGTGCATTGTACCAAATGATTAATTTAAATGTAAGTACATTGTAGTTAAGGACACCTAATATAAAGTGGGACCAAATAAATAACTAAACAAGCAAACAAATAAAACGAGCCCTGTCAGTGTTGTTCTTTTCTAGGTTACGTAATGTCTTAATGAGCTCTAGAGGTCCAGTTTGCAGTGTTACAGACAGTCATATTTTACATCCCCTCGTGTGACGGCCGCTCTGTTCCTCCTCCAGCTCTCGGCTGTCAGCTGTGTGGAGTGATGGATGAGACTGCCGAGGCAGCAGCCTACAGGCAAATGGATGCGATAAATCACACACGCTGTTTTTGCACATGTTGCAGTTATGTATTTTGCAGCATGTCTGCTGTCTCTGTCTGCATTTGCTTGAAAGGATATTTCATCCTTTAACACTTGTTTGTGTGCAGTGTACACTTTCTTTAGTATAAAGCTTCAGTTTGTGTTTAATTCACTCGTGTTTCATTTGTTTGTGTTCACAGAGGAGATCTTCCAGAGTCACATCGCTCACTGGTGGTCACCAGATGGTCTCAGACTGGCATATGCCACCATCAATGACACTCTGGTGCCCAAAATGGAGATACCCATGTTCACAAGCGCGCTGTATCCCAGCGGACAGGAGTACCGCTACCCTAAAGTAAATCCCTGCAGCTTCTTTTTATGATCAAACCAAGGCTTGGTTGTGTGTGTGCCTCAATGTCAGTATCTTCCAGTGTATCTGTAACCTTGAAATGGGATCTGATGGTTGTTGTTGTCTTGAATGACATTTAAAGGGACAGTGCACCCAAAAATGAGAAATCTGTCATCATGTTTTTCCAAACTATAAGACTTTGGTTTATCTTCAGAAGACAAAAAAAGGTATTTGTCATATCCCTAATTGTTTTAGTTCATCCATTGAAATACGACCAACATTTTCAAGCTTGAAAAAGTCAATAAAGAGACCTGATCGCTTTATATGATAAACACATTTAATTTAGGCTTTTATTATGTTATTCACATAGATAGAGCACATCAAATTTGGTCAACAGAAGCTCTTTCATACTTGCTTGATGCTCGAGAACAAACCTCATTACTCCTCAAGCGTCTAGCATGCACACACTGCTTTAATGGATGGATAAAAAATGATGAGAGAATATTAAAAATATTCATTTTGACAATGAATGAAAGAGAGATTTTTCATTTTTGTGTGAACTATCCCTTTAAGCACTGTAGTGACATAACTGAATCAGGTTTTACAATAGTTATGGCAAGCTAGAACTGTCCATCTGCATGTTTATCCTTTTATACAACATACCTAATTTACATTTATTCAGTTGCCAGACAGATTTTTTTTTTTCCAAAAGCAGCTTACATTGCACTCAAAGTATAGCCTACATTGGGAATTGAACCCATGACCTTTGGAACAGATTGTTTGCACAAAATATATTTTGTGGTGTTTATCACAAATGATTCTAGAATCATGCAGTTTGAAGGGATAGTTCACCCCAAAATGAAAATTTTGTCATCATCTACTCACCCTCAAGCTGTTCCAAACCTGTCTGAGTTTCTTTCTTCTGTTGAGCACAAATGAAGATATTTTGAAGAATGTTGGTAACCAAACAGTTGACAGCAACCCATTGATTTCCAAAGTATTTTTGTTCTCTCTCCATGTAATGGAAGTCAATGGCTACCTGCAACTGTTTGTTTTCCAACATTCTTCAAAATATCTTCATTTGTGCTCAACAGAAAAAAGGAAATTCATTTTCATTTTTTAGTGAAATACCCCTTTAAGGGTCCTGTGATGAGATCTCTGTTGTCTCTGTAGGCTGGGGAAGAGAACCCTGATATCTATTTGTCAGTGGTGAGTCTGAACGGCCCTTTACACACAGTGAGGATGAGGAAACCAGAAGACCCCAGAATCAGGTGAAGATCTGCCAGTGACCACACAACAACATGCTTTATCATGCTCATGTGTTGCACTGGGGAGTTTACAGTGATCCCCAAAAGTATTTGGACCTTCAAACCAAGTGGCATCTAAAAAATTATAGTGAAACCTTAAAAAAAAAAAAAAAACTTATCTTTTCTCAATTTTTTGGCCTGACTTTTGATAACCAATTTTTTTTGCTTTCATTTTGACAATATACACTACCATTCAAATGTTTGGGGTCAGTAACATTATATTAATTTTTTTGAAAGTCTGCATTTATTTGGTAAAAATACAGTAAAAATGGTTGTTTTATATTATAGTTGTTATTTATTCCTGTGATGCAAAGCTGAATTTTCAGCATCAATATTCTGCAATATATTCAATATTCAGCATCAAAACATATTGATGCTGAAAATTCAGCTTTGCATCACCGGAATAAATAACAACCATTTTTACTGTATTTTTTACAGTCTTCAGTGTCAGTGATTTCCTTCAGAAATCATTCTTGTATGCGGATTTGTTCGTCAGGAAACATTTGTTATAATTATCAATGTTGAAAACAGTTGTGATGCTTAATATTTTTATGGAAACCATGATAGATTTTTCCAGGATTCATTGATGAAAAAGAGATCAAAAGAACAGCATTTATTTGAAACTAACATTATAAATGTCTTTACTGTCACTTTTGATCAATTTAATGTGTCCATTCTGAATAAAAATTTGTTTATTTCTTTAAAAAAAAATACTTACCCCAAACTTTTGAATGATATTGTATCTCTTTAACAAACTCTGTAAACAGGCTACAGTCAGACTAATGGACTGCATTACTCGACAGAAGAATGGCTGAAATGGCTTTAAGAAAAGCTTACAGAGCATTTTTGAATTAAGCTAATGATCAAAATCCATTTTGTTGGATTTTTACCCACAAAAGAAATGTACACAGACTCTATTTGACACAGTTTGAAGTGGTATTTTAACCAGCTTACCTCTCTTGTAGGAAAGATTACTACATCACCATGGTGAAGTGGGCAACCAGCACCAAACTAGCGGTAAACTGGCTGAACCGAGCGCAGAACAACTCTATCTTGACCCTGTGTGAGGCCACCACAGGCATCTGCACAAAGGTACCTTCTGATATTCATCAGCACACACTTAAAGGAACACTCCACTTTTTTTGGAAATAGGCTCATTCTCCAACTCCCCCAGAGTTAATAAGTTGAGTTTTACCGTTTTTGAATCCATTCAACTGATCTCTGGATCTGGCGATAGCACTTTTAGCGTAACATGGCCGCAGCAGGCGCAGTGATATTACGCAGCGCCTGAAAGTAGTCCCCAGCTATATTATAACTAGTTACCTAGCTGGGGACTACTTTCAGGCGCTGCGTAATATCACTGCGCCTGCTGCGGCCATGTTACGGCAGCAAAGTTCCTTGATTATTACGCCGGACTGGGAGTATAGTTCTTAATCATATCAGCCTAGAAAATCGCAACTTTTCATTTTCTGCCGGTCTTAGTACACGATATAACTACAGAAGAGTCAAGTTTTAAATAGGACAAATATCGAAACTCTTTGGTCATTTTTGAACGCGATGCTACTGGTCTTAATCGGATTCGATGATCTATGCTAAGCTATGCTAAAAGTGCTCTCGCCAGATCCGGAGATCGGCTGAATGGATTCAAAAACGGTAAAACTCAACTTATTAACTCTGGGGGAGTTGGAGAATGAGCCTATTTCCAAAAAAAGTGGAGTGTTCCTTTAATTATCACTATTGTCCATGTTTTATAATAACGCTTAAGTCGTTAAGACTGTAAAATGACACAAATGAAAGTGTGAGAATTACGTCATGACCTTTAATTTTCCAGAAAAGGGTGACAGCGCCTATTGTTGCATCCAAATGTATTAAAATGCATGTCAGCTGAATGAAAGAAAAGATTAGTCAGTGCTTCGGCTGTATATATAAAGGACTTTGTCGAACAATAGGAGACATACGGAGAAAAAACAATAATCTGTCGGTGTGTTTTCAGAAACATGAAGATGAGAGTGACAGCTGGCTTCACAGACAGGTGAGTCACACATCACGAGTGTGGGATGTGTGTGTAAGAGTGCTGCTCGAATGCTCGTGAATCTCTCTGCAGAACGAAGCCCCGCTGTTCTCCAGAGACGGATACCGGTTCTTCTTCACCCGAGCCGTTCCACAGGGCGGCCGAGGGAAGTTCTTCCACATATCCATGTCCACTTCCCAGGTGAGCTGTCACTGAGAAACTACACGCTGCTTATGAAGTTGTAAAGTATAGTTTACCCAAAAATGAAAATTTGCTGTTAATTTACTCGCCCTCAAGCCATCTAAGATGTAGGTGACCTTTTTTCTTCAGTAGAACAGTAAAGTAGATTTTCAGCTGAAACCGTGGTCCTTGGTGATTCATATGATGCAAGTCAATGGCTGCCGGCACTTGAGAGCCAAAAAAACCAAATCAACAAACACAAAATTAATACCTGTGGCTCCTGTCAATATATCGAGTTCTTACATGATCGGTCTGTGCCAAAAACTGAACATTATTTACAACATTATTCTCTGTAATCCTTAGATGAACCAGTTAATCGAAAAGAATCGGTTCAAAAGAATGATTCGTTCGTGAACCAGACATCACTCTGGACTGTTTGCCTGAGGCTATGGATTACATAGGTAGTAATGTTGTAAATAATGTTCAGTTTCTTGCACAAGCCGATTGTTTCGCTTCATAAGACCTCAATATATCATCAGGAGCCGCAGATATCAGTTTTGTCTTGCCTGATGTGCTTTTTCTGATGCGTAAAGTGCCGGTAGCCATTGACTTGCATTTTATGAATCACCAAGGACCATGTTTTCAGCGGTTTAAAAATCTTCTTTATTGTTCTACTGAAGAAAAAAGTGAACTACATCTTGGATGGCCTGAGAGTAAATGAACCGCAAATGTTCATTTTTGGGTGAACTATCCCTTTAACAGCATGTTTTTTTAGCCCAACAGCAGCACAGACACGCTACAGTCGCTGACGTCAGGAGACTGGGACGTGACGGAGATATTAGCTTACAACGAGGACACCAAACTTGTGTAAGCTTGTGTGATCAGCAGCATTCAAAAGACCCAGATGCTGGATTCTATCTATATTGTCAATAAAAATGTAAAAAAAGAAATAAGTAAAATTAAAACAAAGCAATATGCCATTATCCGCTTGTGTAACATGTTAAAATGTTTATCTGTAATAATTTGCAGATACTTTCTGAGTACAGAAGACGATGCAAGACGGCGTCACCTCTACAGGTATGACAGATGATGTGACACACACACTGATGTAATTGGGAAGCATTGCACTGACGACATGTTTTTTTTTAGCGCCAACACCACAGGATCCTTCAACCGCCGCTGTCTTTCCTGTAATTTAAGCTGCGGATACGTCAGTGGATCATTCAGTCCAGATGCTAACTACTTCCTTCTCAACTGCAAAGGTTTAATGCTTTTTCTATGCAAAACATCTTGTCTTATGTTAAAGGTTTTTTTAACAGATTTTTTTTTAATTCAAAAGTATTTTTTACCAGAATTATTTATTTCACTCATAGGGATTTTCAAAAAGTCTTTGTTGAAGAGTTACAAGCTATGAACCAAACCAACTAGCTATAGGTGAATCAAAGCACTGCAACCCTAGATTTGAAGCAAATAAGTATTTGAACATTGTAAACGTCAAGTAAATGTTATTTGGAGTTTCTGCTCATAACTGGCTGGTTTGGTTCATGGCCAGTAACACTTTTTTTTTAAAATCCCTGTGAGAAAAATGAAAGAGAAAAAAATACTTACGAAACCAACGACGCTGAAAAAGTGGACAGGTACTAATGCACTCTATTACATGGTTTCTCTAGAATAATTGATTCTGATTGGTCAGTTGCTGCATTTTGATGCTGTATAACTGACTGTAACTTTCTACAATGCTATATTGCTAGTTTCGTATCTAATATCATTTCTTACATAGTAGAATAGTCCATATTTTATCTTATTGAAATGGATCATTCCACAATAATAGGCAATACGCACTATTAGACCAGAAATAAAATGGAATATTCAATCATTTAGATTTTTTATTTCTAATTTGATCTTCTCTTTACGTAACCGCTCACTGCCGACTGTTTGGCTCAGTGACTCTGGCTGATCTGAGTGTGTTAGTCATGACATCATTACCCTGCTGTGTGTTTTATCAACAATAAGGCGTGGTTGCTATGGTCACTGATCAGTTTAGCGGTGTCTGTTGAGCACAAGGAAAGGTCAGTGTTTGTGTTATTAATTAGATGAAGTCAGAGCAGAGCCTTATGCTCCCTGCAGCATGACGCTTCTCCAGACCTCGGCACAGAAAGACCCGTTCTTGTCAGTTCTTGTGTAGTTGATGCATCCCACCTGTTGTGTGGATCAAACCAAGCATTGATAGCAAAGGTCAGTTTTAGGTGCTGTATAATTATTCCATGTTTAGTGATCCAAAAGGGGGTTTGAGTGCATTGATGAATTCCTAAAGACCCCCACAAAACCAGCTTTGAAGACAGCTCATCTGATTGGTAATTTGTTATAATAGAATTTCCAGTACTTTAATTCAGCAAGGATGCATTAAATTGATCAAAAGTGACAGTAAAGACATCTTTGGCTTTGGTAACTTGCATGAGGCCAGACATTTAATTAACATTACAAGATGCTAGGATGCTGTCCTGGCCAAAAATCACCCACTTTGGAAGAAATCATCTGAGCGATATATAAAGTGGTTACATGCCATTTAAAGATGTGTTTTACTTGAAATAGGTTATATTTCACATACATAATAACTCACACAATATGCATAGTGTAATGCACAGATACACAAGGAAGCCCAGCATGTTTTTGTGAGATGGGATGACATGAATGTATATGCTGTCAGACACTAATCTTGTGTTCTCTCTTGTGTTTTTGCGTGCAGGTCCCGGTGTGCCTCACACAGCCGTGTACAGCACCAGAGACGGAGAGTACGAGAGTGAGTCCTCAGTCTGTAACTGCATTAAACACTATCAGCAAGTACAGACACACCATCACATTCACTTTATCAGCTCTGCACCCAAGAGCTCGTTTCACTGGAAAGGTATTTCTCACCCAGAGGACACGATTGAAGACCTAGATATGTGCTCTATCAACGGTGTTCGAAGGTTAAATGTGTTTGAAGATAAACGCTACACAAAACACCTCAAATGTGAGATAAAGATTTATCGACTTGTGTCAGATGAATTGTTTGAACACCATGTCCCCAGGTCCTCTTCTGTAAGAGTGTGAGCGGAGACAATGGAGAACGGCTGTGTGTTTAGCATAATTAGCAGTGATTATCATCGGCATCTTGGGGGAAAGAGGAAGCAGGACAAAACAGACTGATCCCTTGCTTTAACTCACTCTTGGGATTCACAGCAAGTCGTGTGTTTATTTTGACACCCATATTAAGAGATAACAGTATTTTTACACCAAGAGGTCAGGGTTTAGCTGGTTAGCATGACCCTGTTAGCCCCTGCTGGTAATTGTTGTATCTACATCATTCCGGGGGGAAAAAGTGGCCTTTTCTTAATTCAAAACTACCTGTGTATTCTGATGGGGGGTGGTGGACATACAGTATCATTCATATTTAATTATATTATTGTAGATTATTTTTTTTTACCAGCTTTATTACTATGTTCTTGTTTTTTGAAAGAAATTAATACTGTCATGTATTAACTTGATTAAAAGTGACAGTATAATGTTTCTACCAAAATATTTATTTTTTTGAAAAAATCTTTGCTTTTCAGTTTTCTATTCAACAAAGAATCCTCAAAAACATTATCATGGTTTCCTAAAAATATTACGCAGCACAACTGTTTTTAATTTTAATATTAAAATAAAACATGATAATAATAATAATTTTTTTTTTTTAAGGATTAGGTTATGTATCCTGAAAATTCAGCTTTGCATCACAGGAATAAATTACATTTTAAAATATATTACAATAGAAAATAGTTATTTCATAATGTAAAACAAATTCACATTATTATTGTTTTACTGTAAATAAATGCAGCTTTGGTGAGCATAATAAACTTTCAAAATCATTAAAAGATCTTACTGCCCCCAAACTACGGTATATTTTATTGTAGATAAATACATCTCTCTGATTATTTACTGTATGTGTTTCACTCTGTCTCCTTCAGAGCTGCTGGATGTGGAGCTCAATGAGCAGTTGAACACCACTGTGAACAACACTCAGATGCCCAGAGTAGAGTACAGAAAGATCAACATAGATGATTACTGTGAGTATCTTACAGCAAACTGTCCGAGTCAGTTTTCACAAAGCTGATGATTTTCAAAGTACAGTAACTTTCCCATCATTTGCACAGGTCTGAACATGCAGATCCTGAAGCCAGCGGGATTTATAGAAACGGCTCACTACCCCTTACTGCTGCTGGTGTAAGTGATTAACACACAGAATAACTGACAAATGATCCACACCAACCACACAAGAACACAGCGGATTAGTCCAGCAAAGACCGGACTAAAAACAGTAAACACCAAAGCTGTACTAATGTTTTTTGCTTATTGTGGCTACATCAGTGCTCCTATTGCTTTGGGAAGTTGCAAAGCTTTTGGCTTGATGTATTGATGTAAATTATCCGTTTTTCTTTTATGCCAAAAATCATTATGATACTAAGTAAAGATCATGTTCCATGAAGACAAAATGCAATGCAAAAATACCTAATTTCCACTGGAAATCATGCTGGCCTGACAAAGCTCTGTATTTGTGTGTCAAAATCTGCTAAGGGATAAACTTAGAAAAAAAATAATAAATTTTATATATATATATATTCTGCAGGATCTGCATTTTCAAAATAAAAGATTTTTGTTATAAGAGACAATAAAACAACATTATGCATCAAAGCCACTCCTTTCTGAGTAAAAGTGAACAGTCAAAAATCAATCAATTTGCGACAACTGAATATAATATAATATAATATAATATTTCATGTCAGTCTCTGAGGAACATGTAATTTATTTAAGCCATAACATAAAATAAGTATAATGAGTTATGCTAAAAGCATTTCAGCATGTCCAGCATGTTTTATAATTACCCAAAAATCAAACATAGTTTGCCTCTCATGCATGTTATATAGTCAAAAACGTAAGATCAGCTGTCTGTCGATTGGAATAACTAAATCAACAGAACACACTATCACTGAATACTCGTCTTAACACATCAATCACTTCACTGAATACTTGCCAGCTAAGAAATAACTAACTATTACCTTACGATTAATCTGTTTTCAAATCCACGTGATTTGAATATTATGATGTCTGTCAAAAAATAACATGCACGATACATGGTAGTATTTACATCAAACAGAGGTCCAGTGAGTACATGCATTACCTGGAAAACCCACACTAACCGATGTTTTGAATGCATCATAGCTTTCCAAGAAGAGGGAAAAATGGTAGCCTAAGCGGCTTCAACATGCTGTCTGTCATAGACAATACTACATAATACATAACGCACATGAGTATTAACTTGTTGTTCTTCACTCAATGAAACTGAATTGGAATGATCAGAGAACTGAGTGAAATACTTCACACCACATGCTAAAGATGATAAACGCCAATCCAACTGAAAAACTTCACAGTGTTAGTGAACATCGTTGTATGTTGTTTTGACTGACATTTTTATGCATGAACTACGCATCATTGATTATTTGACATTCCTGATTTGAAAATTTTCAATAAATGTCTATTCTGTGAGTGTAAAGTGTCAAGCCAAGTCACAGTGCAATATATATATATATAATTTTTTTAGGTACATAATTTGTGACATTCACCCAGTGGGTTTATTAGAAATAATATAAAAACAAAATAGAAGCTTAGTTTTGATATAGTGAATTTGGTATTGTTTGATCAGATGTTCCTCCAGCATGGCAGGTTCTGATGCGTTTGATGTACTCTGGTAGGGACAGCACCCCCGGTGGTCAGATGGTGACGGAGCAGTTTCAGATAGACTGGACCACGGTGCTGGTCAGCTCCTTCAACACCATAGTCATGCGTCTGGACGGCCGCGGCAGTGGCTTTCAGGGCACAAACCTCCTCCACCGCATCAAGAAGAAACTGGGGGAGTTTGAGGAGAGAGACCAGCTGGAAGCTCTTAGGTCAGATCATCCACACGAACGACACTCAAACTACAGCAGCATCAGTGCTCAGAGAACACTTTACTTTACGCTTACATCTGCTCTATGATTCTCTACAGAGCGATATCACAGCAGCCATACATTGACGGCTCAAGAATTGGAGTTCATGGAAAGGTGAGTTTGCCTGGTGACTGTTGGGTAATGAGTGTAGTGATGCTACTAACTTATGCTGGGTACACACTAAAAGATTTTTAAAATCTTATAAGATCTTCAAAATGTGAGAGACCACAAACATGAGAACAAAAAATCCTAGATTTAACCTTTTTGCTCCTATAGTGTGTGGTGTGCCGCGATGTGACAAAGACAGCACACCGCACACCAACAGATTTTCAACCAAGAGTCCAGACTGTGAACACGTTGTTTTACAGGACACGATGTATAAAGGGACACTAAACACTGCCGTTGCCATAAATTGACAAGCTGATCCTCCATCTCTGCTGTCCAAATGCTTTTGTGCTGCACCATGACTGCGTTTGTTATGCTTTCATCTTCTGTCAGCTCACTTTCTGATTGGATATTGTTTTGTTTCACGTGATAATCTCCAGATCGTACACACGTCTGTCCTCGGGGTTTTTCAACATATTTACGATTCGTGATCGGGGTGCCTCCGAGCAGATTCAGTCACTCTTAACACACCTCACACCACAGGAAAATCTGAAAAGATAATCTTTAGAACTACCAAGATAACCTAGGATTGTGGGAAGGGGAGAAATCGGCCCCAAATCAGCCCGATTATCTTGTGGTGTGTACCCAGCATCAGCTATTCTCACTCTGCTCAAAAATTTCCAACAAGTAGTGAGATAGGATGGCAAAACGCTTTTATCTCACATTAGGCCTAGGTATTTTAGTTTTATTTACATGTTTTAACATTTGTATTAATATTTTGAATTGGTTTAATTAGCTCCATTTTATATTTTCAGTTTTCATTTTAATTGTAATTTTTAAATATTACTATTTAGGTTTAATCTATTTTTTATTTTTTTTAGCGCTTCAACTTTTTATTTATATTTTATTTTAGCTACATTATCAATGAACAAAAATAGTTTTAGATTACTATAATAACCCTGCCCAGAAAGCAATCATTATTAAATTTTGATGAATGATTTCAAAGAAAACAGAGTATCTGGAACAGCATACAGGGGTGATTCATTCAATTTAAAAGCAGGAACACATAGTGAGATTCGGGTTTGATTTCATGTTCCCTTCAGGAGGTCTGTATTGTTGAATTCATATTAATTTTCTCTTGATGAAATGTGATGTATGTTTATGTCACTCACCATCATTTATGTTCCTGCAACACTAATAACCTGTTTTGTCTGCTTCAGGCATATGGAGGATACCTGGCCAGCCGACTATTACGCTCGGATGAAAATCCAAATATGTTTAAATTCAAAATCAAGTGTGGCACGGCCATCTCTCCCATCACTGATTTCGCTTTATACGGTATGATGTCATATCCAGTGTTTGATCACTCATGCCTGTCATTCACTCATCAGAATAAAATGGTCTCATTTCAGTGTTACTCATGATCTTCTGTTCTGCAGCTTCTGCGTTTTCTGAACGCTATTTAGGATCACCGCAAGCCAGTAAGAGAGAATATGAGGTAACGTACAGCAACATGAGATGGTTGAGGGTCAGCTCAGACAAATCTGTTACTAAGCAGGATAGTAACTGATTACATCTAAATCAGATCCCAAAAGTAAAGGGATACTCCACCCCAAAATGAAAATTTTGTCATTAATCACTTACCTCCATGTCGTTCCAAACCAGTAAAAGCTTTGCTTGTCTTCGGAACACAATTTAAGATATTTTGGATGAAAACCGGGAGGCTTGTGACTGTCCCATTGACTGCCAAGTAAATTACACTGTCAAGGTACAGAAAAGTATGAAAAACATCACCAAAATAGTGCCATCAGTGGTTCAACCGTAACGTTATGAAGCTACGAGAATACATTTTGTACGCAAAAAATATTAAATAATGACTTTATTCAACAATTTGTCTCATTGATGCTAACTGCGTAAGCTGCTCTTCTACATCTTCTACGTTTATTTACGGGTTTGATTTGAATGAAAACAGCGTATCCGCGCGGTGCGGCTGACACAGAACAGCGTACGCAGTTTGCGTCCAGCAGATATTCTCCAAAATGGCGTTACGCTGACATAGATGAGACAAATAGTTGAATAAAGTCATTATTTTTATTTTCTTTGCGTACAAAATGTTCTCGTAGCTTCATAACATTCAGATTGAACCACTGATGGCAGATGGACTATTTTGGCGATGCCTTTCATACTTTTCTGGGCCTCGACAGTGGTATTTACTTGGCAGTCAATGGGACAGTCACAACTCACAAGTCTCCCGGTTTTCATCCAAAATATCTCAAATTGTGTTCCGATGACGAACAAAGCTTTTAAGGGTTTGGAACGACATGGGGGTAAGTGATTAATGACAAAATTTTTATTTTGGGGTGGAGTATCCCTTTAAGTACTTGTACTTAGATCATATTATTTTAAAATGTTAATTTAGATTACAGTTACTTATTATGGATTACATGATTACAAATTATTCACACGATGGCATTAAATTATTTATTGACTATCCCTCATTCTTTCTTGTGATGCAAGGATTCCCAAACTTTTTGTCAGTCAAACCACTTTGACCTAAAATACCTACTTGAAGTCCCCCTGAGATTTAAAATTAATATTTCAGTAATTTCAACACATTTGCAAGTTCGCTGATGTCAATTAATGGTCATATATTGTATTTCTCTTGTTTTCAAAACAATAATCCCATTTAAATCTATAAACAAGTTATGTCCAAAGTAATCAAAAAGTAATCAAAAAGTAGTCAATTACCTAAAATGAGTACAATATATCCTTTGTAATCAGTAACAGACTATGATTTTTAAGTAATCTCTCCAGGACTCTCTCTTACATATGGTGTTGGCTTGTATTTTTTCAGATGGCGCGTTTAACAGACCACATGGAGCAACTGAGGGACAAAAAACTCTTGATAATTCACCCCACGGCTGATGGTATCCCTCGATTTAAACAAAGCTTCTTGTGCTTAACTGTATTTCTTAAATACACACTTTTCTTTCATTTGATTAACTGACACTGGATTGTGTGTAACATTTCTTTCTGTTCACACAGAGAAAGTCCATTTTCAGCACACGGCCAAATTTATCACCCACCTGATAAATGAGAAAGCTAATTATACATTACAGGTAAGAGCTGATCAGCCGCTATTTAAAGCTCTCAGCTATTGACCCTTATTAAATTATTTAACATCTTTTTAGTGGTGTTTGCTGCATCAAGAATCACTATCACTGTTACATGTACTGATCTAAAAAAAACAACAACAACAAAAAAACACAACACAACACTCAGAACCCCAGCAACATGTTAAAAAACACTCGGACACACTTAACAACCAGATAATAACATGCTAAAAACACTCATACACACTTAGCAACATGTTAAAACACTCAAGACACTCTAGCAACAAGATAAAAACACTCAGACACCCTAGAAACATGTTAAAAATCACTCGGACACCCTAGCAACATGCTAAAACACTCAGACACCCTAGCAAAATTCAAAACACACTTGGACACCCTTAACAACCGCATAGTAACATGCTAAAACACTCATAAACTGTAATGTAATATTGCAACATCTGGATCTTCTGAAGGCAATGAAATGACCGAAAGCATATGGTCTTATTTTCTTTTCTGTATATTTGATGATATTGTTGCAGTGGCTGGGAGCATCATTATAAATATACTGTCCTGCTACCTAAATTATTTCTTAGACATTACTTGTTTATTTTAAAAATACAAATCTTTGGTGAATCACCATAAATATTAGCATTACTCCATGTTGCTAGATTATACTGTATGCATTTTGCTAATTTTATCCTAAAATCTCAATCCTGTTACTTTCAGTCCTGTTACTCATATATCCTATACTTACATATAGTAACTGAGTAAAAGTAACAGGAGTGAGTAGTGTCATCAGATATATTAATGTAAAAATTAGGCTACATCCATATTAATCTAGATAAATTTGAAAATGCATCTTTTTCTCAATGTTTTGGCCTTCTATCCACACGGAGACAATGCTTTTGCCCTGAGAAAACCAATGGTTATTCCTGCGTTTTATATTACATTCCAGCATGACAGAAAATGTACTTGAAATTTCTGTCCTGTGGCAATTATGTATTAGCCTCATTTATGGAATGTATATGTGAGCTGCTCTATAAGAAAACAATATTCATAGAAAAACTGAAGATATTATTTTATTATTTTTAATATCAATTTTAATTTAATATTTATTATTTTTCTGTTATTTATATCTTATAACCCATCCTCTACCCCTAAACATAACCCTAACAAAAACCTCTGCAGACCACTAGATTTAAATAGAAACATGATTTGGTCTTTTTTAGCAGTGAGGTCAGCTCACCAGTCAATGTTCAACACTTTCACTGTATCAGTGCAGGCATTAATACCTCATGTGTAGTCAAACCGGTATACTAATATAATGGATACTCATTCCTGTTACTAAATAGTTTTTTCTTTAAAAAAATAAAGCTAAACCACTATTTTTTACATTAAGTTTGGTCCATAATTTATCCCATTGTTTAATAAATTGCATCATAGAAAATTGATAAGATTGAGGTTTGTCACCATTAAAATGAAAAAAATGAGTTTGTGTACTTTAGAAAAATACTCCTTGTGTAGATTTTTTTTTTTTTTTTTTTATGATAAAAAGAATCTGTTTTTGACCATGAAACCAACAATTTCTTTAAAATAAACACCTGCCTGAGGGGGAAATTAAGGAATTTGTTGAAATATTTTTAAACATGCTTTTTAAAAGATATTAGAGTTTTGGTAACAGGACTGAGAAATATGCATCCATCTTCCACTTAAAAATTGTGTAATAAATTAAATAAATTTACCTGAGATGGACCAATACAGATTTTGAATAGTTAAATATGTGTATTACTAGATTCAATCTTTAAAAAAGGTAGATTTTTTTTAAGAGTTTTGGAAGCAAATGGCACCCATTCGGTGGAATGGCCCATATATATATATATATATACACACACACACACACACACACCCCTCCGAATCAGACAAATGAATGAGGTAAAATGATTTGTTCTTGAGTGAATGAGTGTTTTGCTTGTCTGTCAGATCTACCCAGATGAAGGCCACTTCCTGCACTCGAGAGAGTCGCAGCTACATCTGAGTCAGTCGCTGGTCAACTTCTTCGTGGAGTGTTTCAGACCCCCAGAGATACTGACTGAAGAGAAACTGGAGCAGGACAATGAGGATGATGGTTAAAGTTCTACTCAGATCCAGCTCAAACCAGCTTACAGCCCAATATGCAAACTCCTCCCCTCCACCCCACCCTCCTCCATCCCCATGGTAGTTCTGATGGCTTCTCCTGAGCCTCTGCATGGACCACGCCCCTCAACTCAGATTGGCTCATTGGCTCCAGGAAAGAATCTGAATGACTTGGCGATACAAGAACCAGTGGAGGTACATGATGAACCATTTCATTCTCACAGCACCACACGAGCAGTGCGAGAAAACCAGCTGGACGGACGTGATTCGGTCAAAACTCTTTTGCTTGTGTTCTGTAATTCATGCATTGCTGACAGAAAGCTTTAAGAGACGACAGCACAATATACAGAAGAACGATTGGCCGGAATAAAAAGCTGCAGATTTACTCAATAGCATTATTTTCCCTTCTGCGTAACGTTCTGAGTTCAAACCAGTTTAGGTCCTTTATTTGGGTATAAATGTCCCTGTGAACCCATTTGTTTCTGTCGTCAATGTCATCGTTATCGGGTCTATTCATGCTGAATGAATTTGCGCAAAATATTTATAAAACCATTTCACGTGTCAGTTGATTGTGTTCATTTACATAAAGTATTGGAGCTGAACAAATGTGCATAAATCATATACATAAAAATTTATACAGGAATTTGTTCTGTGCATTTCATGAGGCTATTTGTTCATCAAATGTGCTACTGTAAAACGGTTGCTTTAAAATCAATCAAGTGTTGTAAGTATCCATATCAGCGTCCGCATGTCGGCACAATGGCATATTGTTCATTTGTGAATCGGCCCATTCTGAAAAGGACAGTCTTAATTTTTTTTTATTTGAGTGCAGCTGCAAATGTCTTTGGAGATTCATTTAGTCACTGTGCCTTATTGGAGTATACCTGCTAAAGACAGGCAGTCCATGAGGTAGGACGAATAATTTATGGGGGGAAAAAAAAAAAAAAGTTTAGAAATGAAGTTTTATGTTATCAAAGAGAACCATGCCACAATCCTGCCAAGAACATTTTCTTTACAGTCCTGTGTACTAGTTGAGTTGTAAAGTAATCCAGTAGATTAACTGTGAATACAATTCATAGGACTAGCGTCTTTGGGCAGGTATGTGTTTTGTTTGAGGTTTTATGTCATATGTGGTTACAAAGGTCTTTGAAGAATGTTTTTCATAGAATATATTTTCTTGCTCTATAATTTGGCATGGTGGCAAGATGGTTTCTTATGTTTTAATGTATCTATTTACGTGTCGTTACTTTTGACAGCTTGAATGTTCCTATGTGGTTCCACTGAATTTATTGTTGTAAGTGAAATCCTGTCTTGTAAGCAGATGCACTGATGTGTAAATTACAACTGTTTTGGTCCCTACTTGTGTGTACCTTGTACATAAAGCATTTTGAAAGCTATTTTGTTTGTTTCTTCATATACTGCAAGTTCTCATATGGCTGCATTTATGTCATTTACACATTTATTGAACAAGTAGTTGCAGCGTTTTGTTTTAGCCATCACAAATATCATGCAAGTTCCTGCGATAGCAGTCTGCCCCCCTGTGGTGCCAATCTGAAATGAATGAGGAAATGATTCAACAGGACTAGTTATTTATGAGACAAAAAGGGTTTATTTTCCAGTGTTTTACAATGTGCGTCCACCACGTGAGCAGACCCAGCATGATACAAACAGTTAGGGAAGCATTGTTCACACACGGGGAGACTGAAGACCCCCAGAGATGATTAGCATGTCCGCCTTCACTCTGCCAGGTCCCTTAACCTCACCTCTGTATCGTACACCTCTGTACACTTACAAAAAGAAACTGATGCAATGAAGATGACCGGAGGAAGAGGAGCAGCTAAAACATGTAATAGATATGTACATTTAAGTTACTTACTTTACAGGAATATTTAAAATTCAAGTCTGGTTAAAATACCAAATGCAAAACAATAATGCATTAAAATAGTGTTAAGACCCAGGAGGAATGCTGTAGGAATGGAAGCGTCTCATTTTTCCATGAATGAAATCTGGCTGAGGTGAGTTTAAAAAAAAAAAAAAAAAATTCATCTTTTAAACTTTTTTTTTTTAACACCTTAATGTATCTGTGATGTGGCTCCTTCAACAACCCAAGACCAGTATTCAATATGAGGCACTTTCATGATCCAAAGTCACCTGATTTGTTCTTTAAAAATCCATTCTTTTCCCATCTTTTGTCCAGCTTTATGCCAGAGACCGTAATCGTGTCTCAGTAGTCGTAGTACAACAAACAGCAACATGTACACTGCAAATTGCATCAGCAAAACTGAATTCCTTTTTGTCTTCCGTTATTTAAAAATGTTTACTGTGCCGAGTGTCTGCCATGCACTGCACTTAAAAAAAGAAAAACGAAACAGACACCGTTCCAAAGCACAGCACGCGAAGCAGTCCAAACACAGGCAGAATAAACAAAAAAAGCACAGAAAGGGGAAATATATACACTTCATAAATGAAAATGGCAGTTTGTTTAGTATTACAACAAGCAGATACATTCTTGTTTTGGTTACTGAAGGATCTATCGCAACAACGGGGGCCTCTTTACACTTCCAGTAAAATAAATCTTTTATCAAGGCTCAAGACACTCTAGTCTTCTCAACATCCTATTGACCTACATGCTCAGCCTATTTCTTGGTTACTTTCCTTTAACTTCCAAGCCATTTGGACTAAAACTGCTCCATGATGTGGTATCTCAAATCCAAAATCTATACTCGCCGGAATTCGAGCTCTCCCAGTTTTCCAGCAATACTGCACTTCGGCCAACAGTGAGAGGGCCTCTGTTCGCTGTACAACATTAGATCGGTACATAATTTCATTCACAGAAGGAAATATCACAGGATGTTTCAAAAACATTTCTCGCAACTCTCAGAGAACGCTCAATAGCAATTTCATAAACGCTCTCTCCCGATCTCACATCACAGGCGCACTCTCGCTCATGATATCGACTCACTGATGCCAACATGGCTTACAAGCATCGCTCAAGTACCTTAAAACATGTCAATACTCAGACACTCAAACCGTGTGCTCGTATATAATATACATGAGCGCACACTCACATACGCTTTTAAAGGTACTGATAGAAACGGGAACGGACCACTTGAGCACCAGAGAGTTTGTGAGGGTGGGCATCTGCAGCCAGGCTTAGGCTCTTGCTCTGAGTGGCCGCTACATCTCCATTAAGGAGCTGACCCAAGTGGGAGTGCGAGGACCCAGCGGAAAACAGGTCCCGTGATCGGGAAGGGTGCAGGTCTAGAACGTCCAGACTAACTTCGGGGTTGCTGGTGCGGTGCCGCTCTCGAGCGATCCAGTCCCTGATGGAGAAGTCCTGCGAACTGCATTTGGGCTTTAAGCGATCCATAGCCGAGAGCTCATTGCCCTCGACTCTTTGCCAGTCCCCAATAACCGACAACTCAGCAAAGTCCCGCTGACCCCCCATGGTGTGCCTGCGACGGATGTTGCTTTTCCGTTTACTTCGAGTCTCGGGTGACCTGGTGCGCTGGGAACCCACCCCAAACATGTCATCTGCTGACGTCCTCAGTCGACACTTTAACCGGTCTGTGATTTTGATTCGCCACATGGGTTCGGCTCGCTCCGATTCGCTGCGAGAGGAAGAGCTTAGACTGCCGGTGGACCGGCCTTTGACTGCCTCTAGTACTCGCGAGAGTCGACTGGACTCCTTGTCGCTGCGGTTCCCGTCTGTTGAAGACTCGCTGTCCGTCTTCTGCCGACTCCCTCTCTTGCGTGCCAGGGTGTCGCACGCAATGATTCGATGGGAGGGTATTAGGTTGGGTACATCTTGCAAAGGTGTGACGCTGCCCTCCGGTTGGTTGCTATCTTCAGTCGGCACGCTATCTCGGCCACCAGCAAAGACTGATAAATCGCTCTCACTGTCAGTCTCCATGGGTCGTCCTTCACTGATGAGCTCGCTTCTTTCATCGTCAGCATCATCCCCACGGCTTTCAGCGACAGATTGCACCTCCGGACTGAGGGCGATGGACTCCACCCCTGTGTGGAAGGTCATGGAGGAGGTGGTGGAGTAATCTGACGTGATAGAGCAGACCTCGGCTCCTGGGCCCATTCCTGTGCTCTCCATCCAGTGGCCTGGTGTCCTCCCGTGCCTCATCCTGGGTACTGAGGCCTGGGAGCTGGTGCTGTTAAGCGTGCCCAGATCCGAGACGCATCCATCGTCGTAGTTGGAGGGAGGATCGGACAGGGAACTTTGGCGAGTCATGTGATAACTAGATTTGGGCGATGTGAGGATCTTAGGTGAAGGACAAGTCTCCTGGGGCAGGTGTTCGGAAATGAGCTGCTTGTTTTCAGAGGTTAGGTCAAGGCTGTCTCCTGGGCTTTGCTCATCATCCTCTGTCCTTTCTATTTGGTCATCAAGTCCAACTTCACTCTCAGCATCAGCAGGCCAATTTGGATCATTTTGCACCGGAAGATCCTTCTTAGAGAAACTAGCGTCCAGGTCGTCGTCAGAGCTGCTCGGCTGAGGCTTGTCCTTAGGTTTTTTGCGTTTGCGGCTAGCAAAGATGGAAGTACGCAGCAGCTCTCTACTATATTGGTCCTTACCAGATCCCCAGGAACCCTGCTATAGAACCAAGTACATAAAGACAAGTGTAAGTTTACAACGCAATGTGATCAATCACAGGGAATTGGCTTCTGAAGCAGGAATCGTCCCCTTTTGTATATAGTGATTTTGTAATGCCCTCAAAAGAAAACGCTCACCTTTGATTTGGCAGAGTCACTGGTGGTTGAATCTAGTGGAACAAGGAGAGAAAAAAGTAAGCAGGCTATTTCAAATGGAATACAGCAGGGACAAAGAGCCAGAGAAAAGGGGAGATTGAAATATAAATATCCTTCACCACAACAGCAGTGTAACAGCACAAACAGTGGAGTCATGTAGAGATCTGAGAGATGAAGGTGACACACATAAGCCATCGCACAGAGAGAAATGGAGGAAAGAGAAATGAGTGATGACAAGAACCCGGCAGTGTGCAGTAAGACAGGAGGCAGCTCATGCACACATTCACACAGACAGACAGCCTGTCCACAGTTATACTGCCAATCACTGACAAACACACACACAGAGCCAGCAGAACATGTCTATAGGCATTCTTTCCCAACTCAAAGACATCTCCAAGGCAGGGATGGACATCCTTACAGCTATGTATTAGGGGTGAGAGTTGACGCGAATCTGGTCGGAAACTGAAAGCTGCTGCTATTTTCAAATGGCCGAGTATGCTTGATTCTTTACTTTTGTAAACCTACATGAGTTGGTTATATTGCATCATGGGATTCATGTGCTTAAAGCACATGCATATAAAGTCACCAAAAACGTTTTTAGAATGTTAAGTCTTGTGTTTTTTCCACCTACTTTATCATTTTGTCGCCTACCACTACGCAATATATTTCACGCCATTTGTAGTATTTTTAAGGCAAAGAGAGGCTAGAAATTTAATGTGCACAGTAACTATTAGCTCAAATAACAGCGATCATTCAACTATATTAACTGCGACAAGTTTAGATATGAGATTTGAAATAAAGCATAATAAGATGCGTTTATATAAAACAAGCAGAGAGATGTCAAGTTTTTGTGAAATAAGAAAAGTTTTAAATGACGTTAACACTAGTGGTCGCCATGTAGCTGTACTGTGCTTTGCTAAATGGATCAGTTCTAACCAAAGCTAGTGGTCAAGTCCAAAGTATACTTCGGCTGTCCGCTTTCCGCAACGGTTCGCGCACTGTCCGTGTGCAGGCCAATTTTGTGTCTGCATAAAACAACGCAAGCGCAATGTGTCAAACTCGTTTAGCTGCAGTTGACAATACTTTGAAAACTGCGTGGACACGGCTGTGTGCAAGACGGAGCGGAACGTGGAAAAAGTATGCCAGGCCTTCAGTCACACAGCACCTGAAATTACCAGCTAAAAATGTCCGAACTAGGTTGCAAGTCTGAATTTCCTTTTACAGGTCAAATCAGTCACTTGAGGAACCACGTTTGTGTTGAACGGAGTCAGCTTGTCGGTGCAGAACATGGAGATGCAGAATGAATTAAAGCACTGAGAGACTATGACAAGGGACAACAAGGGTCAGATATGACAGGAGGGCAGAAAGGGGCTAAAGGGGCCAAAGCTACGAGGAGGAAGCGAGTCCTTACGACGGGCTACTTCACCACTCAAAAGCCCCTTTGCTCACTCTCCATCAAGAGCTACTAATGCTTTTGAATGGTACGATATTCATCGGGAGCTTTATGATTTGAGCCGGCTCAGCCCCTCACCACACCCCTTCAGACATCATCAATGACAGTTACGGTATGCCACAAGACTGGAGGAAATCCTGAAGACCATACCATGCTAGAACTCCTTGCGGTCAGCTTCAGAGACAACGAGAGACAGCAAAGAGGCTTTTCAGACACATTACACCATCACAGCTCTGTATCCTCTCTGTTAATAATAGTCTTATAAGATATGAAACGTGCAACACGACGATGACAAATATCAACTTCTCTGACACTCTTTTTTGTTTCTTTTGTTTTCTGGTGGGTTTGTCCCGGATTCGCTTTCAATTTATAAGAATCGGGGATTTCTGCAGACTAGGCAGCTACACTGGGGACAACACTCCTCCTTCTTCCTACAGTCCCAGCTGTCCATCACAGACATTACAGAGTCCATCAGTGACATCACCGAGTGATAGACGCCGCCCACTTGGCCTGTGTCAAGATTGGGTAATGTGTGAGCAGTGCTGGACAGGGACAAGGGAGAAGAAAACACTAGAGACAAGATGGGTCAGACGGGTAAACCTTTGGTGGTTTATCATTGGTTTTTCCATTTCTTTTGGGAAAGAACACGCCGGGTTAGCACAAGAGAAGGGTAAGGAGGGAAAAGAACTGAAAGAAAAGGAGGAGTGGAGTCATAACGGAGACTAAAGCATTAGGGGAGGGATGACAATGAGTGAGGTTCAAACCAATACAAACCAAAGCAAAAGGAGAATTCTGGAGAAATCATAGCATTGAAATAAAGGCAACAAGTCTAAAACAATGGCGGAAGGTAAAGAAATAATTCAATGGAAAAAGGTCGATTCATAAGCTTCACATACATAGGAACTATTTTATCCAATTTTCAGATAGCTCATCAAATATGTTTGACCAATGCAAAATTGCTAAAATAGTTCACCTTTACATATGCACCAAGACATTTCTAGCAAGCTTGCTTTTGTTCGCTCTAAACATTGACAGATCTAATGGAAAGCATGAGCATCTGCTAATCATCTGAAATATATTACGAGAGTCTAAACATACACACACAGTAACATCTGAACACACTGAACGTCTCACTTAGGTTTTAAGTAATATCCATTCTCCTAAACTCATCCCTAGCCTGGAACAGTTGGACTATGAATGCAAGATTACCTGAGACGTCTCCCGGTGATGGAGCGGTGCGGCCAATGTTGGTCAGCAGATGGTCAATGTTGGGCACAGGCTGAGACTGAACTGTGCTCTCTTGCTCCACGGTGGTCTGACATAAACAATGAGAGAGATGAAATTCATAAGTCGTTTACATGAGGCAAAGCGAACTTTCAGTGCCGTTTTAAGCAGTGTATGTGCTTTTCCAAACAAACAAAAGTTGACTTTCTTTTTAAAACACTGTTTGCAAAGATTATTTGTGAGCAGTGGCAGCTTCAACCACCATGCAAACCATGCAAATGCTTGGGGCCTTGGTGGGTCTATAACGTCCATAATGTGACTGAAAAAAATCCATGTGCTCTTATTTACCAGCAAATCAGGACTTAAAATCAATAGTCAATTACTTGCAGGTTTACAGTCTGCTACTGCATGAAAGTGAAGAGCAGAAAATACAGTGGAATTGGTTAGTTTATTAGTTCTTTGTTGATTTTGTATTCAGCTTGGAAAGACAAAGCAAGTCTGCATTTAGCAGCGGTGGATATAACTCACGGATCAGTATCCACAGCCATTTAAAGACAGAGCATGGTGAGCACTGTATGTGTATGACCTGTGCACTGTACGCTATGAGTTAAAGCGGCTCTCATCAGCTCTGTATAAAGATGCAAAGCTGCATGAAGCTATATTAAAGTAAGCTTCTAACTTGCCTCACACCCTAGTTTCAGAGATACCTGTAATGCAGCTTTTGTTCTGTAAAAATGAAATAATGCATCAGGTCTGAACTCTCCTTGGGGTCCCAAAAATGATCAATCTGCCTCAGTAAGGGCATAGGAAGTTCCTCTGTTATCTGCGGCTAAATAGTTCTACACAAGCGAGGTGGACCAGGTGGAAATAGGACAAAAGTGAAACGATGAAGATGAAACGAAAAAGATGAGGATGATGTTTCTGACCCGTGTTACCCTGGAGACTCAAGTCTCCAGTTCTTGGAGAGTGACAGCAGGGTGATGGTTTGTTTAGGGCTCAGAAATCCACTCAGAGAAGAATGGCAGGAAGCTACAGACTCACCATTGGCTCTTCATCTCCATCTTCTGTGAAGAACCAATCATACTGTAGAAGAGCAAAGCAGAACGTTTAGCAGAATTCAGACGTCAATTTATACACAGATGAAAGGAAAAAGCTCTTACTTGCTGAATGAGTGTCTCAACGATCTTGTACTGATCAGGCATGTGCGTGACCATGTGTGTCATGTTGTCCTCAGAGGTTCTGACAAGAGTTGGGCCAAACACAATGGCCAAGTTACGTGGCTCCATCTAATTAAATACAAAGAAAGCTTCCATTAATGGCTTTCATCTCTTTTCTATCTGTAATGGAAATTACTGACATCACACAACAAGCATTTGTGCATCCAGGTTCTTCAGACAAGCTATGACAGATAAAACTGAGCAACACTGCTGTTTTAATGATCTGATTATATTATTTAATTTCTAACTTTTGAAAGAGATTATTTACAGTAAAGTAATAGTATCTACAAAAGCAGTTTAAAGTATTTTCATTCATCATTTCCTGAAATAGGTTGCTTAACTCACCCTAGACAGGGTAAATGAACTAAACATTTACAAAGCTCATACCTTGTTTTTCTCACAGTTTTCAGAGACAGTTTTGAGATGTCCAGAGAGGAACTTGAGCGTTTCATAATGATGGTCTGGTAACTCATGAATCTGAGCAGAAAAAAAAAAAAAACAGTAAATATAGTTTAAACCTGTTATCTGTTGAGGATTGTATTGCTGATTTAAAGGATTTTTCTTTTTCCAATCTAGTACATGTCAGTATTTAGTAAATCGACAGCAATCTTCAGATAAACCGTACCAGTCTCTTCAGTGTTTTTAACCGCTCAACAGGGTCCTCCATTCGATTGGCATCAATAAAGTTGGAATATTTTTCTATGATCAGAGCAAACAAGCATTATAAGAACATTCCGGAAGTGTATTAATCAGGGTCCCCACACCAAATAATGTGTTATAAAATATTACAGCTACACATACATAAAATCTAAGATTCAATGTAGAACTTTATGACTTTACATTTTATTATTTAAATAAAAAAAAAAAAAATTCAGGCTTGCTTTTCTATGGCCATGTGAGTTATGATCTACATTGTCCTCTAGGAGGAGTCCTTCCTCCACAAGTGGAGAAAATAGGGCTTGAATACAAGATTTTCTTAGATACGAGATGCTCTCTATGAGAGACAGCACAGTATTTTCCATGCATTTTGTATAAAGGCAGAGGAATCATCTATCCTATGCGATCACATGCCTCACCGTTGGTAAATAGAGGCTCAGGAAGTTTCCTAAAAAAGGACTTGAGCAAACTGCTGATCACATTGAGGTCTCGCCACTTCTGCTGAACAAAATGAAAGCATAAAGATCAGGTCTGTCTTCATGGTACAAGCTCTCATGTATATCATCGCACAACACAAAGTGTTTACTCACGTCATCCTGGATATCAATATCTGTCATGCCTTTAGTGTCTAGTTCCTCCTGCATGCTCGAGATGGCAGCGTTGTTTCCAGGGACTCTATAAATGCCTGTGTACTCCAACCCTCTCTCCTCCACCAGCTTACAACACACCTCCACGATCAAAGGCACAAACTGTAACAGACAGTAATTAATGTTATTTTTAATATCATATAATCTCACAAAACTCAAAAAGTAGGTCATTTTTCACCCCAAAGTCAAATCTGCATTAAGAAAATGGAATCTATTTTTAGAACTAATCATATTTTCACATCATAACATGAGTTTTATTACATGCATTTCATTATTTATTTACATGAATTTCATTATTTTATTTCTGAGTATTTCATTATTACTTCTGAGTAGTGTAATAATAAAAAAAAACATTATACTGAAGATTTAAATGTAAAACATTCAGACACACACAGGGGGAAATATACTAACAATGTCACAAAGCAAAAATTTTTAAAGGCTCAAGTTTCTTCATGTAAAATCTGATTTCTTATTTTCTCATTTGCTCTTGGAGTGAAATGTAACCTTGACATGTTTACGTGAGTTTCACCCATAATGGTCTAATTTGCATTATGCAGCAGTGCATTTGTAATCTCTGGCGTTTCTTACTCTGTTGGTTTGCGCAGGAGGGCAATTATCCAGTCGTACTCCAAATGTGACACCAGCAGTGGGCCTCTTATCTTGAGGCTTCTTCTTCAGTCCTGGAATTCCTCTCCTCCAAGCGGCTTTATCTCTCGGAGGACTGGAGTCATCTGAGACACATATCGCTGATATTAACATTTCACAGAGAACACGATGGGTTTCAGTGTAATTTCATAATTCTGTGTGCTACCTTTACTCCTCTCCTGTTCGTTCCTGGGCGAGTAGAGGCTCTGACTCTTACTGCTGCTGCCCAGCAGAGTGTGTCTAATGCTGAGAGACTGCCGTGAGGTTTTGGGTGACGGCTCCGTCTTACTGCTGGGTGCACTGTAAGAACACACGTTACTGGACACTGAACACAAAACAATATTATGCAGCTCAACAACATATGCAAGGAAAGAAGAAAAAAAAGAATGTTCAAAAGACATCAAAAACTAGTGAGCTGTGCACCAAGGCAATATTTTTAGTCATCACAGGCAGGCTTTCAACACACAACCTGTGCTTACTGCATTATCAACTGAGACTGAGTAGGGTGTTGTTAGCGTGATTTTTCAGATAAAAATTGCAATTGCAATTTTAAATGAGATTTAAAAAGCTCCAGATTTGCAAAAAATGATTTAAAAACATTGATATGACTATAATACTAATACTATTTATTATTATTATTATTACTACTACTACTAAATGATAGTGAAACAAATATTACTATTGTAATTCCATTGTAAAATTTTAAAAATAGAGTACTTTCAAAAAATAATATAATAATCAAAATTCTATTTTGCAGTTAAACTAAAATTACCACACGGGCTATCAAAGTTTAAAGCATCTTTTTTGTTGACAACAGATGATTTCTAAGTGTTTTTCATTACAACTTTGGGAAGATGGTTGGCACATGTTGCATCTCCAATAGGTGTACACAAAATTGTACATAAATGGTACACAAAATTGTCAGTTCTCTACATACTTTGGTTTTTAAGTCACTGTTTGGTATGTTTTCGCTACAGCAGATGGAGAAAAATCCCCAAAAAATAAAAAGACATTTTCTTTTTAAACAGTGGTTTATTAAACAAACTATGGCCCTATTTTCAAATAAAAAAAGTCTGTCATTACTGCTGCAACACTCATACTGCTGTTTATGGTGCTGTTGTAAATGGGGGAAGAGAGCTGAAGTGCTTCTTTCAGATGTAAAATATTCTTGCAAAAGGAATAGTATATGTAAGGGATAATCAACGGCTAGCTGTGCATTAAACGATTTGAATGCACGACGTGCAGGCAAAGAACCGCCCGATGCGCAGCGGAGCCGTTGATTATCCCGTTTATGCCATGGTCATTTGCCAGCATTCACATATTAAAGATATTAATAATATTCGTGCTGCAATATTTGACCGGAACGATAAAAATGAGAGTTATTTTCGTCTGTAGTACTATTGAACTGTAACTGTATGTTACTATGGTTACCAATGTTTATAGGAAGCACATTAATATAGAACGTGATTAAACTGACCTGGAACTACCTGTGCAGTTCAACGAATTTAATCAACACCTGCCAGCCAATCAGAATCCAGTATTCAGACAGACCATGGCATAAATAGAATTATTGCACCTCTCATGTTTGGGCAACTTGGAACTTGGGCAATCTTGCGGATTTCCCGCAGCAGCTCCCTCTGTTAATAGTCAAATGAATTTGAAGTATCAAAGTATATCGGTATAAATTTTATTTTTCGATAATTCATTTGAAAAAGACATATACTAGTTTCCAAATGCGAGTTATAATTGAGCCAAACTCAGAGCTGATGCAGAGAATTTACTGTGAACCAAGTCTCTCCAAGACACTAAAAGCACCAGATCATGAGCTGCTCGCATGTAAGAGTCACTGTACACTCTGAAAATACATAATGCATGTATTTATTCATTTAAAACCTTTGCAATTTGAAAATTGTGCTGAGCCATCCTGCAACTTTGTGTGTGGCCATGCTTTTTGTTTGGTGTTCAGTGAGAGTGAGTGACAGCTGACAGTGTTTCCTTTCAGTGAGGCAGCTCACTAGGATTTATGAAGACAAACTTGCTGGTCTCTAGGACATGTTCTTTACCTCATGGATATATACTCCTTGAGCTTTCTGTTGATTAAATCAGTGCTGGTTACGGCAGCGTTCTGAAAACACAAGACAAAGAATCAACATTGTGGTAACATGCAAACCTGAGAGTACAGCAACATTAATCTGATTGAGAGTGTTAAGGGAAACCAGTTCCTCTGGCAAACACAGGACAAAACTATTAACAAAAAGCCTACCCATAATCCTCACACCTTCAGTAAACAATGTCACCTCGACACTGATTTCAGCAGATGACAAAGCGCTGTTGTGTTAGCAGTAAGCTGGTTTTCACATGGTTTTGTTTCAGGACAAAGTTATGCAATACTGTGATGCTTCTACTCTGAGGGGCAGACATGGACCACAGATTTCACATTATGATATTAATCTACTATGATTTCCTGCTCATATTAGTTTTTTGTGAGGCTGTTCACAGGACATTTTAAATGTGTAATCAGACACTGTTTTGAAAGGAGTCAAGGACTGAGTGGTTATCCTGTTAGCCTCTGTTGGTAGATGCTGGAACTACACCATTATGTTGCAAAAAGCAACTATTTATGGTGATTCCAAATTAGCTGTGTATTCAAATAGTAAAAACTGCAAGCAAAATATGGATCACAAATATTTTACTGTACACAGCAGATGCTTTATCAGAGCCTGATTTTTGGAACACCCATAAAAGCATAAAATAGATTTTTCCAAGTCTGCTGCCTTTGACGTCACAGCAGGACAGCCGATAGTGAAGGCCAACTGGCCACCAGCCAATCCAGCTTTGTCCGGTTGTCATTTCCCTGCAGTTACAGTAATTAGTCACATGGCAGTTGTGTCTCAAGCGATTGGCTCAAAATTGGTGTGCCCATTAGCAAGACAGCAATACTCTTTCACTGTTTATGCATCCAATTCATCCAAGTAAACGAACATCCAGCCATAGCCAGTTTTGATTCCCATCTGTTGACCTCTTTACACTGAGGTGACACTTCATTAATGACGTCAACATTAATGATGTCTAAATCCTCAAGTATATTTGCATTTTGATGCAAATGCATGTGTACAGCCAAACGCAGGGAATACTCCATTTGACCGCATGTGCAAACATGCGCACTAGAAAGTATAACCCTTGTTTAATGTCTCCATGATTTCTCTCCAGAAGTAATGACTGACAAAATGTCTTTGTGCTCATTTAACTTAGAGTTGCGGGTATCTCTTAACCCCCTCACAGGAGCACTTGGCAAAGCAGGCATCTATTATTGTTGCTGCCTCAAGTGATTTGTTTTTCCACCTCATCTGTTTCTTTTGACTGTAAAACAATCGGACCGTGTTTGCACCTTATGGAAAAATCAATTCATACAAAAAAAAAAGCTGAGTATACGGAGTACAGTTAGATCTGGCTTTACATGCATACTATGCTGAATTTACATCACACAACTGTATAAATACCTTAGCTGTCACATTAAAATGCTATCATGCTCAACAAACCTCCTCGTCAAGGTTGCTGTTTTCTTGAATGACTCTTATCCAGGAAAGCATGTCTTCTCGGCCCTCCGCCTGAAACAGATACTCGCAGTCTGAAGTCGTTAGCCGCAGGACATTCTTGCGCTTTGTGTCGCTGTAAGAGATGTCAATCAAGCAGGCCTTGATGCTGATTGAAAGAGGCTCGTCCTCCAATTGCGAGTTGACGTGAGAAAGCCCCTCCTTTTTGTCTTTATAGAGGTAGAGGGAGTGTCCCCGCAGTACTGCATACATCTGTTTCCATGGCCGCATGCCGCCTCCTACTCGCTATAAAGAGAAGAACACATGTAAAGTGCAGGTCATGATCAGTAATCTACAACAATTACAGTAAAACTATCAAGACTCAATTCAATATGCTCTTGAATGAAATGGGAAATGAGTAGTGAAAAAGACAGAGATCATTTTCCCACCTTGCCCTTCTCAGTGTTGAGCTGTCGGAAATGCAGACAACCCTCCTTGGTGGAGTCACTGAAGATCTCAGTGGAGGAGTCTCTTCTGGAGCTGGAGTCATCAGACTTATTGCCATCCAAAGCCTATAAGAGCAAACAAAGATGACATTTTGGTATCTAGCCTTGGATAATTGTCTATCATTTATGCTCTGTTCTAAAACCTTTTGGAACCTCACAAATGACCGATGTAGACATCTCTACATTGGATTGCACGTGCTTACGGACTGCCCACAATCGTTTGCGGAAACTGTTGCACCATTATTATAGTGACTAATTTGGGTGCATTTTTGTCTAAACACTTCAACAGAATTGCCTTTGAATTTGACTAAAAGAAAGTCTTAAAATGCTCCAAACACAGGCATCTCACAAGGTTTTGGAACAGTTGCCATTATTAGTGAATGAGCGTTTTGGTTTAACAAAAGCTGCTCTTTATGAGGGAGATTTTTATGTGCATCTCTCACCTTCTTGAAAACCCTTAGACTCGGTTTGCTGGATCGTCTGTGGAAAGGAATGATTATGTTAGGCCAAACAACCACTCACATTGACAGTATTAGGAATCTCCAACATCACGATCCATCACGTTTAAAAGACGCTTACCCACGGCCTTCCTCCCGATAGTTGTCCAGGCCCTCATCATATGATTTAGAGCGCTCCGTTTTGGTTCCAGATTCTAGAATGGCATTTCTGAGAGACTCTGCATGCATGTAGACAAAAATACACCCATCAGCAACAAGCTCAACAAAATGCTCACTGATCCATTCACATGGTGCTCTCAGATGGCAATAATTGTTCAAAAAAACTAAAATCTGTACAGACACGCTTACCTTGGTCATGAGACAGTTGCCGGCGCATGAGGGGGCTGGGGGTGGTGGGGCTGGGGCTGTCAGAGATTACAGTCTGAGCTCCAGAGATCACAGCTGATGCAGGAATATGGCTGCCATCATGGTCTACACTAGGGCTGGCTGGCTCATCTGTAAACACGGTAACAGAGCGGTAAACGTGAATAATGCAACTCTCTTTGGCATGTGTGTTCATGTACACACAGAGGCTCACAGAGAAACAAGCTGAAATAAAGAAAAATAAGGGTTAAATGTGTTCTTTCTACTATAACAACAACAACATTCCAAAATATTGCTAAACAATAATTCATCCATGAGCAATGGCTAACTTGAGCTCTTTAATTTCATCCTGTTAATTTTCTTGCTATTGGGTAAATAAATTATGTTTTAAGTGCCTAAGACTGATTAATTGTTGTCTTGTACACTAAAAGTGTGGAATGACCAAATGTGTTGAGGACATTCACTTCCCAAGCCGAATTTCCCATTTGAGCTAGCTGTTGATACTAACAGAACAAAGAATAAGACAGTGTATTCTACTTTCTTTAGAGGCTAAACCATACCGTACCACAGACAGCAGCTTTTATTTTGCCTTAAAATTGTCAAGCCAGCCTACAAGTGCATATCTTGATTTTATTGCAAGCAAAAGTCTGGTTAAACTTTTCTAGGAATGAGGACAGTTTTATTTATCTTACAATTTGACATGTCCTGTTTTCGAGAGTGCTGAAAACTTTTGAGCTCCTCTGCAGGTCTCAGCCAAAAAAGGTTGGAGTACAAAGCTGTTCTGTGCTGCCAGAGGGCTGGAGCAGCTAAAATTAAAGCAACTGCCCTAGTTCCTGCATCCTCCAGCGTCTCAAAGAGGGCCAAGGGGAAGGTGTGCAAAACCCTCTTTGGGCCTAGCTAAAGAGCTCTTGCGTAGCCTACAGATTGCCTCGCTCCAAGACACAAGAATCTTAATGCCATCAGTGCTAACCTAGCTTCATGTCACAGGATAATAGACTGGGTTTTGCTGCAAGGCATAGGTGGCAACCATCCTCTACTCAATTCATTTCAGCAGATACTTTTTTCCAAAGCAACTTACAAAGAACAATAGGGATGCATGATATATCGGCCACCATATCGGTATCGGACGATAAATGTTAATTTTTCTGTTATCGTTATCGAACTGATAAGAAAATTTGGCCAATATATTAAAGCTGATAAATAATGCATTATTTCCTGCAGAGACACTTCAGATGCGCACTATTCGCCATGATGGTTTTTAATTTCTTGAAATATTATTGGAATCACCTCGAAAAGGAAAATACAGTGAAGTGCAACATGTGCAGGGCAAGTCTGTCATATTATAATGAGAACATTACTATAAAATAATGAATGGAATCTTTGTGCACCCATGTTTTAGCGCGTTGTTATGGGAAGAGTGCAACCACAACTGAGCTACACATTCATGACTAGCACAGTTAAGTTTGCTTGTGCATTTGCAGTCTTTTGTGCAATTGTAGGTTGTAATATTGTGTTTATTTTATTTGTATATATGCATGCATGTATGTATGTATGTGTATATTTATATATATGTGTGTGTGTGTGTGTGTGTGTGTGTGTGTGTATGTATGTATGTACGTACATATATACTATGATCATATTGCATGCATGCATGCATGTATATGTATATATATATATATATATATATATATATATAACAGATGTATATAACAGATGTATATAACAGATGTATATAACAGATATATAACATCTTTAGCTCAGCGCATGCAGCTCGAACAGCAATGCACAACGTTAATAACTATATTATTGGGACTATCATATATAATTTGTTGTGTTTTGGCACGTTTAGATTTATCGGCCAACATACTGGTTATCAGCTTTCATTTATAAAGGATTATCGGTTATCAGTATCGGCCAAAATTTTCATATCAGTGCATCCCTAATGAACAATCTGAGGTTTGGAACAAGTAGTTAACAAGCTGGACTGCTAAAACAAACTAAGCAATGTTAGTTATTGGTTTGGACTGCAAATGATGTAATCAAAACGGAATTACAAATAACAATATCGATTCCCAATGTTAACAGGATGCCACTCAAGGTCATGTGATAAAAATATAGCCTACTACTGCAATTAGGGCATCATATACAAATCCTAGGATAGCTTAAATATACCTTTTGTCTTTTACAGCTAAAAACAACTACCCGTTGTTTTAAAATTAAAAAGAATTTCTACCATTCATGTTTACTGCATACATGTGTCCAACCATGCATTTCTATCAAAACCTGAATAACCAAACATTTTATACAAACAGTCTTAAACAATTTGCCTCCTTTGCCAGGTTATCTGAAAACTCAGGGAGAAAAAGCAGTACAAATCTGACTAATAACAGTAAAAGTATATGCAGTGCCAGAAGCAGGAATGCTAGGATTGTGGTTATTTGAATAAAACATACACATCATATAACCAGGAAAAGTACAATCAGAAAATGTGATGTGTTACCCATAACAAAATCTAGAGCATTTACTTACAGCATTAAACATCAAGTAAAGAGCTTAGACAACCCTAAGACCTATTCAAAGTCTTAATTGTTATTGATTTACAATCAACAAAAACCACTGGAGTCGTGACCCTAGTAAAAATGCTCTTAAGAGTAATAATAAATGATGATAGTGCATCACACCAAAGTGTTTTTTCCCACAATGACCTGATGGTACATTATCCCCACCCATTACATGTTTACATTATTTATTATTATTATTAAACATACAACAAATATAAACATTATCTGAAATGGCGCACTCTTTAGAAAACTCAATGGGAAAATAAAAATCACATTACAATAATTGCAATATTCCCAACATTGCTTAATTTTACATTTCCGGCAAAATCACAAGTGAACAGATCATGCATCTTCAATATAATCCCCAGCACTAGCAGGAACATCATATACCTAACCGAAATACCAAGTAAACCATTTGTATATTACCACTAACACTCCTACTGCTACTTATTTACCTTCTCTCTTGTATTCTTTCAAAAAGTATCAGTATTTTTCAAAACTCTCATTCAAATGTGTAAACAGTATAAAAGGTACACAACAAACCTGTTACAGTGTATGCCTAATATCTGAAGGCTAGTGCCCACAACACCAAAGCATCAAAGACAAAATGTGACAGAGCACAGCTAGGCTATCACTCAATATTCCAGACCAATCCTCAGGCATTAGAGTATGAGAGAAGGGCACCTCCTCCCTGAACAACACCATGACTCACACACAGTCACTCTCACTCTCCTTCAGTCACTCCCAAACAGCCACACTCACAGGCCTAGATTTGCACCTTCTGTATACATCAACTCTACTCTACAAGCTTTGAGAGTTTGATAGAACAGATGATACAAAGTCAAATTTGGCCATGATAATCCTCTGTCTGGACACATGGGGTCAGGATTTGTAATTGTGATCACAGTTTGAAGTTGCATAAGGTACTGGAGCATTATTAATCCAGGAAATCACTGACAGCCCAAATTGCACATAAAAATTAATTGCACAATACATCACCATCATTATCTAAACATAAGCAATTATTGTTCAAAAATATCTGCGGCAACTCTAAAACAATCCCTACTGCTGGCTCAAGCTTGTTGCCGGGTTAGCGTTGCTATGGTTACAAGAAGTGCACTTACCGATGAAGGGAATGGAGTCAAGTGATTCGTCCAGATTACTGGAGCAGAAGGAGGAGTCAAGCCGCTCCCCCAGTCTTCGCATGTGCATCTCCCGGCGGGCATCATTGGGCAACCAGCAGACACCGCCCCCTGCCGGCTCGGGACCATCCGTGTCGTTCACCGCAAGGATGTACGAGGGATGTCGGAGAGGTTGTGGGGTCCCCTTCCCTGTTAGGGGCTTTTCCCGGAGGACTACACCCTCCACAGGACTGGACCCGTTTACCGGTAGGCCCTTGACATCCCGTGGATGTGTCCTCTGAGCTGATGCCCCACACTGTGGCCTCTGCGGAGGCGGAGCGGAGTAAGATGCCGACCTATATCCGACTGGATTTTCCTTCCCAGTTTCTGGGCTCTGCATGGTTTCGGCCCTAGTTCTTGATTGGTTCGATGACGAATTAGAAATACGATTTCCAACAACAGCTCCGCTTTGGTCTTTGGAAGGAGGCTCTTTGGCCTGGTTTAGTCCATTGCGAGATCGCTCTGGAAAACCAGCGGTGGGTGGGATGTCCGTTCTGGAGCTGTGCGTATGGGAGCCAGCAACACCCCTGACGCTCATACCATACCCTGTCGGGGGACGGTAAAGGACCGCCCGAGGTGGGAGAGACTGTCTACTAGGACGACTCCTCTGGTCTACTCTGCCATACAGCTGCCTATCCACAGCGGCCCATGGTGCAGGAGAAACTAGTTCACTATGTTCCACATAGTCTGACGAATGAACGCGGGGCTTCCGCATAAGCCCATCAGAGGATACGCTACGAGGAGGCCAGTCCCTGGCATGGGCCGCTCTCTCCGCCCCACTCATCCTATCCTGTGAAGCGCTGCGTGGAGGAAGCACAGAGGGGCCCTGGTAAGCCCGGTCATGAGATGTGCTTCTGCGGCGTAACTTATTGCCCCAGCCAGGTTGGGGTCCGCAGTGGGGGCCACCGTGGACACTTTGGGATGCAGCTCGCAAGCTGTCTAAACGCTCTTGAATAGTCCGACTATAAGTGTGAAGACCTTTATTATCGATATATTCCCGGTATGTCTGGTAAGTCCGCCAGTCAATGTTCTGGTGGGTAGCAGGGGAGGTAATGGAGGAAGCAGGCGCATAGTGTGTAGGTGGAATGGCATAAGGATCACCATGGTAACCTGAAGGGAACATGTCAGCTTTGCGAGGGTGGAGGTATGGCGGACGACCACCAGACACCATACCAGGCCTGGCTCTGACCAGCATTGGATCTGGGCCTACTAGACCATAGTCGCCCCGATGACCTGGAACCATACGGCCCATGTGAACATGAGGGGGTACCACCACTGTCCGAACACTTTCATTGCACACACACACTGCAGTCTGTGTCTTTGAAATGGGTGGTGGAGGGGAGGGAGGAACTGGTATCTCCACACGGTATCCTAGATCAGATGTTACAACCCCCGGGGCTGATGTCTCAGTGGCCTGGGCCATCCCCGGGGGCTTACAGTCTACTCGAGGGTAACATATAGGGGGTGGCTCCGGGATATGGTGGGCATTTCCACTGTATGAATCATGACCCTTAAGGTAGGCATCTTGGGAATAGGCCTGTGGAAGAAAGAATCAGGTAAAGTGAAATAGTACTCACAATATCAGAGAAAACTTGAAATTCATGATGATTTCCTACAAATAGTTCTCCCTGTGTGGGAGGACGGCACTACATTTGCGTGTGGGAGTGTAACAGGTCAGAAGTGTGAGCTGTACTCTGGTGCGCCAAGTGCTGGAGAATTCTATAATATTCATAATATCCAAAGCTGACAGTTCAGAACAGAAATACACCTACAGTAATTAACTTGACTTCCAAACTACAGGGCTGCAAACTTCTAACTACCGTTTCTGCTGTGTATGACTGTTAAAAACAGCTGTGATATGATCTCAGCTGGAAGCAAACAGGTAATTCCTTCCCTTTAAATTTTATTACAGTGCTGGAAAAACTAGACCTGCCTCCATTTCACACACCGAGACGTATCTTCAAAGGAATCACTAAGCAGCCCAAAATAAACAGCGATTCAGAGTAACAAGAATGTGATGTCACCCACCGTTTGGGTCACCACACGTGACCGAAGCGACACTGAAGCCAGAGGTGAACGATGGCCCTGATTAGAAACAGTACTGAATCTGACCTCCGTAATCATGTCTAAATCCACAGTTTAAGGTAAACAACTATAGCAGGACTTCATCTGAAGAGAACGTCAAATTTAAAACAAACACCAGGCTCCATATTGTTTGTCTTCCTCCGATTTGGTGTCTTTGAAAACATGAGAGCAAGTGGACTTTCAACCCCTCATACAGAGTTACATTCCTTTTGCATAACTATACAAACCGAATCTGATACCAGTAGTAGGGAACTTCGCCCCTCCTTTCATGAAATGCCACAGACGGCTTGTTACACAGGCCAAAGTTCATCATAGGAAAAGAGAGAAATGAGGAAAAAGGGGCGAGGCACAGTAAATATGACTGCTCGATATAGCTGAGAACTACCCACACAGTTAAATCAAACAGGTCACACAATATCTCTGCTACTGCGATCGAGACATTCAACACGCTACGTGATACTACGCTACACATAACCAGAAATGTCATGACAGTCATCTGAAAATGACAAGAGACAGGAAATCAGCACCCAAATGGAATACAATGGCATGCATGACATTTATTAATGAAAAAAAACATAAATCGACATGTATGCATTTGTTCATCTGCTTACCAGACTAGTGATTTCCTGTGAAAACTGCAGCCATTACATCACAAACCCACGGAGTAAAAAACAGAGAAAGGGAGGGAAAGTAAAAGAGCAGCATACGTTAAAGGCGGTCAAAACCAAAAGAATCAAGTCCATGTACTGACAATCACTATCACAGTAAATATCTATGCACAGAGCACAAAAAAATGCACAGGAGCTGCAGTGCTGCCAGTGAGGAGGGACCGTGGGAAGGTGGAGAGGAGCGGTGGGAAGACTGTCACGTTAGCGATGCCACCTGCTTGTCCTCGTCGCTCCCAATCGAGGAGGGGGCTGAGGTGCCTGCCGCCTGCCTCGCGTAGTAGCGATCGGCTCTCCATCTCTCCCCTCTCCATCCATCCGCAGGCAGATTACTCCGTGATCTCACACACACACACGCTCCTACCCTCCCTCCCAGCTAACGCATCCACTCGTTCGCTCCCTCCCTCACTCTCACTGGAAAGCTGTAACCATTCACATGTCGGAGGCAGATGCTTGATTATACATTCAGCTCAGATGGTACAGCTTCCCCCTCCCTTCCCCGCTTTCTCTCTCGCCTCTGCCAGAGAGACGGTCCACAACATAGAGCAGTCAGCTGACTCCAGCTGATCTAATCTTGTCTTTCCTGCCTCTTCCTGTCTCTCCTTCTCTCACAGAAATCCTTACACCACTGCCCACGGTAGCATCCTTTCACGCCTCTTCAGATCAACTCTGCTACTGTGACTAATGTCACCAGAGACCTCGGATGGATTAATTCTCCAACCAGCTGAAAACCCTGTTTAGACAGGCCACAGCGCTGCCTTGCTACACTGCTGCACACAAGAGTAAAACACCATCACGGCAACAGCTGTGCAGCAGACAAGCGGCGCATGGAAATGTAATAGTGGTGGTGATGGGGAGAGATGAGGAAAATGATTGGAAATGTCAAATACATGTTCGGGTCATGATTTACAGCAAAATCAAAAGAAAGAAATTATATTTGGCTTAAAGAGAACAACCTATTTTTAGGACAATTACGATTTGTTTGTTGTTGTTGTTTTTACATTTTCACAACAATCACCCCATATCTCAAATTACAAAAACAAGTAGTAAATTGTCTGGTTGAATTACAGCAATAAAATTCAGGGAGAATTTTTTTGGAACAAAATCAGTTTTGTCTTTCAATAAAATCTTAATTGGCTTACTATATAGGCTTAAGATATAGAAAATACTAATAAACAGTGCTATTAAATGTATGCACTTTTGTCTTAAAATACCTCCACCCCCCATTTCCATATCCAATGACTGACATCACATTTTAGCAATTTGTCACTGATGTGTAAACAGTATGCTAACAGTAAACAGGCATTTTAATGAGCTTGTGTGAACAGCACGTGGTACATTTCCCAGAAAAATCAATCCAGCAATTTTATAGTAATTTACCAAGTTAAATACGTAAGAGCAGCTAGTGGCTTTAAACTAACTCCCCACAGGCCATTTTAACTGGAAAACTATAAGTACAATATTCTTTCATTTCATACTTAAGCAATTAAAAAATGTTGAATGTTTTAACGAGAACATCTTATTTCAGAAATGGGTGTTTTTTCTTCAGTAATCTAGATAAACACTGTTATTCCACTACAGTCTGCACATGAAACAGCAGAGGTGCTTTGAGAAATGCCTTTGCCTGCTGCCAGAGAGTTCAAACGATGCTTACAACAGTAAATGGCACGCATTAAAAGTTAATCTAAAGGGCAAGCAAATGAGTGCAGGACTCCATGTGCGCACTGAGCTGAGCGAAACTGTGGACACAATTAGAAAGCACTGAACAGACTTCAAATAAAACAGAGAAACACAATGTTGGGTGATTATTCACACAAAATAGTTAGAACAAGTCAGCGATCTGGCGAGTCTTATGTTTCCGGAACAAAATACATTTTTTACCACAAAAATAGGGGTGTTAAAAGTTTCAATATGTTTAAAGGGATCATTTATCTAAAATAGTTTTATTTATAAAAATTCTATCATCCTTTACAAACTTGTAGAAAAACAAAAATCTTTCAAGAATCTTTGAGAAACTCTTTTGACGTCATTATTATATATATAAAAAAAAAAAAAAAATGAATGAAGCAAGTGACTCTTTATGAATGGGTCATTGAATTTAAAAGGGGTCATATGATGCGATTTCCAGTTTTCCTTTCTCTTTTGAGTGTTACAAGCTGTTCATACATATATAAGATCTGTAAAGTTGCAAAGATTAAAGTCTCAAACCCAAATAGCTATTCTTTATAAAACTCAAGACTCGTCCACGCCCTCCTAAAATGGCTCCTTTAAACACGCCCCCACATGTCTACGTCACTGTGTGGGAAGATTTGCATAACACCGCCCAAATGTTGCCGGCGCCATGTCCTAGAGACGCTGTGTTTCGTTGTGAAAGTGAAAGTACCTTGTTTGGGCTTCCAAAAGAGAACACAACTAGAAATCAGTGGTTAAGTTATATTTACAACACTGTACCAGAACAGTTCAACCCAAATAATATTAGGCATCACAATTAGGGATGGGTATCGTTAAAGGAACACTCCACTTTTTTTGGAAATAGGCTCATTCTCCAACTCCCCCAGAGTTAATAAGTTGAGTTTTACCGTTTTTGAATCCATTCAGCCGATCTCCGGGTCTGGCGATAGCACTTTTAGCATAGCTTAGCATAGATCATTGAATCCGATTAGACCAGTAGGATCGCGTTCAAAAATGACCAAAGAGTTTCGATATTTGTCCTATTTAAAACATGACTCTTCTGTAGTTATATCGTGTACTAAGACCGGCAGAAAATGAAAAGTTGCTATTTTCTAGGCCGATTTGGCTAGGAACTATACTCTCATTCCGGCGTAATAATCAAGGAACTTTGCTGCCGTAACGTGGCGCAGTGATATTACGTAGCGCCTGAAAGTAGTCCCCAGCTATATTATAACTAGTTACCTAGCTGGGGACTACTTTCAGGCGCTGCGTAATATCACTGCGCCTGCTGCGGCCATGTTACGGCAGCAAAGTTCCTGCAAATGAAAAAAGATTTTTTCATTTATTGCTGAAATATAAGTATATTAGTAACTGTGTGTGTGTGTGTGTGTGTGTGTATAACAGGGGTGCCCATGCTTTTTTGTTTGGGGATCTACTTTTCAAATGAGAAACTCACGGAGATCTACCAAGTGAAAAATACATAAATAATAAAATACATAAATAAATGAAAAAGCTTGTTGGGATGTATCTTTATATTGCATTCATTTAATTTTTAATTAAAAAAATAAAAATAAAATAACTTTCAATTCTTGGTACCCACGTAGAACTGAGCCTGCATTTACAAAGCAGTGGTTCTCAACCTTTTTTGCTCCAAGACCCCCTCCTCTCCAAATCAATACTGCAGCCCAGACTTTTCTATTCATTAAAACCTTTGTATTTGTTATTACTTTTCAATTACATGTAAATTAAATGTAAAAATGTATTTTTTTTATAAACAAAACAAATTCAGAATAGATTTAAATACTCCATGTTCTTTTTTGCAAACATACTTTGTAAAAATGTCAATGCAGATATTCTATACAACTTAAAAGTATGCAAAGTTCAATTATACAGTAATTTTAACATATAAGCACGAATCAACCAGCCATACCAAACAATACCACAGGGAGATGCCTACAACTGCATACAAACTACGGCCCATACGGGTCCATTCAGAATCATTAAACACACCAAAATACAAATGAAAAATGAAACCTTTCTGAACTCGACGACGCCACAGTTCCTCTTGTCAGAACGCTGTTTGGAGCGTCTGATGCCCATATGTACATAAACACCACTGCAAACTTCTCCAAAACACGCGAGCATCCATTATCAAACACTCGCTGTACTCAACTACATGACTATACAGCTGTATTCAAGCAGAAATGTGATGTTATAGAGATCAGTGCGCCGAGAGCGCACATACACTGTTCGTTTGCGCATCAATTATAACGGACACAACGCGCACCTAATGCACGATCCTGTATGTCACTGTAATCATCTTTACCTTGATTACAATCATCGCCCATCAAAACTTTAGGCTACTAGTGTGACACTGGCATCTTTTATCCAGCGGAGAGCTGTAGATTGCATACCCTATGCTCATACAGCGGTTTTGAGCCGCCATTCAGTCTTTATTTCACAAAGCGCGATGAGAAACGCTTTGCTGCTCCGAAACACAGAATATCACAGAATACGTAGAGAGGTGGTGCTGTTATTTATTTATATACATTTTTTTACATTATTTAACAACTCGCGCCCCCCTGGTTGAGAACCACTGACCTAAAGCGCAATCTACCAGCATTGCCTTCGCGATCGACCTATTGGGCACCCCTGGTGTATATATATATATATATATATATATATATATATATACACACACATACATACATACATACACACACACACACACACCCTCACTGGCCACTTTATTAGGTAGACATGTTTAATTGCTTGGTAACACAAATTGCTAATCAGCCAATCACATGGCAGCAACTCAATGCATTTAGGCATCTAGATGTGGTGAAGACAACTTGCTGAAGCTCAAACCAAGCATCAGAATGGGGAAGAAAGGGGATTTAAGTGACTTTGAACGTGGAATGGTTGTTGGTGCCAGACGGGCTGGTCTGAGTATTTCCAAAACTGCTGATCTACTGGGATTTTCACGCACAACCATCTCTAGGGTTTACAGAGAATGGTCAGAAAAAGAGAAAATATCCAGTGATCAGCAGCTGCGCGGACGAAAATGCCTTGTTGATGTCAGAGGAGAATGGGCAGACTGGTTAGAGATGACAAAGGCAACAGTAACTCAAATAACCACTCGTTACAACCAAGGTATGCAGAATACTGCACCGCAGCCACAATAGTAGGCTATGACATCCCTTTAACTTAGTTTTTCCTTTTTTATTAAAAATATTCACAAACTGTTCACTATATTATGAAATATCTGATATTCCGATTCTCATATTTGTGTAAGTAAATGTATTTGGTAGTTTAAAACACGTTTATAATGACCATGTTAGTTGGTCTATACCTCGTTTTATTCTTCTCTTTGAATCCATAAAGGAGCGCGCATGTTGGAAGCATCGCACCTGCCACAACACCTATCACTGTTTAGACTAGAGGTGGCAGGTTTTCAAAGATTTGACCCTTAGTTCGCACTGAATGCGAGCTGTGTGATTTACGACACGTAAATTCATCCTCTCCTCCCAAAAGACATAAGAGTAAACTTTATAGTTACCTGCACAATGTCTATATGATATCAATAAAACATGTTGCCAGATTATATTTGTAAGGATCATTATTGCCGCTTCATAGACATCAGTGTGTATTTTAACAAACTATAAATGTATTTTTGCTAGTAGGCTACTTATGAGTATTTAAATATGTGAAACCTAAAATAAGCATTATATGGTTCTAACGAGTTACTGTGCCCCCCTTTCCATCCTCTCCCCTCCTGCTGAACGTGAGCGATAGCGAAAGCGGAAAAAAACACCGCGCATACTAAAGTGATTGCACGCTTTCGCGAGCATCAGCAACTACACGCAATCACCGATTGCACACAAGTTACCACCTGAAAAAAGAAAACTTTAAAATGATTTAAAGATAGCGATCGATATAAGAATCTAATTTAAAATAAAACAAGTCTTCACTGTAAGAATTAAACTTCATTTGTTACTTAAAGCTACAAAAAGTCCTTCAGTCAAGAGCAGTGTGTGATTTTTGAATTTGTATTTTGTTATTTGATTAATTAAGCACACAGTCGCAGCAGGAATATAGCCCGCTGTCACTTTAACAGCCGCATAGTTCCAATTTACTGTTACACACATATTTTCAATCTCAACTCTTAAAGTTCATTTATTGCATAACCGACGAGGGTTTATATGAATAATCACTAAGTGCTGCATTTTGACAATTTTTATGCGCACCTTGAGATAAAAGATAAATTTTATGTCCGTGTTCTGTTCCGTCTCTGAGCGCATCCACAGAAATCCTCCCAGGAACAGCGCAAGTTCTTTTTCACGCATTTAAAATCATGAATACATCTAATCAACTTAAATCAAGCATCTCCCATTTTGCAAGTCATGTTACATGATTTTACTGATTTGCACTTGAAATTGGGCTTTTACGGAGGAGCAAAAAGCACACCGCTGGAAAGAGAGCAGAATGGGGAGTAATAAGCGTTTTTATCTTGATTATTGTATTTTCATAAACGTTGGATGCAGAAAGCGAAATCGAAAGTGTATTTCGATTAATTGCACAGCCCTACTGTAGATTTGTATATACTGCACAGCGGTTCTGTATCAGAGCTCTGTGAGAGCGAGCTCATGTGCCAGGCCCCAGCTGGCATCTCTCTCCCAGCTGAGCGGCTGCTTCAACACAAACAGCCTTTCATGAAGAGAGAGCTTCCATCCTGACTCAGAGAACATCCTGCTCTTCACCTCTACAAACTCTAAAGCTTCATTATATTAGAGCGTCAACTAAATGCACAGCACACAAGTTTATCATTTTCTATCAAAGTACAGTATGTTCAAAAGTTCACAGCAACTTAATAGGGAGACTAAAATATATCAAAACAAGTTCTTGATTAACAGTAGAGTCGATCTGGTGTATATCAAGATAAAACAACGGCACCATTCAAGAGTCAGAAGACCCAGGAACGCAACAAACCATGGAAATCAGTCTGTAATGGAAAGTGTCATAAAGAATGCAGGGCAGATGAAGTGATGACTGCTCTACAGTTATGTGTAATTGAGGGCAGCTGTGATGGTGCGGCAGTTTGAGGCTCGCTGGAGAAGGACAGGCTGCAGTGGCCTGGTTAGCAGTCCCAGATAAAGCAGCACTCAGAGGAGCATGAGGAACCCGCCTTCTTCCTCTGAAATGGGTCAGAACCTTCATTTCCATGGGTGCAAATAGAACAAGTGTTGCCGAATGCAAACTCAAAACAGTGCGTACAAAGATCTCATTAGAATGATGTATTCAGAAGCTTCTGGCCAGTTTTATTTGAAGAAGCACTAAGAAACACTGTGTCCTAACGAGATGCAACAAGTTTGCAACAATGTGCAATTTGTCTGTCCACAATGTATGTGAAAATGATATGCAGCATGACACTTAAAGCCAATAAGAAAATATTTCATATGTAGTGTATTTTCCAGAATAATTCATGTTTTATTAATCATCTGAACACTCGGGGACTTCCAAGGCAAATTATAGATCTTATGTATCAGAGAAACAAGTGTGCAGCCATCTTTAGAATTTTGTCTTTGAACGTCTGCTTTCACGGTACCTCTATTGCATCGCTGTAGAAAAGTAATTAGCTGGCGAAGTGAATCTACTTATTGTAGAATTAATGAAAGTTATGATGTGCATTGTAATGTTTGAGGTGGATGTCATAAATGCCAGCAGGCCGGGAAGATTTTAAAACAAGCGGTTCATTCATAAATCCATACAACTTTACCTTCACGTGGTGGAAATACAAAAGACAGAACACGGTGCTGAAAAGGGCGGAGCAACATAAGGTCTATATAAAGCAATTAAAGTCAAAAACACACATGAAAACATGCACACATTTTGATTTGTGCCAAATGAGACAGGTACTCGAGCCCAAGTTTATTTGTATAAAATGTTTTCCAAATGTCAGAATTTTCAGTTTCACTTTACATAAATCTGATTCAGCCACTGTTTATGATAAATGCAACTATAATTTTTTTGTTTTATTCTTATATTTCTCATTTCTAAATACTATTACATTTAAAAGATTTGCTGTGGGGTGAGGGAACTATTGTGTTTATAATGTTCATAAATGTTTTGTTTACTGGTATTTTAAATTATTACTCCATTTAAGTGTAAATTATTCACCAATGCAATGATTTTTCTCTCAACAGTGCAGTGACTGACCCGGTGTGACAGTCAGATGCAGTTCATTTTCTGAAAAATATGGTAATAATATGCATTTTTGTGGATTTTGGACCAATGAGATTTTGCTGTGGGTGGGGCTTCTAAGCGCAATGCATTAAAAACAAAGAACCAACAAAATGTTTTGGGCACTTTTTGATTTTAATCAACAGTTGTTTTACTGTGTGGCACATGGTTAGGACACACATTTTACCACAGTCAAATTTATTAAAATTTTAAATCAGTACAAAAAAAAAATTTCCCGGTCCTGCCTTAAAACAAATTAACAAAATGCAAAAACAGTACAATCTTACCAGTTGTAGTATGTCTTCATCTTTTGGCATAACACACAACTCCAGAAACGTATGACTGGAAGTGGAAAGAAATATTTAGGGCCAAAATCAGACTTTTAATCAGAACACATCTAAATGAAGTGTAACACACTCTCACCTGTTCTGGATGAGTCCTATGACCTGCGAGTACGTCTTCCCAATGATGCTCTCGCCGTTCACTTTCACTATCCTGTCCCCTGTTGACAAAGTTCCGTTATCAGGGTTTAGATTATCAGGCATCGATAGGCAAAAGGAAAGGATGTGCTGTACATTTGTAATGATGGTGTAATTACCAGTGCAGAGTCCGGCGTTGTGAGCGGGCCCTCCCTCTTTGACCTGCTTCACAAAGATCGTGTCCATGGGCTCCAGTCTGTTCCGCGGTCTCCCTGGCAACAACAAAAGCAGCAGAGTCACGAGTGGCCCAGATCACAACAAACCAGCTCCGAGAAGAAGCAAGCGGTCACAAGACTGAGCCATAATAAACATTTTAAGTCGCACTAGTTTTTCCAAATGAAACGTTGAACCCATTAATAGAGCGGAAATTCTAGGACTTCATCTAGAAGTGACCCAGCATTCAATGTGACATCCCTCAGCCCCTGAGGGAGTGCTATACTTGGCTTCATCCTGACATAATATGCCAGAACACAGATCACAGATCTAACAGTGAACAACTAACACTACAGATTCCCTGAGGATGACAGTGATGAGACGCTTAGGCACTGGCCCATGTCTACTCACACAGAAAGGAATGAGGATCTCTCTACAACGGACCATTATTTTGTTCAATATCTCTCTGTTAGCCTACTGAAAGGAAAATAAACCTGTAGATTCCGCATAATACATAGACCATCCTTGTCTTGAAATCCACTGTCAGCATGCTAAATCCTTCTTTGAGGCTGCTAAAAATATGAAACAGACCAGTCAACCTCATTAAATGACTACTCTGGTTTTGATATTGATCCATCCTAATTACAATTTGTTTTTCACATCCACTCTGTTTGTTCAGACAGTTAATATCAGGAATATCCACATCGGTTGCTATACTAATAAGGTCAGCACAATGTTGAACGTGTGTTAAAATAGTAGCGGTGGGAGAAAAAAAAAATTGATTCACCTAACTAATCGCGATTCTTTTTAAAAAGATTCAAAAATCGATTGGTTTACCTCAGAATCGATTTTTATCTCATTTTATTTTTCCTAAGAGGTGGTGGGGAGAAGTTAGCGCTTTGTAATTCCAACAGAGGGCAAAATGTATAGGTGTGTTGGACTTGGAGCAGCACCGCGCAGATGATCAGCGTATGACATCAAAGTACCGTGAGAGCGATTCAAAAGCATCAGGAGCTGTCTGTTCTCTGTAGCTCTCGCGGTGCTTTGATAACATCATACAACGATCGTTCTGCATGCGCAGTGCCGCTGCATTAGATGATGTCATATACATTTAAAGCCGGCACGAGAAATCAAAACTACGATGAGGCAGAGGATCAAACCTCCTCCAGAATTCTTTCTGCACCTTCACGTTTTGAATCTCAACTGCCGGGAAAACATGACTGAAACGGTATGCAAAGTAACATAGCACTTTATTTTATTTCAGAAAGTATTTTTTTCTGCTCATTTTGTTGAACATTTGACTATTATATTCATGTGCAAGTTCAGGGTTTTGGTACTTTAAATATACACTGTGTATGTGCATGCTCCTGAAATAAAAGTTTAGAAAGATGTGATGCATTGTTTTTGTTAATATGACTCGTCTTATACAGTCTGTTTTAAGGTTATAGTCCGCTCTTTTCCATTGTCTAGTCTTTAATAAGCAATAGTGACTGCTAAGATGTGGTTTTTTTTTTTTTTCTGTGACAGTCTGTATATTAAGTGTATCATTCAACTTTTTCCCCATGGTCTAGAGCAGTGGTCGGCAACACGCGGCCCTGGCCCGCGCCCGCAGCCAGATTATTTTGATAACGGCTGGTTCTGAAATAGATCTGCCATGACAGCAACAGTTAGGCTACTCACAATCAGAGTATGTGAGCGGAGCGGAGTGGGAGCAGCGTGATTTTGATTGGAGTGAGGAGCGGATTTTTCAAAAGTTGGAGTGTCGCGGTTTTCACTCGCTCCGAGAGCGCTCCACCACCAGCAAAATTCATGCCAACAACCCGTAATATAACTGCATATTTAGCAAGAATTTGTGAGTGGGACATGGACATGAGCGGGAAGTTATAGTTCAAGGAATTTGTTTGTTCCTTCTAGATACTGAATATTTTCAGCAGAAAGCATGATTTCAACAAGTACTACAACACTTATTCACACGCAATTACGCTCTCAATAATGCATTCAAAATAATGTAATCTTACAGTGCTACTTTATCTGTATCCGATTTCGAATGAGCAGAAATCTGTAAGAAATGCATCAATCTGTAGGTAAAAAACTAAAACGTACTGTTATTTTCATCGCAAACAAAATTATACCTTTTAATGCTGACAACCATGTTTGTCATAAGGTAGGAAAAAAGTTTGAACTGTTCCAACATTTATTTTATTTTTTAATATACGCTATGAACAGAACTGTGATATTTAAAATACTTTAGCCGCGGAGCGAAGGCGGCGCGGTGTTTCTGATATCAGTGAGTGAAGAGTTGAGCTGGAGAGGGAAATGGTGAACCCGGAAAGGAGTGATTATTAGGGTTGTTCCAATTCCGATACTAGTATCGGAAATTCCACCGATATCATAAATTCTGGCATCGGTATCAGCGAGTACTTGAACCCATGTACCGATCCGATACCATTTTTAAACAAGACCTATAGTTATGCGCGCTAGCTTTGCTTAACGCTGCAAATCGGAAATCAATTCTTCTTCGCTGCTCAGAATGCAAACACAGGAAGTTGTGCTGTGTTGCCACACAAGCAACCACTATTTAGAGCAACGAAGAAGAAATACAAACGTGCTGGCACATTGCCAGTAAGTTAAATCACTGCATATGCGACTAAATCTTCACCCTGGGCGACTAAATGATGTCTAATATTAGCCACTGGCTAATAAATGATCAGATTTTACTGGGAGTCTTTGTCTAAGTTTAGCACAGATATATTGTCACTCGCTGAACACTCTGAGCGCTTCAGAGTTTCACTCTCTGTCAAGCAATCCATTTTTCAGATCATCTGAATGGATGCGCAGCGCACCTGTATTTGACGTACCGTAAGCTCTAGTGTGAAGCGCACGACTCGCCGTCGCTTTGCTTTTTTCCTCGCACGCAGAGAGAGAGAGAGAGAGAGAGAGAGAGAGGGAGCGAGAGAGTCTTACGTGTAGCGCGTCAATTCTGCATGGTATGTAAACGTTATTCTTTGTTGTATTCTCCTGTCAAAATAACGGAGTTCCTTTGGAATTCTTCAGCTTTTAAGAACTGCCGGGTTCTCCGGTAGTGGGCGGAGCTAATGTGCAAACAACAATCTCATTGGCCGGCGCTCACCTATTATCGTCCCTGTTTTGATTTCAGCAAATAAGTTCAAGCCAATGCAGACAACGTGATTAATACTCATGAATCCAGCAGCTCGTTAATCCTTAGTGCGTTTTATATTGTTCTTAGCAGAATTCATAGTATGATTATTATCTTATCAGTATTATTGATTGTTTTTCCCCATTTTTACAGAAACACTGAATGACCAAAAAAAGCACCACCACCAGTCCAAAATTCAGTTAAAATTACTTTCCAGACTATCTATCTATCCATCTATGGTGAAGCACACCATAAAATAATTGTATCAATTCATACAGGTCTAGTAGTACATACAGCTGTATAACCAGATACACACCCAGGTATCGGATCAGTACTCCGTATCGGCCGATACCCTGAGTCTAGGTATCGGAATCGGTATCGGGAAGGGAAAAAGGGTATCGGAACATCTCTAGTGATTATTAAATGCCCGGAGGGGAAATTGTTGACGCTCCACTCCGCTCACGTACTCTGCCAGACACCACCACACAAATGTGGCTTTTTGTTAATAATGACTGTCCTCCTACAGGATTTAACACAGAGTAACATCTCACTACCAGTTACAAAAGACACTGTAACAGTCTGTCACAGACAATTGTAGTTGCATTTTTCATCAATTCATTTCTTAAATTATCCTTTGACTATGTTCTGGCCCGCCATCTAGTGGTGAAATTTTTTTCGCAATACATATAGTATCGGCACCTAAGTATCGTGATCGTATCAAATCGGGAAGTAGGTGTATCGTCCCATCCCTATAAAATAGACAGCTACACACACAACAGCACAATGAGCGTGACATTACAAACACTTTAGGTTAGGGAACGCTATTCACCATTAACTAGTTTCTTATTAGCATGCATTGCTAGCATATTGGCTGTTTATTAGAACTTATAAAGCACATTAATTCCTTATTCTGCATGACCCCATTCCTAAACATGACTACTACAACAATCAATCGATCTATATGTAGATTAGTAACCATAAGCCAAATCCTAATCCTCACTCTAACCATATAGTAAATGCATGAGGCTAATTAATATTACTCAGTATTTAAAGGGGTCATATGATGCGATTTTATGTTTGCCTTTCTCTTTGGAGTGTTACAAGCTGTTTGTGCATACAAAAGATCTGTAAAGTTGCAAAGATTAAAGTCTCAAACCCAAAGAGATATTCTTTATAAAAGTTAAGACTCGTCCACGCCCTCCTAAAACGGCTCATTCAAACACGCCCCCACATGTCTACGTCACGGTGTGGGAAGATTTGCAAAACACCGCCCAAATCTTTATGCAATGAAAGGCGGCGTAACTTTTATTCTCGCTGTAGTATTGTTGTTGCCGCCGCCATGTCGTGGAGATGCTGTGTGTTTTGTTGTGAAAGCAAAAATACTTTGTTCGGCCTTCAAACATAGCGGCATTGCACTTGGTTCTTATCAATCATTATAAATGAATATGTTTTAATATACATGCTGCTAACTTGGAAATTCCAAGATATACGAGCAAAAATGCTCCTAACAGTTCTGCAATACGACACAAACAAGAGTGCTGTTTTTGTTTCATTTCTGTGTTCGAAACTTCAAATCCAAATCCGCATTGGCTTGGGTGAATCACTGATTCATTAAGCCATTCATGAAACAGTCATTTGATTCGCTCCTGAAGGATTCAGCTGTTTTGAAAGAATCGTTTGAATGACTCAGTGACTCAATCATGAAGACTTGCTGCCACCTGCTGGCGGTTTTAAGTTTCCCGTCTAAAAGGCATATTACATTCTTTTCCAACATATTTCTATATTTAGAATTGAAAACGTTAAGCTGATAACATTATTTATGCAATTATAAATAGAGTCTAAATGTATAAATGCCACATCCAAATGTCACTTCATGCAGCTTCTGTGCAGTGCTAAGGTGAGTTTTGTTTACATCATTTCATGGATAACAATAGCCAGTCATTCATTCACATTAATGAAGTATTCAGAGAAAAATCTTGTCTGTTTTGATTGATTCATTTTGTAGAATTTAATTTTAAATTAACACAATACTGCATGGTATCGTGATACTACTTGGTATTGTGATACTTCAGCTGGTATAGTATTGTAAGACATTTTTATGGTATCGTGACAACCCTACAGTCTGGTGCTTTTGACTCGCAGCCTGTAAGCACATTTCGGCATCACAATATGGTAAGGGGCGTAACATTTCCGCGCTTGAGGTATTCGGCCAAATCACAATGCACTTGATAGCTGGCCAATCAGAGCACACATCACTTCTCAGAATGATGAGCTTTGTAAAAATCTGCGAGTTTCAGAAAGGTGGAGCATAGAGGAGCAACAATAATGTATAGTATGCAGAAAATAATGTTTTTTTTTTTTTTAACCTCGAACCATGTAAACATTGCATTACACCAAATACACAAAATAATGTTCTTTTTAGCAACATCATATGACCCCTTTAAAATGTAGAATTACACTAACAAGGACACCTTAAAATAAAATGTAACCGTATAATATTAAATATTAAGCAGCACAACTGTTTTTAAAATTGATGTGTTTCTTCAACAGCAAATCAGCATATTAAAATGATTCCTGAAGGATCATGTGATGCTGATGACTGGAGTGCTGATGCTGAAAATTCAGCTTTGCATCACAGGAACTAATTTAATTTTAAAATATATTTAAATGGAAAACAATGGTTTTAAATGTTATTTTTCATCAAATAAAAGCAGCCTTAGTGAGCAAAGGAGATTTCTTTCAAAAACATTAAAAGAAAATACCCCACACTGTAGACTACCAATTAATTAACCAAAAACAGATTTTGCTACCTGTTTGAACAAAGTCTTAGAACCACTCAGATATGCCCAGAATTCATCATGGCACCAACACAGACAAACTCACTTGGCATAACCCCTTTCAGTCTTTTCTGGAATTTAACAATGGAAAACTGAGATCTGAGATCAATTAAAAGAGTGTAGTTGAGCTGCAGGTGCATGTGTAAATCAGCCTTTAGAGACAAGAAACTCTTTATTCTAAACACTGTTCCAACATTTGGAAAAGGGCAACACTGAGGAGATCAAGAACATTTCTGTCACTGCATAATGTCCCATACCAAGTTATGGCATCTTCCTCGTAAAACTGTAATGGCTCCAGCAGTTCACCAGACAGGACTGGGTGTGCAACAGGTTAGGATTGTAATTCTCTTTCTTTTTGCTTGAGGTCTTGCATGTGCAGACTGCTGCCCTGCTTCTCCAGCAATGTGAAGCTTTTGTAAAGATTTAATGCGCCCTCTTGTGTTCACTGTCATACACTGCAGTCGTCAAATATAAAAACACATTTACCTCAGGAATGTGAACAAATGTACCAGTACTGCCACGTTTTTTGCATTTGGCACATAATTCATATTCATACTCATAACATCACACTAACCAAAAAATGTGTACAGGTATCAGAAATAACAAAAAAACAGTAATGCACCAATGATAGCAAATGAAAGGAAGAGAAAAAACACCCACAAACTAATCCCAATGATTGCTTTGCACAACCACATGAGAAGTTAAATTTGACATAGATGCATGTCAGTTATGCAATATGTGCACTGGAGTTCAAGTTTCTTTCTCTTGCTGAGAACATGAAACAATGACTCATTCTTATACTGTCCAAAGCAGATGGATGGCAACATGGGAAAATTCTGACACAAACGATTCTGCATGCAAATAAAAACCAACTAAAACCAGCACAGAAATTCACAACTACAAACCTTTAACCACATTTTCAGACAGGTAAAACAGGCCTGAAACTTGAATATTTCTAGCTCTCGCGCAGCATGCAAATTTAATATTTTACTATTACATACCCTGGTGTAAGCTGTTTTGCCTTACTATGTTTTGCATACAAACCAGAGACACTTTTAGTGACGTTATGTAAGACTCGTGAGCAATGTGGACTCTTCTAGGCAATGTAAATCAAGTTTCACAGTGCCATGTGCTCGCACTAGATATGATAATGTTGAAAAAAATAAATTTAATAATGCCTTTTTTTTTTTTTGATTTGGACTACTGAGCGAATCATTGGTACAACCCTCCCTATTCTCCAAGCACTGCACTTATCAAGAGTGAGTAAAAGGGCGGGTAAAATCACTCTGGACCCTCACATCCAGCACACTCCCTCTTTGAACTGTTGCCGTCTGGTCGACGCTACAGAGCTCTGAGCACCAGAACGGCCAGCACAGGAACAGTTTCTTCTCTCAGGCAATCCATCTCATGATCACTTGACAATAAACGTGGAACACACAACACTATTATACATTATTTATTTAACACATACTTATTTACATTCCAAATTTGCACATATACCTGTACATACATAATTGTCTATATTATATATTGGGTTTTTGCTATTTTGTACATTGTCTATTTTGTATATTATTCTTTTTATTATCTGTGTCCTGTCGTTGTCATTCTGTTGCACTGTGGAGCTTCTGTCACTATAACAAATTCCTTGTGTAAACATATCTGGCAATAAAGCTCATTCTCATTCTATTTCAGTTGTGCTGCACAGAACATAATGAACAACAGTAGCAGTTCCTGTCTCAATTCCACGCTTTTCAATGACCAAAGTAAAAGCATGCAGTGGGTTCAAATCCTTAACCCTTGGCAGCTACAAAAAATACATTGATGTATTGGATACAGTTTATGCTATAGGCGTGAGAAGGGGTGTGATATTACAGGTACTTCTCTTGTGCATAGCTCTACACTTTAGCACGATGCCAGATTAGCCTACGTTAAAGAAACCCTGAAATATGTAGGTCAGATACTTGTATGACGCACCGACTCCAACATGCAGAAGAGCATTTAACGAGGTTTGTGCACCACAACAGGCCAAAGATAATGACAAAGCATTTATAGACCTAAAGCTCAGTGTGAATCTCCTCTGAGGAAAGTGGGGCATGTTTTGAGGACCCAGCAATGGAACACAGCAGGGATCTTTTGGGAGACAATCATTCCGTAACTATTATGTCCTGCACCTGGCCTCTCTCTACATTCTTCCACTATCAATAAAACAAAAATTTCCAAAGAGATGTGCTTTCCTCCTCATATTCTTCATTCTTTATAAAGAATGCAGTTTGTCTTTGAAAGTTCCATTCTGAGTGATTTGTTGAAATGCTGTGGGCATTACAACCTCGCTATAATTTAAAACAAACAAATCTATGTAGGTCACAGTTTATCTACACTGTAATGAAGTCAAACAGACAATGTGGCACAATGTTGGGGATCTGTATTGCTGTGGAAGTCGATATTGCTGTAGCGAGGATGCTTTAAAGGAGATGAATGCAGAGATGCATGAGCAGGTTTTAGTCATCCAAAGTGCCAGATGCATTTAATTAAAAGTTTTAAAAATACATTAAAAAAAAAAATAGCATGTATCAAATCTCCTGTGTTCACTCAACTCCTTTCCAGCTCTTTCATAATGCAAGAACATGTCCTATATGATAACTAGTCATTCAGACAACTCACTGTCTAGCTAATTTTGAAAGGAACTGTATACCCCTAATTAAATGGCAGGAGACTAAAGAAAAAAAGAAAAAAGAAAAATGGTTTTTACAGGCAAGCTCTTTTGCAACAAAATGATGCAATTTTTAAAAACACACCTAAGGTCAAAAGTTCAAACAGTAGAGGGGGAGAGGTTGAGCGAGGGAAAGAATCTGGCAGAGTTATTTCTGGCAGCAATGGGCGGTTGTGCTAAACCGTGTCACAAGAGCTATCATGTAATGCAAGGTGAATAAAATGCAATCCTTGAGGGAACAATTGCACTCATTCAAGCTTTTAGGGTACAGAGATGCACCGGCCAACCAGTCATCAATCGGAACCGCAGTTTGTTTTTTTGGCCAATTTCTGCTCTGACTTGCACACAAACTACATCGCAATCATTTCCCAAAATGTAATTTGTGTGGAAATACTACAAAGTCTGTAAACAGGACATTAACAGAGGCAAGAGATGGGACAAGCTGAGAAAAAAAAATACTGTACACGGCAGATCAAACTCACTGTTAGCAAAATACTGGATGAAAATACTAAATATTGAATTGAGTGTTTATATGAATGTATCTCTGAAGGGAACCGACCGTCTTCAGAAGTTGTGATGGCATTTTCTTTCCATCAACCTCCATTTAATGCCTATTAGTGTTTACAGGGAAACCTAGGAAATACTATATTTATGCAGGTCCACTTCATGTACTTCTGTGGATACTTCATGCACTTAATTGTCACAGCTTTGATTATGTAGCAAATAGTGGGGGGGGGGATATCAGGACTCCAATACTGGGTTACAAAATAACCTTGTAAAATACACAAGACGGCAGAGTACATAGTGTGTAGTATGCATGCATAGTGTATAGTATGCCATTTGGAACAAAACTACAGTTTTATGTTACTGAAAGTGATAACTTACCCCTGTGACCATGGTCTTCATCCTTAAAAAAAAAAAAAATATTGAATTTGTTTGTTACAAAATACACAAATCGTATAGAATGAAAAATATATTCGTGATTGAAAGAAGATGTTTTAAACAGTGATGAATGATGCACACTACCTTAAAACTGGAGTTCACCGCAGACTCCGGTGGGTACACAATGAAGTGACGCAGAGTGAAGCCAAAGCCTTGTGAAGTGCGGCGCAGACGAAGAGTCTTAGGCCCTGGCCAGGAAAATGGCTCATCCTCCAGCTGGAAGAGCACTCCAGAAGAATCATCCTGATCCACCACATCCTACAGACGAACAGATGAAATCATGAGGAAAAAGGGCCACCGAGTACAACAGATCGACAAATACAGATTTCAGCATACTAAAACAATTAAATGAGAAGCGATTCATTTTATCTTATGTTTTTTTATCATATGTGAGAGACAATTAAAAAGACATTCATTACTACATGTATATACTCAAAGCAACTTTGAAGGGTTCTTAATAAAACACAGGAAGGAGTAGTTATGAAGATTCCTATAACAATAAAACCGATTTGGGGTCCTAAGGAGATAGGACCTTGTATGACACAGAAAATAATAAAATCCGTAAATTTCAGTGATGCACCGCAATGAATTTTCCTGAAAACCAAAATTAAAGTTATCATTTAGCTGAAAAACTACAGCCACTAGGGGTGGGCAATATAGCCTCAAAATTATATCACGATATTCAAGAATATTTGCAATAACGTTATACAAAAAATATGGAACAACGTTTTATTGGTGATTGCAGCTGGCAGGCAGCAGCATTTATTAGTGCAAACACAGTGAAGGGCATTTTTCATCCTTTTCCAATGAGCTACTGTCATTGATGACAGACTACCTAATTCAAAGTCTAAATCTATTGTCATAAGGTGGCAGAAGCAGCATTATAGTGCAATAGTAGTGACCAGTTGGCCAAGTTACTTTTTTTTTTTTTTTTTTTTTTAGTAATTAGTTATAGTTACTTCTCACAAATAGTAACTGAGTTGCATCATCATAAAAAGTAAACAATTACCAGGGAAAGTAACTATTGAGTTACTTTTTTTTTCAACCCTCAAAAACAGAGACAGCCACCCACGGCTAAAAATAACTATTGTTCTTAAATTTTAATAACTTTTGAACCGCTAATCCTATCTGAATGCTTTAAGTGTCGTAAAGCAGAGATTCTCCGCTTTTCAGAGATTTGTCTCAGTTGGATATTCAGAGGTAGAGTACGTGATTACGTCATCACATTTTGACAACATTAGCCCCTTTCGCACCGCTTTAGTTCCAGAACTAAAAGTACAGTACTAAAGTACTGGGACGATTTTTCGCGAACTATTTCCCAGACCATTTAAAGGGTTGCATTCGCACCGACAGTGGGTACTAAGAAGTGACGTAAGCCGGTCGACAGCGACGTCATTTGTGCGCGGCGTTCAACAATTAAAATAAAGAACAACGTTAACAACAGGAGGATGGAGGACGCTGTGATCGGAGCTGTGTTGTTGTTGTGTCTTGCGGGGTTCACAATAATGGACATGAAATGTCGACGTAACTTAGGCTATACGTTAAGCGATTGAAAGATCGAAAAGGAGTTCAAAATGTTCAAAAGTGCCTGCACTTCTTTTTTTTTTTTTTTAAGTGCCTGCACTTCAGCGTCCGTCCATCTATCGCTGTTCTCCATTCTTGCGAAATATAAGTTGATGCGATGTTTACACAGTATGTGTTTACACGGCGTTTTAAATCATGGCGGTAAGGGCATTTTCATACGCGTTTAGCCAATCAGCGTACACTTACGTCACGATAGTTCCTATGGAACTGTTTTAGACCCTACTCTGAAGTAGGAGCTAATTTAGTTCCTCCAAACGAGTTCCGGGAACTAAAACAGTTCCTAGTTCCCGCGGTGCGAACACGCCAAAAAGCGGGTAGTTCCACAATTAGTTCCGGTACTATGAAAAAGTTCCTGCGGTGCGAAAGGGCCTATTGATTGGTCAGAAGAAACCAATGCTCTTCGTCCCTATGAGCCAAACAGGAGCAATTGTTGAGGCTAAGTCCCACACCTGTGCCCAGATTGGTTCAAACTGTCACATATTCAACCAATAAACATAGGTTTTGGTCTTTTGAACCATTGTTTAGCGTGTTTCTATGGGAATTTGAGCAACGCAAAGTGAAAGTAAAGTCTGTCATGCGTGCATGAAAACAAATACAAAAAAAAACACTTGCACTCTGAACTCTGAAAAAGCCCAGAAAAACACAGGACAGAGCACTTTGGCATAAAATAAACCAAAAGCAAGGATGAAAAAGTGGTACATATGGGATAAAGCACTGGAATTTAGGTATTCGCGTCACGAGGCGATGTCCCGGTAAAATCAATTCTGACACAGAGTGCGGCCAGCCAGTTTTATTAGGTAAATAATACTTATATAGTTAATAAAGATCATTTGCACTATTTATTTCTATTGCACTATATATTTCTCATCCATTTTGCATGTAGTTTGTGAATCATTTGCACTGCTTGTATTTTTGTTGCACAAGCCAATTTTTTTACAACTTGCTGCACTGTGTGTGTTTGTGGTTCATACTCAGATTGAAAAAATTTTTTTTCTGGAGAAAAAAAAAGTACATTTTTAACTGTATTTTGTTATTATTATTATTATTATTATTATTATTATTATTATATAACACCGTTTACATTCTTTACTCCCTAAATGTTTTTTTGTATACGTCTATATTGTTAGTAAAGTAAATAGACCTGTTTTTCACTGAAAAGCGCCTATAACAATATTGTAATAAATGGCTATAACTTGCTTGGGAGATGTTATATGTAGACAATTTAATTTGGAAGTGTAAAACACACAGATACAACTTTTTAAAGAAAAAAAATCCAAACTGTTCAAGTTTCTGTTCAAGTACACAGTAAAAAAACCCCACCAAATTATTGCTTGCGTTTTTCTTAGGATTCTGGAAATTTGTTCATTCTTAGAGAAAACAAAGGGAAAATTGGGACTTTAAATTAGCTTGACTGAGACTTCAAGTTCTCCTGTTTATAATGATATATGGCACTTGATGCCGACTACTAGAATAGGTCTGAAAAAAACAAAAGTACAGGAGTGTCAGTTGCCCCCAAAAATGTTCTGTCTTTAAGGGTTAAATGTGTCAAATAACTTGGATGCCTCCAATATTAAATGTTAAAAATGAACGAAATGGACACTACATGGAATAAATTATTATTCTTAAACATTGTACACTAATACAAAACAACAATTTAAAAATACTTATTTAACACTGATTTTTTTTCTAAACATTCTAGCAGATATACCAACAAACCACAATTTAACTTAAAATTAATAAGTTAGTAAAATAATATTTTGTGGCCATTTTTGAGACCCACTTCATGCAAATAAATGCAGCCTTGCTGAGCAGAAGGGAATTATTTTAAAACATTAGAAAATATTACAGATCCCAATTTGAACACTGTGTGAACGTTATAATAAATGTATTAATAGAGCTGTTGTAATTATTATCATTATTGTCTTTTTAATTTTATTTAACAGAACATCATTAAAATTACAATAACATTTATGACTGTTGATGGAGTTTTTATTTTGAAGGAAATCCGCAGGAAGTCCTCAGTGCTTCTTTATGTTGGTTGACAGCAGCAGATTTATAAATTATTCTCATTACTAATTTGGGAAGATTCACGTATCACATGGTCTCATGCCTTGTAAAAATTCGTAAGTGTTACTGAGCACCTCCGTTTCCGCGGAGATTTCCCTCGCGGTTTGTACTTTGAACCCTGGCTAATGAGACAGCGTCGAGAGCTCCTGCAGCGCTGTTTGAACATGCAATTCATGCGTGTATTAGAAAACATAACATTCTGCAGTGTATTTAATTGTTAAAGGCCATTTTGCGATTTTAATCATACAGTAACCAGCAACAACCACCTCTTCCTCTTCTCATCGGAGACATGCGATGCAGTACTAAATGGTCTCTCGCTGTCGGTGCTTGTAATGATTTTAGTGTCTTTCTCTGACAGTTTTAAATGCTTCGACATCTGATTGAGTCTATTTGATTCGACATCTGAGTGCGTCTATTTGATTGTGTCACGTCATAGTTCGATACAATTTATTCTGTCTTTTTGTTTATTTTCGGCCGAATAATTTCGGCTGCAGAACAATCCGTGCATCCCTAGTAAATGCGTCACCGTGTCGCTATATCATTAATATCACGATGAGACACTTTTTTTATCATGTAAAAATTTAAACCGGTATTATCGTGGACAGTATATGATACGGCACACCCCTAACAGCCACCATGTTTTGCTGGCATTAATGATGTAAATCTCCTCTTTTTTTTGTGAAAACGAAAATGTATTTATTATTTTATTAACTTTAACAAGGCTCAAGTGGCGTTAATACAAAAATATTCACTTTTCACACAAGACAGTCAATATGCATCACTTGAGTCATTTCAAAGCCATTTCACCCAAAAAATCAGCGCAAAAAAAAAAACCTGGGTCCATCTGGGTCTATGCATTACTAGCAGTTTTAGCCTGCTCAGACCAGTCCAGATCGTGCTGTGTTGCCACTGACATTCACACCAATGAATCACTTCTGTGAGCAAGAAAGCACCGAACAAGAGATCTGCTGGCTTTCACAGGCAGAAGCAATGGACAAACCACACCCCGGAGAAACAACATAACTTGCTGCCCATGAGGTAGAAGTACAAATTCGAGAAACTAAATATGACAGTCAAATCAATTCTGTATAGATTGTATAGACGTATAAGTAAACATTTTAAACAGCCTAGTCAACAAACTACAGCAGGATCACCACAAAGATGAATCAGATCTGCTATGACATCACCATCATCCTTGACATTTTCCTCTTCATACTGAGGAACGCCCACTGAAGGTTGAGTCGGGACTGGCCTGATGTCATGTCTGCAGGGTGTGGGTGATGTTTCATGCCTCATCTTAAGTTAATTTCCTTGTGGAGCATATATATAAGGATAATAGACACCACACACCAGTCCCCCCCACAGTTTTGCTGGCATTAATGATGTAAATCTCAACTTTTTTTTGTGGAAACCTGTTTTTCTGAAAATGAAAATGTATTTATTATTTTATTTACTTTAACAAGGCTCAAGTTGTGTAATTAGCTCATGATGATGTCTGAGGCCTTGAGCTTCCTCTGGCTCTTCGTGCCTTTCTGTTCCACAGTGAGCATCCTGCTTCTGGCATGCACTGCTCTGTTTATGGAGTATTTATAGCCTCACACCTACCTGATATTCACACCCTACCCCTTTACTGCCAAATCTCCTCCAGCAGAGGTGTGAGACATCAAATATTCCTTCACCATAAACACAATCTGGCATCTGAATCGCCACAACTGGTGATGTGAACTGGTTCACGATTATGTGACCCTGTTGCATGAAGTAGGGACCAACTGATTTATTTGAGTGTCTTACAACCAATATGCAGAGACATTTTTTTTTAATTTTACCACAATAACTTTATTAGAATATAAAAATTAAAACAAACAATGATAACAGTACCTAATATTGATAATTAAAGGGGGGGTCCAATCCATGTTGAGTTATTTACACTGTTAAAGAGTTGGATTCTCATGCTAAACATGGCCAAAGTTTCAAAAAATGATTTGGACGTATTTGGAGTATTTCTGTGCCAAATACACACTTCCAGGTTTCTTACAAGTTTTAGAAAGCATGGCTCTTCATGACATCACGAAGGGTGGAACTCCTTGTATGGACACTTCTGCCGGAAGAGCGCGCCCGTGCACACGTCGACCGGAGCGAGAGCAAGAGCGCGCCCATCAACGCGCTTCATTCGGCAGCGCTGCACAGGACTCGCTCGGGAAGAATGTCTCCAAAGAAGTGTGTTTTTGGTTGTAAGGCAAAGATAACCTTGTTCAGCTTCCCGAAGAACCCAGCATTACATGAACAATGGTTGCAGTTTGTTCTTCTGGGGCAGCAACGGAGTTTAAGTATGTTTGTAGATGAACGTTTTATAAGCAAGGTCCAGTTCGATGCTGGATTTGCACATCGTTTGATACTGAAAGATGGAGCAGTCCCAGCTTTAAAAGATCCCGGTCATGATTCAGAACTGCAGATGGTAAGTGAAACGGAATCAAATGTCTGTGTTTTGTTGGTGATTGGCGCTCAAGTGCTCATCATTCTGTGCATTTAGAAACTAATAGAGACTTCAAATTCTCCCCCTTGGGACATACATGGGACATACCATTTATACTGATATATTTTTATGTGGTAAACGTATCTGAAAAATAACGAAGGACATGGACTGAGCTGCTGCAGAAAAATGCATGATCTAAGTTGCCCTAAACATGAGGCAAGCTTTATATTAAGCTCTTCAAATGAAATCACAAACATAAACGGCTTTCCCTCACGTAAGAGGCATATGCGGTTTAATTCATTTGAGATATGTATTCCTCAGCATATAACTTTGATCTTACATTTGTATCCTTAACTGTAAATTTCTGAAATTCACACAAGTACTTCCATTTCACAAAAAGTCTCTCATCTCTTGACAGCAAGCAAGTCAGTGCTAAACTTCAGATAAATCACTGAAGGAATGCCGCCATGCAAATGTGTGTCAAACAGACAGTCACAATTTAATAGGAGCACAATAATTCTGACTGAAATATAGGGCCTACATTTTTCTTCATTTTGCATATAAAAATGCAATTCATTTACAATACCAAATCATCAAGTGGAGAATGAAGAGTGTTTTGCAGCTGGTTGCAGCAGTATTGACAGATTTCTATCTTTTTAATTTAAAGGCAGAACCACAGATTTTTTCCAAAAAGCACCATTTAATTAAAAAGAAACAGAAAAATTCCTTCTGCCCCGAAAACATACCGAACTGCAACTTTAAAACCAAGGTGCAAATCGAACCATCATTTGTGTATCATTTTAGCCCTACTTTCCACTATGAAGTGAACTTTAGCTAGTTTGAAGAAACAAGCAACATTGCCCAAAAGTTCATCTGCAGTCCCATGTGCAACACTGAGCAAAAACATCTGCTGATGTTTGTTAGGTATTTGCAATTGGAAGGAGGGCTGCAAATTTATTATCCCTCTCATGACTGGTTGATGAGCTCACTGCTGGAAAGAAATGGAAGAAACATCCTAAGCTTTTATCAGGTGTATGCTAGAGAACATTGACTCAACAGTGATGCATAGCAGGATATGGGGCTTTGGTCTATTACACAAGTAGGCTTAAGGTTCCTTGAGCGGCTGGAATATGTTCGCAGTGTGCCAAATTCTGATACGAGGAGCCGAGTCTTTGAGGAATGAGTTAATAAGTGTGAAACACAGCGAGTGCACATGAAATCTGAGAGCCTGCGTGAACTTTCTGTTTCTGTCAAGAGCTGTGACAATTTCCAGAATACTGCACTCATATACTGCGGCACAGTAGTAAAGATAAATCCAGAATGTTTTAGACAGCAGTGTGCAGTAAAGCAGGGAGTGTTGTATAATGGACTGCCACCACCATATCACCCTGCAGCCCAAGACTGGTTGCCCATTGAAGCCAAGTAGGGTTGAGCCTAGTCAGTATGTGGATGGGAGACCTCCTGGGAAAACTAGGTGGCTGCTGGAAGAGGTTAGTGAGACCAGCAGGGGGTGCTCACCCTGTGGTCTGTGTGGGTCCTAACGGCCCAGTATAGTGACGGGGACATTATACTGTAAAAAGCACCGTCCTTCGGATGAGATGTTAAACCGAGGTCCTGACTCTCTGTGGTCATTAAAAATCCCATGACACTCATCGTAAAGAGTAGGGGTGTAACCCCGGTGTCCTGGCCAAATTCCCTCCACTGGCCCTTGGCAGTCATGGCCTCCTAATAATCCCCATCCACTGAATTGGCTCTACGACTCTCTCTTCTCTCCACCTGTAGCTGGTGTGTGGTGAGCGCAATGGCACTGTTGTACTGTGGCTGCTGTCGCATCTTCCAAATGGATGCTGCACACTGGTGATGGTTGAAGAGAGATACACAATGAAAGCACTATATAAATGCCTCATTCATTCATTTCTGGCATAAAGGTAATGGAACTTCACAGATGCCAAACTTAAGCTGATGTGATAAGCTAACAGCTAAACATGAGCTGTAACTCTCTGAATAACCCTACCAGTGATGATGTCAGCAGTTATGGAGTACTGAAGCAGCTCAGTCTTTTCTGAAAGATCTTTAGGACCTTTTTTCTGTTGCATCTTTTGTCTAAAAATGGTTTAAAACATCCACAAGAACATACATGAATCCATAATACCATACATAAACATACTACTATTCAGAAGTCTGGGATCAAGAAACTAATACTTTTATTCTCCAAAAACCTATTCAATTGATCAAAAGTTACCGCAAAGACTTTTATAATGTTTCGAATATTTATATTTCAGATAAACTGATTTTTTTTAAACTGAAAAAGTGTTTTATGGTTTCAACAACAACAAAAAAAATTGAGCAGCAAATCAGCATATTAGAATGATTTCTGAAGGAAAATGTGACACTGAAGACTGGAGTAATGATACTGAAAAAGTAGCTTTGCGTCACAGGAATTACAGAAGTTACAGTTTAAAATATAATCAAATAGAAAAATACTTATTTTAAATTGTAATGATATTTCACATTACGATTTTTCTGTATTTTGAGCCTTATTGAGCATAAGATACTTTCAAAATTATTTAAAAAAAAAAAAAAAAAAACCTTACCTTGAACAAAGGTATTATTAAATGGTATTATTTCTAACTGAAGTGAAAATGGTATTATTTCTAACTGAAGTGAAACAACAAAGCAGCTGTATTTGCACTGGTACCAGATGCACCCTTAACTTATGTATAATCCTTTTCACATTATAAGTATGGCCTGAATAAAAACTAAGCAAAAATGCCTGATGAATGCTAAAGGCATAATTTTGACAACACAGCAGTCATGCTGTGGCGCACAGCTGGACAGGATCCATTCACAGTGTGTCAAGCAAGAAAAACTACAGGACGACAACACAAGATAGCATTAATTATTGAATATTTCACACCCACATAGAGTCTATTTTGGATCATGCCCTCAGAGCAAACTGGAACTTTTCCCTGGTCATGGAAATTAATATTCAGAACCAGTGTATGCAGATTTAGGCAAAATTGCTAGTGTGCCTTTCATGTGAGATCACAATCCCAACCGGATGCAGATCAGGAATAGTGCTCAGTCATGCAGAATGGATGCGACGGTATTGCTTTGGAAAGTAGGGGCAAGGCTTAACTACTCCAAACAGATGGACAGGGAGGAGCTTCAGCACAGATAGTCCTGCACTTTACAGTATGTGACAGACCAAACTAATAAATACTCCACTAACACCTCTATGTGCCAAAACCCCCATAATTAAATGGCCACATCTCAGCCTGCCCAGAAGGGAAGTGGAAGAGTTTGTGAATGTGAGGAAAAATTTCAAATGGGCATTTGTCGTCATGTGGTGTTGCAGATTAATTAAGTGGTTAAAACTGAACAAGACGTCATTTGTCAAAATATGTAGTTAAATTTTCTCCGTCAGTAACTTTCGTTGAACAATATTTTGCAAGTGTAATATCTACACCAACTGTCAACTAGCACATTGCAGCGCATGAAGATATAGCAGCATGATTTTGACACTGATAGCACCTGTAACACTTAGAGAGGACAAAGTTGACTGTCCTTAATTCGATGTGAATTATCTAAATTCATAATGTGGTTAGAACTCCAGAAGACCACCCAAACCATCCGTCCAGCTCACAGGAACTGCTGACAGATGAATACAAGGTAACTAAAAGCGGCACTACTCCCCGCAAACCACAATGCTTGGCAGGCCTGTGTTTTCCTCTCCAATGGTAACAGTGCTCATATCCTGTTAGGGGAATACCAGAGTATATTTAATTGTGACAGTATCAAGTGAGTTGATGGTAAAAAAATACATGTTACTCTAACCTTTTCATAAAGGGTTTATTGATAAATACCACACCATGAACTGGGCAGAAGCACTAAAATTCATAAACAGTTCATCAGGCTTTCCATTATATTTCAAATCTTCTGAGGCCAGATGAAAGCTTGATGCGAACCTAAAGTTGTTATTTGCTTATATTCTTTTCTGGCAACTGTAGAATATTCTACATTCCATATGTTCGAACAGGTGCATCGCGATGGCTCATGTGACATAGCATCAACAGCACAAACCCCAAAGGGACGCATCGATATATAACTTTTGATAACAACTAAAACAGACTTTTTTGTCCTTCTTGAAGCTTGACACAGGTTTACAACAACACGAGTTGAGTAAATGACGGCATTTTTAGATTAACTATTTTTTTAATATGGTTGTGATTTCTCTTTATTTTCATTCCATGCTTGATAAATGGATTTGGGTATTTTGGGGCAAGATAAATTATGAGGTGTAGAAACTGTGTACAATCTTTCTGCTGTTATTTTTACATAATTAATGCTAAATACCTTCAAGGCACAGAAGACTGTGTGTGTGTGTGTGTGTGTGTGTGTGTGTGTGTGTGTGTGTGTGTGTGTGTGTGTGTGTGTGTGTGTGTGTGTGTGTGTGTGTGTGTGTGTGTGTGTGTGCCTGGCCCACCGCCTCTTTTCATCGCATTGGACTGAGTTTAAGTAGTCGTGCCACTCACGCATAACAGATGTCACATGTTTCCTCCTAACCACCTGATGGATGAGGGTTTTACTCAATCACATATATTAAACAATATCCAAAGAGAGTGAGAATATAAATCAAGGCAATAAACAATACCAATGATTCAAACTAATATAATGGAAGAATATTTACATCAAAGATGGGGTGACACTCTAAAGATAGATCGTAAACCGAAGTCATATGAAAACAAATTCTTCAAAAGGGCAAATAATTACAAAAGGGGTCACAACATTGTAACACACACACACAAAAAAAAGAAAAAGTCAAATATCAGTCAAATAATGAACTTTGGCCATTCTTTAGTCCATCACTACGATCTGACTGAATAGATCAGTGCTTCTTAAACCTGTCCTGGATGTGCTGACTCAACTCATCAGCTCTTCAGTACAAATTAAAGTGCCCCTATTATGGGTTATGAAAGGTTCAGATTTTGGTTTTGGGAGTCCCCAACAACAGGTTAACATTCATGCATCATTTTCTTATAATATGCATTTATTTTTACCTTATTTGCTCAACAACTCCCAAACGATTCGTTCAACGATTCATTTGCCCAAACCCCTCCTTTGCCTGACGCTTATGCGGGCAATATGCTAATGTTTCATGTTGATGTCAACATGAAACGGCTTGGGATTTGTTTTAAAAATTACTCATTTCAATTATTCAGAGTCCACTCAATAACTTTATACACGGAGCACTTTCAGATTTAAAACTTTGCAGGATGTTTTCATTCACTTTTAACTGTGTTACACACTGCATGAAAGGTAATTTTCAAAAGTCCATAATAGGGGCACTTTAATACATGAATGCAAGGCTGCAACTAACCATTAATCAATTAATTAACTTATATAATACAATACAATAAAGTATCTATCAGTAATACACATTTCCATTTCCAGAGTCCAACATAAATTTAGCTAAACAAAGTGAAAAAAAAAATATTTTTAAAAATTCGAAACATGAACAAGTCACATCCATAATTCTAACTCAGGCAACCATAGTGGCAATATTCATAACACTGGGACGTATTATCCCAATTGACTGTGTTAAATGAGTCAAATCGAGGCGTGAGTTCTTCCATCAGATCTTTATAACATTAAATATTTTGTAACAGAGTGTCATCATAAAAAGGGTTACTAAAGGCCTTCTGAAGCAAATTCTGAAGTAAATTCTGAAGTGATTTATATAAGCAAATTATGTTATTATAAGATAAATGCCCTATTTAAAACTTTATAAACCGGAATCTCTAGCTTCCACTAACTTTCGTATGAGAATTCACGAGAGAGTGGCGTTCCAGCATATGATGTAGGATGTAGGCTTAGCGTAAACTCCTATGAGAAGTGAAGAATGCAGAAGCGCAGAGGAGAGAGCAAACAAAACACCGGTCACGAATTAGAAGTAGGAGCCTACTAAATGAGGACTTGTAAAGGATTTCCAAATAAAACAAGAGGAGACTGGTTTTCCTTTGCTGTAAACAAAACTTGGTTCTCACAAGACTAGCTTATTCTCACCGGAACTTACACTACTCCTACGTCATCCGCTGGAATGCCACTCTCTCGTGAATGCGCGTACCACAGTAAGCGGAAGCTAGATATTACGGTTTATAAAATTTTAAATACGGATATTTTTCTTAAACGCATCGATTCCATTCAGAAGGTCTTTATAAACTATGGGTGCTCTGACTGGTCGGCTACCGATCACTATCGGCCGATAATCGCATTGGGATGTTTGATCGGCGGTCTCTAAAAAGGCCAATCTCATAAACCGATCTCAAGCTGATGATGCAAAATCTCTCACAGCAGATGCATGACATACAGCGGCACCATCTCAGTCTCTGTCCGGCGTGGGTGAAATAATTATAATGCTGAAGGTGAGGTGCAATTCATATTTCTTCATTAAATAACTAACTTTAAATAAAGTAATTTGAAAACATTCTGAGAGAGATAATTTCACAAACAGCATGAGTGAATCACAGTGCACGCTCGCTCTCTTTCCTTCTCAATGCGCAAATGGCTTCAAATATATAAGCCATTCTATAAGCGAGCTGCACACTGCACAGTTGACAAAGGAATTGTCACTTGCACAATCGAGGTATCGTCACTAAAGTTTATAAATTGCATTTGCGACCATTTTTTGAGAATGTACGAGTAAAAATTTTACGTGGTCGCACATGTGCGAGTGCATGGTCTGCGCAGCTCCAAAGCGTCTGCTTCATACAGTGCGTGCTGCCGAGCCATGGCGCATTGTAGCAGGAGTCAGATTTCACTGATAACGTGAAGAGAGGGGCTTTCAGCGCGAGCGCTTCGGGTGTAGAGCCTGGTTTATACTCGCTGCGTCAGCACGAGCGCGAAAGTGTGTGCCACGGATGGAGCGCAACGGAGGATTTGGTTTTCAAGCTAAAGTAAAAGGCCGCTTCTTAAAGCAGAGAAGGTGAACATATTAGTATTCTTGTAGAAGAAAAAAAAATTTTCGTTTTGAAAAAACTTTACCTCAAGTTACGCTATGGAGGCTTTCCTTAATTTTTAAAATATTATTATTTATTTGATTCCTCAGTGTTTGCAAAACATTCTGTAATTTATTAGTCGGTATATAATACAGCATGTGATGTGTCCTCTGCCATGCCTCGTCTTATTCGTTTTTGTTAATAAATGTTATGCAAGCTAGCTTGTCATAGTAGCCTACTGTTTTATTGTTGTGCTTTTTAATTAAGAATAACAACGAATTCATCTTTTGTTTTAGTCTTAAAAAGTGAAAGGTGTATAAGCAAAGCAGACAATTATCTTTTCTTGTAAAACATGACACCAAGATCGCGAATTTGAAAATGAAAGTAGGGCTGTCGCAGTTAAGGAATTTCCCTTGCGGTAATTTTGAGTGGTTCAATAGCGCGGTATGCGGTTTTAAAGCATATTATATATATATATATATATATATATATATATATATATATATATATATATATATAAATAAACAGTTAGTTCTGATCCTCGAATCTGAGATTTTTGAAGAGATTTTTTCTGTTGATATTTCACCTGCGTATTCTAGACGGGCTGTCACTCAGTGCAGTTTCACTGTTACACCACAAGGTGGTGACAAGGAACTGTCTTTGAGTGAGTCTTCATTCAACTACACGTTCAAAAGCGCCGATTCATTCAAAGAGACATGTAATGAAACAGGCAGTTGAAAGCGCCACTTTTAAAGGCTCAGCTGACCAGCAGAGCGTCGATGCTAAGACAGATTTTGCTTTTCTTGGACATGACAACCTGTTTTCACAAATATGACTTGGCCTGAAGGACAGACGCAGGTAATCGCACAAGATCAGTCAATATCTCTCTCATTAGCTGTCCGTTTAGGCTTGTTAAGTGCAAATTTACTGAGCCTCTGTACAAATCAGCATGATACACATTGTTATCATTACTAATATTCAGTACACATGCACGAAGTGTAAAACGAGAAGGGTGTAACCTTACGGAAAAGAAAACACTGAAATAGAGGTTGCTGCGGTTGTTGCATTCCTCTGCGGTTATGCTCGTCAACAGCGCGGTATTGCAATATAGCAGTTATCTCGACAGCCCTAAGTGAAAGCGCACAAAAAAAGGAATTCCTGTTCACAAACTTTAAATCACAAATAATACTGATGAAAAAGAACAGGTTGAATGTTGAACACTTTCGTTACCATATAACTATAAACTATGATAAAAGTTCATCAGCATGCATTGATTAATCAAATGTTGTAGCAAAAAAAAAGAAAAATCCACCAAATTATGTGCTCATGCGACCAACTGAGAAAGTTAGCTGCAAAAGTGTGAGCAGTAGGAAGAAGGAGTCTAGAGCCCTGAGACCACTGAAAAATAGGCGAATCAGAACATAACACTGACTGTGACGTAACAGTCGGGATCACTATGTTGCGCCCCCAATATTTGCATATACCCGCCCATGTTCTAGGCCAGCTGCCAGCCGAACCATCAGAAGTTCTGCAGGTATTGTGAAGAAACAAGTAAGGACAACAGCGAAAATGGCAGATCATGGAAATAAATGTTATGATCCAGGCTGTGCAGGGGATGTGAGGTGCAGGGATGGGTTGGTGTCTGTATTCAGAAAGGCACGGAAAGCAAATAGCGTTTTCTAATAAAATATGCGAGCCACTAAAGGGGCATGGTTAGCTTCTTGCTAGAGGTAGCCTGTTACATTACAGTACATAAGATTTCACTTACCACATAAACAGAGTAAGGAGAGATGCCTGAGGATGAGGCCGAATGATTTACAGATCATCTGATCTTGTAAAATGTGTAGTAAGTACTGCCGCTTCATAGTATAAACAAAGTTTGTGCGATCGCGAATCTCGAAAGCGAAAGTGAAAGTAAAAAGCGATCGTGCATTTGAAAGCAGTTTCAGTGCCCAGCATATTAATAGCGGCTCCCTGATGCCTGCATTTTATATACAGTATAATTACCCAACGATATAACTGTGAGAGAAAGTATTGAAATATATATTTTCCTCCCTGTGTTTCCTTCCTGCTGTGTGAGCTACTGAAATGAGCCATACTGTGAAACAGCCAATCAGAGCAGAGCTCAACATTATTATTCATGACCCTTCCAAATAAGCCAACAACAGACCATTTCATTCTAGGGAGAAATCCTAGGGTTGTAAATGCACATGCAAAACAGTTTCTGGAGAATTTTTGCCCTTACCTAAGCCACACACATTCTATGTAGATATCAGAGAATAATTTAAAATATTGTATCAATGCATTCTATGGCAACTTTAACGGATTAAAGCGTTCACACTGCACACGGTTGCAGTCCGGCAGTCTGCAGCAGTGCAGAGATAGTTTCTGAACAGAGTTTGCTGCACGCACTGAATTAAAGTGACAGCAAAACGAAAAATGTAGTAATTACACCATAAATTCATATAATTAAAGTCTACTGTGTTTCACAGTCAACACATATGGTTTGTTGGCTAGTTTTAAAGGAAAAGAGCACTTTTAGATAAACAAGGCAATAATAGATGGCACTCGTGGAGGTAGGAAAACAAAGTTCTTTATGAGCCGCAGGATTGCTTGTAATAAAGATTTAAAAGCAAAAGGAAAGGCAGTAGAGCTGACTGTTTCTGTAAGTGGTATGTTTTAATTTAGAATGTTTGTGATAAAAGTATTTTAAATGTTTTGCCACTTGCTTGAGCAACTTTTTTGTGCTGGGTGTAAGCTATTGCGCAACAATTACACGAGTGTAAAAACAGAAATGCACTGCATGATTGAGCATTTAGGTGAGAAATATATATTTTTGCTCCCCTCCACCCATCAAATGAAAAAAAAAAAACATCCCCTCTCACAAGAGGGAAATTCCCCCCCCATTTTCAAAAATGAAATTCAGGCCCTGAATAAATGTCTAAAATTCCTGATTGGAGTATTACTATAAATAATTCTACATGACAAAAAGGAGGCTTTAAAAAGATCGGTATCAGTGATCAGCCTCAAAAATCCTGATCAGGGCACCCCTATTATAAACCCCCAGAGCTGTGTGGAGTACTTTTTAATGATGGATGGATGCATTTTTTGGGCTTCAAAATCTCAACCACCATTCACTGCCATTATAAAGCTTGGAAAGGCCAGGGTATTTTTTTAATATACCTGATTATATTCGCCTGAAAGAAGAAAGTCATATACAGCTAGGATGGCTTGAGGGTGAGTAAATCACGAGGTAATTTTCATTTTTGGGTGAACTCTCTTTAACAGGTTTATAAAGATCAATATAGCTTTCACATTATATGACGTGGCAGACCACTAGCTGACCAGCATGTTTGTTCATACAGCACGGGTTGTCCATAAAGCCGAAAAGTCTCCATTTGGTAAGTGTGTGTTGGTCATGCCATAAGAAACAAAATGCTAAGTGTAATAAGTGGGTAACACTTTATAATAACTGCACGCTATGAATCATTAGGAAAGCATTAGTAAATAGTCAGTTCATCCTTTATAAAGCATTGTCCCAACATTAATAGTCATTAGTAAGCAGTTTGTAAATACAGCTATAAATGCCTTGTTCTTGATTTATAAGCATATCTATTACAAAGGAGATTTAAAGGCTCAGTTATCTTCCTAACAGAAAAAAAATAAACAAACAACACAGAGGGATACAGAACTCAAACATATTCATTTCAAGATGAAAAATAAAAATGAAACTGTCCAACTGTACACTTTAATTTTTCTTTTTAGTTGTACAGTTTAATTTTTGCATCTTGAAAAAAATATTTCTGTGTTCTGTATCCCTCTGTGTTGTGTTTGTTTAACTTGTCTGTTTGGAAGATAATTGAGCCTTTAAATCTGCTTTGTAAATGCTTTACAGGGTATGAATAGTCCTCACTTTAGATGAGCTCCCAAAAATAGATGGCTGGCAACTACTAAATGTTTTATAACTACCTGACTTAATCATGAATTACAGCAGGAATGTGTTAATAAAGCATTTATTAACACACTGAACAACTATTATCATGTGTCTAAATAATAAGATTTAAATAGTTTATTAATCATTTACTTACACTTTCTAAATGATCTTATGAACCACTGACAACTCCTAAATAACTGGCTTGTAAATAACGTAATAAGTTAGAAATGATAAATTGATCATTAATAAAGTATGAAAATACAATTATTAAACATTATAGATATGCACAAGAACAAAACATTTATAGCTGTTTTTATAAACTGCTTAATGCCTATTAATTTTGTAACAATGCTTTATAAATAATGAATTTACTATTTATTAATGATTAACTAATTATTCATAGTGTGCAGTTATTATAAAGTGTTACCAACAAGGGTAATAATAAATGCAAGTGTAATAAGCACAAAATATGGGACTAACTAGGGTTGGGTACCATTCATACCATTTTAACCGGTACGATACCAGTATCAGCACCTGAAATTCAGTGCTGGTACCCAACGGTACCTTTTTTTCAGTACTTTACTCTGTGTGAAAACAAAAACATTCAGTGAAAAAAATATCCAAAACTCTCAATTTCAACATTTTGAACAACAGGGCCCTACAATCTTTTCTTTCTTTCTTTTTTTTCTCCAGAAATTCTTATTTTTTAATTCAAATGAATCAAATGGAGGCATTAAACAATTATTTATTTTTAAATCAAATTAAAGCCTTTTATTTTTTGGCAAACAAACAGAGGTTTACTGTTAAAATGAATACAAGGAAGAAAAATTGTGTGAATATTCCTTTAAAAAAAGTTTTAATTGTATTATTTTTTCTACAATTAAGCGGTTAATCTGGTTGTAATATTTATTTTTAGAAATTAAGATGTTTTATTTAAATTTGACAAAATGGAATATATAAAAGACATACATTATACTGTACAAAAGTAACAAGAATAATGTCTGTCACATGTACAGTATGATATGATGCTAGTTTTCTCAACAAAACAAAATGGTAAAATTCTCATGAAGTGAGTCTCACAGCAGTGTATTCATGTCGTCATATAGTGAGATGCAGAGGCCGAAAATCACCGCGAACGTCACGCATGCTTCAGTATTTGTGTAGTAAACAAAACCGCCTCTCTGCCATTCATACATAGGCAAGCAGAACATGCAGATTCTTATTTAAACCGTCTTTTTGCGTTTTAATAGTCACAGACACTAGTCCATATCACGATTCGAATTAAGTGACAGACCTACTTTTGATTTATTCAGCCAAAAATTTATGAATTCCGTGGCATTCCACACTTTAGAGTAAATTCTGTTTTATGAATGGACTCAGCGATCCCATCAGCGTTTTCACGAAAACCATATAGCCCTAGAAATGTAACCACACTTCAGAACATTTTGTTTGCCCTGTGTATTGTGTTTGAATGAGTTGCAGAGGTAACATCACATCACAGGGTCTCTCTCTCTCTCTCTCTGTAACGTACATGCCCAAATGCATTACTTTGGCACATAAAAATGTATTTAATGTGAATCAGTACTCTTTAGTACCAATGCAATTCAGATGGTACTAGGGCTGCACGATATTTTGCATGCGATAGTCATGCGCATATCATCAGTAAAGCCGGTTCCGTGATTAGCGCTAAAGCTCCATCACCTGTTTTCAAATGGAGCGGCATTTAATACACAGAGCCGTAGTTCACTGACAAGCTACGCAATATCACGTTCAATAACGCAGGCGATTCATCGGCGATTCTGAGCGCGAATTGCGTAGTTTGTCAGTGAACTACGGCTCTGTGTATTAAATGCCGCTCCATTTGAAAACAGGTGACGGAGCTTTAGCGCTAATAACGGAACCGGCTTTACTGACTAGATGCGCATGACGATCGCATGCAATATATCGTGCAGCCCTAGTTGGTACCCTTAAAAGTACAGAGTTCAGTACCCAACCCTGGGACTAACAACTGTATTCTACTTTTATGAGTGAGCACAGCCTATATTCTGACAATAGTTACCATAGCGTTGTACATAAGTGGCTACTGCTAGTGATGAACAAACAGAGCAACACATTAACAAATTTCATGCATATTACACTGGCACATCTTGGATATATACATACATTGATGAACAGCAGTAGTATAAAATTCCAGTTATGTCAAACCACATTGTACTGACACACAAAAGCTAAGCACCAATACTGCTCATATCTGTGATACTCTCCATACACCATCCTTTTGTTCTGGATGAGTGAGGAGCAGCAGTTCTTTCAGGGTATGCAATAAGCCTGTAAATAATTCATGATGAGTGCAGATGCACCTGGACAATGTGTTGCGCTCCTGGAGGTGCGTGGAGGGTGGTTGGTCTTGCATTAGAAAGCTGAAGTGTTCCTTTATTAGAAAGCAACAGCTAGATAAGCTATAATTTCCCCAGGTTTATTCTCCAGGCTCCTGCCCTTCCAGGAATTTAGCATTATAGTCATGTCATGATAGCAGTGTGTTCAGCTGGACACGTTGCACAAAAGTTGCATCCAGAGGACAAGCATGACTACAAGCAGCACCTATGGGCTTGAAACAAGAGACTGGGTGACATCAGCAATGACAACCACTCCGAAAACTCAAACCAGAATGTCTGACATGCTCACACCAAACTGTTTATTGTAGTAAAACATAGTAAAAGTATACTTTTTACACTATATACTTTTCCTATAATGTATTTTCTGTCATTACATGAGTCAGTGATTATTCTTCCTAAATGAATAAACTCTAAATGAACTAAGAAAGTCTGCTGTTCTTTTAAGGCATGAAGCAGTAGCTGGAAACAATTTGTCTTTCTCTATTGAATTGAGAATCCATTTTGCCTTCTGGCCGAGGAGTTAATCATATGACGATCAGTAACAAGGCTGAAAAATGGGAAAAAGCCAAAAGCTAGTTAAAACAAACACATATGACCTACTAGCATGTGCATCTTTCGGCTGCATATTATTATATTTTTCATCCTTTAAGGTGTCTTTAAAAATTACTGTGACACCTTATGAAGACATTCAGGTCAAGACTCAAACGATCTTGAAATATATCATCCAGAACATGCTCAGTATGAAGTGCCTATTGCTGGAACACTCATCCGTTTCTTGTAAATGAGTAAGTCATTCAGTTATATTAAAGGATAGTCCACCCAAAAATAAAAATTCTGTCATCATCATTACTCACCCTAAAGGCTTTTTCACACTGAATGCGAAAATTCGGAGCAATGATGCTTTTTTATTGAAACAGTAGATTCCTATGGGGCCATTCACGCCAGACACGATCATTGGCAGCATGAAAAAGCGAGGATTTTTTTGAGTCCTGTGTGTTGATTTTTTCCCCCCCGCTCCACGACAAAACGGGGTGTCCAATTAGATTTGAGCTAAGATCACATGCCCGGAGTAGCAGATGTTACACAAAAGGGTGAGAGTGGTGGCGCTTTTTTGAATACCAGTGTAAATAAACACCGAAGATGTGCATCCCGAGAGAGAAGAGGCTGCATACTTCTTGTAATTGGTATCTGAGAACAGATTTATTCACACATGTTCTTTATTCAGAATATCAACTGTATTAATTCTAGGGTTGGGTACCGAAACCCAGTACCAATATGGCACCGGTATCTATGTAACCGGTATGTACTAGAACCGAATCAGAACGCAGATTTCGGTGCCTCATTTTCGCCAGGCTGGGGAGAGAGGCATTGTAATAATGTAAATTATATGAAAAATAATGCGCTTTTCGAACTACCAAGCATGAGAGCATGTTCTAGTACACCCCCAACACAAAATCAAGACTTTGTAAAAGAGCATAATAGGACCCCTTTAAATTTAAATTTTTAAACCTGTTGTCCAGCAAAAGAGAACATTATAACCTTTTTAGTCCACAACACCAGTTAAATGCTTCCTTTTGTGATCTGATGTAGCTTCTTGTCACAGAATGAGGCAGAAAATACACTGAACAAAATTATAAATGCAACACTTTTGTTTTTGTATGGATCATGTTGCAAGGATCTGTACACAATTCCTGGAAGCTGAAAACATCCCAGTTCTTGCATGGCCAGCACACTCACCGGACATGTCACCCATTGAGCATGTTTGGGATGCTCTGGATCGGCGTATACGACAGCGTGTTCCAGTTCCTGCCAATTTCCAGCAACTTCACACAGCCATTGAAGGGGAGCGGACCAACATTCCACAGGCCACAATCAACAACCTCATCAACTCTAGGCGAAGGAGATGTGTTGCACTGCGTGAGGCAAATGGTGGTCACACCAGATACTGACTGGTTTTCAGACCCCCCCCAATACAGTAAAACTGCACATTTTAGAGTGGCCTTTTATTGTGGTCAGCCTAAGGCACACCTGTGCAATAATCATGCTGTCTAATCAGCATCTTGATATGCCACACCTGTGAGGTGAATGGAGTATCTCGGCAAAGGAGAAGTGCTCACTAACACAGATTTAGACAGATTTGTGAACAATATTTGAGAGAAATAGGCCTTTTGTGTACATAGAAAAAGTCTTAGATCTTTGAGTTCAGCTCATGAAAAATGGGGGCAAAAACAAAAGTGTTGCATTTATAATTTTGTTCAGTGTTTGTTCCATGGGCTACTAATACATCGATTAGCAATGGATGATAAATATACATAATTATGAAAATACCAGAGATGGCTTGAATAACAGATAAACTATACACTGACGTAGTCAAGTGTTTATTGTATTTGTTTTATCATTCAAAACGTTTATATATCTTCTGTTTACTCAATTACAGCGCTAGCAATGCCCTTTTCCATGTTGGGGATTTCCTGGAGTTTCATGAGTTCTGCTACTTCTGTGACTGGATATGTGGATATTCTGTGCGAGGGTGCCCTCTAGGGCTGTCACGATAACTACTTTTTGTTGTGCGATATATTGCACCAAAATTAATTGCGATAAACGATATTATTGTCATTTTAAGACATTTGTATTTCACTGATTATATAATTACAGTATGACAATATAATAGCATAATAATGCAAGTACACTCTTTCAAAGAACAAAGAACATTTTATTCTTAAGAATATTTAGACATTGGAACAGGAATGTGAAAAAAAAAAAAACTAAATAAAATAAACAAATACCGGCTCATTCACGTTAATTGACTCTCCTCTCTCATTCGGCTTAAAGCCAAAAGGTGTGTTCGACTTGGTTTCAAAGCCGCAATCTTCAGCTCCGGTGTGGGAACATTTTAGGTGCGTTCGACTTGAAGCGACGCTGCACAGAATGACATCAAAGTATCGCGAGAGAGCGATTCAAAATCTTAAGAATCCGTCGGCTCTCTTATCGCTCTCTTTGATGTCATTCTGTGCAGCGCCGCTTCAAGTCGAACGCACCTAAAATGTTCCCACACCGGAGCTGAAGATTGCGGCTTTGAAACCAAGTCCATTGGGACTTGTTCTTCCTAACTGGCTGTAGATTACGAAACACTTTATAACGCAGTGGGTTCACGCCTTCTCTTCACCTGTCGCTGTCCGCTCTGTGTGCGTGTGGGGGGGGGGGACGCTGCCACCCCGCCTCCGCCACAGAGAGCAGACGAGATGACAGAGGCAGCGCGATCGACTAAAATGTTGGTGATATTCATTTTTATGTAAAAAAATTAATATAAAAAAAATGTAATATAATTAATATAATCATTATTTTTAATTATAAAAAAAAAAAAGATCAGTCGCAATATATCGCGGCACCAAAAATGATCGCACTCACTTCTATATATCGTGCGATAAGTCGATATATCGACTATCGCGACAGGCCTAGTGCCCTCTGGTGTCCAGTATGAATGAAAAAGACATCATCTGTTTAGTGCTAATGGACCCCCTATATGACTGTAAAGTGCTTTGGGTGTATAGCAATACACAATAAAGCACTATATAAATGCTTCATTCATTCATAATGGCCAAGTCAATTATTAATATATATATATATATATATATATATATATATATATATATATATATATATATATATATATATATATGTATGTATCGATTCATGCACCGGTACCGTCAAGGCAAAGTTTATTTCTATAGTACGTTTAAAAGCAACAGAGTTGCGCCAAAGTGCTGTACAACAGATACAAATACAATACAGCAAATACAAATATATATATATATATATATACACACACACATACACACATCATATGAAAATTAAAAACATAAAACAGAATCTAAGCCAAATTGGCAACAGAGCCTTAAGCAGGGATTATTCAAAAGCCAGGTAGAACAAATAAGATTTGAGAGCAGACTTAAAACTAGCTAGTGAAGAAGCGAGTCTCTCATTTACAGGCAGACTATTCCAAAGTTTCGGACCAAAAACCGTCTTAAAACTATATATTTGGCACCGGTATCGAAAAAAAAAAAAAACAATACCCAACCCCAATTAATTCTCCACTGAATTTGATCTGAAGAGCACCATCCGTTTTCTTCCATGTGCGTGAGTGTTATGAGTCAGACCACGTTCACTCTAGATCTGTCAATCATAGGATAATATCTCCTGCCATTACGTATGAAAAATGAGAAACATTTTTCTATACATGAAATATGACAGCAAATAGACATGATTATGAAAATATTTTCTGTATGTGTTTTATGCAGCTCATGATATTTTTATAATAAAGGATGTCAATCCAAACAAAAAACATACAAAGAGTGCATGTCTACTTATTATAGAATAACAATCCAATTTACATCTCAAACGGAAGTTATTACAAGCATTCGATGATGGTTTAAAGCGGGTTTTAAGACATCACATTTCCAAATGTAGCTTGATGATAATTGTACCTCTATTTATATTTTAAGATGTATTCTTGTAAGCATTATGGATAGTTTATGTTTCTGGTGTAGAACCAAACTTTATTTATCTTAAAGGGGTGGTTTACTGCTTTTTTTCTTTGCTGTTGTGATTACATATAATTTTTTTTAAGTTTGTACACGTTTGTCTTATGCACACAAAATAGCATCGAACTAACTGGCTACTAACCAAACAGCGCTGGCTTGTGTTCCATGTTTTAGTAATAGTTTCTGTGTGAATCCGGCATTGAACTCGTGTAGATTCTGGAAGCTGTCTTCCGTAAAATGCGCAGCACAGAGAGCTAAATTAGGATTGTAATTGTCAGGAACATAATCAAACATCAATTTTAACCATTGCTGATGAACTACAGCATTCGTAGGAAGCCCGAACAGAAGACCTGACAGCTGGGTGAAAATAACACCGTTTCGACGGCACGGCTACAACTCTCCACTACAACTCTTCCTCTTCGACAAAGCCGCAGAACATGGCCTTGCCCCCTTTTTTGCATGTTCCGGAGGGAGGGGTTGATGGGTTTATTTCGTATGCAACCCGGGAAGTATCTCGTTGTAGTCCCATATGAGTCATTTTTGTAGGCATTAAACTTCCTGATTTTTAAAAGACGATATCTCCGCTTACGTTTAACTTTCAGCGCTGCAACTTTGCAGATACTGTTCATGCACCAACAGCAACATTACACACTATTTAAAATGAAAAAAGTGAAATCGCAGTAAACCATCCCTTTAATTTAAAGCTATATATTGAGCAGCGGACCATTTACGAGATACATATCTGAGGACAAATGCATTGCGGAAAATGAAAAGTTGCGATTTTCTAGGCTGATAAAAACCAGGGACAACTTTCAGGCGCTGCGTAATATCACTACGCCTGCTGCGGCCATGTTACGGCAGCAAAGTTCCTTGATTATTACGCCGGAATGAGAGTAGTTCCTAATCATATCAGCCTAGAAAATCGCAACTTTTCATTTTCCGCCGATCTTAGTACACGATATAACTACAGAAGAGTCAAGTTTTAAATAGGACAAATATCGAAACTCTTTGATCGTTTTTGAACGCGATGCTACTGGTCTAATTGGATTCAATGATCTATGCTAAGCTATGCTAAAAGTGCTCTCGCCAGATCCGGAGATCGGCTGAATGGATTCAAAAACGGTAAAACTCAACTTATTAACTGGAGTTGGAGAATGAGCCTATTTCCAAAAAAAGTGGAGTGTTCCTTTAATACTGTTCCAAACCTATATTACTTTTTCTTCTGAAAAACAGAAAAAAGGTATTAATGTTCTTTTTAATTTCCATAATATGGAAGTCAAAGGTCACAAACTGTTTGGCTACCAACATTCTTCAAAACATCTTCAAGTCCTGCAAACGAAAATGACAGGTTTGAAACAAGAGGGTGAGTAAATAAGGACAATTTTCACTTGGCTTAGCTAACTCTTTAATCCAGATTACGCTTAAATCAATTTTAATCAATGAAACTTTTACACTAATAAACGCATTCAAATTAGTTATTTATCCAACAGTGAAGTAGTAGGAGGAAGCATTAGTCAAGCCCTCCAGTGTTGTTTTATTCAATGAGGAAACTGTGGTCAACCAGAAAATCAAGAAATGCCTGAAGCATCAAAACAGAATATATAAACATAAAAAATGAGTTTGAGACCAGCTCTGCCTCATTAATCTACTCAAAATGTGTTTCACAAGGAAATTGTGTCAAAATTCAACAACAAGATGATGATAAATACTGAACCATCTACTCAAAATAACAAAAGAACTCTAGAAATGCAGAGAGACTCAATGTTACTTTCTCACAAAAATGTATTCCCCATGTCCTGTACATTCTGAGTTGGGAAGAGATGGGGAACTCCAGAGTTCCAAAAACAAACATTGTCAACATTTACTCACCTTTTTGTTGTTCCACACCTGTATAACTATCATTGTTCCATGGAACACAACAAGAGATCTTTTAATGAGCCTCCAAGCTGAAGATTGTTTCCATACAATAAAAACCATATCATGACCACAGACTCAGGCTCCAAAACAACAGTCCAATTCACTGAATCCTTGCCACATTTGTACGTGAAACAGACCGAGATTCACTGCAAACCACTTAAACCTCATCCACATAAGCATATTTTGCATATTGTCTTTTTTTAGAGTTTGACCATCCCCGGTTACAATATACTTTCTTTGAAGAAACTTTGTACTATTTTTTTTTTTTATCCCAGTCAGTCATACAGATTTGGAACAACATGAGGGTGAGTAAATGACAATATATATGCGTCTAAACTATCCCCATTAAAATGCAGAGTGCAAGAGTCACAATCCTGTGATATTCCAAAGTTTGTGCAGCTCAATGCATAACAAGCTTTAAAACTCTGAAAATGAGTAATGGAGCACTGCAGGCCAAGCACAATGGGCTAATATTATTTACACTGACGACTGTTAATATAAAATGAGTCACTTGTGTAACAAACTAAACAGGAAAAAAGTTACTATTCAAAAACCAGTGTTACCACAGAGTTCCACATTTTAGTCTTCTATCAACATAGGTTCAGCTGAGCCATGCAAAAGAAGCACTAAGCTAAAAAACAGACTTAAATCTTCCCATTCACACATTAAATCTTTGGTTCATCTAATCAGCATGCAGGCAACAAGTTTCCCTTCCTCATCACTCAGTATGAAACTCCTAATGAAGACAGACCTACCACTGGCAGAAGAGAGACATCCTGTCCCTTGACTATTTCAGCAGAAAAACAGAGACAGTGCTGAATATTAGATTAAAGGGGAGGGCTGATGTGAGCACAAATTGGCAGATGCTATAAATAGATGACCTTCAACCCGCCGTGAATGTGGACAGGGGGATTATACAAAGGTCTTCATTCAGAAGGCCAGTGGAAAGATTCGGCAGGCTGAGCACAAAAATGTTGATTCATGGAAGTGAACTAATATCACAGCAGGACAGCGATACCAACATAAATCACTAGCACTCGCTTACCTTTTCTCCATTTAAGCCACTTCGCATTCTTTTTAAATGGGAAAACCCTGCTTATTTGAGAAAAACAAACCGAAACGAAAAAGGAAACCAGATCACTGACCACATTCACGCCTGCAGGAAAACATCCAGACCATGTCTGACAGCTCAAACTGAGAGCAAGAGAAAAGATGGTCAGTGCTACTACTTAACTTACAAAAAAAAAAACTAAAACCTTACTATTCAAGGCCAAGTCGGCACAACCCACAATGAAAGCCATAAGTTAATACCCAACTACACAGCAAAAGAAATATTGCATATATTCTTTGACAGTCAGCATTCAGATGGTCCCCACATTGACCATGTGTTTAAAGGAAGAGGTTTCACACCAGCTGTTTGCATTGTAGCTGCACTGCGATCTCACTGTGTGGCTCAGACTGTTTAGAAAAGCTTCCCCCACAGATAAACGGATGCTCCTCGCCTGCCAGGGAATTTCCTTCAAGAGCATCCAAAGAATTTCATTTCTTCTGCAGCACACACTTATGATTACAGATTGCAGTCCTTCATGTTTCTCTTGAACTACAAAGGAACTTCAGACAGCAAATAAACTCCAGGCTGTGAAAAAGTGTGGAAAAATCCAGACTGGTTTTGAGCTGAAAGGACAACAACAGTTCATAAAGAGTCAAAACATTAACCCAAGCTAAAAACCTTCTAGACAAGTCTTCTAAACACCAGTCTGGACTTCCAAAAGACTTTTGATATGCAAACTTACCACATCAGGAAACAGGTTCAGCACACTTGGCTATAAACAAAAACCTCAGCGATATAACCATCAAACGAAGTAGCTACTGCAATGCATGGATAATACCACATAACAGAACTCTGAAAAAAGAGAATTTCTTCAATATGAGAGCAGAGGTAAGGCATTACTTTCACAGCTGGCGTTCAGGAACAATGAACAGAACTGGATGAGGAAGCAGCACAGCTTGTGCATTCCACACAGTCAGTGACAACAACAACAACAGGCCACACAACAGCACAACTTAATTCAATCTTATGACCTCAACAACATGTTACTGCTGAGATTCTTCCATCTGAACTCTGTTAGTCAGAACAGTGTTTCCCATGAATTCCACTTGGCAGACAGTTTCATAATGAACCCAAATATATATTTACACCAGGGGTGTGCTATATCATACCGCCCACGATAATACCGGCATAAATATTTACATGATAAAAAAAAGTGTCATATCGCGATACTAGTGATATATAACGTCGCAATGGCGTATTTACTAGGGATGCACCAAAATAAGCAAAAAGACAGAATAAATTGTACTGAACAATGACGTGACGTGATCAAATGGACTTAAACAGTTAATTACACTACAGAGCTTTGTTTTCTAATACACGCATGAATTGCATTCAAACAGCACTGCAGGAGCTCGCGACGCTGTCTCGTTAGCCAGGGTTCAAAGTGCAAACCGGGAGGGAAATCTGCACTGAAACCGTTACTCATCAGTTGCTCAGTAACACTTTTATGAATTTTTACAAGGCATGTGACAATGCCAAATTAGTAATGAGAATAATTTATAAATCTGCTGCCGTCAACGAAAAGAAGCACTGAGGACTTCCTGCAGGTTTCCGTCAAAAAAAAAGCTCCATCAATATTTATAAATGTTAGTATTGTAATATTACTGTTGTTCTGTTAAATAAAATTAAAAAGTAAGACAATAATAATACAGCACTGGTCACTACTATTGCACTACAATGCTGCTTCTGCCACCTTATGACAATAGATTTACACTTTGAATTAGGTAGTCTGTCATCAATGACAGTAGCTCATTGGAAAAGGATGAAAAATGCCCTTCACTGTGTTTGCACTAATAAATGCTGCTGCCTGCCAGCTGCAATCACCAATAAAACACTGTTCCATTTTTTTTTTTGCATATAGTCATAAATACCATTATCGCAAATATTCTTGAAATATATATTGAGACTATATCGCCCACCCCCAATTTACACTTCTCATAATAACACAAAAAATGTTGTGTTTTGAGCAGTTGCCTCCCCTATGAACTAAAATCAAAATGGAGCTCTTAATTTTGCTCCCACAGTGTGTATCAGATAGACGCCTTTAATTTTAAAACAGACAAAATTTTCCTGAACTCCCCTACAAAGAACAAGGTCCATCACCAATAGACTCACAAAAGGGAAACAGAAGTAGAAAATCATTGTCCGTTTACATCTAAAATCGTCTCAATCCATACCTCATTTATGACAAACTTCTGATGAATGACAGGGTGTGTTTCACTGGTGTTAATGACCTTTTTTCCGGTACTCACTTTATTACTAAAGTGAAGTCTTACTTACTACAGATAACGTACACTCGCTGATGTAGATGCACACAGTTCAAATCAAAGACAAACAGTCTACTAAATAAAAACATCTGCTGCGAAGCACGGGTCCTCTAACAACTTTTTTGCTTACGAGTTTTTCTCCTCCAAACCAGTGCTACACGTTCTAACCTAAGTGTGAAATATTGCTACAACAAAAAAATAATGCAGCAAAAGAGATCAGCTCATCTAAAAAGGTGTGCTGAATTCAAACTTACATGATTTTCAATAAAAATAATAATTCCTGACTGGTTAGAAACATTTATGGATGGTAGATCATCTCAATCAACCCACAACTGGCATTTGCCTATTGGTCAGAGTCACAGATCTTGGCTGGTAACCCAAAAGGTTATGATGATCCATGATCCCATCACCATTGAGACCCTCCAGGGGGGATTTTCCTTCAATAAGCAATCCAGTAAGATAAACCACGGATCTCACCTCGCAGTGTGGAGATGCGCCGGCATAACTCAGCCCTTCCTCATCGCCTGAATTCCTCCAATGTGTTGCCATCATTTCACTGCTGCAGCCCACATCTAGAGAAATCTCCTCAAATCAGCTCCAAGATCACACTTCAATATCCAACTGGATTTGGTTTTCCACATGTTTGGGAAAAAGACCCTGGAGGATCAAATTTAAAAAAAAAAAATTATATTTTACTTAAACTTGCAAAAACATTCAGAATCAGAAACATTTACTAAAAAAAAAAAAAAAAATACTATTTGCACTTTACTTCAATATTTATATTTTTACAACACCTTCTACTATTCTTTTTTAAAGTGAAAAATCTCTTTTTAATCTTCGGGGCGAAATTACATTATATCTGTAATCAATTCAAAGTTCTCTGCACACTTTCAGATATCTATAGACGCTTTGACGCGATTTCAGATTTTTTTTCTGGTTTCTTTTTTTGACAGGTGCCTTAAAGTAACCCCGTTATCCGTAGTAACCAATAGACTTTGGCCGATATAAACGCCCTAAAAAATCGCTTATTCCAGCAAAACGTGAGTCTTTCCCGTGTGCCACATGGTTACATGCGCCTCACATTTTCTTCATTCAAATCTCAGAGGTATCAAACTGTGAGGTCTCACAACACGCGAGCTAATTGAACAACTTTAATCTTTTTCAAATAAAATGATAACCCTGGACAGAGCGTCTAATCGGATTGTAAGCGGAGAGGTTTGATGTGGTGTGGTCAGACTCAACTGGTGTGTGAACGGCTAACAAGCGCTGCAAACTTTCTGCTGTGAATTTATGTCGTGTACTCAAACACAACCGACTCTATTTATTTACACTTTAAAAGTGTCAAACTTCATTTTAACGAGCGAACACATGAAGTCCGTCGCGTGTTGGGCGAAGTTTGAGTGTTTTGAGGGATATACAAAACCTTGGGCTCTGGTTAGCATGAGTAGCTAGCAAAACAAAGTAAAGGCTAACTGGTATTGTAATGGCTAGCCAGCACCTACCTGTTGGGAATAAAGCGCTGATGTAACGCTGTAAACGCCCATTGCGCACCAAAAAACTCATTAATTCGTCAGAACTGTCTAAGCGACAGCACAGCTCCGAGTCTTGTCCTCAATCCGAATGTTTTTGATGGATAAAAACAGTCCGAAAGTTTTCCTATTCCCCGGTCCAACTCGACGCACACACGCGCGCGGCACTCGTTGGATCGAGGCTCGAGCGCACTCGGAATCCTTGGAAACGCCACCCTTCTCTTGCTGAGGGAGCCCGCATCCAATCAGATTCTTCCTAACACTTCACGTTTAAATTTCAGCCAATCGTTTGCGTTGTTACAAATTCTTTTTTCTTTAAACAATCTGTTATCGCTATCAAGTCACTTAAAAAAATTCTACAATTTTCTTATTTCTCACTCCTTAGTTTTTCTTTTTTCTTAACACATCTAGCGTTTTTATGAACAATACTGTTTTATATTTTTGAAGAACAAAATAGGGACTTTTTAGAAATGTAACTGTAATGTTATCCATTCAGTATTATTTTAGTACCACTGCGGTATAGTTTTCACAAATCATTTGAATTATTATTATTTATTTATATTTACAGTTTTTATTTTAATTTCAGCTAACGTTTTAGCAAGTTTGTTGTGTTTTGTCAGTTTATTTATGTATTTATTTATTTTGAATATGTCTTATAGTTTTTATTATTATTGTAGTTATTTTTAATGCATCAGGTTGAAGATAATAGATAGAAATGTTGGCTACTAGCTGAAATAATTTTTTTTTTTTTTAATGGTTTTAGTATTAGCAAACTATAATAAATTTGTATCCAGTATAGTGAGTTTTCATAGCCAATTTGGTCAATTAAAATAACTGAAACTGGACCACTATATTGTTTAGACAAACAAGAGAATCTTAGAAATTCATAGTAATTTGTTTACTTGTCTCTGAAACACTTGCTTCGTGCTGGATGCACGTTATGAAATTGAAAGTTTGTTTAGAATCATTTCTCATAGGACTGGTAAAAGTCATGAAGCATCAACCCAATATGTTTTATGATCAGACCCTAAACAGAAGATAAGGGTTAAAGTCGACAGATTCTATACCCGTGGGGATGAGTTCTCCTCCCATCTTTGTTTAGTTGTCATATGCTAACAGAACAAATGGAGCAATGGTGTGGGATGGAACGTCTTGTTAGGACGTTTTGTCTCTAAACACAAAAAATGGACAGTGCTCCTGTTTATATCTCACCCTCTGACACAGTTTGAGCAGACAATACAAAGAAACCGTTTGTGGTATACTCTTCCCACAAAACCAACCTAAATTACTGGACAGTTAAATATTTTCTATTTATACATGATATTCTATATAGGTTTTCATAAAGTCATTGGTATAGATATTTTATGTATACTCCAGTCAGTCGGCCTGCATTATAATTTTTATTCTTGACCAACAGAGCATACTTTTAAATGATATACATCTGTCAACAATTGCATTGACAATGACAATCTAGGATAATTATATACTTCTGTCTATGAACAAAATCCCTCAGATTCTTGCTCTCTCTGTCTCTCACAAATACAACTGTTTGTCTGGATTACTGGAGTCACATGTTGGCCCGGTTCAAAGCAGGGTCGGGCAGTTTTGGCATGCGATTGGCAGTGGCTGTGGAATGTCTGCGCACACACACTGTGCCCCACAAGCGGACGCAAGAGGAGCGGCTGCTATGCTCACAATCTCACAGAGCTTCACCATGCTGCATCCATCATCTGATTGCAATCCCAGTGCACTTAAGTCAGTGTCAGTGTTTAGCAGAATATAAGTAATATGCACAATTCATCTACATAATATCATACTACAATATTATTTTTCTGTATATAGATTACTACTTCTAAATATTAAACTATATATGGGTATTAAAGAGTATTATACTATACTCACTCATATATATATATATATATATACACTACCATATATACTACTATATAACTAAAAGTTTTTGAACAATAAGATTTTTAAAGAATTCTCTTCTGCTCACCAAGCCTGCATTTATTTGATCCAAAATACAGCAAAACAGTAATATTGTGAAACATTTTTACTATTTAAAACAACTGCTTTCTACATTTACATTACATTTAGCAGATGCTTTTATCCAAAGTGACTTACGAATGATGACAATAGAAGCAATAATGTGCAAGTGCTAAAACAAGTCTTGGTTAGCCTAGCGCAGTACACGTAGCAAGGGTTACGCGAAACTCTTCAGTGTCACACGATCCTTCAGAAATCATTCTGATATGCTGATTTACTGTTCAAGACACATTTTTTATTATTATTATCAATATTTAAAACAGTCGAGTACCTTTTTTTTCAGGATTCTTTGATGAATAAAAAGATCCAAAGATCATTTATCAGCATTTATCTGAAATAAAAAGCTTTTTACACTATACCATTCAAAAGCAAATATATATATATATATATATATATATATATATATATATATATATATATATATATATATATATATATATATATATATATATATATATATATATTAGCTTTTGAATTTTGTTTTTTTGGGGAAAGAAATTATAACAATTAATATTTATTCAGCAAGGATGCTTTAAATTGATCAAACGTGATGATAAAGACATTTATAATGTTACAAAAGATTTCTATTTCAGATAAATGCTGTTCTTCTGAACTTTCTATTCATCAAAGCTTTTTGAGAAGCAAATCAGAATATTAGAATGATTTCTGAAGGATCATGTGACTGGAGAAATGATGCTAAAAATTCAGCTTTGAAATCACAGGAATAAATTACATTCTAAAATATACTCAACAGTTATTTTAAATAGTAAAAGCATTTCACAATATTACTATTTTTGCTGTATTTTGGATAAATGGTGAGCAGAAGAGACTTCTTTAAAAAACATTAAAAATCTTATTGTTCAAAAACTTTTATCTGGTAGTATATATAAAGTATTTGTGTACTGCACATGTTTTAACTGAATAAATGATACAAATTTAGTATGGTAGCACTACTTTTGCTTGTATTATTCTCATTTCTACACTCTCATTAAAAAGGTACAAAAGCGTACAAAACGTGAAAGCTTTTGTACCTTTTTTGTCACTTTGGATAAATTTGTCTTGAACAGACAGACAGACAGACAGACAGACAGACAGATAGACAGACAGACAGACAGACAGACAGATAGACAGACAGACAGACAGACAGACAGACAGACAGACAGAGAGACTGACAGATAGACAGATAGACAGACAGACAGACAGACAGACAGAGAGACTGACAGATAGACAGATAGACAGACAGACAGACAGACAGACAGATAGACAGACAGACAGACAGACAGACAGACAGACAGACAGATAGACAGACAGACAGAGAGACTGACAGATAGAGAGACTGACAGATAGACAGATAGACAGACAGACAGACAGACAGACAGACAGACAGACAGATAGACAGACAGACAGAGAGACTGACAGATAGACAGATAGACAGACAGACAGACAGACAGACAGACAGACAGACAGATAGACAGACAGACAGACAGACAGACAGACAGATAGACAGACAGACAGACAGACAGACAGAGAGACTGACAGATAGATAGATAGATAGATAGATAGATAGATAGATAGATAGATAGATAGATAGATAGATAGATAGATAGATAGATAGATAGATAGATAGATAGATAGATAGATAGATAGATAGATAGATAGATAGATAGATCATAGCTTTGACAGACAGATGATAGATAGATACTTAAAAATTTGATTTGAAAAAAAAAAGATTGGTTCAGTTAGTTGGAAATAAGTGATTTTACATATTCAGAAATACAAAGAGAGAGAGAGAGAGAGAGAGAGAGAGAGAGAGAGAGAGAGAGAGCGGCGATAACTTGAAAAGAGAGCCCTGTGAAAAGTGTTCAGTTTCTAGAGGCGCGCACAAATGTTCCTTTCATTCACGGCCAGCCGAAGGGGCCACCTGTTTCAGGGATTGGGTGGCCTTTGTTCCGAGGTCGTCCTGACCAGGGACTTTCACAATACTTCCCAGCCCACAGGGAATTCCTCTCTCTCTGCAGTCGGATCTGAAATGGAGCCCGAGCCGCGGCAGACGCTCTCTCGGGAAGCAGCCATCCCAGGAAGAATGTCAGTCAGCTGCATGTCCTCCTTGTGACCAACTTGGAAATACGCCTGCAAGTTATAACCGGAAAACAGAAACAGTGTCCATCTTTGTTTAGATGGGGTCTGCTCTAATTCAACAGTGCATAAAAAGCAAGATTGTGTATTTGGGAAGGTCTTTTTAGACATATGTGACTCCCACAGAGATTGGATTACTAATATCATACTCAGATTAACCTGCCTTTATTATAATGTGGACGGTCACAGCTTTGTTTACTACAGTTTTTTTTTTTTTTTCGAGGCTATGCACAGCAGATCACTTCATATTCACCTCAGAGACGGCCTGTGCTTGGAAATAGTGAACAAACTCAACAAAAACTGTGGTTAAATAACCCAACAGAGAGAGGGATGCTTTGTTTTCCCAGCACACTGAAACTCCCTCTTGCTATTTAAATGCTGGAGTCATATGTCAGGTGTATGAATAAGGCTCGACGGCGCCGCCCATCTGCTATTGTGAATGTCCACTTACTCTATCAATGCCCCACTTTTATTTATCTGGCAAATCATGAGAACAAAACTAAAACATCAGGACAGCAGCTTCATGTTGCCTTTGTGTGCTCCTCTTTTCCTTTCTTGCTTTTGTGAAAGCCATGTAGATGAGGACCCATATAAGCTAGATTTTACAGTGTGAGTGGGGCTTGCTTGCCATGTGGCATTGTCATTGGCCACGTGGTTGCTAAGGTATTGTGAGTGGTTTTTAGTGTGTTGCTATGCAGCTGTCTGGCCGGCTCAGGTCAAAAGAGTCTGTATGATTATCTGGTCCTTATATATGAGGCCAATTTGAATGTGTTTTTGTCCATGTCATTGTTTGACACACAAAAATCATAAGTCTGGCTGCTTAGAAAAGTAATTGCACAAATCTCCTCAGTGATACAAGATCTGTATCACTTTTCTTTTTTTTTGGAAAAAAAAAACTTTTATTCAGAAAGGATGCATAAAATAGATCAAAAGTGACAGTAAAGACAGTTATAAAAATGCTACTTTAAACAAATGCTGCTCTTTTCAGCTTTCTATACTTTTCAAAGAACCCTGAAAAAATTATCTTTTTAAAAAAATCAAAAATATTAAGCAGCACAGCTGTTTGCAACATTGATAATAATAAGAAATGTTTCTTGAGCTGCAAATCAGCATATTAGAATGACTTCTGGAGTAATGGCTGCCGAAATAAATGACAAAATATATCAAATATATTAAGTTATCTTCATTATTTAGTTATAACATTTTACAATATTTCTGTTTTTGCTGTACTTCTGATCAATTGCAGTAGATGAGCATAAAAGATTTCTTTCAAAAACAGTAAAAATATTTTTTTTTACAGACCCAAATTTTTTGAATGGTAGTATATGTATCAAAATTACAATTAATTATAAAGAAACACATACAATTAAATATGAAATTTTGAAGCAGAAAGACTAAAATAGTATTTTCTTGTAAAATGTACTCCCAATAAGTCAGTCTGTACTATATAGCCAGTCAAGCTATGCTTTTTATTGTATTTAAATAAGCATATTTGATATTTTGGTAAACGAATTATGTACACAATTACAATTATTATGAACTACAAAACTATTTAAAATGAAGGCGTGTTTAATTTATTATAACTGGCAATAATGACTAATTACACTGTAATAAAGACTACAATTATTATAGCTTACAAGCCTAATACATCTGAAGTATGTTGCTACTGTAAAGTGTGTTATTTGAGCAGTAAATCGTCTATATAGGGGGACCATATTTTAAAATAAATGCTGATCTACAATTCTTTTCAGTGTCCTTGTATATACGCGAAGAAGTTTGCTGGTTTTACATAATCATGGGAGGAGTTAGATAAATTTGCACAGACAAGGTTGGTGAGTGACTTTAGAAGGATTTTATACTGAATTTACAGTCTGTTTGTTGACTTTTGGCCTGTTCTTTTGCAGGTGCGTCTCTCTGCATAGCTATCAGACATTCAAGGAGGCAACATGAATTACTTTTGTCATTTCCTGAAGTATCCAGTCTAGACAGAGAATCCTCCAACCTCCAGCAGAGCCAGTCGAATACACAATACACGCTCTATCTTTAATTAGAGGCCAGAACTGACACATTACAGAAATGCACCACTTCTACCCCTGTAACAGGAAACTCACAGCCTTAAACATGGCTTGAGTACAAAATATGCCATGACTCACATCCTTGAAAGCAACTTTACAGATGGTGGTGTACTTTAATTTGGGTGGAGACTGGACACAAAGTAGGTGTTGACCTTTAATTCTTATTATAGCTTTAACTAGTTCCTCATGGTCACATAACAGATACAAGCATTGCGTGATACTGTAGTAACTCTATTGGGCAAAGGATGTGAGAGACACATGGTATGAAACTCTGGGCCAAAAGAAGTCCGCATAATTACGCTTCCTGCTTTTCGGGATAGTCTTTGTGACCTGAATATGCCTATGATGCCCTGAAATGCTGTCTATGTAGGCAGTTCATTAGATTTTGCCTGATTTGAATCCATTGTTAGCTTACTCTATAGATTTTGGATCATGTAGACACTGGCTTACACTTACTCTGCAATGGGAACATTGAAGATCTGGGAGACTAGTTACGACAGGAAGATCCTCCAGCAGTTCTGCAGTCAGAATGAGTTGCATTAAGAGCAAACTAGTGTACATAGCCTTCAGGGGGTAGACACTTTGATGTTGAAATAAATCGTTATATCACCAAGGGGATTCAAGGGAATCATGATAAGCTGATTTGAAATTAGTAGTATGTGTCAGCTATTAAAGTGACCTGTCAATTATATGCGTTCAAACTAACAGAGTTCAAAAAGACAGCAAAATGTGTCAGTCTGTGGCAAATGTTCTGAAGAAAATTTAATTGAAACTTGCTAAACAAATGGCCCGCCATGGCACATCACAAGAGGACGAGAAAATAAAAAAAAAGTGTAACATTTCACTTCTAATTTTTTGTTTTATTTTTGCATTGAAATGTAAAAAACTTTCAATTTGATTAAAAAATAAATAAATAAATAAATAAACAAATAGATGTAATACATCTTAATATAATATAGTTGGATATAATGCAACATTTACTTTTATCCCATGGCCTTCAATCAAGTTGATTTTTGTCCCTTCATATTAAAAATTTTGGCCTTTTTTTAAATACTAAGTTGTAAGAAATCTGGGGCCTCATTTATAAATCACAATCAGATTTGATCCTTAATTACACATTAAAATTGAGGAACCAATCAGGATTTATAAAGGAAAAAACTTATGCGAAAGTGTTCTTATGCAGATGCCAACTGAAGAGCATGCATACAAACTTCACTCTTATATACTAGTAATAAAAATAACACAACATTGTTTATTTAAATATAAAGATAAATAAAAAACACAGCATGCATTAATATTATTCTAAATGTGCATATTGTGATAATATTAAATTGCATTTGTTCGCACTGTTCACTTGAATTTAAGATGTACTTTGATTTATGAAGTGGGATGCATTTAGGAATATTTTCTCTGTGTGCAGATCAAACAGAAAGTAAAAGCATTTAGGATTTTGTTCAAATACTTCATTCAAAGTATGAACAATAGTACCAGTAAACAACTAATTTTGGCAGGACTCTTAGTCAAAGGACTTATATTAAAGGCCTCTAGAGCCCTGAGCAACGAAGAAGCTATGGTAGGCTTAATTAATGTCTTAATTTCATGCATTTGGATGACTTTGTTTTTGACAAGTCAAAGGATGCCTTCACCCCATAAAGTCTGTTGCCATCTGTTAAACACGCTGGAAATCCCTATTGACATAGACAGCAGTCCTGTGGGAGTCGTTAGGTCTAATGAGGGGCTTTAATGGCCAAAAAATATCAAGTCATTTAACAGGACCATGAACATCAGGATACAAACACTAATGACTTATAACATTCCCAAATTCCAGGATGAAACTGTGTACACACACACACACACACACACACACTCACACACACACACACACACACACACACACTCACACACACACACACACACACACACACACACACACACACACACACACACACACACACACACACACACACACACACACACACACACACACACACACACACACACACACACACACACACACACACACACACACAGCTAAACGAGTCAAATAGAGCCCCAAAATAGAACACCAGAATGAAGACAAAAGGTGATCATGGATCTTTTTCTACATATTTATTAATTTTTTTTGTAAAGCTGTAATTTCTATAATTTTAGTCTGCAATTTTATGTTCATTTGCTAATCACTGGTCTGTTTCAAGCATCAAAATGACAATACATTATGTTGGCTTGACAAAATTACAGATCACTGTTGTACAAACTTCTCAACAAAACTTTTTTGACTGTAACAAATTTTCAAGCTACATCCACCAAACCCTGCAGTTATTTTATAAAACACTTGTAACTTTTTATTATTATTAAATCCATATTGTATCTGATCAGCAACTTCTTATAAAAGAGAGAATGTGAAAAAATTCAAAGGTTTGAATGTTACCAAGTTATTACTGCATTTCCCCTTTGTCTTACTTGAAAAATGGAGAAATTTTAAATTAGAATTTTGAAATTTCAACCTCAAAAAAAAAAAAAAAAACCTATGCTGTAAAATTCATACATATTTGTCTCAACATTGATAAGGAATGTCATTTGAATATATAATTGTATTAAATTTACAAGGACATAAAATCTTAGAATTACCCGTATTAAACACTTTGGAATTAATGGAATTTAATTAAATTCCTTTGAATTATAACTCATGATTGAACAAAAACAGTACAAATGTATGAACACTACATAATTATTTTTAATAAAACATCAAAACAACATATAAATTCATATAAACATTTCATATTTATCAACAAAATTTAGTTCCGAAAAGTGTGTGAGATATGGGGAAATGACTAAATATATATATAACTTTATAGATAATTTTAATGAAAGTATTTTTAACACCTTTTGGCACTCCGTACATACTTTGGTACAAAATGAACTGAAATACGAAACGTGTAACTTTTTTTTTATTTTTTTTTTTTTATATTATCTACTAAAAAATAACTAGGAAATCTGAAGAAAAAAAAAAAAAAAAAAAAGCATTTACAAAGTTTTGTTCCTTTAATAAAAACTATGAATTAAAAAAAAAATCTCGTATCTCTTCCGGGTCAAAAGAGTTGAAGCATTCAAATGACGTAAGGTCTATACAAGCTTACAACTTCAGAGCCTTTTAAGATCAAGCAATGCTTTGTCAAGCCAACATCAGTTTTCCAAACAGTAGAGTGACAAATATGAACCTGATATTACTGTCATACCTGTTGCGCATGACTTAAGGGCACTTTAACCGCAGACACACTCGAAACTGGACAATATATATCTGACAGAAACGTGCTACGTAATTGACCTGCGCTGAACACGAGCAGAAGAGGCTGGGCAGAGAAAACAATGAGCTTACATAACACACCCAGGCAAACTCTGTTCTACTTCATCCCATTGTGTGTGTGTGCAGGTGTGTGGCATGTCTGAGTCGCCTTATGAAGTAACAATACCACAGAAAGTCATCCATAACCAAACAAGCAGGCTTTCATCTCTGCTGTTCAAAACAGAAAAACTACAAATGACGCAAGTGATGAATACAAATGCATAACATTTTAATGTCATTACATGGAAATATTATAAAATGTATAAAATTCACATAAAATGTAAACTTCCACAAAAGTTGGTTAACAGTTTCTTAAGTTCACATATTATAGCTTCTGCTGGTGAATATTCAGTGTATTATTAATTAACAGTAGAAGTAAACAGCTTTCCATTACTGAATGGAACACAATTCATATTTGCATTGTAACAACACCCTATTATGATGGCCACTTGTTAAAATGAGACACACTTAGTCTTAAAGGGACAGTTCACTCAAAAATGTTAATTTTGTTATCATTCATCGTCGTTCCAAACCTATAAGTCTTCTGGTCAACTATCCCTTTAATGTCTAAATAGCATTCTAACATATATATTACAGTGAGAGTAGTAGTTAGTATGCTATTTCTGCTTACTACTGCATGCATAGGGCACATGTGTGAAGTTGTAACATAGTACTTCATTTCTAACTGGGGAAACCGGTCCATATCGAACGCAAGGAGGAGAACAGGAGACATTCTTTTGATAAAGACGTTTGATCCACAGACATCTTCCATCCTCCGGTGAACCTTCAGAAGCTTGTATATGAGTGAGATCATCTTCTTCAGATCTTGTATTTCTGTTTCCCTCTGTCACTGATCACACATATGTGCTGAGAGAGAGAGAGAGAGAGAGAGAGAGAGAGAGAGAGAGAGAGAGAGAGAGAAAGATCGTAGTAAGCTCTCAAGAGAACCACTGCACACTAAACACATCACGAGCGGAGAAATGTACAAAGATGGTTAGATGAAAACAGAAATTAAACAGAAATCCATTAACAAAGCAGGCTTGGTTATCAGGGGAAGCTGATCTTCAAACTGAAAGACAACCTCAGAAATGGAGGCTGAAAGTAAAAGCCCTCTCTACAGACATCAATTGTGTCACACAAAAAGATGCTCCGCTCTTGGTTGATTTCAGTAGAGTTTGGCGTTAGTTGTCGCTAAGCTAACAATTCAACTCATTAATAAGCATAAAAAACAATATTTGTTTAACTTTTTGTTTAACTGAAGCCTAAAACATTTACTTGAAGTTCCCCCTGAGAAATTTTTCCATAATTTAACACATCTGTTGTTGTTTAATGTTCAGATCACATACAGTTAAACAAATAAATAATTATATTAATAAAATATTTTTCTTCTTCACAAAGTGTTTTATTTTGATTATTTTTATTTTAAAATTATTATTATTATTTTTTTATAATTTAATTACACTACCTTTTAAAGTTTGCAGTGAGTAAGATGGTCTTTCCTGAATAAAAATACCTTTTTTAATGATAATCCGGTATTTAAATATACATGGGGCCCATTTTCTATATATATTTGTGCATTTTATTGCATTCCAGGTATGTTTTTTTTTTTAAAGAAATTAATACTTTTATTAGCAAGGACACATTAAAATTGATCAAAACATCTATTTTAGCAAAAATCTGTTCTTTTGAACATTCCATTTATTAAAGAATTCTGAAAAATAGATCATTTTATACATTGTGCTTGCATCGTGTTGTGAGTGGTCCTATATGATGCCTGACAATGCTGTCTATGTAGGCAGCTCACAGGAATTCAGAGCGGCGCTACGGTCTATGATATATGCATGTGAGAGATAGATACTAGATTGCTAGATAATTGAGCTGAACAGCCCAGGGCATTCTCTGAAGTGGGTGTCATTTTTCACAACAGCTCACTTACCCCTAGCAACCGGGCCTCCAAATGGAGACAAATGGACAACTGTGCAGCTGTGCAGCTGCAGAGAGACTTTTCTTCCCTAATTCTCGCAGTGCTAATGCTGTCTGTCATTTCACGCTTTGGGTAGACATTACAGGCTCGGCTCAGTAATACGTCACTGCAGTTCTAGCAAACAAACTCGCTTCTGCTTCAATGAGAAGTTCTGCACATGTTTCTCGAGCCGCTGATCTCACTCCAGTTGTCGCGTCCAGACTGTGAATATGTAGACACACGGGGCGAGTCCTTCGTCTGGGGATATTCTCACATTAAGCTTCATAAAGCTCTTTGACAGGAGTGACAAACAACATTGGAGTACACTTTTACTGACTGAATGAACCTGTCAAGATGTCAATTTCAGTGTAAATGTTGATAAACAGGCTCTTACATTGAGATCTCGGAAGTATTCGTTGTAATCCAGGGCATAGCCGACCACAAAACGATTGGGGATCTCAAAGCCAACATCTGGAACAAATATCACATGTGAATGAAATGAAAATGTTCATCTTTTGGGATGTCTTGATGTTTCAGACTAATGTTTTTGAGGGAAAAATCAGACAACAGTAAAGCCTGACATATGAAATAATAGTAGAAAAATCACAAAAAAAACAACGTAAAAAAGGTTTGCACATGTGTTGAATATCATATTTGATACATCAGGCTGTTATGGCTCATATAGTATGATATAGTGAGAATATGGAGGAGGAAAAGCCCTCAGTTGTATACAGAGATTGATTCAAAAATATGCAGTTGTTGATATTTATATGGACAAAAACGTAAGATGAATTTCTGATTGTAATGTAAATCAATGAGATCTTATAACAGTATGGCAGAATACTTCTAGAAAATGCATATTAATACCAGTTGTCACTCTATATCTCCTAATAATATGTCTTAGTAAGAGGATATGATCAAATCACTGTAGTTTTTGTTAGCAAAAAAATATATGATGTAATGCAATAAAATAACAATTGAGAGATGAACAAATAAACGATCCTCAAAAGCCTGATGAATCATATTTGATACTTGCATTCAAGTAAATGCTTCAGTCCTGTAAGTTTTCGTCCTGAAATATACTAACAATATAAAAGTTATTATGTTTACTTTACAACAATTAGTAAAGATTTCACAGCAAAAAGACACGTGAACCACAAACTGAAGGTGGACATTTTTACAATTATACTAAAAGTCTCGATAACACTTTAGTATAGTGACCAATTCTCACTATTAACTAGTTGCTTATTTGCATGCCTATTATTAACATATTGGCTGTTTATTAGTGCTTATAAAGCACATATCCTGCATGACCATATTCTACATCCCTAATCCTACCCGATACCTAAACTTAACAACTACCTTACTAACTACTTTATAGGGTTAAAAGTGTATTATCCATTATATTAGTTCAATATTATTCATATACACTTGCATTATATATGTACTGCATTAGCTATGTAATCATCACTTACAGTCTGGCAGATATCCTGTCCCACTGGGCACCTGTTTCACCAGCAAACTGTGACAGACACAAAACGAGCCCCCCAAAAACACTTAATATGTGCAAGTTTTCTTCAAAGAATATTCACACACACTCCTGCACTGACTGGCTAAAGAAGGTGACTCCATAAACGCAGAGCTCAGGCCCGTACTGGTCTGTCAGTCTGTGGACTCACCCAGCTACTTTGATCATCTTGGGCCTGAAGGCTTCAACGTGATCCAGCAGAGTCTTCATGGTCTTTCCCGTGTCCACGATAGCCTGAGGGAGGAAAGACACTGAGATGAAGCCTGTCACACACTATCAGCTTGAGAAGTAAACTTGACAGGACTTTAGTCATCTTGGTTACTGCATGAAATCATCACATCTCAAAGACACAAAATAAACACTTAAACGCGTGTGTTCGCTGTTATGTACTGTATTATGTCTTATCAAATAATACTGTACTCCATAAGATAATCATCATCATCTATAAAAGTCAAAGTTTAAGTTTAATTCACTGATGTAATAGCACAAATATTATATTTCAAAAGATCAAAATGTTTTTGAAGTCTCTTTTGCTCACCCATGTTGCATTTTTTTTATTAAAAAAATACTACCAATTCACAAGTTTTATTATATTATCGTTGAAAACAATCCTTAAATCCTTAGATGAAAGTTCAAAAGAACAGCATTTATTTGAAATAAAAAATCCTTCACTGTCACTTTGGATCAATTTAATGAATCCTTGTTGAATAAATTTATTATTTTTGGCAGCGGCTATTTGCACTAAGTGAAAATAGCATATTTTCTTAGCGATACAAGCTATTTACTCTAAGTGCGAATAGCAATGGATTCTATTTACACTATGTTAAAATGTAGCAGGATTTTCTGCCATTTATACTACTTATTGCAAATAGTGGCAATTATCTGCACCTCAGTATTATTAAATGGATGCCACCTTTTTGGGACAATATAGCCCTCCGTACACCTACCCTAACCATACCATACTTTATTTTTATTATGTGATTTTAAATTTGAAAAGGGAGAAAAACAGTTTGATTCGAACCCGCGTCAAAATGCATACTACACGTTTTACCAACTGCACGACTAGAGCTGACGACTGTTGACTGTCTTTTGTAATATCTAGCCCAATCACATGTTGGTGGGCGGAGTTAGTGTAAATAGCCTCTGCCAACAAGGCGGGCTATTTGCACTTAAAGTAGGTAGGGCTGGGCAATAGTCGCCCAGCCCTAAAAGTAGGCCCCTATTTTTTACAGAAATGTTAATGTTGTACTTTTGTGCTTTTGTAGCTGTATCAGACCATGAACAAAGAAAACCAAATGTATTGAAAACAAATGTACAAAAGAAAATGTAGGGCACATATGGCATCATTAAAAGCAGCAAGTTAGGAAAAATGGCAATTAAGACTAAAAACAATCCTCTGGTTTCTAAGTCATATGGAATGAATGCAGCTTTTTTGCTTGAATAAACAGAGGCACAAAATGGTACATGATTGACTGACCTCAATGTTCGAGCATATTGAGAGAGCGGGGCAGTAAGCGGAGGAATCTGCTATAAAGCATCTGAAAGGCCTTTATTTATTTGAAAGGATATTAAAGTGACTGAGAGAGTGAGTTTATCCAAACAGACAGCAGACGTACCTCCACAATCAGGACGTTCTTCAGGACATGCGAAGAGACACACAGAAGATAAGACGCTGAACGCTCAGGATATATCAACATCTCAATATACTCAGTATAAAAATAACCCACACAGACAAGCAGCAACAATTCAAAATTAGCACAGTACTCAGACTAGGTCAGTATAATGGTGGGCAAATGGCAAAACTGAATTACAGTAATGAGAATCAGCTCTGGCAATAACAGGAATTGCAAAAACAACTTGGAAGTAAACCATCTGGATGCATTGTACTAATGAGAATTTGAGGGACTGCGTTTCAATATTTTGAATATAATTTCTTTTGGGGGTAAAATGTGTCCTGTTTTCATTAGATTTACCCATGAGCTATATTGGAGCCATTTTTTTTTAGCAATATGCCATTTTTTTAAATGAAAAACAAAGAAAATTTGTAGAAAATCTGTTTATTATTGTGTGTATACCTTCAAACAAACAAAAAAAACTACACCGCTTTATGGACTGTATTTCCCAGCATGCTATGTCCTAGTTAAAAACAGAGGGAATTCATTTTAAGGGGGGAATAAAAAGACAAAAGATGTTTTACTAAAGAACTGTGTCTGTATCACACTGTATCACAATCCTGAGCTCTGCTGGGAAATCCAATTACCTGAGCAACTGAGCAGATCAATCCTCTTACTGAAGAATTAGACATTATAAACCTTTGACCAACTCTAACCTCTCAGTCATGTCTATCACAAGACACACACACACATATTCAGAATCACTGCACTTTACCAGGAACTGAAGGGAGAAAAAAGTTGGGTTTAAAATTTTTAGAGAATTTAGAAAAATATGGGAACCATTAAATAAAAATTAATACAATTACATCGGCAAAATAGTATTATTATTATTATTATTATTATTATTATAAAAAGGTTTTAATGAAGGGAAATTTGTAAAATGACATGATAATTTTGTAAAAGAATGCAGGAAAAGAAAATAGGCTGCATATTTATATTAGTCATCACCATGACTTTTTTTTTTTTAATATTAACTCTTTCTACATTTTGAAAAATGGTTTACTTGTTTTGCTTTGTCACTGTCACTATATTACAGTGTTTGAGTCAAATTAAAAAAAAATTGTAAATTGGACATGTCTACAGAAATTATATGAATGTGAATAGAATGTTATAATATATACAGATGCATCTCAAAAAAATTGAATATCGTGAAAAGGTTCACTTTTTTGGAACTTATTTCAAAAAGGGAAACTTTCATATATTCTAGATTCATTACAAGTAAAATAAAACATTTCAAAAGTTTTTTGTGTTTTAATTTTGATGATTAGAGCTTACAGCTCATGAAAGTCAAAAATCCAGTATCTCAAAATATTAGAATATTTCCTAAGATCAATAAAAAAAAAAAAAAAGGATTTGCAAAACAGAAAAATTCAAGTTCTTTAAAGTATATTCATTTTTGCACTCAATACTTGGTCGGGGCTCCTTTAGCACAAACTCCAGCATCAGTGAGGTGTGTGGCATGGAAGCGATCTGCCTGTGGCTCTTCTGAGGCACTATTGAAAATATCCCATAGATTTCATATGGGGTTCAGGTCAGGCATGTTGGCCGGCCAATCAAGCACAGTAATATCATGGTCAGCAAACCACTTGGAAGTGGTTTTGGCACTGTGGGCAGGTGCTAAAGTCCTGCTGGAAAAGGAAATCAGCATCTCTATAAAGCTTATCAGCAGATAGAAGCATAAAGTGCTCCAAAATCTCCTGGTGGACGGCTGCATTGACTTTGGACTTGATAAAACACAATGGACCAACACCAGCAGACGTCACAGCACCCAAATCATCACAGACTGTGGAAACTTCACACTGAACTTCAAGCAGCTTGGATTCTGTGCCTCTCCACTCTTCCTTCAGACTCCGGGACCTTGATTTCCAAATGAAATGCAAAATTTACTTTCATCTGAAAAGAGGACTTTGGACCACTGAGCAGCAGTCCAGTTATTTTTCTCCACAGCCCAGGTAAGATGCTTCTGACGTTGTTTCTGTTTCAAAAGTGGCTTGGTAGCCCTTTTCCTGAAAACATCTGAGCGTGGTGACTCTTGATGCACTGACTCCAGCTTCAGTTCTCTCCTTGTGAAGCTCTCCCAAGTGTTTGCATCGGCTTTGCTTGACAGTGTTCTCAAGCTTGAGGTCATCCCTGTTGCTTGTGTACCTTTTCTTACCCAATTTTTTTCCTTCCAGTCAACTTTGTATTTAATATGCTTTGATACAGCACTCTGTGAACAGCCACACCTTTCAGTAATGACCTTTTGTGACTTACCCTCAAGTGGAGGGTGTCAATGATTGTCTTCTGGATCATTGCCAAGTCAGCAGTCTTCTCCAGTATTGCTGTTTCAAAGAACAAGAGATACCCGGAATTTATACTGTAGGGATGGTCATTTAATTAAACTCAAATGTAAATATTCTAATATTTTGAGATACCGGATTTTTGACTTTTATGAGCTGTAAACTCTAATCATCAAAATTAGAAAAAAAAAAAAAAAAAAAAACTTTTAAAATGTTTTACTTTACATGTAATGAATCTACAATATATGAAAGTTTCACTTTTTGAAGTTACAAAAAAATTTACTTTTTCACGATATTCTATTTTTTTGAGATGCACCTGTATGTGTGTATGTATTTGTTTGTGTCAATGTGTGTCTTTTGCATGTCTTGCTTGTGAACCTTTGACCTGTAAAACTGTGTATTCCACAGAAACAGATGAGTCAACTTTACATTTCACATAAAAAAAACATTATATTTATCATAAAGAAAGCAAAAAATGCACCGTTTTGTTTTTCCTTTTCTTTTGCATAGTGACATTAGTGACAGGTTTCAAGAGATTTCTTTACCTTTCCACTCAGCGCAGACAGGTTCTCTGCTCCTTCTATGTGAAGAACTTGAGTTGACTGGTCGTTCTGGTGTGGAATCAAGATTGAAAACAGAAGTCAAATACTACTCGTATTATATTTACTATTTCATTAAAAGGAAAAAATAACTAATCAAAATGAAAATACAAAGGAAAAAAACCTTTTAGTAGTAACAATTTAGTACATATTTCCTGGGACCAATGTGTCTGGAAAGACTTAATATTTACTATAAAAGTGTCAAGACATCAGATCAAGTTAAATTAAGTGGATGCTTTCCAGACAAAGTGATTTAGTGTACAATAAATTAGTTATCCTAGATTCCCCTGCATGGCTTCAGCAAACATAGGTTTTAGTTGAAAAATGACAAGAAAAAAAAAAAAAACACACCCTCAAAGCTGATATGGAAATCAACGGACTTCACAATCTCAAAGGCTGAGCTGAGGTACAGAGCATGACAAATATAAAGTCATGCCGCCCTCTGTTGACTAAATACATACAATACAGCCAACACTCATCAACAACAGTCACATTTCATTAGTCAGAACAAACACACTGAAACTGACAAAAATGCCTCAGGTATTTAAAATGTTGCAGCTTTTTCTTAGCTATCATTTTGTAGGCTATATATTTTAATAATATATTAAATTAATATATTTACTTGATTAACCATTTTACTCTAGGCCTTTACAGACATTTTAGTAACTTCTTAGGTCTTTTGAACTTAAATAAACTGTATCATCATGGTTTACACAAAAATATAAATCAGCACAACTGGTTATAAACACTGATAATATTCAAAAATGTTTCTTGGTTGGCTTGGTTTTGGTTGCATGTCTGACTTCACACAGCAATTTACGCGTAAGAAATTATGCAAGCCGTGATTCATTATAATCATGAAGGCATGCTGAGAAAATCACAAACAAAGTGGCATTTGTAAAAGAAAGCATTTGTGTCCATGTGCACGTGTGTGAAAGAAGCTTGTGATTTATCACATGATTGAAGCAGTTTCATGCTGTAGGAAAATCATTTTCAATTGGCTCTACATTCAAATTCTGAGAAAAATGGAAAAACAGCATCTATGGAACAAAATAGCAGAGACAGAAAGTTCAAAAACCTGTGCTCACCAGGTAGCTCTTGAGCCGGATGAAGTCCACCCTCATGGGAAGGGTCTTGTTGGAGTTTCGGCACAGGACTTTGATGCAGTCCACCAGGTCAGCGCAGAACTGATAACCTCCCTTCAGCACGCACAGCACCACGATGTCATGATCGCCAAGATCATCCATGATATTTCTGGCCAGTCTCTCTGTCCTGAAAAATCCCATGACATTGTGCACTTTGATCCAAAAAGTCTTTGTTTTTCAGAAAAAAATGAACACAATATCTACATAAAATGAAATAATCCTTTTTATCATCATAAATTAGAACAACGCCTGAGTGATCCTAATGGGAATTTCCCAACAAAACATTGATTTACTATCATTTCCTGTGAGATTTCATTTAACTCTCCAAAACAAAGACATTATTCCAACAGAACAAGTACTGGTACTAATAAAGATTCACTGGTAAATCCTAGAAATGTCTAATGATAAAGTGGCATCTTACTCTTGTCTCATATAATTATTAGCTATCTTTTAATATGGGTATCAAATTCTGACAGAAATTCCATCTAAAAAGCTGATTTTTCATTTCACTGGTAAAACTAGCAATCAAGACTAAAAACGACAAGCTAACAAGCCTGTTATATCCAAAGTCAGTGATAATTGTAGTGTAATTACAAAATGAATCCACATGCAAATTAATTGTCATTAACTTCTCTAAAAAATCCATTTCCCACACAATTTTAGCATTAATTTGCTTTGTTAATCTCAAAACTACTTTAGCACAAGTCCATTAAGAAACATTGTTTTCAGTACAAATTATGCTGTAAATGACTGTAGTTCTAAATATTGCTGCCAAAAGTATTTAATCTCTAAAAAAAAAGTATAATCTACACAAAACTCAAATGCATTGCTGAAATGTTTGAAAAATCTAATATGAATATGCAGCACAAATTAAAGTCAGTTTATATTAATATAACAAAACATGCATTTACGTTTGTTCACACGCAGTGGGTTCCAAAAAGTCTGAGACCTAAAATCTCATTTAAACCAGTAATATGAGTAATGATCTAGTCGGTCTGCATGGTGGACGTCATCGGTAAGTGGTCAGATGAGTCTTTAATGTCATTTGCGGTACCTGTCCATGATAACACCGTGTGGGATGTAGACGCACTCCAGATCCTCGGAGTAATGCTCGGGAAAAGAGAACAGGTCCAGCGGGTAACCGGGCCAGTCATCTGGGATCTGTTGAGAGTTGAGATGAGACACATGCATTTGTTTTAGTTTTTTTTCACGTGTTGCAAAGTTGCAACTGCGTGTTGGCTACTTTTACAGTGTGCTCACAAAGTTACAATGAAGTAAAGTCCGCCACGCAAGTTGAATTATAACTTCATTTGCGATGCTTTTCATTTATTTACGAGCGCACAAACCACTATTCCTTTATCCGCGTCTGTTTGTTTGCATTCTTGTTCCCGTCCTGCCATGTTGGATTCTTTCAGCTCGTTGATCCAAAAACCACGAATGAATCGAACTCTTCTCGCGTGCTCGTCGGTAGTGCTGCGGATGACGACACTCGCCATGACGTCATCGGCCGCGCACAGGATGGGTGTCACCGGCCTCACCGCCGCGCGAGAGTCGGTATGTGGCCTCCAGTCAGAAAGTTTAGTGCAATCCCCAGCTCTTGTTCAGTATTGTTTGAACAATGGAAAACAGCATGTTTGTTTCCTTAAAAATATGCATCACAGATGAGGTGTAGGCCGTAAAATAGTGTCATATGAGTTCTATTATAGCCCACTGTAGATGGTGCTACTTTCAGTAATGAAATCCTCTGTTGTCTGACTGCTAAAATTTCCTTCACAGAAATTACTAAAATAGCTTAATTTGTAAATTATAGGGTTGTCCACATACTTTTGGCCATACAGTTTATAAGAATTTAATTATACTGTATGTCGAAAATTATATATATATATGTCATCCAAATCACTGTAGTTTCAATTTTCACTCAGAAATTATTAATACATTTCACTATCAATTATAAAGCAATAACAAGTAGCCTAATACATTGAATTAAACCTGGAATTTTGATTTTTTTAATATAAAATGATTTGATTTTTTAATATAAAATGCAGTCCAATAATCTTTTTGTTCACATGAAAAAAAAAAAAAAGATCACGTGACAAGTTTTTAAATTTTGTTATGAAATTGCATGTTAATTTAAAATGTTATACATTTTTAATTAAAAATCATCAACTTGTAAATAATAAGCCTGATGCTTTAAGCATTGGGTTTGCATATTAAAACATGATGACAAAACGTTTTAGTGTTGATCTTGTTGTAACGTAGATTGTTGTTTTTCTATTGGTTTGCAATAAATTTCTTTAGACAATTACTTTTTGGCAATGATGAGAACCACAACACTTCCACCTCAGTTTCTTTCAGTTGGTATAAGGGTTATTTTTCTCAAATGTTTGGTTTTCATCAAACATGAGGTTTTGTGGCCACATTAATCCTGTTCCTCATGGAGGCTTTGGATGACAAACTTCAATATTGCATTGACATTCTATTATGAGGAGCTTCTTCCTTGCTGGCATCCAAATCTGTACAGGTGGGGTTTTAACAGCTTGAAATACGTTCGCCAGACTTATAAGTCTCAACAACCCTTCTTCTGAGCCACAGACTTCTCAGCCCATATCACCTTGCAGTCCAAGACTGGTTGCCCACTGAAGCTAAGCAGGGTTGAGCCTGGTCAGTACCTGGATGGGAGACCTCCTGGGAAAACTAGGTGGCTGCTGGAAGAGGTTAGTGAGACCAGCAGGGGGTGCAGGCTGGTGTAACCCCAGTGTCCTGGCCAAATTCCCTCCACTGGCCCTTGTCAATCATGGCCTCCTTATAATCCCCATCCACTGAATTGTCTCTATCTCTCTCTTCTCTCCACCTGTAGCTGGTGTGTGGTGAGTGCAATGGCACTGTTGTACTGTGGCTGCTGTTGCATCATCCAAGTGGATGCTGCACACTGGTGATGGTTGAAGAGAGATCCCCATATGTTTGTAAAGAGCTTTGGGTGTACGGCGATACACAAGAAAGTGTTATATAAATGCCTCATTCATTCATTCTGAGGGGCTCTGGTGGTTCTTTGATCTTGGCACGGTACCTTGCCAATGCTCATGATGAAATCAGGCCGATTTACATTAGAGTGTAGCCTTAGTCATGTTCTCCTGATTTGCACTTAGCTCAAATTTTAGGCACTTTATATAGTGATAAATGTAGGTGTTTACTAATGTCTACACAAGAAATAAGTAAGTCATAATGTGTTGAAAAAAAATGCAGTATACTAAGGGTTGACTAGAATCACATTTTGTATATATATATATATATATATATATATATATATATATATATATATATATATATATATATATATATATACATACATACATACATATAGTTAATAATATTTGACTTCTGTTGCCTTTATTCTGAGCCAATTATATTTTTATGAAGACATTGTTTAGTGCTTAATAAGCCATTTTCATCATGGGGATCATTTAGCCTGACTATGTCAGACTTCGTACTTCCGCTCAATTTCAGTTCGCTTCTGTACTCAGTCTGATATAGCAAACCATCTCCCAGTTTATCTCCGGCTCCGCAGCAGCCGGCCAACCAGCGAACAGAGGGCGGGCTGAGAGCCGTGACGTAGACGCTAAGCGCCGAATTTAAGATTACTTCACATAATCTGCAAAAGTCGTTCACAGCCAACTTCACTCCGGTGTTGTGCCCAATTTTGGCCCCCGCCGGATTATTAACCCCCTAGTATTGGTAGGTTTAGGGTTAGGTGTGGGGGAGGGGTTAGGATTAGGCAATCAGATTTCAACGAGAGGGGGTAATAATTTGGCAGGGGTCGAAAATGGGCACAACACCGGTATTTCGCTCGATGGTTTTGTTTTCGCCCACACCTGTGTTTACAGCGGAAGTTCGAGGTGGCTTATGGGTACACCAATGATTTTAAACTTCAGACAAGCGCCCGCCCACGAGAAAGTAAAAGCTTGTCAATTATGCCCTTCCAGACTCTGTCTACGAAGCAAAGCAAATTTGAACGTACACTGTGACTATGCAGTAGCTTATATGTTCTAGCAAAGTAGAAGAGTTTGGTATTACCAGGCTAGGGATCATTTACTTGTCCTGGCAATAGACGATTTCAGGTTTTACAGTCCTCGTGGGGATATTTTGGTATCTTTTGATATCCCACAGACATAAAATCTGGAACAGATTTGGAGAGTAGCCAGGGGCGTAAATTTCATCTGACAGTAGGGGGGGACAATAAACATAAAATTTCTCAAGAGCAATTTTTGAAGGGGACACAAATAATACAGCCAAAATTGTACTTGTAAGGATAGATATGCGTACACAGCATATGAGTTCGGTTCACCACGCGGTCATATTAATTATTATTTTGCCTCATCCATAGTATTTTAGGTTTCGTCTGAAACCGAGTAAGTCTCTTTAGATATTCAGCCGCATTAAGCCCACTGATCTGCCACATAACATCATATTGAGCAAAACCCAACACATCGGTAGGTCTACAATATTAGCCTAATTTCAGTTCACACACAGGCTTATCGCCGTTTTAGTTGAAGTGGGTGACAAGCTACTGTATTAAGCTTGTTAACCTTATAATCGCTCATAGAAAAAACATCGGATATCATAATTTTTTTTGTCATGACTAATTTATTAATGATCCGGCATCATCTGTATTAAAGAGAAAGAATAATATCACCCGATGTTTAAAGAGAATAAAATAGCCTTGACGGCCTAAGTTACTTAACTGACTAACTGTTACTGAGGAACTTGCTCTCTCGCACTGGACTCGTGTGTGTGTGCCGGTAAAAGAGGAAAGCAGGCAGTGGACCAAACCACTGTGAGGCAAGGGAGAGGGGAATCAAAACACTTCTGAACTTAAAACTCTTTTTGCGTTTATTTTGTTTTACTACTCACACAATTAATTTAAGTATATGTCCATTGTATTATTTTTAATACACAGAGTCGCTTGTAATGATATTTTTAGGGGGGACAACCATCAGCTGGGGGGGGGGGGGATCCTGTCCCCCCCGGGATTTACGCCTATGATTGTAGCATTGTATCACTTGCTCACCAATGGATCCTCTGCAGTGAATGGGTGCCATCAGATTGAGAGCCCAAACAGCTGATAAAAACATCACAATAATCCACAAGAAAACCACATCACTCAAGCCCCTCAGTTAACATCTTTGAAGCGAGAAGCTAAATGCTTGTAGGAAACAAATGCATCATGCAAAGTTTTAACTTTAAACCATTGCTTGACTCTTTAATCTGTTGTAACACTTCCACACACACAAAAAAAAAAACTCCATTCTCTGTTGTCCTCTCACATCAAAACCATTTATTTGTTTAGTACTCTTTTAGACTGTGTTTAGTGCTTTATCTGCTTTTTCAATGGAGAAAGTGATAGATAAAGGACTCTAATTAATGTGTTTTAATTATACATCTGTTTTAAAATGATATGGTAATTCACTCTTTAAAAACACATTTTTACACTATTTTACAGTAAATGTCATATTTATGTAAATTGTAAGGAAACTATTAACGATTATCACGTTGTCAGGTGCATCTTTTACAGAGTAGGTTCAAAAAGGTTTAATGTCACCCTAATAATGTAAGGCTTAGCATACAAAACAATGCATCTTTAATATCAATGAGACTATGGAGGAAAAGAATGGACAAGGATCGCTTAATATGCCCATGAGAACATCCCGTTCCACCATCCCTCGTCTCTTGTCTCTCTTCACCCCACCCAAGTGCCAAAGACTGACAGGAGCGATGGCCATTCACAAGTCTCCAGTACAGTAACGAGGGAAAGATGCTTTTGGAAACAATCAGCCCCCCGCCAGCTCCGAGCGAGCATTCGTTACTGATGGGAGTAGTGAACGCTACAGTAACTCACGGCAGAAACAAACGATGCTGTAGATATTTGCCACAGTCGCTCCAAGACCTACGAGGCTCGACGCGTCAGATCCACAGATGTGGGTGGCGTGGTCGGTGTGTGGATGTGTCTGATTGAACCATTAGAGTTGAGTAACTTTTGAGAATGCACGTCTGTTTACGTTGAGCTGAGGAATGGACGCGCTTAGGAAGTGAATGTCAATGGAGAATGTTCACGGTCCTCGTTGGCGTCGAGGCATGGATGCATTCCTGCTCTACCTTCTTCTGCTAGTGGGAATTGCGAAGGGATCAAATTATGGCTACGTGGAATGGTCTGAAAACGACAAAGATCCCGAAATCAAGGCTAAATATCCGCTTTACAGCACCGGGGAGACGATGCACCAGCAGCCGACCGTCTCCAGCACCGAGCGGACGGCGGTGGCGCATAAGCTCGAGGAGGATCTGCCGCGGGTGGTCACCGCTTTCCTGCACACGGGGGACTCATCCACCCTGGAGCATGTCAACTGCTCTCGGCGGTACGAGCTGAGCAGCCTCCGCGGTGGAGCTCACGCCGCCTCGCACTCCTCCCTCCACGGCGTCCTCGACACCATGGCGCACGCCACCAACTTCCTAAACATGCTCCTGCAGTCCAACAGCTCCAGGGAGCAGCATCTGAGGAGGGATGTCCAGTGGTACCACGCGCTGGTGACGAGTATGTTGGAAGGGAATCCCAAAATCCACCGGGCGGTGGTCACATTTCACACGGAGTCTCCCGAGGCGCCCGGTCCGCAGGTGTTCCTTCAGGCGACCAGAGGCGAGGAGCGCATAGCGCTTCAAGATCTGTCCAACACCGCGCGCCATCGCCTTAAAAATAGGACGACTGAGTCCGACTGGTACAACGAGTTTCGGGACCGAAAGAGACCCCAGAGGCTGGCCAAAAGCCGAGGGTTTCCAGCAGCGCAGGGCGGATATTTTCTGGACAGAAGTCATGTCAAGTGGTCTGCGCCCTATCTAGAGTGCGAGCACGGCAGTTTTGTGCCGCACTGGCTGCTGACGCTCTCCGCCGGTTTCTATGGTCTGAAGAATAACACGGCGCCGGAGTTTAGGTAAGACACTCTTAATGAACTTTAGCAGAAGTCACAAACATAAACACAGACTGAAGAAGAATTACATTTTGTAACTCACAATCTCCAAATTCATATTTCTGTAGGACAAATAGGTTTTAGTTTGAGCACATACAATAAATGTATTGTAATTTGAACGTACACTGTGACTATGCAGTAGCTTATATGTATAATGCGAGATCAGTTGTTCACATACTCGATATGATTGTAGGGGAGACAGCGGGGCAAGTTGTCACTCACACTTAAAGTGGTGGCCAAAATGATTAGAACACTAGTATTTTCACCTGCAAAAAAAGAAAAAAGGATTTAAGTCAGTTATTTCTATCTTTTGCTGTAGTGTGTCAGTAGGAAATATCAGTTTACATTTCCAAACATTCATTTTGCCATTAATTGTAATAATCCAGTGAGATTTTTGTCTGACAACAGCCAGTGCTCCACACAGAGATCTGATCTGATCATCATTAGTCTGTCTGGAATGATGTGAAGAAACAGAACAAACTGAGACAGACTGAATTCAGAAGAACTGTGACAACGTCTCCAAGATGCTTCAAGAGTCCTACCTACATCTGAAAAACTATGTGCAAGTGCACCAAGGGCAAAAGCTGCCTTAAACGCAAAGGATGGTCACACCAAATGTTGGTTTAATTTAGATAATTGATCAAAAAATTTATTACATTATTTTCGACAGCATCCTCATTTTACAGCATTTTTACACAAGTGTCTAAAACTTTGCAGGTAGGTTTCTTGAAGCATCTTGGAGATGTTGCCACTTCTGGATGTAGTCTGTCTCAGTTTGTTCTGTTTCTTCACGTCATTCCAGACAGACTGATGATGATCAGATCAGATCTCTGTGTGGAGCACTGGCTGTTTCAGACTCCTTGTGTAATCAAAAATCTCACTGGATTATTACAATTAATGGCAAAATAGCGTTTGGAAATGTAAACTGATATTTCCTACTGACACACTACAGCAAAAGATAGAAATAACTGACTTAAATCCTTTTTTCTTTTTTAGCTGGTGAAAATACTAGTGTTCTAATCATTTTAGCCACCACTGTATTCTAGTTAGTATTTCAGAATTATTTGTAAAAGTCAGTTTCTGTTGGTACGTATCTTAAAGGTTTGGCTACAAAAACCTATGAACATTTCCTTAAGAATAAAAGATTAGTTCAGTGAACACATGTTGAGCTGTTATGTGGGATCAGTTGTCACAAAACAGGAATACCACTAATTAGTCTTTTATAAAGGCAGCAAAATTTAAACGATAAAACAACAATGAAACACAAAACGGTTTATGAAACACCTGCCCAACCTGACTTCTATAAAAAACACTTTTGTCCTGAGAACAAAATCAGTTCATTAGTTGACTCTTGTCTTAATGTATGCTAGTGTGATTCACTTGTTTACCCAGTAAAATAGCAAAAATATGATGATATTATGATTGTTGAATATTAGGTTTGAGGCAAGAATTGTCGAAACTTACTGTAATATAATAGGTTTTGAAATGATCTGGCCTCAGAACATTGACTGTCAGTGTACAGAGTTATGACCCTTTCTAGTTAGGGTTATTTAGACATTAAAATGTCTGTATGTTGATAGATAACATCAAGTAGGATGCACTTTGAATAAGGTAAGCACGCAAAAGCACACTTTTTAAGTAGAACATTTCACAAGGTCTTAAAAGAGTGAAAAAATGATATATTGTTCAAAATAAATACAATACGTATTCAGACACTTTCTGGGTGTGAAAGGTTAGTGGATCATGCTCATAGTTGAACTACTGACTTCATACATCCAATGGAAACTGTGATACCAGTTGGTTAAAAGTCTTTGCAAAGATGGCTTGGTAGCATTTGCACACAGATGCCACTTGCCTGATATTTTGTCATCAAATGCAATGACATTCAGACATTTTTACTGTAGAGAAAGTCTCTTGAACACATGTAAACAGTGATTGCACAGACAGAATGCTGGTTTTCTTTCAGCGTAGTAATGTGAATTTTAATGTGCTTAATTGCTAGGCATCACCCAGAGACAGCATCAGGTCACAAACCTTATTCATTTCAAAATCAATCAAAGCATGAATAATTTCAAAGGCTGCTGGCTGCACTGGTTGCTTGAACACATTTTAGTGTTGCACCAGTTGCACTTGAACTCTGCACATGATATGATACACACGTGAGTTCAATTTTTTTAATAATCTACAGCCACTGGAGTTTGTTGATATTGCAGCTGTAATGGTTTTCTGCCAGATGTCATCTACGCAACAAAATGACAATTATCCATTTGAATGGTTATATGACATATCAACTCCTGAGATTCTGTTCAGTAGGCAGCCTTTAATGAAACGTTCATCAAATAATTAAACACTCTGTTGTTTGCCTTCACCTTCATGACATACAATAATAGATGACCATGCCCATGAAGTTCAAAAAAGCACCATAACATAAAAGTAGTCGGTCACACTTTATATTAGGTGGCCTTAACTACTATGTACTTGCATCAAAAAATAAGTACAATGTACTTATTGTGTTCATATTGTATTGCAAAACACTTTTGCTGCTATTGAGGTGGGATACGGGTAAAGTTAGGGACAGGTTTGGTGGTCTGGGTAGGTTTAAGGGTGGGTTAAGGTGTAAGGGATGGGTCAACAGTGTAATTATAAATGTAATTACAGAAATTAATTACAGATGTAATTACATAAAGGTATTATTAACAATATAAGTACAATGTAAGAACATGTATGTACACAATAAGTGCATTGTATCAAATGATTAATTTAAATGCAAGTACATAGTAGTTAAGGCCACCTAATATAAAGTGGGACCAAGTAGTCTATATGACTTTTCTTCTATAGACCATTATCATAGTAATGGTCTATAGAGGGTGAGTAATTAATGACAGAATTTTCATTTTTGGGTGAACTAACCCTTTAAATCTTTGGCATATAGACATGTAAATGTTAAAAAACATGATTTACCACTAGGGATGCACCGATTCCAATTTTCTTGGCCGATTCCGATTTCCGATTTTTTGGAAGTGTGACCTGTCGATACCGATTTTTGCAGATTCCGATTTTCTCTCTAAGAACTATATCTGACAGCATATACAAACACAAATCTGCAAATTTCATTGCAAAAAATATTTTCATAATAAAAGAAATTATTAAACATTACAATTCCCCCAATTTGGACTGTTACAGATTTTCTCTTACTTAAGCAACTCACAAAATAAAGTGATCTGTGACTGGAAAGAGGAAGAAATAGTTAACTTAAAATGAGTTGCTGTATGTAACAAAACAGATGTCATTTCCCGCTAAGTTTATAAATGGTAATTTTTTTCCCCCTAACCTTATTAAATGTGTCATCTTTTACATTAAATTCTTACTTTGTTTCAAATAATTCAGTTAGTATAATAAGAAACTGTAGAGTTGTTACCATTCAAATGAAATTAGTATTAACAAACTCTTATCTTTCCACTGCTGAGGAAACAGAAGCTGCATCTGAAGTGTTATCAGATGCATTTACACAGACAGTTTGATGAAGCTGAGGTGCCATAAATGCATTTACACTGCAATTTCAAATTCATAAATAATTTTATAAGATTAATGTTTTACATATTTTTTTAAACATACAAATAAATGTTGAAAAAATGCAATGATATTTTTCCTGTAGCTTTCCTGTAGCTCAAATAGTAGAGCATGGCGCTAGCAACGCCAAGATCATGGGTTCGATTCCCAGGGAAAGCAAGAGCTGATAAAATGTAAAAACTGTAACTTGAATGCAATGTAAGTCGCTTTGGATAAAAGCGTCTGCTAAATGCATAAATGTAAATGTAAATATTTTTAAATATGACTAAACCACCAGTAGGTGGCGGTAAATGTCTGTTTTAATGAGTGAGTCATTTATTCATTCATTCAACAGATTCATTCAAATGGCTGATTCATTCAGAAACAAGGCAAGTAACTGATCTTATGAATGGGCCACTGAATCATTGACTCACTAGATTCGTTCAAAAACGTGGATTCATTCAGTAACGAAACACCACTGTGTTGCTCGGAGACATGAAACTGTGGCTTTGAATTTAACTATTTTCATCAGCGAAACTGAGCAAAAACATTCAATATTTTGTCTAAAATCTAAGTCGCTTAATTTTAACTTCTTGTTTATTGAAATACTATTTTATAAAATCAGTGTCATTGTAATCACTGAATGAACACGAGGATCAGTAGATGCTCAGTCCATTCAATGCGTTGAACTGTCTCAAGGTCCTGTCATGTCTAAATGTCACAACACATTTTCATGCAGTACAATCTATGTCTTTCATTCCATGTAAATGTAATTAATTTAGTTTGTCAAGAGAATAAAAGCATGTTTTGAAGAATGCACATGTGTGTTTGTGCTCTTCACTTCTAAAGGGATTTCAAAAGGGGAGTTCCCCAAAGAACCTTTCAGTGAACATTTTTTTCTTAATGTGAAGAACATTTTAAAAAGCTAAAGTACCCTTTTCCACTATAAAGAACTTTTTGTGGAATGGAAAGTAACCATAAATGCCAGTAAAGATTTATTATTAAGCGTGTTGAATTTCACTAGCTATGTAATTTCTCCAACAATGCATCACACTATAGTAGTTAAGCAGTGAGTTACATTGTTGGGTAACACTTTATTTTGATGGTCCCTTTTGAACATACTGGTGACACTAAGTAATGTTGCAACTACATGTCAACAAACTCTCATTAGATTATTAGTAGACTGTCTGCTTCATATCTACTAGCTCCTTATTGTGTTGATCTCCCAACAGATATTCTACTGACTATAAGTAACTTTGCAAGAACGTGTCAACTTAATCTAACCCTAACCCTACCAGTCAACTAATACACTACTAACACTCTAATGAGAGTCAGTAGAAATGTAGGTGCAATGTTAATTATAGTCAATATAATGTGTTAAAGGGACCATCAAAATAAAGTGAAACCCATTGTTGTATGCATAGAACAACATGAAAGTAAGTAAATGATGACAATCTTTAATTTCCAGGTCATTGTGCAGCTCTTCCTTAGTTTCATTTTTAAGAAGCACATTACATCATTTACAAAGACAATGAAGTAAATTAATCTCCCTCAAAGGGTTTTACATAAGGTCTGTACAGCCTACTTAGACTTATGCGGTTAGTGCTGTTTTATTTAATGGTCTGTTGCATAAATTGGCATGCTTCAGTGGTGGATATTTTAGTCTAGCGCCAGACGTGGGGTTCATTGCTGTCAATCAAACTGAAAACAAACCAACTCCTTCTCAAAGCTATATTTTTGTCTCCTTTGGAAAAAGTATGCTGCTGACCCTGCTGGAACAAAACATTCAGCTGAAAATGCATGCAGCTGTTTGCCAAAACCTGTTAAAACTCTTATATGTGAGCTGTTGAATAAATAGTCTCCCAAAATGAAAATTCTGTCATCATGAGTTGAATTATCACATGTATTGTATTTGGAAATGACTGGTCATATACCTCATTGATCTGAGCTGATGCACCTCAGGTTTTGAGTGAAAAAGCATTATTTTGCATAGTTTTGGCAATGTTTACTCAAAAACATAAGCTCATATCACTGAGGCGTATGATCAATCACTCTGAAAAAGAATAAAACCTGTGCTAATTGATAAAAAAACAAAAAACAAGTTGATTAAAAATTTGGTAATAATATAGCATAACCAGTCTTGAGTCGATATTTGTAGCAATAGCCAAAAATACATTGTATGGGTCAAAATTATCCATTTTTCTTTTATGCCAAAAATCATTAGGATATTAAGAAAAGATATTTTGTAAATTTCCTACCGTAAATATATTAAAACTTAATTTTTGATTAGTAATACGCATTGCTAAGAACTTCATTTGGACAACTTTAAAGGTGATTTTCTCAATATTGCAATTTTTTTTTTTTTTTTTGCACCCTCAGATTCCAGATTTTCAAATAGTTGTATATCAGCCAAATATTGTCCGATCCTAACAATCAATGCATCAATACATCAATAGAAAGCTTATCAATTTCGAAAAATTGACACTTATGATTGGTTTTGTGGTCCAGGGTCACAAATGGTAATTTTTGGTTGTTATACTCTGTGTAGGCAGTCAGTATGTTTTAGTCCAATACCATAACATTAACTAGCAAATCCTCTCTGGGTCAAAATGACTGGAACCCAACATGAGGGTTAAAACAACAACATGGCAACATTTCCCACCCTACTCTTCAGGATACTGACCACTAAGTAATTGGGAATGAAAACTCTGAAAGCTTTCAACATTAGCTGAATGTAGCTGATACTTCTGCAGCAAAACTGGAAGCTGGGAATAGTGTAGCTAAGAATGGTCTTTTACATCTTATATTACGATGGGATGTAATTTTTATGGTTGAATATTCTATGAGGATTTCCAATTTGTCAACAATCAGGATTTTCATTAAAAACACATTTGGCTGGCAGTGCATTGTTATTTGTATAAATAGCTATAATTGTCAGTGAAACGCAAAATAGTTTGGTAAATTGCAAGCATAATGCTTATATTTGGAGCTTTGTTACTTGCAGGATGCGTCACGTCAGAGTAGATATTGGTTTGTCATGGTTTTAGTGTGAAAACTATGATTGCTGTTCTCATTTTTCTTGCAGCATGTTTCACATCAGTTATTTTTATCCTTATGTAAGTTATTTATACGTTTGATCATCAAGACATTGTAATAGAGTTTGAGAACAGGATTGTAAACATTGTTAACATCCCTCGACTTGAAAGAGCAGTGCATTGAGCAGATAATTCTCACATTTCTCTGTGAGTCTCTCTCTCTCTCTCGCGCTCATGCTCCATTTTCTTTGCCTAAAGATAAGAGAGAGCGCTGGCAGCTCCAGCTATCTGCAGGTGTTTGTTTCACATCTCAGCAGACAGATGGCTTCTGCCTTTGGGCCTTCGCTGGAGTCGAAAATGAAACAGGAAGAAATGAGCAGAGAGGAGTGATTTGGGGGCTCATGCAAATAACAATCAGTGTCATTCCCCTGCGGCTCCAGACTCTGCCACCAAATGAAAAGAAAATCAAAAAAGAGAACTCTCAGTCTTCTAATAAAATGTTTTTTTTTTTTTAGTCAAAGCAACAGGAACAAATGTATCCATTCATAAGAATGAAACCTTTAATTAAAGCCTGCAGTGTGAAACTGTTGTTGAAGTTTCAGAGGAGCAAGCACTTAATTTGTTCACAATTACACCAGAAAATTAATAACAATATTTATATAAGAAGTTTGAAATATGTAAGATTGTTTAATTTATTAACGACTCTTATGCTCACTAAGCCTGCATTTATTTGATCAAAAATGCAATAAAAATTGAATATTGTGAAATATTATTACAGTTTCAAATAACTGTTTTCTATTGTAATATGTTAAAATGTAATTTGTTGCTGTGATGCAAAGCTGAATTTTCTGCTTCATTACTCCAGTCTTCAGTGTCACATGATCCTTCAGAAATCATTCTAAAATGCTGATTTGTGCTCAAGAATCATTTCTGATTATTATCAATGTTTAACACATGATACATTGACTTTTGACATTCAGTGTCTTACTTGCTGAAAAAAAAAAAAAAAAACTCAGCGGTTGTATACAGTGCTTTTAAATATCTAGACCACCTGTCATAATAAAGAGAAATCACAAATATTTTAGGAATATGTTTAAAACTACAAATTGTATTGTCATTTATTAGGCAAATAATAAATGGGGTATCACTAGGGTATTTTCTTACAATCTCTATATCTCACAATTCTGACTTTATAACTCGCAATTGCATGTTTACATCTCACAATTCTTATTTGATGTAAACTCACAATTGCGAGAGAAAATGCAGAACTGCAAATTTATATCTTGCAATTCTGACTTCATAGCACTTGCAAGTTTATGTCTCACAACTTTTTTAAAAACTCACAGTTACCTTTTTTATTTATTATTCAGTGTCCGAAACAAGCATCCACGCATGCTGTACTGTTGGACCAACAGAAATGTGTGGTGCTGTCTCTGATTTTGCGGCACATATTCTTCAGGTCTCATCTCTCATGCTGTTGTCAGGCAGGAAACGGAAAGGAGAGGTTCGTTTACAGCAACGCATTGATTCTAGAGTTAGTTGAATTAGATGCTGGAGACTGATGTGGTTCTTCATTTATTTCAACAGGGACATAGTAAGTATGTTAGTTTTATGTTACATTGTGCCTTTATAACAGACACCATCATCTTTGTGATATAAAAAAAGTAGCAAAGATTGCGAAAGAGCATGGAGTCGATATGGAACGGCCTGGTCCACGGGTCTCAGATAACATGCCTATGGGACGTTGAAAGAGAAGCCCCTCTAATGGACCTCTATCTGGAGTAAAAGCCAACAACTCTCATTTACACGTAATGAACCGGAGGGCTGGCTTTTCCCTCCAAGTCAGAAAGCGAGAATGCTTACATGAAAATCTTGCATCATACAACCAGCAGCATTTGCAAGTCAGATTGAATATAGCGTTGCAGAATTGATAAAAACACTTTTCTTTTTGCAATCTGAGAGTTGGATTCTGTTCAGTCTAATGATGGCTCATCTCATTCCCTGGGGAAGAACAATTGAAATGCCCTTGCAATGTGTAGCATGCAGCTCATAATGAGACTGTGTTTTGCACCAAAGAAAAGTGAAACGGCAGAAACTATTGGATGCTTGGAGGTTTGTTTTGTATCTAACAAGTTGACCATTCTGCATTCTTTCAAAGACATTGCAGTAGTTTTATTTTCTGAGGAATGTTTTCATGAGAAGCATAGAAAAAATCTTCTTTTTTTATTTTTAACATAATAGTTTAATAATAAACAAACGATTGGGGAAAAAAAAATTAATTCATATTTTAAGATATTTTCTATGTTGAGGACACCAGGAGTTAAAGGATTAGTTCACTTTCAAATAAAAATTTCCTGATAATTTATTCACCCCCCATGTCATCCAAGATGTTTATGTATTTCTTTCTTCAGTCGAAAAGAAATTAAGGTTTTTGATGAAAACATTCCAAGATTTTTCTCCATATAGTGAACTTCAATGGACTCCAAACGGTTGAAGGTCAAAATTACAGTTTCAGTGCAGCTTCAAAGGGCCATAAACAATACCAGGCGATGAATAAGGGTCTTATCTAGCGAAACGATCGGTCATTTAAATAAATAAATAAAAATGTATATGCTTTATAAACACAAATGCTCGCCTTGCTCTGTTCTGCGATGCGCTTTCATGACTTCACGTAATATGTAATTACATTGAAAAGATCACGCTAGGCGGAAGTACCGAGTCAGTGTTTACAAGTTGAACGTGCAAATACTAAGTCAAAGGGAGTTAAAAGGTAAAACAACGATGTCGGATGATTTTGAACTTGGAGGAGAAGATGAGATGGAGTTTTTCGCCCTGCCCTACATTTTTGAACCGGAATACACAGAGGAAGAAATTAGGCAGACGGAGGACACTGCGGCGACACAAACCTCTCAAGCGTGACCTTTTCAACGTAATTGCGTATTACGTGAAGTCATGAACGTGCATCGCAGAACATAGCAAGGAAAGCATTTGTGTTTATAAAGTATATACTTTTTTTTTTTTTTTAAATGACCGATATTTCGCTAGATAAGACCCTTATTCATCGTCTGGTATCGTTTATGGCCCTTTGAAGCTGCATTGAAACTGTAATTTTGACCTTCAACCGTTTGGAGTCCATTGAAGTTCACTATATGGAGAAAAATCCTGGAATGTTTTCATTAAAAACCTTAATTTCAAGAAATACATAAACATCTTAGATGACAAGACTATTACAAAAGCCAAATTTCTTTTTTATGATCTATTTTTATAGTCAATATACCAGTCAATTTGTACGTAAAAAAAAGGTTTAAAAAAGTGGTAACCTGCAATTTTTTTAAGGACCTATTTATACTGATCTTACCTTGATCATGTTTATGCTTTGCAAAAAAAAAAAAAAAAAAAAAAACATTTACTTTTTGAGCAAACTCAAAAATCTGCTGAAGCTGGTTGCCTTAAAATTTTAAATTGGCTCAACTTTTAATTTTTTTTTTTTTTACATTGCATAAGCTTACTTCCGTGTTGAAGAAAATGTGGATATAGTTCATACAAATATCAGATTTACTATTTTGAATTTCATAGAGTTCAGAATCGTTAGCTCTCTTCACACTGCAAAGGTATAGAAGCCATATTACGTGTTGATTTTGATGTCGCCTGAAATTTAACTACAGCGCTGTGGCTCTGATGCACAAATGTAATTACTTAACGAAAGCCTAAATCATTGATACTGTTCTTTCGCTGTCTTTGCGAGTTTTCATTCAAGTGAAACTCTCTCCCTCTCTCTGTCTCTTTCTGTCATGGTGCAGAGGAGTTGTGCGAGTGGATGTTAATCTGCAGGATGTGGACATTGACCAGTGCTCCAGCAGCGGCTGGTTTGCAGGAACTCACCGCTGTAACTTGACAACTATGGAGGTGAGTGTTCAGTCTCATCACTAACACACAATGACTGAGACACAAAAACACTCAAAATGTTTGCTTCTGCACCCAGATTTACATTAGGCACAAGTAAAGAAGTAAACAAAAAATGTAATTAAAATTAAATATTGAAATTAAGTGAAAAGTGCATTACGATCAACACAAAAACCATATTAATGTACTAGGTCATATTTTGGTGTTTCTTTGTGCATTAAATCACAGATATATAATGACCTGTGTGCATTGTGTATTGTGAGCATATAAAACATTTGAATGTTTCATTTTGTGCAGTGTTTACATTTAACATAATTTTTCCCTGTTGTGTATGACCTTATCAAAGCAGACCTGCGTGTTTAAAGCTTTCTAACTTTCTAACTTAAATTTAATTTTAGCAGCATCAATTCTCCTTTCCAATTAATTAGACAGAGCACAGTGATATTTTTGTTTGCTCAAGTGGGATTGCTTTCTTGGTTCATTTTTTTTCCCACCATGAAGCTTCACTTTCCCTCCAGATTGGTTCATTATCTTTGTTTGTATTTTATATGAATTAAATGGGGGATTTATCACATCCTTGACTGGAGTCTGTAGTAAGCTGTGCTGGAAGTTGCTCTGCGAGAGCTAATTAGACCATCTGAGTTGTTCTGCCCGGGTGCCAGTGAGAGTTTGGGCTGGTTGGGATGTTTCTGGAAGGCGCACTCGTACGCTAAATCACATCCCTGCGTGGGTTTATGCATTATGTCACTGCACAAGTGCTGGACTACATGAAGTGGTGTGAAAAACACACAAACAAATCTTGAAGCAAGCATGGTGCAAACATTTGTTCTGCTGTTTTTTTGAAATTCTGCTAGTAACATACTAGTACATAATATGTAACATGGTGTTTCTTTGAAAAATGTGCCAATTAAACATAACATACATGAAACACAGTGCTCAGAAGCTGTCTGCTCTTTTACTCTTTCTCAGTCTAAAGTGAGATTTGTTCTTCATCCGTGTGTGTGCTGTAGGAGTAGGTGATATTACTAAAATATTATTGTATGTGATAATATAGTTGTTTTTTTGCTGGGATTTCAATGAAACCGATTTATATTTAATAGCAAAATGATAATGCATATCTTTGTATAATTTAGTGAATCTTGGACACCATTCAAAAGATATGATTATTCATAACAAATAAATAGTAAAAACAAAAGACTCAAAACAGTAAACCTAACATCACAAATCAAATGATTCAGACTCTAAGTTTTGATTGGATGAGCCACATTTGAAGTCATTGCAAAATCGTCTAAAATTGCTTAGTAGTACAAAATTTAAAATACTAACAATATACTAGCATGTAGCCTTAGCCTGTCCTGCATTTTAATACAGTTGTCACTAACAAAATTACACGGTGTGTACTTAGCAGCAAGCAAAATAAAACTTTTATACAAATTATTACGAATGGGTTATATAAAGTTTGAAGAGAAACTGAGCTAAGTGTATTACCTTTATAATCAGTTAATCTAATCGAAATCACTTCAGTTCAGCCGTTGACTGAGTGAAAACTCCAGTTCTGTCATGACAACTCTTGGAGGGTTTAGCATGGTAATATACATGGCAATGTTAATGTGTTTGGTCTTGGCAGAATAGATCTGCTACGCTGCTGCTGCTGCAGAGCGAGTACCAAAACCTACCTGGTCTCATGGCATTTACGTACCTGGGTGCACTTTTTAGCGTGACATGAAATATGTACCAATAAGTACATATCACTGCAGTTTCCAAAATAAATGAACAATTTCACACAAATTTACAGAGTTGCGATTAATAAGGCGTAATTTTCGCACAATTACTTGAAGAATATCATGCTATGACTTCAAAACAAGCATCGCACACATCCAGCTTCATATCTATGGGTTTTCATAGATGACAAGTTTGTTCGGTAGCTCACGGAGTACGGAGACGGACTTAGGAGACAAGAAGCACCGATTCGAATACCGTGTAACTACGGTTCAACAAGCAGTTAAAATCTGCCTAAAAGGAAGTTCAAATGGCACAGTTGCATCAGCTAATACGTTTTTATTTCAGTTTTGCATTTGTTAACACTATCAGGTAGGTTTAGGGCTGGATTTGGTGTAGGGCATATTTCCAACACGATAGAGCATTAACCTTTAGCGACAGTCCCCAGATATTTGAATTTTGAACCGCCGCAATACGTATCTGAAGCAATGTAATAAAAAAACAGCAATACGTACCAATATCTACGCAATAAAAACGTGCCAGGGTACACATATTGAACCTGTGTTTTAGCACCACTCAGTGGACATTTCTATTTGAAACTGCGGTGAAGCGTGCAGCAAGGTACGTAAAACGGTGTCGCACAAAAAGTGCGCAGAGATACGTATTTTTATGAGACCAGGTTGACCAAAACTTACTACTGCCAATACATCCACAGACATGCTGCTGTGAGCATGTAAGAAATATTGCTGCTGCACATATAACATATATGAAATAACCCCATAGCAGATCTACACAGGTGGAGCTGGGGAAGTGGAGGGTTTCTGAAATGCACCGCAACTGCTACAGCAAGTGCTAGCCGAATATTTCAGTGTTGAGAAGCACACACATTGGCTGTTGATGTGAAAAGAAAGCTGCGCCATGTGAATAATGATGTGATTATATCCAATTTCATGGCAGAACTTTGTATTTATAATCAAAAACTCTGTCTATACTGCACAATAAAACTTTACTGTATATTGTGTTAATACTGTTTGCTATTGCAAAATGATTCACAAGCACAAAGAGCTCACGCTGAAAAAACTGAATTGAGCAGAATCTGGCTAAATTCAAAGTCTCTGATTGGCCTTTGGCATTCACATACGGGTACTTTTGACGACACTATTGCTTAGCAACTCTATATAAATGCTTTGCGGTGCACAGAACAACACACTTTGATTTGTTTAGGACACATCCCGCTTTGTTAAGTTAAAATCTAAAGTAAAAAAAAAAAAAATTGGTATATGCTATATTAAGTTTGATGATTGCCAACCTAAGAGGTTTTATTATGTTTTATAATACTGTTGAACATGTAACGGAGCTGACGAGACATGAGGCGAGCAGATCCAAGTGCAAGCTTTTATTTCTTAACTTGGTCATAAAACAGGCAGGGCCAAACAACAGCAAACAGGTATGGCACGGGCTGGACACAAGAGTATTCCTTGGGCTAGCGAGGTCTACGATCTGGGAACAATATCCAGAGAGCTTGACGTGAGGAGTGGTCCAATAACAAGAGCAAACGTCCAGGCGAGGTACAAACAGAGTCCAAGACAGCAAGCAAAGGGTTAATCCAAGACAGGCTATAAACTATACTTAAACTAGACTAAGAAAACACAGAAGGGCTCTGTAGAGTAGCTATTACTGGGAGAGCAATAAACGCTAGACGATACTCGGCAACTAGATCAGGAACAGAATGTGTTTTATATGGTGTGTGTAATAGCTCTCAGGTGAGCATGTGATTGGTGACAGCTGTGTGATCAGTGCAATGAATGATGGGAAATGCAGTCCAGTGTGATGTACAACAGTCTGTGTGGTGCGAGAGTCAACCTCCGATGGCGAGTGGACGGAAGGCCACGAACCGGATTCGTGACAGAACATTTTTTAAAAACAGAACAAATATGTGTTGAAAATTTAACATGAATGAAACTGTAGGGAGTAGCTAGTTTGTGAGTAAATATTGCTTTGTAATTTACTGCTAAATTGGAATTGTAATAAAAAAAATGTTATGAGAAGATTGTAATTTGAAACTTTACAGTTTCAAAAAGCAATGTAACTAATAAAAAAAATTTATTTTAAGTGACTGTACATAAAATAATAAAGCTTTTTGTAAGATGAAATATAAACAATACAATTTTATCATGTAATGTTAATATAAAAGAAAAGAAAATTATATAAATTGTATAAAAAAGAGCTCAAAACATTAGAAAATACAGTAGTACATTTTAGTATGTTCAATGCTGATCACACAGAACATGTTCTCAATCCATCTGCACTGTTTTTTAATTATTTTCCTTTGTAAACATGCGCTAGACTGGTCTGTTTAACAGCTGTGATGCGTCTTGCTGTCTTTTCAGCATCTTTTGCTATGAGTGCCATGTTTAAGATGCTGTGTCACATTAAAGAGTGCTTTTGGGAACCCTGCATTCTGTTGGATTTCGCTTAGCAGAAGTATGGGATTTGTGCCTTTAATGCTTTAAAAAAGGTAATGGGACACCAGACTTGAGGATATATCAGTCGGTCATCTATATGATGCGATCGAATATTGCGTGGACTGGACAATGTTTGCAAAGCCAAGTTGTTGTCTTGTGTTGAGGAGAATTTGCCAGTAAGCTGTGATCCATTATAAATGCAGTATAATGGATTTCGGTGGGCTTGCTAAATTATTGACCATGCTCAGTGTCTGTGTGGTCCCACTCATGGGAACACTAGAGGAAAAGCAGCACGGAAAAGCACGGAAGCCTTCATAAGCACGACGCTCGCTCCCGACAACAGCAACTGAAGCAAAACGATATTCGGAAGGGTTTCCTGTGTTTATGAGAGAGAAGGAATACTTGTGTGCTGTCTGAGAAAGAGGAAGAAAGCAGTGTGTTTGTGTGTGTGTGTGTGTGTGTGTGTGTATATCACTCCCTGTGTGCCAGTGTGAATCTATTTATAGCCTCATCTCTACCTAAGACAACAGGACTATGCCTCTTAAAGTCTGTCCTGTCATTCAAGATAAGCAACATCGGCCTGGGGCTTGACAGGAGCGCATCTCGAATCATATGCACTAAATGTCCTGCAATGACTTTGTTCCTGAGGTGGATTAACCTGAGTGGATGTTAGACTCTGTTATGTCTCTCCGTTACAGCTCAAGAAAAGAGCTCTGGAGACTTGAGACATAAAATGTCCAAGGCCGGCACCATATAATCAGAGCTTTGTCACGTGAAGGCAGCATTTTCCTTTCTGTTTTCCCAAGGGTTGTAAGTCTTTTCTACTGCTGTGCCATTTCTTCCGCTCCATTAGTTGTAATGGTAATGTTGTGTTATGGAGGATCTCATTGGCTGTAAGTAGAAAGCTATTGTTTCTGAGTGTAATCAGTGAGCGTGTCACATAAACTCTCATGCATCATTAGTAGTAGAATCTAAAACTGAAGATGAAAGACTTTAAATGGATAGTTCACCCAAAATGAAAATTCTGTCATTTAAAAAAAAAAAAAAAACGTGTACTTTCTTTTATCTGCAGAACACAACTCTTTGTGTTCCACATTTCACAGATAAAAGGAAGTACACATTTTTTAACAAAAAATGATGACAGAATTTTAATTTTTGAGCTAGATCATTTAATGAATATCCATTTGGGTGAACTCAATACAATGGAAATAGTAACTCAATTAAAGGATTAGTTCACACAAAAATGAAAATTAGCCTGTGTTTTACTTTAGCCTGTGTATATGACTTTCTTCTTTCAGACGAATCCAATTGGAGTGATCCTGCTCTTCCAAGCTCTGTCATTGCAGTGGGTGGGTGTTTCTGTTCAACAGTCCAAAACACGTTAAATAAAGTGCGCATCCATAATAAAACGTGCCTCACGCGGCTCCGGGGGGAGAATAAAGGCCCCCTGTAGCGAATCCATGTGTTTTTGTAAGAAAAATATCCATATTTCAAACGTAATAAACACTTCTTTTTCACTTCATCTAATTGTCAAAAGCGGAAGCCATTCCGGCGGATGACGTAGGACGTCGGTGTTGCGTGATTAGTGACGAACACGGAGAGAGAACAAAACAAAACGCCGGTCATGAATTAGAAGTACAAAGCGAGGATTTGTAAGGAAAAATGTCGGAGGATATAAGCCAAGAGGAGACTGGGTTCCCTTTGCTAAAGTAAGGAAACTTTGTTTCCTTTGCTCTTGTAAACAAACTCGCGAGACTAGCATATCTCAGAGGTGCACACGACGCATACATCCTACGTCATCTGCCGGAACGGCTTCCGCGTACAACAGATACAAAAGTGAGAGAAAAGTTTTTATTACATTTGAAATATGGATATTTTTCTTACAAAAAGCATGGATTCGCTACAGGAGGCCTTTATTCAGTGTGAGGCATGTTTATTATGGATGCGTGCGCTTTATTTGACGTCATGTGGACTGTTAAACAGAAACATCCACCCACTGCAATGGTAATGCTTGGAAGAGCCAGGACAATTTTTAATATAACTCCGATTGGATTCGTCTGAAAGAAGAAAGTCATGTACACCTAGGATGCCTCGAGGGTGAGTAAAACACAGGCTAATTTTCATTTTTGGGTGAACTAACCCTTTATATGGTTTATGCAACACCTAAGCATATCAGCAAAAAAGTAAACAACCTGATATTTATGTTGTAGAAGTGAAATCTTGGTAATTGCCATTTCTCTTGTTTGCAGGTTTATTTACTTCTTCTGTTATTTCTTTGCATAACTATAAAAGGTACATTTCTTTACCTTGTTTACCTCATAAATTGTATTGTTATATATAATATACTTTATATACTGTATATATCTTTCAAAATATATCAATCTATTTAAGATCTAAAGCATCTTAAATATGTGGCATTAATTGCAGAAGAGGCTGAAAACACAGCGAGACGCATCACAGCTGTAGATGTAGCTAACTTTAAAAAGGGGACGTAGTACTAACATGTTTTAAAGTGATGGTAATTTAAAACCATATATTAATAAAACACATTTATTGTACCATGAAATATAAACAATACAACCTTATAATTTAAAATGAACTTCAAATAAACATACTATTTTTTTTGTGTGTGTGTATGTAATCGGCGACAGGAACAATTCCTTATTTTTAATCATGTCAAAGCAGGATTATTTCACCACCCTATGTGAGCCTGAGAGGAGGAGATATATTAAGTAACTACATTTTATTGGTCTGTGTCAGTGCCCCTTTTCTATACCTTCCTTTTGTTTGAGAAATGATCCAACTGAATGGCTCAACGTGAAATACCTTGACATCTACAACTATTTGTGTCCTTAAACGCTCGTTTTTTGGGGGCCGACAGCTTATAAAAAAACGTAGTTCTGGGTTTTTTAGCTTGTTTGCTGTACACCTTGTCACACAGCAGCTTTTAAGGAATTGTTCTGTTTTTTGTACACAAATGACAAGGAGGCAGCTTCCCGCAATACAAAGTCAATGGAAAGCATTGGACCCCCCCCCCCCCCCCCCCAAATTAACCATATTTTAACATTATATTCATGTTATTCATACTATAGATTAAGACTGCTTACTATGTGTTGGCCAGTTGATTCTTGAATAATTCATGAATCTCTGCACAGATGCACAGTGTAATCGAGTCAATAATATAACAATAGCAAATCAGACTGGCAACAAAAAATGCAGAATTTGTGAAATATTCCTGTAATTCACATTGTCAACACCTTCTGTGCTTTGATACTTGATACTACTCAGAATAAATTCTTCATGAATTTATGATGAAACAGTGATGTGTTTTGATGTCTTGTTTGAACACTATGTAAATATTCCCAGTGCATGGTGGAAGAAGTATGTGAACGGTTTAATTCCTCTTTATAAGACGCTTTCAGTTTAGCAGTATTCTTGGGTGTCTGTTGAATGCATCTCAGGTTAAGGTCAAGCTACTCCAGAAGGCGTATATTTTCTTCTGATAAGGCCATTGTGTTGTTGATTCACTCCTGTGCTTTGGATCGTTGTCCTCAACTTCTGTTGAGCTACAGATGGCCTTATATTCTCAGGCAAAATGTCCTGCTAAATCACATTTTAACACCAATTTATGCAGAAATGGAAATTGTGCAACCAGAGTTTGCTTATCCACTGATTCTGAAGCCAATGTCATGCTTTAAAATTTTTAATTAAAAGCTGAAATGTCGTGAGAAGCAGTTAACAGGTTGCTGGTAAACACAGAAACTCATCACAGCAGTGCTGGATGAACTGAACTGAAGGTGCAATGTCATGAATATACACGCAAATCCAAATATATCCTGTTGCAGGCGTGTTATGTCGGCAGCATACAGCAGGAGGTTGAGCACCACTGCCTTCAGTGACAGATTGATCTTCTAACCCTGCTGATGCTGACACTCCTCACTCCTGAAGATTTCCAAACATGAATTCATGTTTTCAAATGTCTCGGGTTGCCCACATTTATCTGCACTGGAAAGCAGCAAGACTGGTATTATTAAATCATATTCATAGAGCGTGCTCAGAGGGGAACAGCTAATATACTGAAAATCATGTTCTGGTGCCTAGGATAGAGGGAACTATTGAACCACTGGGGTGTATAAATCAACATTCAGCCCTCATCAAAGCTTTGCCCTCTGGAAATTAATTGGCATTAACGATCAGGCGAATCTCACAAGAACAAAACCATTGATTCACAAGACCTTTTAGGATTTTTTTTTGCATTATGACATTCATTTCATGATAATTAAGCATGTAAATTGGGGGGAAAAAATTGTTTGATTCCCTGCTGATTTTGTATGTCTGCCCGCTGACAAAGAAATGATCAGTCTATAATTTTAATGGTAGGTTTATTTGAACAGCAAGAGACAGAATAACAACAAAATCCAGAAAAACTCATTTCAAAAAAGTTATAAATTGATTTGCATTTTAATGAGTGAAATAAGTATTTGACCCCTTCGCAAAACATGACTTAGTACTTGGTGGCAAAACCCTTGTTGGCAATCACAGACGTTTCTTGTAGTTGGCCACAAGACTTGCACACATCTCAGGAGGGATTTTGTCTGACTCCTCTTTGTAGATCCTCTCCAAGTCATTAAGGTCTCGAGGCTGACGTTTGGTAACTCGAACCTTCAGCTCCCTCCACAGATTTTCTATGTGATTAAGGTCTGGAGACTGGCTCGGACACTCCAGGACCTTAATGTGCTTCTTCTTGAGCCACTCCTTTGTTGCCTTGGCTGTGTGTTTTCGGTCATTGTCATGCTAGAATACTTATTTGACTCATTAAAATGCAAATCAATTTATAACTTTTTTGAAATGCGTTTTTCTGGATTTTTTGTTGTTATTCTGTCTATCACTGTTCAAATAAACCTACCATTAAACCTACCGTACAAAATCAGCAAGGAATCAAATATTTTTTTTCCCCACTAAACATTCTTATTACAGTCACGTACAGTATATAGACATTATTACTCAAAATTTGAATGTTTTTTTTAGTTATAAAACTTTTTTATAGTTATATAACTATTCTCAGTTGTGATTTTTATTGGATTCTCATTACTTTTAGTATTTTTACTGTTAGTATTTTAAGGTAAAAATAGTATTAGTATTTTACAGTATACACGTGTCATAAATGTCCACTGAAGATGAGTTGAAATGAGCCCATGTGCAGATTTATTTTTGGAAATATATATGGAAATATATTTTTGTTCCGTAATGGGCAAGAACACATGAGGGCACTGGAAGCACGTGACAAGAAACAGGAGATATGACTGTGACTAAACTACAAAATAAAAGACAAGAAAACCTAAAGGTGATCTGTGTTGTTAAAAGCGCTATATAAATAAAGGTGACTTGACTTTACTTGACTTGACTTGATACAAAACCCAAAACTGAATGTGACAACATGCCTTGATCAGTCATGACATTCTGAGGTGTGTAACACATAATAACACACCGCTCATCTGGGTATTTGAGGCCGGCGCTTCTGTCACATCTCTCAGCTCACTCTCTCTTGTTTCATTCAAACACAACTGCTATCATCTTGCACCTCAGTTATCGACTGTATTTACTGTGAAATTAAACCAGAAGACTTCAGTATTAATAGCAGACTTGCTGTAATATTTTTGAAGTGTTTATCTTGATTGTTTTGCACACTGGATTTTAATGGATTTTAAGATAATGTACTCTTCACGAGTTCACACTTACATATAATTAGCTGGAGTATATTAATGCGTATTTGGCGTGCTGTCCGGGGAAGTCCCCCCCCCCCCTGTATAAGTGTAGTAGGAACTGAAGTGTGGAGAAGGGGCGGTGGAGGGATGCTGATTAAACCGAAGGATAGAAGTATGTCAGCTGTATTTATATCTATGGTGTTGATTAACTTGAGTGCGCTCCTTTTGTGTTAATGTTTGTATCCTCCCGAACTTTGTTAATAGAACATCATATAAGATTTTAAAATGCCTTCATCTCAAATAACATTTTATGTCCTTGTCTTTATTTATGTGGTGAAAAGCTGTGTAATTAAGAATGTACATTATATGCCGTAAATGTTTGTCTTGTCTTGTAAAGAATTTTGCTGATTGTCTTATTTTGCTTATAGAAAAATTCAACAATTAATTTTGTTGAGGTAATTAATTTTGTTTCTGTTTCCTGGAAGAAAAAAAGAATGTTTAAAAAGTCACCACATTATCGATTTTATGTTTATTTACGAATGACAAACCTTAATGGACAATTTAGTCTAATATGTAGCCTAGACAACATCTCTTGTCTTTGCTTATAAAACAACTTACAAGACTAAAACATCCAGGAAATAGACATAAGTGGTTGAACATTCTCTAGGCCTCACTAACCTTAAGAACGGTGGCATTCAACAAATGTTAAAAAGATGAGCTCTATACATCACAGTACAACAAATACCTGACAATAATGACAAAACAAATACAAAAAAAGTTTAAATGAAGTCAGCAAACAGCAAAACAATAATCCTATAACATAGAAACTGCATAATTTATTAGATTATGAGAGCTCACAAAGCCTTAAAATTTCAACAATATGAAATTCTTTGTTCAGACAACTGTGTTTGACTATTTTGGACAACATTTGGGGTAATTTTGTTGGTCTGACAAGGGTTTTTATGTAGTTTCAAGAACTACAAGTTTGAGACTCAAAAGGCTGGAACTGGAACATGTTCAGTTACATCTTTTACAGTGTATGCAACGCTTCACGTTGGGGTCCTGATCACCCTGTCGAGGTTTATTATGTGATAACAACCTGCTGGATGTGCTTTATCCCATACTTTTTACAATGAATTTTAAAAACATTTAATATTTCAATTGCTGTAAATTAGAAGCAGTACCATGATTTATAAATGCATATTATTTCTATTATCATCTTTAAATAAGCTATCAAAATAATGTTTTTACATTGCAATAATGGCAATGTTTTTATTGTAATTATAGTATTGAGAATTTGAGGGGCATCTGATCTATAGCATTATTCTGATAGAGCAAAACATAAAACCTAAAACCTGCAAATGTAACGTAAAAAGGTAAATGTAAAAACCCATTTTATTGTCTCTGAGAATATAGCATTTGGCACCCATGCTCTCGCTGATGATTTAGTAAACCAAGAGCATAAATCTAAAATGGAGGTAATTATCTTCTAGAAAAATCATTCCCTCATTAAGACTTGACACATTGAATCCTTCTTGCTAAAATAAAGGTGACAAAACAAGGACTAATTTAACCTGAAACCCTTCTCTGAGATCAGTATCCAGCCCATGATGAGAGCCTCGCTTCATTAGATTTTTTGGGGTTCATGGCACTTCCAGATTATTTATAGAGGCTTGTGAACTCGGTGTGACTTTTTCAGACCTCACTGTACAATTATTTATTTCTCTTTCTGGAATACAGCAGTCTAAAAAGTTGAAGTTCACAAATCTCTTTTGCACTTAAAACAGGCAGAAAATGGCATTGTTGTTACAGCAGCATGAAATGCGCATCTTGTGCACATCTTTCTTGTTGCACTGTATATATTGTTCTCTGCGTAAACAGTTTTGATTTCAAGCTTAGCAGTCATTTTAAAGGGCCTTTAAGGAGAAAGCTGCTGTGAGCCCATCTGTTTGCACGCTCATGTGAGCTTTACCGTGATGTTGCTAGAAAACGAGTAAAAATAAACTGCTGCACATGTATCGACTGTCATAATAACTCATAAAACTGACATTTTGATGCCTGGCAATGTGATAAATGACAGTGACACCACTGTCACAGATGGTCTATAAGCAGAGCCGATTTCCTCAGGAAGTTCTTTGCTCACACTGCGAGTTGTGTTGAACAAAAATATATAATTTCTAGCATCAGTTAAGGTTTCAGTGCTTAGAAATGGAGAAAGAGGTAGTGGAACTGGTACTTGTACCTTAATTGTGTACTTAATTGTAACCCTTTTTTTTGTTTGTTTGCTAGTGTAAACCGATTACAGGCCATGGATTTGTGCTGGACAAGTATAAGTGCCAATGCAAGAGTGGTTTCTATCACCAAAGCCAAGTGGCACTCAATGGCTTCTCAAGTAAGTACAAATCTGAACTGGTGGGACTTTGGATTTATAATGTGAATTGTTTTTGAGGTGAACTGTATATGAACCTCTAACATTATACTTTAAATCGCATATGGTATTTTAATAATTGATATTAAAAACTACATAATTAATATGAAGAGATAAATATGAGTAGTTAAAACTGAGTCATCCTTCAATATAAGCCGGTTAGATTATTTCACAGTTTTATTGTTTGTGAACAATGAATGTGAATGTAAAATGCACATAAATAAAGTAATGGGTCTTGTTTGAACAGAACTAGTCTGAATTTAATTTATCTTTCTGACAGAAACGGATACACAAACAGAGTTACTTCCTTCCACCAGATAATTTATGATCTCAAACTAGGCACGAATACCCCAAAGGCAGAGTTTATATCTATTTAATGCGGAGAGTCCTAGTTGTTAAGTGCAATATTCCTCTCTCACACGCTCATATGTAAACTAATGTAAAAATAGCTCCTTTGAAATGTGTCTCTTCTACATTTAAAGCAGAAATCTAGAGGCAAAACTAGTGTTTTTTCAGACACTGGTCAATTTTGAAGTCCATTTTGCTTCTTTCAGACTATAAGGAAACATCCAAAATACATATTTATGTGTTTATTATCTATTTGCATCATGTACTGAATTGGAAATCTCCACTTCCAAACTTTCCAGTTTTATTCCTATTTAAACAGAAGGGTTTGCTTGATTTATACTGTATTCTTTTTTTTGTCAGTTGACAGTATTTTCTGATTTATGTAGTAATAAAAAAGGGATGCAAAATCCCCTCTGTAAAAGTCTCTAACTCAAAATTTTGAACCTGGCTTTATCCAATGTTCAGATTTATGCTCTGAAAATGATGCAAATTAGTGGCTCTTTAATTAGATGATACCTCATTTACATGTTTTGAACATAACATTTCTGTCAGAACCACTATCGTCAAATGATAGACACTTAGCATACAGTTTGGTCTGCCAGTATGGTTCTGTTCTGGGCAAAAACTCCCTGCCCAACCATGCAGCCTGTCATGAATGAGCAGGGAGAGCAGCAATACTAATAACCCCCCAAGGGTTAACAGAACAGAACCAAGCAGATCATTAATGTACTTAATTACATTTAGTGTAACACATTACTCAAGATTAGGCAGTCTGATTCAACAGGAATGTCAGAAGCCAAGTCCTGACTGTGGCGAAAGGAGGAGTTGGGGATGGAGGAGGGTAATTGCTCCTGAGCAAGCAAAAGCTGCTGAATAATACTGAATAGCACTTATGTAGGGCTGCCGTGATAGGTGTCGTATTCCTATAGGTAGATGGGATCAGCTGAGAGTCAGCTGATGCAAGCTTGACTCACGTGACCTGCCAGAACTAACACTAATGCTTAATTTCATAAAACTTGTAATACAATGTACTGTGATTAATTAGCTAGGGAATGTATGGAGATATCTGTTCGTTTTACCTGATTCATAAAGTAATGAAGTAACATAAGCTTGGAGACAGTATTGGCTAATTTACATACAGGCAAATGTGGACTAATTACAAAAAGCTGAAGCCCTGTTCAAACACGTGGCAGACACACGCATTTACCTTATTTCATATTTTATAAACCAAGGCTTCCATGTACATATTTCACAAGCCCTGGGACTCTCTGAAAATCATCCAATCTAAGTTTAGTGAGTTTTGTTGAGCCTCTGCAGTTATAGTCTGTTATCTGCTCTCTGTCATTGTGTGTGCTCTGCATTATTAGGTTACTACTGTACTGTTACATCAGCTTATTCTTGACTTCACTCCCTCAGGAGAAATCACTTTGGACAAAGCCAGATTAAGAAGGTTCAAAATGAAAACTAAAAGACTTTCAAATCACATGAGCAAATATTTTATTCACAATAGAACATAGATAACATAACAAGTGTTGAAACTGAGAAATGTTAAAATTTTATGCACAAAATGAGCTAATTTCAAATTTGATGCCTGCTACAGGTCTCAAAATAGTTGGGACGGGGGCATGTTTACTATGGTGTAGCATCTCCTCTTTTCAAAACAGTTTGAAGACGTCTGGGCATCGAGGTTATGAGTTTCTGGAGTTTTGGTGTTGGAATTTGGTCCCATTCTTGCCTGATATAGGTTTCCAGTTGATGAAGAGTTCGTGGTCGTCTTTGATGTATTTTTCGTTTAATGATGCACCAAATGTTCTCTATAGGTGAAAGATCTGGACCAATTCAGCACCCAGACTCTTCTACTACGAAGCCATGCTGTTGTAATAGCTACAGTATATGGTTTTGCATTGTTCTGCTGAAATACACGTTGTCTGGAGGGGAGCGTATGTTGCTCTAAAATCTTTATATACACCTTTCAGCATTCATAGTGCCTTCCAAAACATGCAAGCTGCCCATACCGTATGCACTTATGCACACCCATACCGTCAGAGATGCTGACTTTTGAACTGAACGCTGATAACACGCTGGAAGGTCTCCCTCCTCTTTAGCCAGGAGGGCACGGCGTCCGTGATTTCCAACAAGAATGTCAAATTTGGACTCGTCTGACCATAGAACAGTTTTACACTTTGAAACAGTCCATTTTAAATGAGCCTTAGCCCACAGGACACCACGGTGCTTCTGGACCATGTTCACATATGGTTTCCTTTTTACTTGATAGAGCTTTAGTTGGCATCTGGAGATGCCACGGCTGATTGTGTTTACCGACAGTGGTTTCTGGAAGTATTCCTGGGCCCATTTCGTATGTCAATGACAGAATCATGCCGATGAGTGATGCAGTGTCGTCTGAGGTTGCCTTTGCAATTTGACATTGAGGAATGTTGTTTTTAAAGTATTCCACAATCTTTTTACGCACTCTTTCACAGATTGGAGAGCCTCTGCCCATCTTTATTTCTGAAAGACTCTGCCTCTTGAAGACATCCCTTTTATAGCTAATCATGTTACAGATATGATGTCAATTAACTTAATTAGTTGCTAGATGTTCTCCCGGCTGAATCTTTTCAAAATTTCTTGCTTTTTCAGACCTTTGTTGTCCCCGTGCCAACTTTTTGAGACCTGTAGCAGGCAGCAAATTTGAAATGAGCTCATTTATTGGATAAAAGTGTAAAATTTCTCCATTTAAACATTTATGTTCTTGTACACTTAAGTATAATCGTGATACACTTTATTTTAAGTAGCTTATGCCTGTGTAATATTATGTAATTGTAATGTAATTAGAAAGTTATTACATGTATTTTAGCTGTGTACTGGTGGGTTAAATCAAACTAAGGTGCAGCTGGATAAGGTGTACAGCAGGGTTCCTCAAATATTTCCCTGGAGGGAAAGGCTCCAACCCTGATCAAACTCACCTACCTGTGATTTTCTAATGATCTTGAAGACACTGATTAGCATGCTCAGGTGTGCTTGATTAAGGTTAGAGCTGAACACTGTAGGAAAGTGGATCTTGTGGGCCAGATTTGAGGATCCCTGGTGTACAGTATAGATGCACATGAAGTACACTTAAGTACAATCTTGATACACTTTATTTTAAGTAGCTTATGTCTGTGCACTTACATTTATAATTACGTTGTATAAAGTCTGCAACACATATGTAACAATCTTTTGGTTACATAAGTAGCTGTATAACAGACTCGGTCTGTTACATATGTGTAACAGTAGCTGCCTATTACATGTACATAATTACAAACATGGTAAGCACATTTAATTTCATGTAAGTACAACGGCTACTACTAAGTACTTAACTATGTAATTACTCTGTATTATGGACACCTTAAAATAAAGTGTTACCTTCAATTTTATTTGGAGTACTACTTGTGCACAATGCACATTTCTTAAAATTAACCCTAAAATGCATTTTAATATCACTATTGATGCGGATTGTATGGTCTTTGAATAATATTGGTCTTTAAATGCAAGCTATTTAAAGTGTACCTGAAGTATACTTGCAATAGCTCAAGTTTAGTACAATCTAATGTACTTCAGTACATCCTTAGTCGGACTTCAGCACTACTTCCGCACAATTAAATTGCATTAAGTACAAAATTAGTTGTGACAATTTAGCAGACTTTTAGCAGTCAATTTCTCTTCAGCAATTTTAGGACAACCATCTGAAAGAAAGTTGATACTTGAATTAAACATCATTAATAACTACAAAACAGTTCTGGGTTTATAAATGACATTCCTTCCTGGTATAAAATTTCCGTTAACCAATTATCAGTTGGTCATCAATCCAAGTTCAATAGTTTCATGGGGGTAACGTTTATTAGATTTGAGTTGTTTTTGGATAAATCCTTCAGTCACAACGCTGTATAAAATGCAAACACATCAACAGATAGGTCATAGTATGGTTCCTTGTCATTCACCTGTTTTTAGAATCAGACCGGGGAACGTACCCTGATGAATCCTGGGAACCATCCGGGAGGTGTTTGCCCTGCCGAGAAGGCTGTCCGTCCTGCACAGGTGACACACCATGTGTGGCTCAGGAGGACACGGCCCTCCGCCTCGCCATGGTCTCCTTTCAGGGCTTCTGCATGCTTCTGGACCTCATCAGCATGGTGGTCGTCTACCACTTCCGTCGCAACAAGGTAAGAACATTTATTGCCGGTTATCGCACCTGGAAAGGCTTTGTACTCTGATTTTATTCTGCTAGAGTTACCTGAAAGAAAAACTAGAGCTTGATTTCTGCTTGAGCTGGTTTATTGGGCTGAAGGGCAAATACTGCTTTTCAAAATGTCATAGTTCAGTATTCTCTCCTATTACTTCTCTCTCTCTTATTTTTCAGAGAATCAAAGCATCTGGCCTTATACTTCTTGAAGCGATACTTTCAGGGTCTGTACTTCTCTACTTCCCTGTAAGTTCTAACATTTCTTCTTACTTCTTTATCAAAATGAAAGAGGAAGATCTGTTTTCCTCCGTTTCATCCTGCATCTGTCACTATTTAAGAAAAAGATGAAATGTTTGAACACCATTTCTCTGCAATAACCTGGCATATTTCTATTACTTCTTATTTCTATTGATTATAACCATTATAATCAATGAGAAAAAAAATGCAATGAATTATTCTCAATGTTTCCACCTGGTTTTAAAGGGATGGTTCACCTAAAAATAAAAATTTGCTATTAATTTGCTCATCTTTAGGCCATCCAAGATGTATGTGACTTTTTCTTCAGTAGAACAGTAAACAAGCTTTTTAGCTGAAACCATGGTCCTTAAATTCATATTCATAAAATGCAAGGCAGCGGCTTCCTTAATTTTCAGGGTCAAAAAAAGCACATACATGCAAGACAAAATGAATACTCGTGGCTCAGTGGTGTGCAGTGGTGTTCTGAAATGATTTTTTTTTTTTTATCAAATGTTAATTCATGTCCCAGTCACATTTTCTTGGTTAGATAGACATTACTTACTCTATCAGAAAAATAAAATATATTTTTTATATTTTTACATTAACAATATAATCAGTATTCTATTTATTAAAGCCAAGTATGAAAGTGTTTTTAAGCATTTTACATTTATTCCAAAATAATATCTCAATATATTTTATTTGTGAACTTATGTTCAGCTATTCTTTTTAATAGTTAACTTTTAACTATTTTTTAATTTTTCGGATTATGAGTCATTAAAGCTCTGTAAATACTGGTCAAAGGCATGGAGATTTACTTTAAGTTTCACCAAGCAGATTACTCCCTAAAAACTCCCACAGATTCATACTATTTTAAGCCTTATTTTAATGTAACAAAGTGGTTAGGTCTGTGTGTGTTATTTTTTTAATTAGTCTTCCCATGAAGGCCATTATATTGTTCATTCAGATGGATTTGCGAATGTGGAACGTACACAAACACAAGAGGCGGTATTTATCACATAAACCAATCACAGCCAAACATAACCAGTCATATCCAATCATATCACGATGGAGGCATTGCCTCCTCTCATGTGATTTTCCTCATTCATTCTCAGTTATCCCCAAGCAAACTCACCGCAAGCGGGGGGTCTGTTAAAATTCAGTGGGCTCAGGGGAGGCAAGAGAGATGCTGACTCCCGCTGTAACTTTACCTGCTGGTGTCGTATGGGATTATATAATAATAATAATTATGCACACACTGTATTTTTCCTCTTCCACTGTTGTCGGTAATGCAGGGAATGTTGTAATTGGTTGTCAAAGCAGCCAAACAGAATTTAGCAGCCTCGTCTCCAATGTTCCCTCTAATGATTTTTCTTGCTGAGCAAAACTTTTCTTTATTGGGCGGACATTTTGGCCACCTGAGCAAAAACATTCTTTATACCAGACCTCTACAGCGCGCACTTTTAACTTTAATGTGCTATTTATATTTGATTTGACCCTTGATGTAACTAAATAATGTACATTTTAGGTTATCTGAGAAAACATTTTTACAGTAAAATACACTGCCGTTCAAACGTTTTGGATCAGTCAATTTTTTTAAAGAAGTTTCTTAGGCTCATGAAGGTATCTATTTGATGAAAAAAAATATTGAATATTATTTCACAAAATAATGTTGTGAAATTGTCACAATCCTCTCAGGATTCAGGGAGACGAGGGATAACAAAAATTTAGATTTATTATTAACTCAGGAACACAGGAGACACGGAACATCCAAACAGACAAGTTGACATTTAACAGCTGACATAGAGACAGGGAAACACAGGGCTTAAGAACACGAGGAAATCAAGAGAGGAGAACTGAAACAGGTGGGGAGCAAATCAAACACGGATGGCGACTAATAAACTCATAATGACAGGAACAGGAACAAACCAAATATGGGCACGAGAGGAGGGGAAACACAAGACAGGACTGACAGAAATATTATTGCAATTTAAAATAAGTTTTCTATTTGAATATAGGCCTACTTTAAAATATTATTTATTCTTCTGAAGCAAAGCTGAATTTTCAGTGTCACATGATCCTTCAGAAATCATTCTAATATGCTAATTTATAATCAATGTTGGAAAAAGTTGTGCTGCTTAATATTTTTTGGGACCTGTGATATTTTTCAGGATTCTTTGAGAAATAAAAAGTTAAAAAGAACAGTGTTTATTCAAAATAGAAATTTTGTGTTACAATATACACTACTATTAAAAAGTTTGGGGTCAGTAATTATAATTTTTTTTTTTTTTATTTATACTTTTATTCAGCAAGGATGTGTTCAATGGATAGTACAAGACATACATTGATAGTAAAGACATACATTGTTAGAAAATATTTATATTTTTAATTAATGCTGTTCTTTTTAACTTTTTATTAGCCTAATCAAAGAATCAAAGAAAAAAAGATTCCAAAAAGATATTAAGCAGCACAACAGTTTCAACACTGATAATAAATCAGCATATTAGAATGATTTCTGAAGGATCATGTGACACTGAAGACTGGAGTAATGATGCTGACAATTCATCTCTGCTTTACAGGAATACACTATATTTTAAAATATATTAAAATAGAAAACCAATATTAGAAATTGCAATAGCCTAAGAGTTCACAATATTACTTTTTTTGTTGTTGTTGTTTGTTTGTTTTTGTTTTTTTCTCTATATTTTGATCAAATAAATGCAGCCTTGATGAGCATAAGTGACTTCATTAAAAAACAAGGTCAATTATTTATTAGGTTTATAATATAGGCCTAACACAATATAATATAATATCAAAACAACTGAAGCATTTAAACTGATAGAAGAGAATAGAAAACAAACTGAAGCATTTAAACTGAGATCTGTAAGTTATTTATTATTTTTTTTAAATGTGAACGTGAATTCTTATATACCTATCTAAACATCCTTATGAAGTACAGCTTGCACAATACACCTGTAAATGTGACTGTAAATTTCTCAAGAGTTACCATTCTGTACCCATCATTCGCTATTTCCAGCACTTAATCAAGCCACTCTTCTTTAATAAATGAGGACGTGTTATTTCACATGTCATTGCGTTGGCTCTCGATTTGAGTTATTTCGTCTGCAACCATTGAAGCATTCGGTTTCTACAGCGACTCATGTGGCGCTCATCGTTCTCTTTCTATGAAACCTGTAAACCGCATTCACCGGTTCTAACTCTATAGCGGCAGCAGCTCTATAGCGGTTTACCCGAGCATTGCAATTCTTTAGTTTTTACTAGAATACAATCAAATGGCTTTCCCAACTCATTTTTGCGTGTGCACGGCACATTATTTCTCTGCGCTGTCGCGGTGGAAGAAGTGTGCGGCCGCGCGCGCGCGCAGCCCAGAGGGAACATTGCTCGTCTCTGATTGGCTGGAATTATGGCATACTGTAACACTGGGTTGTGTTGAGCAAGCGAGCCGTCGGCGTTTAGAGAGCACTGAGGGCAGGCATCAGGGGAGGAAGCTAGTGAAACGTTGCACGTGCAAAAGAGAGAAGGTCTGCACACATCCAAAAACTTATTTTAAATGCAAAATTGATTTTCGTGCGCTCAAAGAACTTTCTTCTTTGCGAGACGAACATTTTCTCCACAAACTCAGTTCATGCGCATGCAAAATGCACTTTTGCGCGCTCAAAATATGATCTTTTGCGCTCAGAATTGTGGCAGAGATATAACCCCATAGTGTCGCTGTGGGACAATGTTTCTTTAGAAGAATGAGCGATTTATACACTTTTTAATAATGTTGTTTTATTTTTGTACTAAAATTTTTGTGGCTTCTGATGACATATTATAGTCTTATGAAGTGAAATAATCGGTCTGTGCAAGTAACAGGAATGTTATTTACAACACTACTACCTGTAATCCATAGCCTCATACTTACTTGTGCCTATTCTTGATGTCTCAGCCCATATAAACAAGTTAATTTACGTTTGCATACATAATCTTAACAGGATGTGACAGGAAGCTCATGCTCTTGACTCTTGTGAATACATCAGAATCCATGCTCGCATTTGTGGGACCCATCCACTGTTATTATATATAGGCTCACAGAGATGGATTATTTTTCTAAAAATCTCCACTAGTGTTACACAGAAAAAAGAAAGTCATTTACATCTGTGGTGTCATGAGGGTAAGTAAATGATGAGAGAAATTTTATGGTGGAGTATAGCTGTGGTGGTACCAAAATACATAGGTTTCAATAAAAGACAAGATGCGCTCCTTTACCTTTTCATTCACCCCTTTTCTAATTAGCTTGTAAGCCGAGTATTATGGGTTCCTGCAAGTGATGATGGGTAAAACAGTAGGAGGGGAGGGTTTCAGTGAAATTTGAATTCATGTGATTTCCAGATAAAAACAGCAATGCATCCTGGCTGATCGCATCGCCACATAGGATCTAATACTAGATGGAAACAAGACCAGTAAGACCAGGGGCATTTTTAATTTCATGTTAACTTTGAAGGACCAGGTAGCCAGGATGCAGCTGTAAAGATCCATTATAATTTCTTGGTTTTATCCTCAGTTGACTGATTTGTACATTCTGCTCCTGAGGCACTTTGAAATGCAATGGTCTGCTTTTCATTTTGGCCTTGTACCCGGCTGGTAGTGTATTACATAAGCCTGTTCAATGCTGAAACAGTGACATTATTTTCAGTTTGAGTCAAAGCTAAGTATTCGTTGACCAGCTTTCACACAGATTAACCATTTCAAATGCAAATCAAGGTCTCATTCTTGTCACATTTCCAAACTCCAAACCCCATCGGAGCGTCTTCACAATGTAATAACTAGATTACTTGTGTAATTTTTTGCTGTGAATGAAACTTTGATCAAACACAATGGGAGATGCCCTATATTTGATCACATCTCATTTGTGAATACTTTTTCCATCTTGTATATATTCAAAATTGAATCTGTCAAAGCTGAATTCCTCAGCTGCAGTGATTCTGTGTTCCCGTTCAATTAAAAACAGGCACGTCGTCTGTTGTGCTCCTGTCTCTGTGGTGTTTTTCTCTGTTCTTAAGCTAAGCACACCTCCCAGACCATCTGCGATAGTCAACAGCTCCTGCATTTATATGAGAGATGAGGGAGGATGAAACAGGGTAGGGACAGGAACTTCTAAATGGGGGATTTGAGGAATGGATTGCACCCGCTGACGGTGTTTTTAATTTATAACTTTATCTCTGGATTCACTACAGGAATAATGAAAAACAGATAATGTCACAAACATATAAAAATGTATAAAAAATCTCCCCCAGGATGGCTCTGAGTGTGAGGTTGTGGAGGATGCAGCAGACTAATGCAGTCTGACTATGACTGTACAGCATCACTCTGTTCAGACACCTCAGTCTGCTCTTGAATAAGAAAGCGTGCTTGACTACATCACATGTCTGGATATGTTTTATTGTAATGTATTGTCTCCTTCATTTGATCATATTTTGATTAATTGATCAACACTGAATCAATGTCAACCTAATTGATCTCAATAATGAAACAATTGTCTTCTTTAGAGCTCTTTATGGCTGGATAGAATTAGTTTTGGACTGCAACTGATGAACTTTGTAACACTGAACTTTGTCCTCTGTAGAGCTGTTTTAATTTAGTCTTAGCCTTAGTCTTGCGTCAAATGTCCTTTTTAGTTTTTATTATATTGAGTCGAACTATCCTGTTTTTTAGTTCAGTCAAGTCAAAGACTTTAGCTATAAAAAGATGGTGCACTCCTATTACATATGAATAGGAGAAAGTGCAATGCGCAATGTGGAGGAATAATCCTGCCTTGTGAACAAAAGAGCCCATTGCATCACTGCAGCTGCTGGTAGAAGCTCCGGTTGCTTTAGAAACTGTCATCATTCTGAGGCGTGCACTTAGTACTGCACATGCGCATTGGCTGGTCTAGTCTGAAAAACAAGCTTTTTAATGCTATTTGAACATAATAAACAACATATATAATACAGTTGTTGTTGTTGTCAGACTTCATTGGTGATTTAAAATATGAAATTTAATCATAAGCCTGGTGAACAGTTTTGGATAATTTGGAGTTTCCCCATTCAAAAAGATAGGAGCTGCCCTTGCATGATTAAAATAGAGCTTGCCCAAGTGGTGTTTCAAATGTGAAATGACTTGCCTTAAAGAGATTTGGTCAAGTTTAGTCATTTTAGTCAAAGAATACTCTTGGAGGTCTATATTTTTTGAGAGATTTTGAATATAGATAGTTATTTTTAAATGGCATTTTTTAAAACGAAAAACTACACAGTCTCATCTTTTTTCATCAACTATACCGGCTAATACATAGGCTATTGTAGAAAAATGCTATATAAATTAATTTGCTGCTACCCTCTGAAATATAGGATACAATTTACAATAAAAGATCAACTTAAGATGTTATGTACAGGTATGTGTTTTTTGTCACGGTTGGTCCAAGGAAGAAACCGACAGAAAACTGAACAGAAAGGAGACTTTATATTGGGCAGCTTATGAGGGACAAACTGGTGATGGGAGTAAGCTAATAATGACACAACATGGACAGGAACAGGAACAACCAAATATGGGCACATGAGGGAGAAAACACAACAGAATGTCCATAACTGTGACAGTTCGCCCCCCTCCCTGAAGGTGCGACCTTGTGCCATAGACACAAAAGGGAGGGATGGAGGGGGACTTAGGAGGAGGACACAAGGAGTGGAGAAGGGATGGTGACAGGGGATGGCAAAGGGCTGGCAGGAGGGCAGGCAGACCAGACAGGTGGAGGCTCTGGTGGAGGATGGACACCTGGGAGGAGCACAATCAACGGAGTCCAGGGTGGAGAGAGAAGGTGCCAAGGTGGATCAGACTGAGAGAGGAGCCAGGCAGAAGACAGGAGGGACTTGGAGCAGGAGGAGGCAGGCGGGACCCAGGCAACAGCCCTGGTGGAGAAAGGGCTGACGACTCCAGGGGGCCGGCTGATGGCGGCGGAGCAGGTGGAGCCCGAGGCAGGGACGGAGAGCCGATGAGCCAGGGCGACAGGAGGACCCGGAGGGCCAAGACGGCCCCGTATTGGCCCTCCGGATCCTCCTGTCGCCCTGGCTCATCGGCTCCAGGATTAGATTAGCTCAGGCGACCGTGGCGGAAGCAGGGATCTGGAAGGCCATGGTGGAGCCGGAGTGACAGAGGACCAAGGTGGAGCCGGAGGGAAGGAAGAACCTGACAGAGCCAGAGGGACGGAGGGACAAAGTGTAGCCGGAGGAGTGGAGTCCCGAGGCGGCGGATGGTCAATGACTGACCCAGGCGGGGCCGTAGCGATGAGGGAGCCTGGCGGAACTTGTGGACTGATGGGCCACGGCGTAGAGGAGGGAGCTAGGAGCCATGGTGGAGCCGCTGGATTGAAGGGCCGAGGCGGAGTCCAGGACAAGGGATCCTCCAGCCACGACGCCGATGGAGACTGGCAGACCTGCGGCGATCCCACCGCACAGATGGTGGGCTGAGGGTGAGCAGAGGGGCTGCCAGGAGACAGCGGTGGCAATGGTGAGGACTGGTGCAAAGGTGGTGGGAGAGGGAGGCTGGGTGGGATTTCAGGATGTTCAGGGGCTATAGGAATGGTGTGTGCTGCCCACACATACACACCACAAGGGCACTCCCAGCATAGGGAGTGCCAGTGATAGGGGAACGACCTCCATGGTTGTTTCAGGACTGGCAGATAGTTCAGGGCAGACTGTTCAAACAAAGGCAGGAGAAGAGGGGGCATGACGGGATCCAGCAGAATGGGTGTTATGGAAAGGCAAAGATCAGTGAGAGGAGGCGGGAGAGGGAGGTTGGGTGAGATTTCTTACCAGGATGACAGAGCAGATGAAGGACATATTTGTAACTCAAGTCTATTAAATCTCCCAAGTCGAGTTCTTGCTCAGCCTCAGCGGAGGCGCAGTGGGCTGGGCTTTCCATTGCCCCCGCCATCTCTACAGCTTTTTCCCCCGTCGCTTGTGCTGTCGGCTCTCGCACCTGGTCAGACACTTGGGGCGATGGCTCAATGACCGTGGCAGGCTCTGGCTCTCTGTCTACGGTGGGCTCTGGCTGCTCCGTGCCAGACCTCCGGGGGTCTTTGACTGGGCTTAGGATTAGTGGCCACGATCGGCGATGACTCTGGGCAGGTGGCAATCACATGTGATGACCCCGGGCTAGACTCCGCTTCATCCACGGTAAATGCTGATCCGACTACCCACAGCCTGAAGTTGATGTAATTCCTCATCAACAAGCAGGGATCTGCTTGGGGCATGACGAAGCGGATATCTTCGTCCAGCTCGCACCAGAATCCCTCCATTAAGGTGTGGTCATCACATGTGGTAAGATGGCAATTGTCCAAAAACTCCCACACATATTGCTCCAGGTTTCGGCCATTCTGAAATATGCAGATTGTGACCCCAGAAGGGCTATTGATTTCACCCCTCAGGGCCACATTGATAGAGGCCAGTTCATACCTCCTGTTTCTCATGTTTGCAGTCGGTTATTCTGTCACAGTTTGTCCAAGGAAGGCAAGAAAGATGAAGGTTATCCACATAAATGCTTTTAATTAGAATCCACACAATACACGAAAGGTAAATACTCCAGGTTAAACAAACACATTTGACACTAAACATTAACCGACAGAAAACTGAACAGAAACGAGACTTTATATAGGGCAGCTGATGATGGGCAAACAGGTGATAGGAGCAAACTAATAATGACACAACGAGGACAGGAACAAGTGCGACCAAATATGGGCACATGAGGGAGAAAACACAAGATAATGTCCATAACTGTGACAGTTTTAACATCAATAGTGATTAATTTAATAGTTTTGAAATGAAAGTTCATGAATATTGTATTTGTTATCACAGGCAAGGATTTAAGTAACACTCAATTTTATATGAAGAGTTGTCCTGCTCTGGCTATCTATCCATAAAAGCATCCTTGTCCTTAAAAAGGTTAAATATCACTGGTTTAGTGATCTTCATCCCTAAATGTTACAAAAATTGGTATTAGCAATAAAAAAAAATAAAAATAAAGAAAATAAAGCAGGGAATTTTTCTTTGTTGTAAGATGATGTCATGCGTTAATAAAAAGCATTCACAACATCATAAAGGCTCATAAATTATTTACATAAATTAAATAAAACATTATAGTTTTTATCATAAAAACCCTAATGTAATCTGCTCCATCTCTTAAAGTAAACATGAAATCAAAATTGTCTTAATTTACATTTTTGATCATCAGTGCATGTATTGCCCCTAAAAATTTTTTTTTTCTCTTCAATTTCTCTCTTCCAACCACCTGGCTCTATTCTAATATTTAACATTTACTTTTCACAATCCAGTAAATTTCTCCAACCAATTTGGAGTGAAAATAGGATGAGAAGAGTATAAATATATAACGTAGATGCAGAGTGTAAAGATTTAAAATATGATCACAATTAAAGTTAATATAAAGCGTTTGAAGTTAAATATCCTTTTTCACGCCACATTACATAAGTCAGGGTTGGAAAAGGTGTTTCTTGTTCCCTTTTTCTAACAAATTCAGTTTTCATGGCACAACAAATTGATTTTGATCTCTGTATGTAACAGACGACTGTTGTCAGTGATCAAATATGTGCATGCACTCAGATGCTCTATGGCTGCGTGTGTTTTCTGTGGTGATGTGCTCTGCCACATGCTGCTGTTCTGCTGTGCAGCGTTATGCATTATTAATGAGTCCATCAAGTTCTAGCGCAACTTGTTAAAAATAAATCCACTGATTAATTAATGGCAGAGTGTTGAGGGAAAAGGGGGCCACCTATTTGTCTCCAGTCTGATGTTACAAACATGTTGCTTCGTTTCTGTTGTTGTCCTTGATTCCCTGCCCTACAGTAATGACGTTACAGATACGGACCAGTTTTACAATGAAATTTAACAACAGTATTCGACTGCCAGGATCTGCCAGGATCACAACAGAGCTAACCGCTGAAACTGTTTGAAGCCTTGCATTTCTAGTGCCTCGATGAGCCATGGACCATGTGATGTTTTAAATTATTTAATATATAGAACGTCAAAAACATGCATTTCTCATGCCCCTATAGATGTTTTGTTCTCAAAGACATTTTTATGCTGTGTGTAGGCAAGTTATGCCTACATGTGAATTTCTTCAGTACACTAAATTTATAATTCAAGATAGGGATGCACTGCTTTGTGCTTTGTTACTTCTGCTTTCAAATCCTGTGCATTTTATTACAAAATTCAAACCATAACTGCCATTTTGACACTTTTAAATGTGGCGTGACAGATCGCCGTAGCAGCTTCACTTCAAGTCTCTTCCACTTTAATACAAGTTACAGTGCAAAATAAACATGAATGATCTTCAGAAGGTGTTGAAAGATACAATACAACTTACCGAAATGTTCATGTCTCATGTAATCACTCAGCGTTTCAACCAGTGTTCACAGTTGGATATGATGCATCCCTGTTTGAAAAAAGTAAAACATATACTAAATATGTTTATTTCATAAATTACTAATACCATATGTTATACCAGTATGCCAATTTTAGCTTTCTTTTGTTCATTTTAACTTGTAATATTATGTACCAAATAAAAGGGCTCCCTGTTTATATCATTAGGTGGGAGAGATTATTTCCTTGCGAAAACTGAACTATCAATATTGGTGGTTACTCTTTAATTTGCAGTTTGTGTACTTCCGGTGTACTTACCCAGGAAACGTCTCTAGGTTACGCATGTAACCATGGTTCCCCGAGGGAGCGAGACACTGCTTCGGAAAATGCTATGGTAATGCCTTCAGCGTGACCACGCTCTGAATCATATGTGTAATCAGTCCAATGGATGGGCGAGACGTCACGGAACCAGGAAGTTTAAAAGCATGTGCGGTGGAAACAGTGGCAGCTTCTGGAGAATGAACAAAACGCTTGCAGGGATGCTCGAAGTATGGCAGGGAGATGCAGCGTCTCGTTCCCTCAGGGAACCATGATCACTTGTGTAACATGGAGACGTTCCCCTTCAGGAACTCGAGCTGCGTCAGAAAACGCTATGTGAACGAGTATGCCCACACCGCCAGACTTTCAAATCCCTGCCTAGTGTGGAAGAGCACAACTAAGGCGAGAGAACAGAGGAGCCGGGAGTGGCATAAATATCGAGGTCATAGAACCTCACAAAGGTTCAAAGCGAGAGGAGTTTCCCTTGGGCCCACACAAGGATCTGGTGCAAACCTCCCTGGTGGTTGATATAACACATGGTGGCCTCTTAGGCCTCTCCAGGCAGTTGATGTGCCATGTGAGATGGCGGCTGCTCCACAGACCGCGGGCTGGGCGGCCACTCATGATTGCTTCCCAGCCGGTGAGGGACTCATCCATTGTTAGCGTTACGCGACGACAAGGAGCTCCCTGCACCGGGCCCTGTGACAAAAACCAGGTTTCCTCCACATGTCTAAGGCACGAAAGCATCACCACATGACCTTGATCATGCGAAGCGGATTTCCCCTCGGGGAGAACACTTTAGGGGTCTCATGTACAGCAGGCCAAAAGGTATCACGTTGGACACAGCTGCCATCAGTTTTTGAAACTGCTTGACAGTGAGTGACCAGCCTTCTCTCACTCTCGTGACTGTAGTGAGGATCGACTCGATCCGAGCAGGAGACAGATGTGCCTGCATTGTGGTCGAATCCCACACCACGCCAAGATAAGTGGTCCTCTGTATTGGAGACAGCTCACTTTTCTTGGCATTCAGTCTCAACCCCAGCTCTCTCATGCAGGCGAGAACAACATCTTGATGCCAAACCATCGTCTGCTCCGATTGAGCTAATATCAACCAATCGTTGACATAACTGAGTATGACTCCAAGATTCCCTGGAGTCTCAGTGGAGCCAGAGCAGCATCCACACACTTCGTGAAAGTGCAAGGTGAGAGTGCAAGGCCGAACGGAGGAACCCGATATTGGTAAGCTTCACCCCCAAAAGCAAACCTCAGGAACTTCCTGTGTTGAGGAAGGATGGATATATGGAAGTATGCGTCTTTTAGATCGATCATGACAAACCAGTCCTCGGACCTGATCTGAGACATGACATGTTAGATGCTGAGCATCCTGAACTTCAGTCGCATGACTGAGCGGTTCAACTGACGCAGATCTAAAATGGGACGCAATCCTCCATCCTTCTTCGGAATGATGAAGAACTGGCTGTAGAACCCGGACCACCTCGATGACCTCAAGAGAGCGTTTACTTTTTGTTCCATTACCAGAGCCTTCTCGGAGCCCACCAGAGTGGGAATCACCCCGTAGAAATGAGTCGGAGGAGAACCGAACTGAATATGGTAGCCTTTTTTCTACAGTGTGCAGGACCCAGTGGGACACATTTGGCTGAAGCTTCCACACTGCCAAATAATCTACTAAGGGTATCAGTCTCTCGAGACTGACCTCTGGTGTTATCAGAGCTGCTATCTCGGTGCCCTGAAGCGGAGGACCGGCAGGGGACGGCTGATCTAGCTGCTCTAGAGACCTCCGTGGAGGTAGCGAGCCTCCCAGTACCGCTACGTTTCCGGGCGGAGATTGAGAGAAGCGCTCGCTGGAGACCGCTGCGCCCTGAAGCAATGTGGGTGGTCAGCTCCCTTGAGAAGCGACTCTGCATCCTTTGCTCCCAAGCAGACAACACACAGACTGTGTGTATCCCCACCCGCAATGTAGCACGGGCAGAGATGAACACACAGCCTATAATGCTGCCTGCTCTTGCCCTTATGCTTGTCTTTGGCTTTTGGCATGATATTGTAAACAGTAAATAGGACTGACAAACAGATCATGAACTGACACACACACACAGAGTGCTTGCTGAATGACAGAAAGCTGCCGCGGTTTCCACCACACGTGCTTTTAAGCTTCCTGGTCCCTTGAGGAAAAATATTTATTTATGTACCCATGAAGGAGTGTTGTTTGTTTGTTGTTGTGTTGAAGTTCATAAAAATAAAGTAAAAAAAATAAATACAAAATAAGCTTCCCGGTCCCTACGCCTCGCCCATCCTTTGGACTGATTACACATGTGATTCAGAGCGTTGTCACGCTGAAGGTGTTCCCATAGCGTTTTCCGACGCAGCTCGAGTTCCTGAAGGGGAATTACTATGAGGTAACAACATGGGCTAAGGTTAGGTTCAGGGTTAGTATAACTATAGTTATTACCCAGTTATTGTGTGTACTGAAATAAGTACATAGTATGTAAACACAGAACAGTTCATTCAGAATAATCGGTTATAGGAAATATATGAAAACTTATTGCAAGCATTATGGCATATATGGGATATTAATGCCATAAACGCCATAATGCTTGCAATAAGTTTTCATATATTTTTGCCAAATACAATTTTTGCCTGTATGTGAATTTCTTTAGTGCAAAATACTAAAATAAAATAAAAAACCCTTCCTAATGTCCATCTTGATGTAAAACCAGAGTGACTTCAGTTGCATTCACTTCAAACAAGCCACATAACAAATATAACAATATTTAACCAATCACAGGATATCATGCATTCCTGCTTGAAAAAGTAAAACATATACTAAATATGTACATATTTCATAAATTACTAATAACATATGTTATACCAGGGTTGTATGCCAACTTTAACTTTCCTTTTTTTGTGTCTTTTTTTAATAACTGTTTTACCACAGACGCATTTGAAAAAAAATTGCTGCTCTTACCTGAAGGTGGACTTGATGAACGTAGCACACAGTTCTTATTCTTAGCCAGTTTCTGGAAACTAATGGTGGCACCTGCTGCTAAAAATGGCTGCATGAGTATTTTGCCACACATCAGCATAATGCCTCATCAAGTTGGACAGCATTTCAAACCAGAATGCACCTGGTAAAGATTTCCAGTGAACATTTCTGTGCCTAGTATAAAGCAGGTTTATAAGATGGAAACAGAACTAGGACTATAAAATAACAAAGGCATTTTTCCCAATTTGGTTGTAGTGTTGGAGTAGTTTCTTGTGTGGACAGTTCAAATATGAACTGCCTTATCAAGCTTTTCACTTTCCTAATGAGTGTAAAAGTCATGTGCTCATTTATTTATCTGAGAGGAGAAGTGCTGCTAATTGAGTCTTCCTCATGGTTAGAAGCTGCACATGGCGAGCTCTTTGATTATACTGGAGGGACCGTTTTGCTGTTTGCACATTTAAGAGGACGACTGTGGATTGGAAAGCTGTACTGGTGATTCTCCTAGGAGACACAAGAACAGATGCATCTTTCCATCAGTCCGTGCTGATATTTATTTAATTCTGCTGCTTTAAATAAGACAGGCACAGAACAAAAGGGACACCAGGCTTGACAGATAATGAGGAATTCAGGGAGCACTTTACAGGCTCGGGAGGATAAAGAACAAGGATTAAACTAAGACAATCTGGAAAGCTTGTACTTGTACGTCATTCACATGCATAATAACATGAGTATATTTATGCATATTTATGTAATTTTGAAAGATATGTCAGTGTGTTTCATTTGCATCAAGTAAATTGAGCCTATTTTTAAGGCCATTAACACTGTTGCATTGTGAAACTATTGTAACAATTAAGAGTAGTTCACCCAAAAAATGAAAATTTGCTGAAAATGTACTCACCCTCAGGCCATCTAAGATGTAGATGAGTTTGTTTCTTCATCAGATTTGGATAAATCTAGCATTACATCACTTGCTCACCAATGGATCCTCTGCAGTGAATGGGTGCCATCAGAATGAGAGTCCAAACAGCTGAGAAGCAAAAGTTCTAAGTTAAAAATGTCTTAATGGTGAATGAGTTTCTTACAAACACACACTTTTTGGCTTCTCAAGATGATAACTGAAGGACTGGAGTGGTGTGAATTTCTTGTGGATTATTGTGATGTTTTATCAGCTGTTTGGGCTCTCAATCTGACGGCACCCATTCACTGCAGAGGATCCATTGGTGAGCAAGTGATGTAATGCTACATTTTTCAAAATCTGATGGACTGAGAGTGAGTGAATTTCAGCAAATTGTCATTTCATTTACTTTTAGCAAAATATAATTCCTTACTACTTTCTTTTGATTTTTAATGTGAAATTTGGACATATTCTTGACAGATCTCATGAGACTGAGCCAGCTACCTTCTGTTTCCTGAAGAGCATCAGTGAAACTGTGAAACTGATCTGTTCTTCTTATCATAATTACAGCCTTAGTATATAAAGAAATGAATGCGAAAGCAATTCAGTGATTAGTCAACTTACTAACTTTTCATTTGTATCTTTGTATCATCAGGTTATGATACAGTATTTTAATCCAAGTGTTTTCCGGTGTATTCTCCTGAGATGGGTCCGTTTGCTTGGATTTGCTGTCGTCTACGGAACAGTGATTCTCAAACTGTACAGGTACAAATAATGCTGCCAACTTCACAGTAAACAATCATGTTCCTGCTGAAGTCTGCATAAGAAAAAAGTGTTGCTTTAGTTTACCACTTTTATAATTTTTGTCCTGTCCATGTTTCTCATACCAAGGGTTTTAAAGGTGTTCCTGTCTCGCACCGCCCAGCGGATCCCATACATGACCAGCTGGAGGGTTCTGCGTCTGCTTGCTGTGATTTTGCTGGTGGTCGTGTGGTTCCTCGTGGCCTGGACCTCAGCCGTATGCCAGAGCCCTGACACCCATCATGCCCTCATCGACATCGGTTTTACCCCAGAGGGCCTGCAGTTCAGCATGTGCCTGCTGGACAGCTGGGACTACATGATGGCTGCAGGTCAGTTCTTATGCTTAATGTTACTACTATAACCAGCACTGGAGAGCAAAATACAGACAGCGACACACTTACACCACAGTTAAGAATGTCAATAGATGAGATGCAGATTTAAAAACCAGCAATAAATATTATATGACATCATATATGCTTTATATATTTTTTATAAATAAGCATATCACGAAGAAGTAGATTGCAGAGGTCAATATCTCACACACCTGCCGCCTTCGTTTGTGCTACCAGCAGCCTCAAACAAAAGGAAAATAAGGCAAGAATGCCAAAGTCTCAGGGTTATGGATGCAACTTTGACAGAAGAGATGTGGGATGTATAATCGGATCATCTGAGTGTAGCCAGACAGCCTTTAAGGCATGAGGGTGTGAGACGTGGCCAGTGATGCAGAGACGGTTCTCTCTGACAACTCCAGTACCTTCTGCTTACAGCATGAAGCACAGGGGGAACTGCATGGAGACAGCCCGGAAATGATATCTATTCATGCATACAAACAAAGGCATTCTCACTTGCATTATTTCAATGGTGGACAAAGATATAAGGTAAACTTATTGCACTTTTTGGTCCTTTTTGAAGACACAAGATAGTCTCAGTTGTCTCATTTCTTATTTATCCCATTTTCCAGGAGGGGGGGGGGGGACTTTCCCCTTAGCATAGGGTCGGTATAGTTTACTAAAACTATAATCATAAAAAAAAATAATAAAAAAAATTGTAATTTAATTGTAATTATTAATTGTAATTTAACTAAGTGCCAAGTCAAGTTTAACCTATTGTACTAAAATAAGTAAAACAAAATTATATAGATATATTTAAACAAATAAAATGACAAATGCAAAACACAAATTTACTAGAACTAAAATGAAAACAAATAGATAAATCTGTAATAGTATCTCAGTGATACTTAAATAAGACTGTTTCAGTGTTGCTTCTGCAAAGCAGTACCACTGTTTTGCTTATTATTAAAAATTACATTTTGTATTACAAACCAAAAATTTTTTTTTTAATTATCTGTTTTTTTTTCACTGAAAGTTTAAGAATTTTGTATTCAGTAGAAGCAGTGAAAATAAATGCAAGAACATGCATTTTTAAAATAGCACATATATTACACTGTAAATAAACTTATGTTTATTACTTTAACTCATCAAAATAAGTTCAACCTGATTTTTAAAGTAGGTTTAATGTAATTTAAAGCGTAGTTCACCTAAAAATGCAAATTCTGTCAATAATTACTCCCCTCATGTCGTTTGAAACTCGTAAGACCTTCGTTCATCTTCAGAACACAAATTAAGATATTTTTGATGAAATCCGAGAGCTTTCTGACCCTCCAGCAGGGGTCCTACCACGATCAAGGCACAGAAAGGTAGTAGCACGTCGCTAAAACAGTCCATGTGACATCAGTGGTTCAACCGTAATTTTACGAAGCTACGAGAATACTTTTTATGTGCAAAGAAAACAAAAATAACAAATTTAACTACTTCAGACGCATACTCTCGGATTTCATCAAAAATATCTTAATTTGTGTCCCGAAGATGAACGAAGGTCTTATGGGTTTGAATCGACAAGAGGGTGAGTAATTAATGACAGAATTTTCATTTTTTGGGTGAAATAACCCTTTAAGTTAAAAAATTAAGGTAGCAACTGAGCTTAAGTTTTTGAATTGAAGTAGGTAGAAATTGTACTGAATATTATTAACAGAAAAGTGATATGTTTATGAATGAGTGCTTGCAAAGTCTAGTTTCTTTTACAGTTTACAAGTAGAGACTGACAAAACAACAACAAAATCTATAAAGATCCACTGCTTCCAGAGATATGAGAGTAAAAAAGGATATGATAATCAAAAGGAATTTAGTGATTCAGATCAATTTTCATTTAGTGATTCTGGTTCTCGTAGCAATTCCATTAATAAAGTACCTTTAATGACTTTGATGACCACTCTGACTGACTGATTAATTCAAACTTATAGCTCATGTCTTGAGTTTGAGACCAGTGGCTGCATCCGAAACCACAGCATGTCACAAAAAATTATGTCCAAATTCATAGTACACTTGAGTAGGCAAAAAGTACCCAGATGACCTGCTACTCCCGGCATGATTCTGATGCGTGTATATGATGGACACTTTACTATCCCATGAGGCCATGGGAGAGGATTTATGAATGGCAGTGACTTGTGCAGCCGATGCTTGTAGGTCACATGACAATGACAACATAGCAAATGTAGCACGTCCAGATTACATTCATACTACCCACACTCATACTATATAGAATGTACTCTGTTTGTGGTCACCAGAGGCGTCATGCCTATTCAAAGTGAGGGGACATGTGCCCCCTCAGATTTTTGAGCAAGTGGATTTTGAATGCAGCTTCCAAAAGAGAAAAAAATAACTAATAAAATAATTAATATTTTCTATATTTCATACCGGAGTGATGAGAACATTCAGTGCGTAATATCATCAGCTGATAAATTCAAATCCGTGTTCGCTGGCTGGCGCTGAGCCAGATACAGACGCGTTTTTACAGCACTGCGCATTATAACCAATCACACACGATTCTGTTGAGCTTATGAATGCAATGACCAATCAGAGGTGTTCAGATGAGTCATCGCTGAAATGCCAGTGTTTTCTTCACTCGCTCGCTGACCGAATACCTTTTTCTGGCGAATTCTCTCATCAGAAACAACAAAGTGCAAATGTGTGCACAAATCTGTAAGATATTAATTTCATAGTGTAAACAGCTTCAGTGATTTTAACGGGAGTTTTTGAGAGTGCTTGAACTCTAGACTGTCAGTGAAAATGTTCTTTGATAATGTAAATGTTCTTTGCTCTCTTTCTGTACAATGAAAGTGTTCTGATTAGTAGCATAACTTGCAATGTTTTTATTCACATTAACTTTCAATGTTAAATTCACATTAAATATAAAGTTAGTCATAAAAATATGTTATGGCATGACACCCATAAACAGGTTTTTATGCATAGTTAATAGATTACATTATTAGGTTACTTTGACCATCGCCCACTATAGATCAGCATAGTAAAGGTAAGAATCAAGATATTTCATGATATAGTTAATGCGTTTGGGAATGTATCGAATAAAAAGGAAAAATAAATAAAACATAAGTGCTGTTGGCTGCTGTGTGTCACATGATGACCAGCACCCCCCCCCCCCCCCCCACCAACTCGTGCCCCTTCTCAACAATAATGAGTGCATGATGCCCCTGGTGGTAATTACTCACAAAGTAATTACTTATTCAAAAAGGTACATACTCAAGAGAGTATGTGATTCAGATGCAGACATAGGTCCCTGTCATACACCTGGCGCAATGTGGCGCCAAGCGTGATGCAAGTGTTTTTTGCTAGTTTCAGCCCGACGCAGTTATCATTTCATGTCCTTTGCTTAAATAGCAAATGCATTTGCGCTCATTTGTGCGCTCATGGACGTGCTCATCTGAAAACGAGGTGTGTTCAGGCACATTGTTGGCGTGTTGCTATTTTGAGGCAACTGAAATAGACCGCGCCATTGACCAACTAAAACCTGGTCTAAAGTAAATGGCGCAGTATTTTTTTTTTTTTTGTTATTTAAAGAGCTTGTTAGTAATATGCACCTATGTGCGCCTGTACACTCTGCTTATTACACACACAGTGCAGCAGCACACAATCATGCCAAATATTAAACATTAAAGGATTACAATGTAAAAGATTATTATTGTGTAGGCTACATAAATATAAAAATGCCTACATGTCATAATGGATAGTCATTGCATGTATCAGAATTAGGCTACCTATTTGCTCGTGCATGAGCACATCCGTTTGGTCTCTGGAGACGTGTTCAGTCTTTGCGCTTGCATATTCTGCCATGTAAATAGCGAATCCGCCATGGCGGATTCCCCTTAAAGGGAATGGGAGATGAGTTTCTGATTGGTTTATTGCATGTTATACCCAAAACACACCCATTACTCTTTAAGAGAATAGGGGCAACCCTTTTAGGCCATGTGCCGGGTGCGGCGACCGTTTTTCCTATCGTTAAACTAGCAAAAGTGGATTAAGTGCACCTGCACCTTGCGCTTTAGACCTTATGCTTAGATCATTAAAATAGGACCCAGAATCTCTGAGTAGGCACTTCTTTTGAATAAGTACTTACTTTGCAACTGCAAAAACAACAACAACATGTTTTATAGAGCATGAATGAGAGTGTTATGAATGTAAAACGGACGTACTACTATCTGTCATGTAGTCATTGTCGTGTCCTCCCAGCATCATTTGCTTTTCTTCACTGCCATTTACAAATCTTCTCCAGTGGTCTCATGGGATAGTAAAGTGTCCATCAGATGCACACTTCAGAAACTCCTTGGAAGTAGTCGGTCGTCTGGAAACTTCTCGCCTGCTGTTATATGAATAGCTGCTGTGAATCTGGATATTTCATATATTGTTTTTTCACCTACTATATACAGACGTGGTCAGAATTGTTGGTACCTTTGGTAAATATGATCAAAGAAGGCTGTGAAAACAAATGTGCATTGTTAATCCTTTTGATCTTTTATTTTTTTTAAATCACAAAAATCTAAGCTTTCATTGGAGAATAAGAATTTAAAATGGGGGGGGTGTCATTATGAAATAAATGCTTTTCTCTAATACACATTGGACACAATTACTGGTACCCCTAGAAATTCTTATGAGTAAAATATATCTGAAATATATTCCCATTCATATTCACAATTTTGAGAACATAAACAAGAAAACAAGAAAGAGCTGATTTGTGAGGAGAGCAATCATGTTTTTTTCTAAAACCAAAATAAAATACCTCAAAATTGCAAATAAATAACTAAAGAAAGAAAATCAAATTAAAAAATAAAATTAAAAAGTCTTCTTGCACTGGATGTGCTGGTTTCAGCCTCATTGCCAGCTGCAGTCATGTCCTTATATATAAAACACCTGTGGTTCACAACTACTTGCTAAGGAACTCGCATTCATGTAAAGTAGCCTTGTTGACAAGTTTGGGTAAGCCAGGGCAAAACGCACAAGGTACAGTACTTTCAGTGCTCTGTAGTTGGCGATATCACATCTTTTGTAGAAGAAATAAATTGCTGCAGTAAAGCTAGGTACCATGCAAAATGCAATGTGTAACTGCAACACTCATTTCAAATGTAGTGGAGTAAAGAGTACAGATACTCATTCAAAAAATGTAGTGAAGTAGAGAATAAAAGTTGTTAATATCTTTGATACTCAGTACAACTACAAAGTATCCAAAAAGATACTTAAGTACAGTAATTAGTTGCATTTACTCCAATACTTTACACCTCTGCCTGTTTCACAGAAATATAACTAGAAGGGAAAACAAAGGCCAAATTCCCTTAATCATCCATCACAATGAGAAAAACCAAAGAATATATTTCTGATGTGCAGCAAAAGATAATTGAGCTTCACAAATTAGAAAGTGACTTTAAGAAAAGAGCTAGAGCAGATAAAATTTCCATTTCCACCATCAGGGCAATAATTAAGAATGATCATAAAATGTTAGGAATCTGCCTGGAAGAGGTCTGTCTATATCGTCCTAATGCACGGTGAGAAGGAGAGTTTGAGCGGCTAAAGACTCATTAAGGATCACAGCCGGAGAATTGCAGAAAATAGTTGAGTCTCGGGGTCAGAAAACCTTAAAAAAATTATCAAACAGCACCTACATCACCACATGCTGTTTGGGAGGGCTTCAAGAAAAAAATCAAGAAAAGAAAATGCTTTCACCAAAAAACAAATTCCAACATATTCAGTTATCAGACACGACTGGAACTTCAAATGGGACTGACTTCTATGGTCAGATGTAACAAAAAAAAAATTGCTTTTTAGCAGCAAACACTCAAGATAAGTTTGGTGAACGCAGGGATAAAAAGTACCTCATGTGTACAATGAAATATACTGCTGTATTTTTAATGTTGTGGGCCTATATTTCTGCTGGAGGTCCTGGACATCTTGTCTTATCTTGTTCAACCAGACAATAATCCAAACACAAAACTCAAAAACAACACAAAAATGGGTCACTGAGCACAAAACCAAGCTTCTGCTGGCCGTCCCAGTCCTCTGACCTGAACCCTGTAGAAAATGAGTGAACTGAAGAGAAGCAGCAACATGGAGCTGTGAATATAAAGGGTCTGGAGTGATTCTGGATGAACTAATTCTGCATTATAGGAGAACATTTAGAGCTGTTAAACTGGCAAATGGAGGTTTCAAAAAGTGTTGAATAAAAGGGTGCCGTTAATTGTGTCCAATGTGTATTAGAGTAAAAACATTTATTTCATAATGATATTTCCTCCCGTTTTAAATTCTTATTCTCCAATGAAAGGTTAGGTTTCATTAGGTTTTTGTGATTTTTTTTAAATAAAAGATCAAAAGGATTAACAATGCAGATTTATTTTCACAGCCTTCATATTTATCTTGGGCACCAACAATTCTGACCACGTGTGTAGTATAGAGAAGTATGCTAAATAAGATGCAGCCTCTTTGTGAATCTTTTTGGCCAATTCATTCAAATGCCCCATTTCATGTTGGCATGCAACCATTGGGTTGTGTTGTCTATTTATAGTCATTCTCTCTCATTATACTCACATCAGACTGCAAACCAGCTAAAACTAATGATTGTTCTGTGGAACTGTACATTGAGTAGCTATGCAGCAAACATGTCATAGTATTTTTCTACAGAAAGAATGCATAAAAATCATAAAAAAGAAACTAATATTAACTTTATTCAAATACTAAACTATATTTTGTTTTTTAAGTTATACAAAAATTAGTGCTGTCAAATGATTAATCACGATTAATCGCATTCAAAATAAAAGTTTTTGTTTACATAGCATATGTAAGTGTACTGTTTATATTTATTATGTATATATAAATACACACACGTGCATGTATATATTTAATATATTTATTTTTACATGTAAATATTTTCAAAATATATACTGCATGTGTGTGTATTGTGTGTATATATATATATATATATATATACATAATAAATATACAGAGTACACACATATTATGTGAAGAAAAACTTTTATTTTGGATGCAATTAATCGCGATTAATCGATCGACAGCACTAAAAACAATATATGGTCACTTTAGTTCTGTGACTAAAGTGATATTACGCAGTGATATTACGCAGCGCATGAAAGTAGTGCCCGGTAGCTGGGGACTACTTTCAGGAGCTGCGTAATATCACTACGCCTGCTGCGGCCATGTTACGGCAGCAAAGTTCCTTGATTATTACGCCGGAATGAGAGTAGTTCCTAATCATATCAGCCTAGAAAATCGCAACTTTTCATTTTCCGCCGATCTTAGTACACGATATAACTACAGAAGAGTCAAGTTTTAAATAGGACAAATATCGAAACTCTTTGATCGTTTTTGAACGCGATGCTACTGGTCTAATTGGATTCAATGATCTATGCTAAGCTATGCTAAAAGTGCTCTCGCCAGACCCGGAGATCAGCTGAATGGATTCAAAAACGGTAAAACTCAACTTATTAACTCCGGGGGAGTTGGAGAATGAGCCTATTTCCAAAAAAAGTGGAGTGTTCCTTTAAGAGTACTAATAAACAGCCAATATGCTAGTAATATGCATGCTAATAAGTAACTACTTAATAGTAAGAATTGGTCCTAAACTATGTTACAATATATATATATATATATGTATAGTCTGATTATGGCGTTTAGAGATTAAGCAAATTCCATTCAGATTGTAACGTTGTTTCAAACGTCGCCTTCAGGATGTTTATGCACCGTCGACTTGGTGTTTCTTTGAGTGATGCGGCAAAGGAGAGAGGGAGGGGAAACAGCCTTTCAGGCCGTGTGAAATCACATCTTTTCAGCTGGCATTCCCAGACTTGACACTCTAAATAATTAGTGACGGCACTGTGCTGTGTCTCCTTGTGTTCCTGTTCCAGCGGAGTTCCTGTTCCTGCTGTGGGGCGTCTATTTGTGCTATGCCGTGAGGACCGTTCCCTCTGCTTTCCACGAGCCTCGCTACTTGGCCATCGCCATTTATAATGAACTCCTCATCTCTGCAATATTTCACATCATTAGGTGAGCAATGTGCATTAGTTATGAGTAGCAACGGCAGAAGCATGATTAAGATGTCAGGCTTACCATGTTTATTCATGAGACAGGCTCTCTGCTTTGTGAGTGGAATGCAACACCACACTTGAGGAGGAACATGTGAGCTGAAATGCAAATGAAATTCAAACTGAAGGGATTTTCTGAAATTTGTCATGTGTAAGGAGTTGTGTTAGAAATGCAATTTCCAAAAAATCGTTCGCCGGAAAAATTGTTTCTGGTGAAAATGGGAAAAACGGTTAAATCAAACATTTCCCTTTCTTTCTTTTTTTTTTCAGTTAGAATTTATTTAGGAAGTTAACAACTTTTCAAATCTTTTCAAATTTTCAAAACAGATTTTAAAACATTAGGTGTCATATACTCGCCAAATTTGTAAATGGTTACAGAGAAAAACTGGACATCATACACTAAAGGATCACATGCTACCATACTTTTCGTTCTGTGGGTTATGTGCAACAAACCATCACATATGTAAATGGATATCTCATAGTCCATTTTTCTTCTTCTCACTAAAATTTGGATATTAGAAACGAATAAAATGCCAACAACAAATAGACCTAGGCAGGTTAGTTGATTAATAATCCATAGATATTGCCATCAGTTCATACTGCTGTTAGCAATTTCTCGAGATGCGATGCGAGACTGTTTTCTGGTTTGTTCCTTGCACAGAAACATGTCTTGTTACTAGGAGACTCATGACAAATGAAAACAACATGCATTCTAAAATCTGCTCAAAATACACATTACAAAAACACAAAAAATACAAAAAGCATGTTTGAAATCCTCAGGCCGGATGGAATCATAGCCTGAAGATAAAAACTCTGTATCCATCATACATGCAAATCTGTTAGCTGCTGAAAATCTACAGACCGTCTCTGACTTTTAGAAACTCACTCAAAATGGTTTGTAAATTAAAATCACGCACAGAATAACTGTAGTAACAACGCAGGAAGCAGTAATAATCAAAAGGTGAAAATTTACTGATAAGCTAGAACAACCAGAAATAGACAAATATCGGCAAAAGTAAAAACAGTCACACTTTATTTTAAAGTCCAGTTCTCACCATTAAATACAGCTTTTGCCTCAATAAACTCCTAATTTAATGCTTAGTTAGTACGGTTAAGTTTGGGTATTGGGTAGGATTAGGGATGAAGAATATAGTCATGCAGGATATGTGCTTTTTGAGCACTAATAAACAGCCAATATGTTCAAACAGGCCGTAAAAAACCTACATGTGTACGTGAGTAAGAAAAAGTGCTGAAAAGAACGTCAACTGAAAAGTTAAACAACTTATAGAAAATTGCTTTTTATAAGACTGATACTGAATTACTTGTGTTTAAGAAGAAATGTAACCTGTTATTTTATGCAATTATATATTCAAGCTCCATTCCAGGTTGTTTAGTTCCTGCTCACTGTCACCGTTCGAGTAATTTGGTTGTACTAAACCAAATGTACTAAAAACATACTAGAAAGTGTTTCCTTTGTATTTTTGAAAAGTTTTGCATATAGACGACAACACTGTCAAAACGGTCCGCGTTCACACGGATCCACAAAAACAGTTAAAGACACTGTATTATGCATGACAGGCCAGTAGATGGCGATGTCATTTTGTAAAGAAACACTATATGCCTGCGCACATATCTATAGACTGAACACATAATATGCACGTACATGACGTCACTGTTTTCACTCATTTATGTTTTTGTAGTTTACACAGAGATGATAACAATATTGTTTTCAAAAACTTGTAGTCTTTAAAATGTTTGCGTTTTCAGGCCCCAAAATGTCGTTGTAATGTAAATGAATGGCCAAAATGCATAAAAAGTATTCTGTTCTTAGTTGAAAACGGTGTCGTGTAAATACACTCCTCGCTGCAGTCAGTTTCAAATTTCTCTCTCCTCTCTGCTTCGATTAGCTTTCTTGTGTTTTTCACACATATTCCTATCATGAGCACTGCAAACACAGATAGGCAAAGTAGTATCAGCATGCAAAAGCGTTGTGAGACGTTCATGCTCTCTTTCATGTCTGCCTTCCCAAACTAGCACCATTGGGTTACTGATTATAAACCATTTTCAGTTTTCAAATTCCTCACCCAACAATCTAAACCCAGAGATTTTTTTAGAGTGTAGCCTACTATACCGGTAATTGGTTAAGAAAAGATCTTTCTCTTTATGACACACTTGTTTTTGTTTTGGAATTGAGAAAGTGAGAAAGTAGGACCTTACACAACAATATACCAGCAGAGGCTAATTGCTAATGCTAATCAGCTTAGACATTTAACAACTTTATTTTTAAACATACAATAAATTACAAGTTAAAAGATTAGCCCATGTTGTTTAATTTAAAAAGAGCTTCTTTATTTGCATGGCGATTTTTGTCCAACACAAACTCTGTTGTTTTAGTAAGGCGTTAAAGTGATTCTATGCAGCATGTCATCACATTCCCTCAAGAATGTCCAAATGTCAGTTACTACACCCACCAGGAACAGAGACTTCCTGTTTTCTTTAGAGAGTGACAGTATAATATTCACATCTTATGAAACTCCAGCCCACATCCACTTATATTTACCACAGCAGTCTTAAGAAAGCTTCCTAAAGGAATGTTTGCTGCATTCAAAACACTGAACAAAAGCTCTGTTGACGGCATTTGTGACATAATGCATACTGGTTACTGCAAATAATAATAATTTTATATCTTCTGTGTTTTTAGTAGCACACTTAGAATAGAAGTAAAGCAGGCCAACATACCAGAGAGTTTTAAAGCAGAAATGTGAAGCTTGTGTTTTTTTAAAGCACTTACATTAATTATTCAGTGAAAACCTGTTCATTATTAGAGATGTGAAATTGTCTAAAGCTGTCCCTTTGAGGTGGGAATACTATGTGGATGAACATCTGTATATTTACAGTATTTAATGGATAGTTACCTACTGTGAAAAAGAAGTGCCCTTAATTGTATTGAATGTGCAGTGTAGTGTAGAAGTAATCATTCAATCATTCTAAGTAACTATATTTCACAGATAATATATTATTAAAGCGCACTTTGTAACAATGTCAAAAAACCATTACATTTAAAAATTCTTTTGTCATTTTTTTTTAAATAATTGCATTTATTTTGATGTGTTGACTAAAATTATAAAGAATATGTAAATACTTTGACAATTTGTAATTATGATTATAATTTGTAAAGTACTATTTAAACTGTAGTGTTATTCAATATTACATTTAAAGTTAATAAATTTACTAAATTACAGCTTCATCATTGCAAATGTGTAATAACAAATGTATACAGTATAATTTCAAGACATACAACATTTAATAGAAATTACCTTAATTTTAAAAAATATAATTTACTTAAACTTTTAATTTACTGTAAGTGCTTTTCAGTACATTTGATAGTACACATGAACTTTTATTCTAAAGACATTATATAAGTAACTATGAAATTATGAATTATGAAATTATGAAATATATAAAGATTAAAGATTTAATACAAACTTAAAATTGAATACATTTTCTTTTAATTGCAATTAATATGTAAGTAATTGTCCTGAAAACGTTCATTTTGCACTAAAGTAAATTCTTTTAAAGTATTTTTTTTTACATAATAAGTACTCAAAAAGTATACTTTTTTTAATTTTCTTTTTTTACAAGGGACTTCACATCTGTATCTGGTGTTCTTGCACTTAGTATGTTAAATTTACCAGGTTTACTGGCATTACTGGCTCTGTGCAGATACACATATCTCCATTTTGTCTGCAACCCTCATTTCCCAGAGTGTGACACTGAACTGCAAATTTGCAGGGGTTTGTTTAACATGAATTGTGTAACCAAGTCCCCTATAATGACTGAAAGTCATCTCAGCCCCAATTAGAAAGTATATAAAAGATGTGTAACTCACATCAGCAGAACTTTGCACTGACTTGTAAAAAAAGGTGAAGACAGCTGGCCTCAGCTAAACGACATGCATCACGAAGACAGCACTGATAAGCCACTTGAGAGAAGGTTCATAAAATATGCCTGCTGCAGACAGCTCACGCATAAAACTACTAAAGCCTAAAATAAACCCATTCAGCCTGTTCCTGTCTCACCCTCAGTCTGCCGTCTTTCAGACTGCTCTGGTGCTCCTTCATTTCACTCTCTTTGACCACAGAATTCTTTTCATTTATTTCTCTAGGCATAGATCTAGCAAGTGGAAGTTTAGGAAATATTTCAGAATCTGTGACAAATAGCCATGAGCTCTCTTGAGCTTTGGTTCTCAACTAGTAGGTCATGACCCAAAAATAGGTCACATGCTGCATTCAAGTCATGTCAGAATGAAGGTATGTATGGGTTGAGTGGACATGGACACCAAAAGTCGTAATTACCAATGTGATTTTGTATTTTCCTTATTGTGCCCTTCAAGCGGAGTTGGAAATATCATAATTACGAAGTCCAAGCACATGAGTGTCTGAGCAAAATAATGTTTACGAGTGAGATGATGATACATCAGCTGTGACAATGGAAAGAGAGGAGTTATATCATATACAGTAATATATCGGTGAGCAGAAAGCAAATTGTAGTGAATTATAATCATTTTTGCGAGTTAATCAACTTTCAAGGTTTGCTTTATTTAACACGTTTAGTTTTGATATGCATAAATAAGTGATAGAATAATAATTGTCATAATTTTGAAATGTAGTTGTTATGTGGCATGTTGAAATAACAAATGCTCTGAGGTACTCTAGGTTTCCCAGGTGCACTTTAAGGCAGTATAAGTCTCAACTGTTTGTGAAATAAAGAATTATGGCAGAATCAAATGGGTATTATTCACGATAAGTTGTAATTGTGAATGTTGATGCCACTATTCAGTTTGTAGGCCTTCTGTGTGCTGCTGAAGATTCTGCTCATTTAACTGATTTATGAGGAGACAGACTTGTACGACCAACTGCATTTCCCATCATTCTCTGTGGTAACACGAGAATGAAACAAATACACAGATAAAACACTAATTACACACCTAATGTGAATTCTTTGCTCTTCATTTTGTTAAGTTACTGATAAAATGCTTTTTGGCTTTGTGAAATGGAAAGAAGGAAATTGATGTGTCATTTGAAAACAGTGGTAATTACAATTTCTATGTAAGTTTGAACTTCTCAGAAGAACTTGAATGCAGCATTAGATCTGTTCACAGTCAGTAGGTACAACAAAAATGAATAAACTCAAAAATCTGTATGCATTCTGCATCTAATATTCTGCAGCTTTACTTGTAGCTTGTGTCAAACACATTTTTTCATTTAATTGTTGGCTGCCGACAGCATGAAACCATTGATAAACACTGCATTGATATGTTTAGGCACTTATTGACTGTGCATTTCTCATATTCAGAAGCCTAATAAAATTATTTGCTCAGTGATTGTTGTTTTATGCAGTAATCTGTAGAACAAAACATCTGCATTGTTCTGCAGGTGTATGCATTTAAATAAATGTCAGTTTTTTGCCTGTTAAAAATGTAGCATATTTTTGGGTCTATGCAATTAATGTCAATACATTTAAGGACATTTTATTTTTTTTAAGGACAACTGCATTATTTTTGAATGATAGACTGTTTTGGTAGTGCATTGGACTGCTACTTCATGCATTTATAATTTGGGTCCTGAGCCAGAAACTCCACCCTAGAGTATACTTGTGGAGTAAAAATGCACTGGTGTTATTTATGATGGAGGTATCACAATGCCTAGCAGTTTTAACAGAATCTGTTTCTCCACACTCCATTTCTTTGCGATGTCTGCAACCCCTGCTGGTTCTAGCAGATAAGCTCTGTTTGTCTGAAAAGTGGTTATGCTCTGTTTTGATGCTTTGCCAAAGCAGCTCTTGAAAGGCGGTGTGATTAATGAGCCAGAATTTCATTATTTTTTGCATAACAGAGGAACGGTGACCTCCGTTGCCTCCAAAATCATCAGGATACCTAACCCTGTTGACTAAACACTGTTTAAATAAACAGAGCAAGCCCTTAGATGCCACACCACACTTTCAATTACATTTGCCCTCATTATGCCGTTTGAAGCTCTATGTTGTGAAATTTTCTCCTGATCCTAAAAGGTTTCCCCCTTTTATTTAACTTTGATGTGCCATTTGTGATGCTGTGTCAAAAAAAAAGTCAGAGGAGCGGCCTGCATGTGGTGATGAAAGTCAGCAAAATGGCAAAAATTCGCTTTTGGCACCTTTAACAAGCTTTGGTCTGATCTACAGGTTCTCTCTCGGCACTGGGCTGCATCCAGACTGGATGCTAATGTTATTTTTCGTACACACACACCTGACAGTGACGGTTACTTTGGGATTACTTCTCATTCCAAAGGTAATTATTATCCTTGTCATTAAATCTATAGAATGTCTGCAAACAGTTTATGGAGATTAACACAGTCGTATTTTTGAGAAAGGTTCATAGATTGTTTCGTCCTTCATTGCAGTTCTTGTTCACTGGAACTCATACACGGGAGGATATAGCCACAGAGGCTTATGATGATGAGCTGGATATGGGTCACTCAGGCTCCTGCCTGAACAGCAGCATAACATCTGCCTGGAGTGAGCACAGTCTGGATCCCGAGGACATTAGGGTAAGACATCTTCACTGGTTCTCTTAACTTTTAGATACACAAACAATATCCTAAAAATCTGACAAACATTTGCAATGTTTGAACCACACTGTTCAAAATTGTCAAGTGTTGATTAAGAATCTCATTTAGATTTCTGTTTAAATTTCAGTGAGCAGTCTTGTTAGTGATATCCCTGTGTTTTAAGTACTTTTATCGTGTTTCAGTTTTGGTGCATTTTAGGGATTTAATAGCTCCAATTTACCTTGAACTTGAGAAAACTGTACTTCTTAACAGGAAATTCTTAGCATATAGTTCTGAATATTATAAATAATTTTAGCCATCATAGCTTACCTGTAAAAAAGGTAATGATGATGAGCATGACAGAGGCAGTGTTCATTTTTATTCCATTCTTATTGAGATGACAGCATGAGTATATTATAGGGTTCCGATGGTAATGGAATAGTGATTATTAATATTGAACTGCAAATGCTTGTTTTTATGAATGTCATCTCTCTGTAAAATATGTATCCAGTAATCAAGAACTTTCCATTGTTTGTTGATTCCCAGACCTCTAAATTATCGATGGAGACCAGATCACAAGTGAAATATGATCTGAGTTCACTTTAATGTCAAAAAACAATAGCCTTTTGGCCGGTGCCCTGGCATTTAGTGCAGTTGAGTTCAAATCCCAGCTTTTGGTCCTTTCCAATCCCGTCTTTCTTCTTTACTATCTTCACTTCACTCTTCACATTCTACTTGCAAAAACACTTAAAGGAACACTCCACTTTTTTTGGAAATAGGCTCATTCTCCAACTCCCCCAGAGTTAATAAGTTGAGTTTTACTGTTTTTGAATCCATTCAGCCGATCTCCGGGTCTGGTGATAGCACTTTTAGCATAGCTTAGCATAGATCATTGAATCCGATTAGACCAGTAGCATCGCGTTCAAAAATGACCAAAGAGTTTCGATATTTGTCCTATTTAAAACTCGACTCTTCTGTAGTTATATCGTGTACTAAGACCAGCGGGAAATGAAAAGTTGCGATTTTCTAGGCTGATATGATTAAGAACTATACTCTCATTCCGGCGTAATAATCAAGAAACTTTGCTGCCGTAACATGGCCGCGGCAGGTGCAGTGATATTACGCAGCGCCTGAAAGTAGTCCCCAGCTAGGTAACTAGTTATAATATAGCTGGGGACTACTTTCAGGCGCTGCGTAATATCACTGCGCCTGCTGCGGCCATGTTACGGCAGCAAAGTTCCTTGATTATTACACTGGAATGAGAGTATAGTTCCTAGCCAAATCGGACTAGAAAATCGCAACTTTTCATTTTCCGCCGGTCTTAGTACACGATATAACTACAGAAGAGTCGAGTTTTAAATAGGACAAATATCGAAACTCTTTGGTCATTTCTGAACGCGATGCTACTGGTCTAATCGGATTCAATGATCTATGATAAGCTATGCTAAAAGTGCAATCGCCAGACCCGGAGATCGGCTGAATGTATTCAAAAACGGTAAAACTCAACTTATTAACTCTGGGGGAGTTGGAGAATGAGCCTATTTCCAAAAAAAAGTGGAGTGTTCCTTTAACATAAATGTTAATGCAAAGAAAACTGGGTTCTTTTTCACTTAATTCATATTTTGGTCAGTTTAGACTAGAGGGGTCTGAGTTTGGCTTTTCTACAAGAGTGAAAACCTTGAATATGTTTTGTGTGTCAGTTTTATCTGTTCTTTGCCTTTATCAGGAGGAGCTCAAGAAACTCTATGCCCAACTGGAGATCTATAAAAGAAAGAAGATGCTGGCCAATAACCCTCACTTACAGAAAAAACGCAGTTCCAAGAGAGGACTTGGACGGACACTAATGCGCCGCATCACAGAAATACCTGAGACAGTGAGTCGGCAATACAGCCGGGAAGATCGAGACGCAAGTGACCATGGGAGTAACAGAAGCACCTTAAGAAGAAACCCATTTGACCCATCTCACTCCGGGAAGTCAAGGGAAGAATCGTTAAAGAGCAAGATGTTCTCACTGAAGAGATCTCACAGCTATGACCATACGCATGACCAAGGTGGGGAAACCAATGGAGTGTGTGAAGATAAAATGGAGAACTCTACTACTGAGGCTTCTCTGCTTGACACCTTGATGGGCCGGAGGTCCAACAAGAAGAACCCTGAGGCGCCAAAGGTCGAGTTAGCTGAATCTACCGAGTCAGTGCCCTTAGTGTGCAAGTCTGCCAGTGCACATAACCTAGCAGCAGAAAAAAAGCCTGTACATCTTCGGACCTCTATGTTACAGAAGTCACTGTCTGTCATTGCTAGCGCCAGAGAAAGGACACTGGGGATTGCAGGGAAGACCCACAGTGTGGAAGATGGCAGTAAAAAGGGTCTCAAAGCAAGGGACAGCACAGCGCTTTCGGAAGTCGATGAATCCCCTGAGCGTTTACCAAAAATGATCATCAGCCAGTCGGTTGAGTACACCAAAACGCCTAGTAAGATGGGCATCATGAAGCAGCAGGTGAGCGGCAGTCAGCCCTCCATTTGTTCAGAACCAGGGAAGAGCAAGGACCTGTACGACCTCTCTGAGGTGTGCCCTTGGGAAGTGGAGGAGTTACCCACTCCAACAGAGGGCAAGTCCCAGAAGCATGTTTCCATTGCTCCCACCGAAACTAATACATTCCATGGGAGCAGTGCAAAAAGTGGACACAAGTCTCAACACAAACAAAAAGGGTTGGGCCAATCTCCTTCAAACCGGCGCCGCTCCAGAGATAAGACTGGGGACAGGGATGAAGGGAGGAAACCCAAATCACCTCTCAACCTCAATGCCCACAAAGACACAAGTTCGTGGAACTTCGAGGATCTACCGGCGCAACCAATGGAGCCTGTAGGACTGTCCCCCGAGAGAACAAGCCGCAAGAAAAGTGTCACTCCCACAGATGGAAAGCCCAAGATCTTGGGATGTCTCTCAGACATCTCCAAGTCCACAGGAAGCCTTTTGCAGCCTCCAGCTCTCATGGTGGATATCTGCCCTTGGGATTACGATCCCCCTCTGTCCCCCAACCAGGACAAGACTTCCAGCCCCACACATCATTCAAAGAGAAGAGATTCTTGCTCAAAAAGAAAGGGATCCTGCTCGTCCAAAGACAAAGCTAAGGATAAAGAAGATGACAAACGAACATCCAAGAGTAAGGAGCGGAGAAGCTCCTCAAGCAAACCCTCCGAGAAGCGTCGCACAAGCCAATCAGAGGGAGACCAAGTTGCCACAGTGGCATCTGGAAGGAGGAGGAGCTCTACTAGAGACTCCGCCATCAGTAAGCGTGCTGACGTTTGCCCCTGGGAGACAGAGGTATTGCCAAGTGTTACCTCAAATGATAAACAGCCTGCAACGACTGAGAACCACACAGCTCGAACACCCTCCACTTACCTCAACATGGCTGAGGTTTGTCCATGGGACTTTAATGAGGATCTGTCAGGGAAGAGTGCATGACACAGCAATCACAAAATTAGACCACTCCGGTAGGGTTTCTAAGATGAAAATTAAGGCCCATTCACACCAAGAAAGCTAACTGTAACGATAACTGGCTTCCACACCAACAACAGACAATAATGTGCGCTGCAGTTATATAGTCTGCCAATTGAAATGCTCCTTGAATTGGGTGGATTATTTTTGGCAGTCAGTGTTTTTTATCATTCATCAGCTGAGAAAAAAACATTATTCTAAATTCTATTGCTGTGGTGTCGACATTGCTACTTTCATATATTTAGAACAATTATTAAGCCTTCATATTTATAATTGTCATCCTTGGTGTGAATGGGCCTTTAGCCTTATTTTCACACTTATTTGCTTTAAGTTTTCAGTAAGTTTTCATATATACCAAGTAAAACACGTTCTCAAAATATTTCAATTCTTGTTAATATAAAATGTAAAAGTTTCATCCACAAAAACTGGCTTCCAGTTGAAATAAAATGGATATGGCTTCCAACTGAAATAAAAAATATAGTGCCTTGCAAAAGTATTCAAACCCCTCTCATTTTCAGTTTCAAGACTGATGTTTTATATATTTATTTAAACATTTTTATGTGACATTTCTTTCATTATATTTTAACATTTCCCTAAAAAAAATTCTGAAGGGCAAAAACATAACACAGTGGATGTCCCAGTGGCACTTCTGTTTCAGTTGTCAGGAAGTGTCCAGAAAATGTAATGTTCAACCCCTAAATAATACCAACAATTTCTTTGAAGAATTAGTTAATTATTTTTTTCTCACAAACATTTCTGAAAATGAATACTGTAGTTTTTCAAATCAGTAAATAAGAGAATTTGTTTTGGCGGTTTGAAGACCTTCACAAGGCACAGTTAGAGAGAGTGGGGTAAGATGAGACACATCCTGTATTATGTGGCTATTTTTGATGGAATAAACCACACAATCCTAACCCTAACTCCAGTGAGTAATTTTCTGGACAGGCTTATTATGAATAATTTTTTGTATATATATATATATATATATATATATATATATATATATATATATATATATAAAATTATTGTATAGATATATACCTTTAAGATTGCCCAGGAAAAAGGTCTGGTTCATGTAAGTCGATTTGAACTATAGGTATTTAAAACTGGCATTTTTTTTAACTATAACGGAAAACAATCTTTTGTGTAACATTTAAAACATAGCTGTTGTAATGTTTCCATGTGACAACTATCCCCAGTCCCAGTCTCTGCTGTATATCATACATGTTGGTGACTTGATAGATGTAACAATATATCAATGATTTGGCTAAATAATACAACTAAAACATAGCATAGCACCTTTTTTTTCTTCAAAAAATGGTGGTGGGGAAAATTACTTACGGGAAAGTTGAGCTTGTAAGAAATCCTATTTCATTGGCCCTATGCTATAAATGTTTTCTTATAATAGCAGTTAATAGGAGGCTCCTCTTACCCTATTCTTGTCTACATACAGTATTTAAATTAAAGGTGCAATAGGTGATTGTCTTCAGAAACATTTTTTGTTATGCTGGTTGAAAGCCTCTTCTCATTCCGATAGTGGTCTAAATGTATTTATCTGTATTTATATATTCTGTGGAAGGTGTAGGACCAAGAAATGTTCGTCCAATCAAAACGCTTGGTCCGAGCTTTTTTATTGGCTTTTCTACCTGCCTTTCAAAGTGTGTATTTGCATACCTCTGCGCACCCTGTTCGCGCAGACAGGATACGTCATCAGCGTGTTCACGTACACTGTTGCAGACAGAGCAAGAATGGCAGACAAACATCAACGACCTGATCTTACTTCCCGGTATTGTAGTACTTTTACTAACTGTACTATAAAGTTTCCTCATTGGTGAATGACACATGATGTAACCCAGAGGTTCCCAATTCCAGTCCTCACGCCCCCCCAGCTCTGCATATTTTGCATGTCTCCCTTAGTTAACACATCCGATTCAGATAACCAGCTTGTTAGAAGTGAGCTACATGCATGAACTGTGTTCTGATTGACATGCTCCCTACACAGTGTTCATTGCTCCCTGAACAGGGAAAATCCGTTGAAGTTTATTTCACTTCAGAACATTCATTCGCAGATTTGCGCTGCACAGCATCTTCACACACAGACGAAACTTACTAGAGAAGTGTGAAGTGTGACATAATATACCTCTGTAAATAAATACCATTTAAATTTATGTCTCGCACACTTTAATGCCCTTTGTATCGAACATATACGCAAACTTCGAATTGGAAACTGCTGATGTAGCCTATTGTAGTAATGTTGTCTCTGGTATTCTGGGGCCTCATTTATAAAGCGTGCGTACACACAGATTTGATCTTAGAGTGTGCGTACGCTTAAATCCACGCCAACGCTCATATTTATAAAAATGGTCTTTGACGTTGAAAAGTGCTTAGCGTCACTTCAGGGTCTGAGCAGACGTACGCACTTTTTGTTGTCGGAGTAATGCAGATATTTTCAAATGTAAGCTGTTCTTGCAGCTCGCTGTTCTAAATTATGATGATTGGTGATATTTTATATGTTAATGATATTAATTAGGAGTCGCGTTTACAAGGCAGAGAGCTGAAACCATTCAATTGCGCGCAAGTTCAAGATAATTTGCAATTCATAGATTTCACATCTGAAAGAGGCGCATACGCTCGTTTTCTGTTCGTACGTTCATTCTATGAACCGCATGTACGCATTTCTGAGAAACGATCGTAAGATCAAATTTAGGACGGTTTCTGCGCAACATTTTATAAATGAGGCCCCAGGTCTGTGAGCATATATGCGTGCAGGGGGAGTGGCTTAGACGGCGATTGCAGGGAGAGTGGGATGTTCGCTTTCAGTGCTATCAGGCTTAGCATTTTCCAAGATCTCCTACTGCACCTTTAATTGCAAATTGCAAAATTATATAAAAACATTCCCAAACTTTTATGAACAACAACATTCAAATCGTGCCCACTTAAAGTGTAAGTGATGGATAATTAAGATCTGTCTTTTAAAATATATCCCATGTTCCTCAAAAACCTTCAATTTACCAAATATATTTAGGGACATTTTTCATATTCATGGGTACTATTTTAGACACGGTTTACAATGTTTTAAACATTATGAATGGTAAACTGTACACCAGCAGGTTGCAATGTAAATCGGTTGTTTCATCATTCTCTGTAAAATCAGTAAACTGCATGAATGCGAGTAAACCAAGCTGCATTTTTAATCTATGTTGAATATTGAGAGAGAATTACAGTTCAAAGCATTTGTTTGATCATTGCATGGGCACACTTATCTGTTGCATTGTTGCTGGTAAAGTATTGTTTTTTCTTGTTTTACTGAACCCCTACTGTTCTGTTGTGATTTGTATCAGAATCAACTACTGTTTTAAAGCATAATCAGTGATGTCACCCTATTGATGATTGTTGCATCAATGTATACAAAGTCACATTGGCTCTTGCATGACAATGAGTAGGTCTGTCTTTTAACTGCACATGAAATTCCAAATCAGCAGGAGTGTTGTGAGTCTATTGAATATCTCAATGTAAAGTTACATTCCTAACTTCAGTATTATGCAGTTGTTATGCTCAATAGCAATCCACACAGGAACATTTCTACTGTAAATATATATTGTGTGATTCTTTGTGATAGCATGTACAATACTTCCTGCAATAAACATACTGTGTTCTGATTTTACTGGCCTCATGATCCTCATCATACACTTACATGATGAAGTTTTTAAGTAGTCCCCAATGGAATACTTCTCTAGGTTTTGCTTTATGTCTACAAAAGAAAAACAGATTCGGAGAAATTTAGCATAGCATCACTCGTTCACCAATGGATCCTCTGCAGTGAATGGGTGCCATCAGAATGAGAGTCCAAACAGCTGATAAAAACATCACAATAATCCACAACTAATCCACACCACTCCAGAACATCAATTAAGATATTTTTAACTGAAAAGCAATGCATGTTTGTACGATACATTTACGTTTAGTCATTTAGCAGTCACTTTTATTCAAAGCGACTTACAACTGGGGAATACATACAGTGATTCATCTTAAAGAGGCAAACAGACACAGGAAGTGCTCGTAATACCAAGTTTCAGGCATTGTTCCAAACAAGTACAAGCTAGAAATGGAAGGAATAAATAAATAGAAAGACAAAGTTTTTTTCTTTTTTTAACATTTTTTTTAGGATGAAGTCAAATATTGTTGAAAGAGATGAGTTTTCAGCTGTCGCTTAAAAATTGTCAGCGAATCAGCATGCCAGATTGGGGTTGGAAGATCATTCCACCAGCCAGGAACGGTGAACGAAAACATTCTGGAAAGTGATTTTGTGCCTCTCTGTGACGGTACCACGAGGCAGATCTCAGATTTCTGGAGGGAATGTAGATTTGTAATACTGAGTGGAAGTAGGCGGGTGCTGAGCCTGTGGTTGTTCTATACGCAAGCATCAATGACTTGAAATTGATGCGAGCCGCAACTGGTAGCCAGCGAAAGGAGATAAAGAGAGGTGTAACATGGGGTCTTTTGGGCTCGTTGAAGACCAGTCGTGCCGCTGCATTCTGAATCATTTGTAGAGGTTTGATTGTGTTTGATGGAAGTCCACTTAGAAGAGCATTGCAGTAGTCCAGCCTAGAAATGACAAGTGCCTGCACAAGAAGTTGAGCAGCATGCTCTGTTAGAAAGGGCCTGATCTTTCTGATGTTGTGCAATGCAAACCTTCAAGATTGAGCAGTCTTTACAACGTGGTCTTTGAAAGTCAGCTGGTCATCAAAGATTATACCAAGATTTCTGACTGAACTTGGTGGGGTAATTGTAGAAGAACCTAGCTGGATGGTGAAATCATGCTTTCTAACAGAGCATGCAGCTGGAGTGGCAGGGAAGACAAGCTCAGTCTTTGCCAAGTTGAGCTGCAGGCAGGGGCGTAGTTTGTGGGGGGGATGGGGGGGAGGTAACCCCCCCAATAACCAAAACTAGCAAGTACAACCCCCCCAATATTTATACCATGGTTAATGGAAACTTAGAATCAGGCCATTTATTAATTATTTGAATCGCGCCTTCGGCGCTTTTATAAGCGCTAACTTCATGTAAGAACCGAACGGAGCGCTTATCAGCACATGACTGAAGCGCGGCTCTTTTAATTGTGCACGAGCTGCGCGCCGAATCACCCTATACTCTGTGCGCGTTCACCAGCGCGCTCGAGAAGCGGGAGAAGATTCGCGCGAGCCATTCCTATCGCGAAGCTGATGGTAAAATAATCTATTTGAATTCTATTGAGAAACTGCCACTTTAAAATGCTATGGAGTATATCGAACATTATCTAAAAAAAGGCACAAACTAAAAAGACTGATGAAAAAAGGAGAAAACAATCTTGCACCAGCACTAACATAATATTAAAATATTTTTAAACTACTCATGACCACCTTTACTATAATTTATCACGTTTTACTGTAGGCTAATTTATTGTGGTAAATTTTGTCTAACTTGTAGAATTTATAGTAGATAATCTGTTAAGGGAATAGATTTTTCCCTAAAGATTTATATTACAACTGTGGCATGTTGTAGCTATTGTTTCTAAAGACTGTTGTTTCTCATAACAAATGCAATATAGATTAATAAAAAAGTCATTATTGGCCTGGTAATGATTAATAGGCTAGCCTAATTATAACAGATGCTACAGTTAAGAACTATGGTACTTTTTCATAAGAGCGAGTACAAGTCGAGAGCCAATGGGTTCTAATGATGAGTGATGGAAAAACCTGCCTTCAGATATTCCAATGATGGCATAGATTAAATCATTAAGAGCCTCATGAACTGTTAAGGAGTAAGAAATAAACAATATCAATATAAGAAAATGTTAAGGTAGATTGACTTCCCATGGCGTGTTGAATTAGAACATTCTGTCAAACTACAGCCTAAGTGTCTAAATAATACAAAATACATTATATATCCTATATAAACAAGTAATTGTTAACTAGCCCATTACTTTATTGCAGTTACGCTATCAACCAACTTTGCATGTGTGGTGGATATCACAAAACACCATTTTACAAAAAATAAACATTTAAGCAAACAAACAAATAAATAAACCTTAAAGGAACACTCCACTTTTTTTGGAAATAGGCTCATTCTCCAACTCCCCCAGAGTTAATAAGTTGAGTTTTACCGTTTTTGAATCCATTCAGCCGATCTCCGGATCTGGCGATAGCACTTTTAGCATAGCTTAGCATAGATCATTGAATCCTATTAGACCAGTAGCATCGCGTTCTAAAACGATCAAACAGTTTCGATATTTGTCCTATTTAAAACTTGACTCTTCTGTAGTTATATCGTGTACTAAGACCGGCGGAAAATGAAAAGTTGCGATTTTCTAGGCTGATATGATTAAGAACTATACTCTCATTCCGGGGTAATAATCAAGGAACTTTGCTGCCTGAAAGTAGTCCCCAGCTAGGTAACTAGTTATAATATAGCTGGGGACTACTTTCAGGCGCTGCGTAATATCACTGCGCCTGCTGCGGCCATGTTACGGCAGCAAAGTTCCTTGATTATTACGCCGGAATGAGAGTATAGTTCCTAGCCAAATCGGACTAGAAAATCGCAACTTTTCATTTTCCGCCGGTCTTAGTACACGATATAACTACAGAAGAGTCAAGTTTTAAATAGGAAAACTATCGAAACTCTTTGGTCATTTTTGAACGCGATGCTACTGGTCTAATCGGATTCAATGATCTATGCTAAGCTATGCTAAAAGTGCTATCGCCAGATCCGGAGATAAGCTGAATGGATTCAACAAAAAGGGTAAAACTCAACTTATTAACTGTGAGGGAGTTGGAGAATGAGCCTATTTCCAAAAAAAGTGGAGTGTTCCTTTAAGAGGGAGCCTGACCCAGGGTCCACTTCAACCCCCCCAATGTTCAAACCAAAACTACGCCCTTGGCTGCAGGTGATGTTCTTTCATCCATGCCGAGATGGATACCGTTGGATCTAGAGGTCTTCACGGACCCGAGGACCCAGGACCCATACGGGTTCGGGTCTATATTTTAAATGGTCAGCCGAGTCCGGGTCGGGTCCCAATCTATTACTTCGGGTCTCGGGTCTGTTTAACATTGTACCGAGTCGATCGGAGAACACCTTACCCGCCAGTGATCAGTGTCAGTCAGCATGCGTGTGTTTTGTAACTCGCAGTTTGTAAAATTAGGATGAGAAAATTGTGAGCGGGAAATAAGTTGAAAGGAAAAAAAAAAACAAAAACAAAAAACACGCGTTACCTCGAGCCGCCAGATGCAGAGCGCGGGCGGAGTTAATGTAGCCTACTGCACGCGGACAGGTGATCATGGATTCCTTCATGAGTGATTTTGAAAAAAAAAAAAGCTGAAACAAAACTGAAGAAGAGACGCACCTGTTATTGAACACGCACGCAGTAAAGTGTAACGCACTTCTTGTTCTGCACGTTTTTGCTCTGAGTCTTTATTACAACCAACAAAAAGTATCGTTATTGTTGCGTAAACGCAACAGTCGAAGTTGACTCGAGATTAAAAAAATAAAATAAAATAAATACTGCGAAGCTGCATTAGTCATCCGTCACTGACCGTGACATTAAGTAGACTTTTTAAAAAAAGCAATAATGAGTGGATTAAGAAGGCTCTTTCAGTCGGCAATAGAGAGGAACAGCCTAACATGGATGGAAATAAATTTATTGGCTAGGAGGATTGTATGCATCGCAGTCAGGGAGAAGGCTACTAACACTAGTAAGGGATTTTTTCTCTCTCTCTCTCTCTCTCTCTCTCTCTCTCTCTCTCTCTCTCTCTCTCTCTCTCTCTCTCTCTCTCTCTCTCTCTCTCTCTCTCTCTCTCTCTCTCTCTCTCTCTCTCTCTCTCTCTCTCTCTCTCTCTCTCTCTCTCTCTCTCTCTCTCTCTCTCTCTCTCTCTCTCTCTCTCTCTCTCTCTCTCTCAACTTGTTATTGACTTAATAGCAGTTTGCTGTACAATATGTGCCGATCGGGTGCAGTCGGGTCTGTCTTCCCGGCCGGGTTCGGGTCCAACTTTCGAATAATGGTCGGGTCCGGGTAGTACATTTAAGGCATTTCTTGGGTCTGCACGCGTTCGAGTCCCACATTCAAATGATGTGATGCCCAGTGATGAGTGTGTGGATACAGATCCATCATTAAGATGTTTAACTTTAAATCGCCACTTCTGGCCAAAATAGAGGCCATAATCCATAATAATGCTTACTCTAGTGAAAAATCCACCCCCGTTGTCCTCTCAGATCAAAATCCAACAACATACTTGTTTAGGACTGTTTTTTTTTTTTTTTTTTTTTTTTTTTTTTATTACAATTATGCTTGATCTGTGCATATTTCTCTTCTGATTCAGACGTATAGAGGATTATTATTTTAGCCAGAAGCAATGGTTAAAAAGTTAAAAACATCTTGAAGAGTTAATCACCCTAAAATAGTTTTTTAAAGCCCATTTCTAGGAAAGCCATATAATCTCTTATGTGGGAAAAGCCCATTCAAAAGTTGTTTTTCTCAATATTTATCTTTAGTTGTACTAAGCACCTATTTGAATTAAGAAATACAATATTGCCGGGGGTTTTTTTCTAGGCCATCACAAAAAGGCTGCATACACCCATGTACATGGAAATGTGCAGTAGAAGACAGTGCGCAAAACACATGAAATCCTTCTTTGATAAACTGAGGGGTGTGAACAACATGAGGTATAATGGTTTGTGTCGAGTTAAATCAAATAGTAAGACTGCCTCCCTGTGGCTAAACGCCAACAGTTCACAGTGTAGCTTATCTGAGAAAGCAGTGCAATGAGAATGTTATGCTATTTTATATATACAGGTGCATCTCAATAAATTAGAATGTCGTGGAAAAGTTCATTTATTTCAGTAATTCAACTCAAATTGTATAACTTGCGTATTAAATAAATTCAATGCACACAGACTGAAGTAGTTTAAGTCTTTGGTTCTTTTAATTGTGATGATTTTGGCTCACATTTAACAAAAACCCACCAATTCACAATCTCAACAAATTAGAATACTTCATAAGACCAATAAAAAAAAAAAAAAAACATTTTTAGTGAATTGTTGGCCCTCTGGAAAGTATGTTCATTTACTATATATGTACTCAATACTTGGTAGGGGCTCCTTTTGCTTTAATTACTGCCTCAGTTCGGCGTGGCATGGAGGTAATCAGTTTGTGGCACTGCTGAGGTGGTATGGAAGCCCAGGTTTCTTTGATAGTGGCCTTCAGCTCATCTGCATTTTTTAAAAAGCATTTTTTAAAAGCAAAATTTCTTGGTAAACGGGTGCAGTGACTTTGGTTTTCAAAAAACACAATGGAGCAACACCAGCAGATGACATTGCACCCCAAATCATCACAGACTGTGGAAACTTAACACTGGACTTCAAACAACGGGCTACGAGCTTCTCCACCCTTCCTCCAGACTCTAGGACCTTGGTTTCCAAATGAAATACTAAACTTGCTCTCATCTGAAAAGAGGACTTTGGACCACTGGGCAACAGTCCAGTTCTTCTTCTTCTTAGCCCACACTGTTAAAAATTACCTGTAAATTTTACAGTAAAATACTGGCAGCAGGGTTGCCAGCCAGTTACTGTAATTTTTACAGTAGCGGTTCTGTAATTTAATTTACAGAATTTGACTGTAATAAAGAATACAGTAAAATTCTGTAAATTAAATTACAGAACCGCTACTGTAAATTTACAGAATTTTACTGTATTCTTTATTACAGTCAAATTCTGTAAATTAAATTACAGAACCGCTACTGTAAAAATTACAGTAACTGGCTGGCAACCCTGCTGCCAGTATTTTACTGTAAAATTTACAGGTAATTTTTTACAGAGGAATTTTGTAAAATGCAGCATATATAATATATTTTTTTCCCAAATGCTGCCAATGACTGGCAGCTGAATTTTAAATGTAAACTATTAACTGCATAAGCTTTAATCAACTGCACAAAGTGTTGTATACTGTATAACTTAATTCAATTATAACAACAAATAATGACACTTGTTTGAAAAACAGGTCAAAATTTATATAATAACTTTCAAATTTGCATGAATAAAGTAATAAAACAGTGTACTTTGTATTATATTGAAATCATTTATTTACAAAATGTTATTTTTTAAATGGACAATTAAAGGGTTAGTTCACCAAATAAGTAAAAATTCTGTCATTAATTACTCACCCTCATGTCGTTTCACATCCGTAAGACCTTCGTTCATCTACAGAACACAAATGAAGATTTTGATTAAATCTGAGAGCTTTCAGTCCCTCCATTGGGTGCAACGCAACTTGCACATTCAAGGTCCTTGAACTAGAATGTGTAAGTTGCGTTGCTCCCAATGGAGGGACTGAAAGCTCTCAGATTTCATCAAAATCTTCATTTGTGTTCTGTAGATGAACGAAGGTCTTACGGATGTGGAACGACATGAGGGTGAGTAATGACAGTATTTTCAACTAACCCTTCAAATGTTTTTAAATTACTTGAAACATATAATTAGCAATCATATACCCTCAACAAAAAGAATAAATATGCAAACTGTTACTTTATAACCACAAGTTGACCAACATGGTCATAATAAAAATAATTATAAAAACCACAAAGATTCCGATGACTCTTCATCACTTCATGAACAGACCATGGCACCACAAACAACAACGCCCCAAGTCCAACAAACTTCTGATCCAACAAAGGAGAACACCACAGGATGCAAAGAGTGGCTAGAAATATTGCACAGAACAGAGGACAATATATTAGATACATTACAAAACATAATGATACAGCCAGACACAGATAGTGAGAAGTCAGATACAGATAGAGTATGACAGATACAGTCAGATACAGACAGAGGATGACAGATACAGTCAGATACAGACAGAGGATGCCAGATACAGTCAGATACAGACAGAGAATGACAGACACAGTCAGATACAGACAGAGGATGACAGATACAGTCAGATACAGACAGAGGATGACAGATACAGTCAGAGAATGACAGATACAGACAGAGGATGACAGATACAGTCAGATACAGACAGAGGATGACAGATACAGTCAGAGAATGACAGATACAGACAGAGGATGCCGGATACAGTCAGATACAGACAGAGGATGCCGGATACAGTCAGATACAGACAGAGGATGACGGATACAGTCAGATACAGACAGAGAATGACAGATCCAGTCAGATACAGACAGAGAATGACAGATACAGACAGAGGATGCCAGATACAGTCAGATACAAACAGAGGATGACAGAGAATGACAGATACAGACAGAGAATGACAGATACAGACAGAGAATGACAGATACAGACAGAGAATGACAGAGAATGACAGATACAGACAGATACAGACAGAGAATGACAGATACAGACAGAGAATGACAGATACAGACAGAGAATGACAGATACAGACAGAGAATGACAGATACAGACAGAGAATGACAGATACAGACAGAGAATGACAGATACAGACAGAGAATGACAGATACAGACAGAGGATGACAGATACAGACAGAGGATGACAGATACAGACAGAGGATGACAGATACAGACAGAGGATGACAGATACAGACAGAGGATGACAGATACAGACAGAGGATGACGGATACAGACAGAGGATGACGGATACAGACAGAGGATGACGGATACAGACAGAGGATGACGGATACAGACAGAGGATGCCGGATACAGTCAGATACAGACAGAGGATGCCAGATACAGTCAGATACAGACAGAGAATGACAGATACAGACAGAGGATGACAGATACAGACAGAGAATGACAGATCCAGTCAGATACAGACAGAGAATGACAGATACAGACAGAGGATGACAGAGAATGACAGATACAGACAGAGAATGACAGATACAGACAGAGAATGACAGATACAGACAGAGAATGACAGATACAGACAGAGAATGACAGATACAGACAGAGGATGACAGATACAGACAGAGGATGACAGATACAGACAGAGGATGACAGATACAGTCAGATACAGACAGAGAATGACAGATACAGACAGAGGATGACAGATACAGTCAGATACAGACAGAGGATGACAGATACAGTCAGATACAGACAGAGGATGACAGATACAGACAGAGAATGACAGATACAGACAGAGGATGACAGATACAGACAGAGGATGACAGATACAGTCAGATACAGACAGAGAATGACAGATACAGACAGAGGATGACAGATACAGACAGAGGATGACAGATACAGTCAGATACAGACAGAGAATGACAGATACAGACAGAGGATGACAGATACAGTCAGATACAGACAGAGGATGACAGATACAGTCAGATACAGATAGAGAATGACGGATACAGTCAGAGACAGAGAATAATAAAAGGAAAATTAGATCTTGATGTGTGTGTACTTACATTTCAGAAATTCCACTGAAAATCCATCACTTTGCAAAGAAGAGTGGCAACATGTGGGTTCACTGCAACCTGTTTCTTCTGTACCATTTGCCCGGTCGTTTTAGATGGCACTTTTCCTTTGGACTTCTTTGTTCCTCTCTCCGGATTAATACCTACAAAGCGTCTAAAGGGTCATGAAACAGACAATATGTAATTAAGATGCGTTTCTCTACTCCAGTGAGGACCTCCCAGAAAGTTTTAGATGTCCACTAATTAACTCATTAGCTTGCTGGTGTTAAATGAGGAGACATCTAAATCATTTGCCCTGAAAAATTTCATGTCTTCTCAAGTTGAGAAGCATTGTGTTAAAGGCCTCAACAGATATAACACATAACATATCTACATAGATAAAATGAAAGTTCTGATATAACATATCAACATATGTAAAATACTGGTACTGAAGTTGTTAGAATTCAACTATTACCTTTGAATGAACTCCAAGGTACATGCTGCCTCCTCCTGGTACTCAAGATTGAATATATAGTACGATGCGAACAGAGTGGCAAGGCCAGACAGGAAGCTGGGCCGAATGCCCTCACACACAACCTCGCCTTCAATAGTCAGCATCCAGTGTCCACTCGTCAAAGTGTCTCCTAAAACAACCACATGTTACAAGTCATTTTTAACTATACCATTTTTATCTTTCAGCTTTTTATATTTAAACTATATTTTAATATGTAAGAGTACATGAACTCATTCTTTTAAACCAAAGTTAACAAGAGGCATTACAAACAAACAATAAGCAAATTAGAGCAAATGTCCAACTGAACAAAAAACAAAAAAAAACAAAAAAACAATTCTATATAAAAAGGCAAAAAAAAAAACGACAATGGGGGCAGAACATCAGTGTAATGTAATACTGGTAACACCGAGTACCGCAGCAAGCATAAAGCCAACAAGACAGCCTTACAAAAATACTCCACTGAAATTTAAATGGAGGACCACAACATAAGAAAAATCCTTAATATAGACAGAAACCAGAAAAAACAAACAAACAAAAGTACAGAGGTACAAAGTACACAGTTAAAGTAGTTACATATACAAGATTTTCTTTTCTGGTCAAGTCCAAGTTCTGGTCAATTAAGAGAGTACACTTACCAAGCACAATTAGTCGTGGGCTCCCAGGTGCACCTCTATAAAGGGGAGAAGAAAAAAACATTAACTGTCCATATAAACTAATACAAGAACAGCTACAGGTTGTCTTTCATTATGATACCGGTATGAGTGTGACTTAAATGCATTAAAGCTTTTAAAAACCAAACAGCAGCTAGCTATTCCACACTTAAAAGTTGCATTTGGCAAATTCCTGTGTAATTTCATGTGCCTTACATATGCCAAAACGGTCTCAAATTCATGTGAGCAAAACTGACAGATCATCTTGAACCTTATTCTTTTGGATGCTAACTATTCTTAATTCCCACACTCAGAAAACAATGCTATCTGGAATCAGACAGGGATAGAAGGAACAAGGCACAAAAAAGCGCGCGTAAGCTCCCGAAAAAAAGCGCCATAAAAAGTATGTGGGACTTTAAATGCATTTTAAACAGTTAAATGCTCAACGTTTTACATGCTAATTGGCACTATATCAGGTATAAATTCCAACTGACGCAAAAAAGAACATTAATAAAAATAAAATAAATTAATTAAATTAAAAAAAAAAAAAAAACACACACTAAAATCAAAGACTAAATTACCGCTATAAATCACCGTTCTACAGCCGACAAGAATGCGACAGCCACCTATAAGTAAATTATCTTTATTGCTAACTGGAACTGCCCTCTCAACTTCCCAACTGAACTGCACAAACGCAAGTCAACAACAGATTCGAGCAAGAACCCAGAAGCAAAACTCCAGAAAAATATTCTACAACTACAATAAGTCAACTCGTTCGTTTATAGGTCGGCGTTGCGCATGCTCAGTTCATTTGTTCAAGTGTCACAGCACTGCGTTATAGTAATACATTAACTATACAAGGCAGACTTTATATCAAACAGATGTTAAAGTGTTCACATTACCTGAAGTTAACAAAGGCCCACAAATCCACTCCTCGCTGGTCAAACGCTTGGAACAGCACCATTCTCCCATTCAGCGACGCTCCGTGAGCGGGCTGACCGCGAGGATTTAGCAACGCATTTTCATTTCTGCGGCCGAGTTAACAGATGACTAAGTTACCGTGCAAATTTTACACCATAAAATAATCACGACGAAGTGTGCTGATCAACACGAAGTTCTCGTGAATAACGTTACCCACTGGTGTCACTGAATCATGTAATTCATAATTTAGGAACTCTATGTTCTACCCATAGATGCTGTGAAATCCTACCGCGACCGCGCTGCTGAAACCCCGCGCAAGTCTCCTTCGAGCACAGCGGACGGAGGAAGCGTGAATCCGGGGTTAACGTTACCAATATTAACCGCGAATGTATATACCTTCATATACTAGTCTATGACAGTTACTAAACATGAAAAATAAAAAAAATAAAAGTCACTTACCACAGTTGTGAATCACTCTTCTTGCCGCTCCCAGAATCTCGACCGTTGAAGATCCCAAGATGGCGCTGAAGATTTGAAGTTGACAGCAATATTCTGTAAATTTGAGTCAAACCGCCACGCGACCCCAGAATGCATTGCCGTTTACAGCAATATGCTGTATTATTAAAAAAACAGCCAGCTGCTGTAAAATAGTGCTGTAATTTTTACAGCAATTCATTACAGTGCAGGTAAGACGCCTCTGACGTTGTCTGTAGTTCAGGAGTGGCTTAACAAGAGGAATACAACAACTGCATCCAAATTCCTTGACACGTCTGTGTGTGGTGGCTCTTTATGCCTTGACCCCAGCCTCAGTCCATTCCTTGTGAAGTTCACCCAAATTCTTGAATGGATTTTGTTTGACAATCCTCATAAGGCTGCGGTTCTCTCGGTTGGTTGTGCATCTTTTTCTTCCAGACTTTTTCCTTCCACTCAACACTCATACAGCACTCTGTGAACAGCCAGCTTCTTTGGCAGTGAATGTTTGTGGCTTACCCTCCTTGTGAAGGGTGTCAATGATTGTCTTCTGGACAACTGTCAGATCAGCAGTCTTCCCCATGATTGTGTAGCCTAGTGAACCTAACTGAGAGACCATTTTGAAGGCTCAGGAAACCTTTGCAGGTGTTTTGAGTTGATTAGCTGATTGGCATGTCACCATATTCTAATTTGTTGAGATACACTGTAAAAAAAAAAAATCCGTAAAATCGTGAAACAATCGTGGCGAATCAGAAATCGCCCCCTGCAAAACCGGAGGCTGCAGTTTCAGGACCGCAGTTCTAGGACCGCATTTCTAGGACCGCATTTCTAGGACCCTGTTTTTTTGTAACAGCCCCACCTACCAAATTGGATCACCAAAGATGGACGACATGGACAGCAATCGGTTTACCGATTTTCAGTTAAGTTTTATTTTATAACGTTAAAACAATGCAAAGTTTACATAGCCAAAGTGAGAACTGCTAAGAAAAAAAAAATCCCTCAAATTAAGAATTTGTTTGCCAGTTTTGATTATTGCGACTTTGTTCGCGTATACTTCCCACACTGGCACAATGGATTAGAAGTGGCATTATAAATATGGAATGCCAATCCTGCCATAATTATAAATAAATAAATAAATTAATTCATAAATAAATGTATAAAGAAATGTAAAAAAGTAAATATAAATAAATAAATATACAAAGAAAAAAAACGAAAATAAATAATTATTTATTATTTTATTTACTTATTTATGTTTTTTTTTTTTTTTTACACATTTATTTATTTCTACATTTCTTTGTCTGTAGGGTAATGAGGAGGGCGTGTTTTACCTCAGGAATAGAAATCGAGCCAGAGTAGGCCAGGGGTAAGCTTTGAGGCCACAGTGACACCTTGTGGTGCCCAAACGAAATACAAGAAGTGTAGCCTACATAACGTGCCTGTTGATAGTGTGTGATGAATGACTTAGATGGGCAATGGGCAATATGGCCAAAATATTATATCACAGGTCAGTGGCAACTACAGACAGTGCAGCCGCCCGAAGCGACTATGTTAATATACATATAAATATTAATAATACAATATAATTAGTGCCGAGATTCTTCACAGGAGTGCATAAATACATATATTCGCATGTTTTCTTCATGTGCTTTGATAGTCTAGCAGTTGAACTTTTGTCAAGCATTTCAAAGGTCTTGTGTTCTAATCCACCCTCATATAGATTTATTTATTTATTTTTCCCCCATTAAAACCAAAAGTGTTCATCAGTGATTGTATATCAATAGCAGGGACAGGTTTGTGTGCATTTTGTTTTGGTTTTGTGCTTTTACCAGAACGAAGCGCTCGATCGTCTGTGTTGTGCACGAGCTCCAAGAGAGAACATAAGGGCAACAAGCCCCGCCATGATTTCCAAAACAGCCCATTCCAGCGATAGATTGCCTGTTATTTGAAACACACCAACGAATTTCTTATCGAATGGAGATGTTTCTTTTAGGTAGGCATCATAAACCTAATTTTTGTTCGGGAGCTCTATTTTTCTGACTGAAAATATAACAATGTATTGGGACTGGAAAGAGTGCTAAAGCTACTCATGGTCGTATTTTTGATGTAAAATAATAAGAAATGATCATTCTTTCTAAATGTAGACCTAAACTGTCTGTGACTACAAATAAACAGAAACAGATGCGACTGAATAATAGGCTGTGTGTGTCTTTCTTTTGTGAAATAAAGGTAAATACCACTTTATTTCTGTGTGACTAGTTATCAATCCTGACACAAACTAATTAGTCACCGGAAGATTTACCCACGTTCTTTCTTACAGTAGCGCCCCCCGGAAAACTGCGGATAGACTTAAGTTAAAGAATACAGTAGGCTTAACGTCAGAACAGGGTTGCAATTTTCAGCTGTCACTCAGTTAGTTATTAATCAATTTCAAAGTTCCATACAAACATTCTTTCGATTCCTTTTAACAATAATAGGGTTAAATGGTAAATGTCTACGCAGAGCGCGTTCGTGTGTTTGTCTCTACTGTTTTTTATTTATTTATTTATTTTCTGTGAGAAGAAGCTGCTGCTGAGGGGAAACCGCTGACATACAACTTCTGACATCAATAGCCTATTTGCATCAGCATTTGCATATTTGCGTCTATCAGTGACACTTACCAGATGTGAGCGTTTACTCTGGAAAGAGAGACAAAGGGATTGCGAGAGCGCTTGCACTTTGATATTATTTTGCATAAATATTATAATAATTGGAAAAAGGCAAAAGACACAAACAAACTTTTGGGCTCATATGAAGTTGTCTTACTGATCTGGTAAAGAGTTTATTGCGTTTATTGAGAAATATGGCCGGAGAAAACGGAGTGGCACCCTTGCCTAGACACAGATTCAGGAATTTTTTGCTTCGAGAGCAGGCACATCAAAACGATGTCAAGTAAGTGCCTCTAGATTCCTCTGTGTTGTCGAATGACTCAAAATTGAAATCCTTATGTATTTTTATATTGTTGTGTTCAAAAACAATATGCTAACTGTATTATACAACTCTAATATAAAATCAGAGCATCACATTTTAAGAAGTATTTATGAGAGATAACAATGATTCACTGTTTAATCAGTAGCCTAGGCTAATTCTTTGCTTTGCTGTATAGGGTGCAGGTTGACTTCTTCGTCAAAGAGAATAGTTTCAAAGAACGCCTGCAGTTTTATTTAATCCAAAACCAACGATCCAGTATGTCTCAGATTTTTTTCTCTTTACACTTTATTTTCCTGTTAAATTCTCAGATCTTAAAATTATGTTTCTTGTTGCCATAATGCAAAGAATTCAAAACATTATAAAAAAATATTTTTGAAAAATATATATTTTTAAAGAACATTGTTTCTAATTTCACACTGGTCTAAAATTAAATTTAGTTATAAATAATATTTTAAAATGTGTGTTTTGTTTCATATTTATGTTCCAAAGATCTCACTTGTTGAGTTGCATGTGATCACATGCTTTTTTGTTCTACTGTTGTCTAAAATGGTTTATAAACACTGTTTTTGTATTATTCAGGTCTCGGTGTGCGAGTGTTTTATCTTTCCCTCAATGTGTTAAGCTGCATTTTGTATATAATCAGAGTGCTGACTGACCCAAGTGAAGCTGATCCTAAATGGTATATATATATATATATATTATTGTTGTAATTTCTTGTGCTTATTCACAGTCAGAAGGACAATATAATAAAACATCTGACCCAAGTAGAATGAGTTTTGAATAACAAAGCTAGACAAGAAATACATTGCCTCATTATGTAAAAGTAACTTCTTATATTCCCGATTACTACATTTTTTTATTCAGTTTACAACACTGCTATAAAAATGACTGTTCCATATTGATATAAATGTGCTCTATAAATAAATGTTGTTGTTGTTGTTGTTATTGATATTTGATCATTCTTTTCTCCTCATAGCTTGGACTGTCCATACAATTATACCCTGTTCGAAATCAACTGGTATGTAGTTCCGATGAACTGTAAACAGAAATTGAATATAAAATTGCTCTGATTTATTCATTTGCACCATTTTAATAACCCTGTATTGTTACCAGGGCCTCAATTATTTGGGTTGACCGAAAGCCCACACTTTGGGGTGCACAGGTAGTCTTGCAAATAAATCTTGTAATATTCAGTATTTTTGGATTATTTTGTGAAAGGTTTGTGTTATGGAACCGATAGAAGGTTATTAATAATCAATAAAATATTCATTGGTGTTTGGTGTATGTATTTAAGAGTTATTTTCTTCAGGTGTCTGTTGCAGTCATATGTTTATTCATAAGAATCCTGCTGACATATTTACGATACAAGGTATGAATTTATTTATTTGTATTTTCCTAGCTTTATCTCAGATGTTAGTTTACAAGAAGCATTTTCAAAACAATGAACCTGAAACCATGGTGCAAAATTAACAAGTAATACAGGCAACCTACCAATATATTTTCCATGCAACTATATTGATAATATCTGTGATCATTCTGTTTGTTTGTGCTTTCTCTAATGATCTAGGGAAACATAAGGCAGCAGGTGCTTCAAATAGCGTTTATCTTGGAAATGATTGACACTGTGCCCTTTGTGACTGGAGTAAGTATATCATTGGAAAACTGTTGACACAACTGACACTAATAGTGCCGTGATGTTGGTACTGCCACACCTAAACACAGTTCTTTCTGATCTAAAGATTATATAAAGATCGATTTAAGGCATTATCCATTAATATGTTCATCTGGTCTTCTTTTATTATCAGTGTTGTTTGCTAAAGCAAGCATATCTTATACTTTAGCTTATACATAGGGTTAGAGATTTTCCTAATATTAACTATCCAGAAACCAGAATATCATGAAGACTCCTTTTGACTTGGGCTTATAATTAATCACCTAGAATACAACATAGCAACACCCTGGCAACCACCAGAACACCCTAACAACCACACAGCAACTCCCTGGCAACTATCCTGCCTGAACAACCTAGCAACTAAAAAATATTCAGATTTTCATAAGTAACTGTAATTTAATTACACATTTTTTCTCAGTAACTGTAATGGATTACAGTTACATTTATTTTGTAATTAAATTATGTAACGCCATTACATGCCACTAGTTATTCCCCAACACTGTTTTTTATGGATTACATTTGTATTTTTGTGAAGTGCTTCAGTTTTTTCTAAAAATTGAATGGTTGCTCTTTGTTGTAACAGATTTTTTATTATCCTCTCCGAAACCTCTTCATTCCTGTGTTTCTGAACTGCTGGCTGGCAAAACGTGCTTTGGAGAACATGGTTGTGAGTATACGTTTGGAAGAAAGTATCAAAAAGTATCAAAAATTAAAGTATCAAAAATTAAAGGGGGTCATATGATGCGATTTCAAGTTTTTCTTTCTCTTTGGAGTGTTACAAGCTGTTTGTGCATAGATAAGATCCCTGAAGTTACAAAGACAAAAATTTCAAAACCAAAGAGATATTCTTTATAAAAGTTAAGACTTTACCACGCCTTCCTAAAACAGCTCATTCAAACACGCTCCCACATGTCTACGGCACGGTGTGGGAAGATTTGCAAAACACCGCCCAAATGTATACGCAAAGAAAGAAGGCGGAACTATTATTCTCGCTGTAGTGTTGTTGCTCCCGCCAGCACCATGTCCTGGAGACGCTGTGTTTCGTAGTGAAAGCAAAAGTACTTTGTTTGGGCTTCCAAAAGAGGACACAACTAGAAATAAGTAGTTAAGTTGTATTTACAACACTGTTCCAGAACAGTTCAATCCAAATATTAGAGTGTGTGCAGCGCATTTTACGGAGGACTGTTTCCTGAACCTGGGAGTAGCCTGCCAGCTGCTCAAAGACTGTTTCTATAAAGTGGGGCAATTCCAACTTTGCAAGGACAGTCTGGCGCTTCTGACTCACAGCCTGTAAGTTTGCTTTCTTATTGAAAGAATTTGCCACTGACTATTCAAATGTGAGTTTTGAGCAGTGTAGAGTAGCAATTGTTGTTTGTCGTTTCTCCGATTACAAATGCAGACATGGTAATGTTTACACGTCGCATCACAAAGTCAGCACAAGTCCTTATAATCAGAACTTATGTCCCCACTGGATGCAACAAATGCCTCATTTATAATGGGTTTTATTGTTTTTGTGTTGTTGCGCCAGGACACGGCATCACAATACGGTAAGGGGCGTAACATTTCCGTTTCATGCTTGAGGTATTCAGCCAATCACAACGCACTGGATAGCTGGCCGATCAGAGCACACCTCGCTTCTCAGAACAATGAGCTTTGTAAAAATCGACGTGTTTCAGAAAGGCGGAGCATAGAGGAGCAACAATAATGTACAGTATGTGGAAAATAATGTGTTTTTTTAACCTTAAACCGCATAAACACATTGCATTACACCAAATACACCAAATACTGTTCTTTTTAGCAACGCCATATGACCCCTTTAATATATCTAAAGTTCTGTCATGAAACTCTAGATGGTGCTGTCTGATAGGTCTAACTCAATCTGACATAATAACGTCATTATCACATGGCGCAGCTGATTGGTTCTCTTTTGTATCAGCAGCCAATGAGCTCGCTGCTCAACATTCAAATACTTGGCTAGTGCTTGCTGTAACAGTTGCAGTGCACTTCAGAAGGCCTCCACCTCCCCCAGCTCCACCTGTATAGATCTGCTACAGGATGATTCATGTATGCTATATATGGGGGTTATTTCAAATATGTTATATGTGCAGCAGCAGTGTTTCTTACGTGCTCACAGCAGCATGTTGTGGATGAGTTGGCAGTATCAAGTCTTGGTACTTGCTCTGCAGCAGCAGCAGTGTAGCAGATCTGTTTTGCCAAAACTAAACACATTAACATTGCCATGTGCATTACCATGCTAAAACCTCTGAGAGTTGTCATGACAGAAATATATTGACATCTTTTTCTCTGTGGCTGTCAGAATGATCTTCATCGTGCTATTCACCGGACACAGTCAGCCATGTTCAATCAGCTCCTCATCCTCATCTCTACCATCGTCTGCCTCACTTTCACTTTGTGAGTCAGCCAAATATCCACTCACATATAAGCAACACAGACAAATTCGACCCTAAACTGCTTGTCAGACAGGATTTTCCAACAACTGTGTCTCCTGGGGCCAGTTGCATAAACTTAGCCACCATGTTAAGGCTGTGTCTAAAGAACTAGTTTGACCAACTAGCAGTTGGCAAGGGGTAATCAGTCTTACTTTTCCAATACGAATATGACCAATCTACCTTTTCATTACTGAATTAAAAAAGTTATGACCAGCCTTGAAGAAAAAAATTAGATGACTAACTTTTTAAGACTAGTCTAAACAGTTTATGCAACTGGCCCCTGGTCTTAATCTTAATGTTCGCTCTCGTTTGGCTTAGACTGCAGTATTAGCCGTGAAGCATGGTCAGGGTCAGAAACGGATTGAATTGCAGCTCATTTTCTGTGGTTTCTGCTTTTAGAGGGAGAAGCACTTACTCACCACAAATGTACTTGTCCATCCATGTTCACATCCTTATTAATCCCTGGTGTTTTGCCAAGCTAATTGTAAAATAGAGTAGCTCTAAAAAGTGTTGGACATTTGACATTTAAGGAATACTTTACACAAAAGGTGGGGGGTCGCAAATGAGGGGAAAAGGTGTAGAGCCTGAGAGAGGCCCACGATATCATCACAGACTCACCAACTTTGCAAATGATTACAGAGAAAAACTGGGCCTCATACACTTAAAGGGATAGTTCCCCCAAAAATGAAAATTCTGTCATCAAGTACTCACCCTTATGTTGTTCCAAACCTGTGAGATCTTCTTTCATCTTCAGAACACAAATTAAGATATTTTTGATTAAATCCGAAAGCTTTCTGACCCTGCATAGACAGCAAGGGTCCTACGATGGTCTATTAAATTGTTTAATAATGAAAACAAGTGAGTGAATTTGGACACTGAGTGCACCGGAAGGACTGCCGCTTTCAAATAGTTTGCTTGTTGTTTAATAATCATTTGAAATGGGCAGCTCCAGTAGTAAGATTAAAGGATTTATCTTGAACTCTGTCACGGAAATTATGTATAAACCCTTGTTAAACAATTTAATAGTCAATTTACAATGATTTTGTACCTGTGTTGTATTATGCCATGGACGAGCACGTTTAAAATGAATGGATGAACATCTCTGGCATGATGCAGGAATTCATTCATTCGACTCTCACAGTCATCTAGCCTGTGAGTGTACATCGGTTGTACACTTGTTTTTGTGGTGTATTGCAGGATTGAATGAGTGCACTCAAGAATGTCCATTATGGTTTCGGACACCCCTAAAAATGGCTGTCCCCTCAAATAGTGCCCTATTTGCCCTGTTTGAGGGTATAGGGGGCGATTTCAGCTATAGTGGTGTTTTGTTTTTGAATGATTCAGTTCTTTTGAGCAAATGAATCAATGATTCATAAAGACAATGGTCACTTGCTTCAGTTTGAACGAATTGGTTGAATGAGTGATTCTATGATTGAATTAAGACTTGCTGCCCCCTACTGGCTGTTTAGATTTGTATGTACAGGTTATAGTGTAATTAAATTTTTTTCCAAAATTTCTATTCATTTCATTTTGATATACTTAAAATTATATATTTAGAACATTAATCTCATAAAATTATAAATGGAATTATAATAGCAGTGTCAATGGATTTTGATAAATGATAATAAGGATTTTCTTCTTAATGATTTCGTTTATTTGGTATAATAGCCCTATATTGTATAGTGATAATTAGAGTATATTAAGTAATTAAAAAGATCTTCAACAATACGTAACTTTATTTTATATTAATAAATATGAGAGAGGTGTCCTTTTTTAGGTTAGTGGCTGTATATGTGGATGTGGATGTAATGAAGTCATTGTATGTTTGTAAGTACTTTACAACGATTTTGAATGCAGCTCAGCCAGTCAGACTAAACTATTCTTTATATAACATGATGTTCTGTGAAAATCTGAGGTTCAGCAACTGGTGTCGGCACTAAAATAACTGGAAAAAATGTGCATATTGTATTTCGGCCTTCAAGCACAATTTAAATATTTGTTGAAATGTGTAAAAATAAGACAAAATGTATGGGGACTGTTTGAACTTGAGAAGAACTGATGTCATGCATCCACTAAAAATCACCAAAACACCAGTTGGAGAGAAAAGCTCAAGCATGATTGTTTTTCAGGTGACATATCTGCAGATTATCTGCTGTAGACCTCAGAAACATTAACTTTCTTTTTGTTGTCAACATATTGGAGGTTTTTCTTTTATCTCAGGACTAAAGCAATTTGCTAATTGCTCTGTGGTCAAGTGTTCATCATTAGAAATGTACAGACAGCACTACACGATCACCATTACACTGCCAGTAAGTGCATCTCAATGCTTTTAGAGGAGATTTTCACAAGCTGTTTGCTCATAGACTTGGTGTCATTTGGAGGGCTAATGCAGACAGAGAGTCATAGCAAAAGATCTTTGTCATTTCCTGATCCCATCACTTCATGACCATTTGCCATAAGTCAATGTGTGATGGTTTTACCCACAAATGGAGCATGCATATCTCATGTCTCTTCGTAAACAAATATTTGTGCATATGCATATACAAATATTTTTGTGCATCATGCATGTAATATATAACATGATCAGTTTACATTCATTATGGCCATCATGCTAATTTTATGCTGCTTTTGTCAGCGTTTACTGATTCTGTCTCTGTGCAAAGTTCATAAATAACTTTGAAACATTCATTTTAAACATTTGGTCAATCATAAATAGGGAAAATAAAGAACGGTATGTCCATATGAAATCATGAGAGGTCAATAGTGGCATTGCTTTTCATTACATTAATACATACATTACTGTAGTATACAGTCCCTCATGTGCTGCAGAATTAACATGGACTCCTTTGTGTTGTCTGCTTTTGTTAATTTGTTCCTCGTCTCTCCAGCATTTGTGGTGTTGAACACTTGCAGCGTGCTGGAACAAAACTCACAGTTTTTGACTCTTTCTACTTCTGCATCGTGACCTTCTCTACAGTGGGATTTGGAGATGTCGTTCCTGATGTCTGGCCCTCCAAGTTGCTGGTTGTTATTATGATATTTGTGGCTTTAGTAGTCCTGCCTATACAGGTAAGCTTGTCTTGATACTAAACTCTAAAACAGCAATGAATAACAACCATTGTAGACCATATATAGCATGGTATACTATGGAAAAATGGATTTAATGGATAAAGCCCCATTTATTCTCGCCTTATTATTATTGTAAGAGCAGGCTTAACTTGTAACTTGAATGTTTTTACTTTTAAATTTTAAAGGGTTAGTTCACCCAAAAATGGCTTCAAAATGTTTATACGCTTAATGCCTAAATCCCATGAGGGATGTCTCAGAAGAAATATAATCTGCAGCCACTGTCACGGCAATGTCATTAAATAATGAGAGCTAATGCAGTGCATTATGGTGTTTTCACTGTGTGCTGTGATGCACTAGTTTGAGGAGCTGGCCTACTTGTGGATGGAGCGGCAGAAGTCAGGAGGAGATTACAGCAAGCAAAGAGCAGAAACCGAGAGACACGTGGTGCTGTGTGTCAGTTCAACCAAAATCGACCTGCTGATGGATTTCCTAAATGAGTTTTATGCTCACCCCATACTTCAGGTACATAACAAAAATAAAATATAGCTGCAAGCAGCAATTATCTCGGTTCAGGCACTTTAAGGCCTTCATGCGCAATTGCAAAACAATATTGCGTATTATTTAGCAAGCTTGTACATTTACATTTAGTCATTTAGCAGACACTTTTATCCAAAGCGACTTACAAATAAGGACATTAGAAGCAATCAAAACCAACAAAAGAGAAACAACATGAAAGTGCTATGACAAGCTAAGGCAAAAAACCTAGAACTAGTTTGCAAAAGTAGGTTTTGTGAAAAATTCAAAATGCCGAAAATTTTTTCATTAATTTCATGAATTTTCATGAAATTTCAACTGTTAATAGTTTTAATTTGAGTCTTGACAAACTTTGTTTATTCTGTCTGTTTGTCGCTGTTGTCTTCCAGGAGTACTTTGTCATCATCCTTTGCCCAGTAGAGCAGGACGCGGCGGTGAGACGGGTGCTGCGGTTCCCAATGTGGTCACACAGAGTCATATATATGCAGGGCTCTGCCCTCAAAGATCAAGATCTGGTCAGAGCAAAGTGAGTTTTAAGACATTTATGTTTATCTGCTGCGATATCTTGAGCCTTTTTAACACATTCCACATATACACTGGGGTTCTGCTGTGCAGCTGCTGCCATATATAGAAAATACCAAGCTTTCTGGGTTATCAAGCTGAGTATTTCTTCTAAAAACAGACATAAATTATAAGTGATCATATTTGAACATTTTTGTTGAGTGGGCAGTCGAGAGATATTTACATTTAGTCATTTAGCAGATGCTTTTATCCAAAGTGAATATATTTCAAACTTGATCTAGTTTTCATTGGGAATCACATTTACATGGAACAGAACCCAAATGCCAAATTGTTACCTTAAAGGGTTAGTTCACCCCAAAATTCTGTCATTAATAACTCACCCTCATGTTGTTCCAGACCCGTAAGACCTTCGTTCATCTTCGGAACACAAATTAAGATATTGTTGATGAAATCGGAGAGCTATCAGACCTTAGACAGCAACACAGCTGAAATGTTCCCAGGTCCAGAAACTTAGTAAATACATCGGTAAAACAGTCCATGTGACATCAGTGGCTCAACTTCAGTTTTGCGACACTTTCTTTTTTGCGCAAAGAAAACAAATATAATATAATTTACTCAACCATTCTTCTCCCCCGAGTTACGTCTTCCGCCATTTTGGAGAGTACCTAAGAACATATTTTACGTAATCAGCGTTGTTTACGTTCGGGGGGGAGGTGCGCACGTGAACGCAATCTGCGTAATAAGCATTGTTTACACTTAGAGTAAAGCGTGTGAATGCATTGTGATACTTTCTAAAATGGCAGAAGACGTAACTCTGGGGAGAAGAATGGTTGAATAAATTATCTTATTTTTGTTTTCTTTGTGCAAAAAAAAGGATTCTCGTAGCGTCGCAAAACTGAAGTTGAGCCACTGATGTCACATGGACTGTTTTACCGATGTATTTACTACGTTTCTGGACCTGGGAACATTTCAGCTGTGTTGCTGTCTATGGAGGGTCCGATAGCTCTCTGATTTAATCAAAAACATCTTAATTTGTGTTCCGGAGATGGATGAAGGTCTTACAGGTTTGGAACGACATGAGGGTGAGTAATTAATGACAGAATTTTCATTTTGGGGGTGAACTATCCCTTTAAAGGATTTAATCATCAAAAAAAATAAAAATAAATAAAAAATAATAATCTTAAGGTATCAAGACTTAAATACATTTTTATGACACTGTTGCAAAACTGGGTTAATCTTTATTTAACAGTGTCTTTTTTACAGTGTAATTGTACATTTAACTCCTACAGAAAAAAATATATTTTCAAATATATTTTTAAATATATTTAAAAATCTAAAAAAAAAAAAAAAAAAAAAAAATAGAATAGCCAAAATATCTTTTCTAAAATATGTTTCAAAATATATTTCTGTACATATATTTTCAAATCTATTTTCGATTTTTAAATGTTTTTGGCCAATTTTGTGTATTTTTAAAAAATGTATTTTAACAATATAAAGATATGCCCTCCATATATTTCAATCTAAAAAAAAAAATACATTCACATGTCATATTGAAGAAAAGGCTTATTTGAACATAGGACACATTTTGATAAAAATCAGCAAAGAACAACATTTTTTACAATATAATGTATATAAAAAAGGTAAACATTATTAAATCACTGTAAATCTAATTTTGATCTGTAGTAGGCTGTACCATCCACATTTGCATTTAGCCTAAATATACATAGGTAACTGTAAGATTGGAAATGTTTCTTGACCCTGAAATACATTTTGACAAATATTTTGGAATATAAAGATTGAAACTAAATATATTTTCAATTTCACAAATATATTTCATTGAGATCCACTGCTTATAACATATATTTAGCATATATTTTGGCCAGAAAAAAAAGTTGCATGCAAGTATGCATAATTTATTGTTATTACTATTGTGAGTACATGTAACGTGTAAAGACACTGCAAAATAAAGAGTTACCAAAAATGTTTTGCCTTGTTTTAAACATAAAGCTAACTAAATTAAAAATGTTTACACTTTAAACAATTTAAGAAATGCCAATGGTGTAAGAAACTTAATGCAAAATATGTTCTCTGAAATCAAGTCTTTTCCACACAGGCTGGATAATGCTGAGGCTTGTTTTATTCTGACCTGCCGCTGTGAGGCTGACCGCAATGCAGCAGTATGTATTACTGAGATTTTTCATCAAAAAGTGAAGAAATTATGATTAAAACATTTAAAGCATTATTGTGAAAGGAGTCATGAACTACCTTTTATTTTTTTATTTTGTACTGTTCTTTGAGGTCCACTTATAATGTTATTAAGATTTTTACATCAAAAAACATAATTCAGAAATAGTTGACCCCCCTCATTAGAATGCTCTGTTTGACCAGGCAGGGCAGATTGTGGACTCTGAAGTAAATGCCCAGAGGAATGAGCTATGATTGGCTTGTGTATGTTTGACAGCTTACATCCTTCATAGATGGACGCTGCTGTGATTTAGGTTCAAAACACATAAATACTCAGTACATGTCAAACAATCTATAATAACAGATGAAGCAATAGTGATCACATAATAAAAACAAACACTTACTCACACTTGTGTGGTGTGACATTACTGTCGGATCCAATATAGTCGGTACAGCATCGTCTTTTAGTGTCAATCTTTCTGAAAATCCTGCCTTATTTGTAAACAAATCTGCAGTAAAATGAAGTGAACATTTCATGAAGTTCTTACTGAGGCGGTCTGGAACTTCTTTAAAAATGAAGTTCATTAAATAAAGTTTCTTTTTTTTTCTTTTCTTTTCTGCGTATACCTGTGTTTGCCGCTTTTGTCATTTACCTACTACGTGCGTGAATAAGTGGGAGGGGCTAAACAGGCAGCGATGTAGAAGCAGGTGTTGATGATCTTCTGCGGAGGCGGTGTTTATCCACACTATTTCGTCATAAATTGGCACATTGGACAAGCTGTCGTTTTGGCAGACTGACTTCAATATAAGTTGTTTTTAGACTAACGAAAGTTTTGAGTTCTGAAACATACAGGATGTTTTTATAGCATAATGAGCTCTTATATGTCAAAAGATCAAGGGAATTTTGATTTCTCAGTTCATTACCCCTTTAAGTCATCAGTGAAGGAATGGGACATATAGAATATGTTTTTTTTTTTTTTTTTTTTTTCTCAGAGCTATATTTATGATCATTTCTATGAATATTCCACCTTTAAGAACTTATTTTTTCTTCTTCTCAGGATCACCAGACCATCCTGAGGGCTTGGGCAGTGAAGGACTTTGCTCCAAGTTGCACTCTTTTTGTTCAGATTCTCAAACCAGAAAACAAATTTCATGTGAAATTTGCAGGTACTGTTAAATCGGTCTTTGTGGATGATTCCAGAACATTTCAAACAATGTATGAATGCAGCGAAAGATTTGGACTTTGACAGAAAAGACTTGACGTAGATCTTTCCATCACAGTTGTACTGCTATTTCGCCCTTCAGATCATATTGTTTGTGAGGAAGAGTTTAAATACGCTATGCTGGCCCTGAACTGCATCTGTCCTGCCACGTCCACCTTCATCACCCTGCTGGTGCACACATCTCAAGGCCTGTGAGTACACTAGCCTGATGACATATCAAAGGAATAGTTCACCCAAAAATGTTTTGAGGCTTGCACCACCGCAAACCCTAGTAGTAAAAAAAAAAAAAACCTATTGTCAGATTTTACTAAAGCTGGACATAGATGTTCTTGCATATGCATTTGTAGGAGCTTCCCTTTCAGATGCAAAATTTATGGAGTTTAATAAGTGGGCGTTTACACAACACTATTTTCAACTAAAAACATAAAACGTTTTTTTGTGTATTTTGGACTCCAGAGAATTTTCCACTCCCATAGGAGATTGCTATCTCGTGCTAATTTGCCCTGTTTAGTGAATCTGTGAATTTTGTTATTCACTCACCCCCAAATTGTGAAACTCAAAAGGAAAATTCTATATGATATAATATATGATATGATGTGTATCTCTGCAGAGAGGGCCAGCATTCTCCTGAGGACTGGCACAGGATTTATGGGAAATGCTCAGGAAATGAAGTGTACAGCATTGTTCTGAAAGAAAGCATCTTCTTTTCTGATTATGAGGGAAAGAGCTTCCCTTATGCCTCCTTTAATGCATATAATAAGTGAGTTTGTGGGAAAAGCTTATTTGAGAAATGCATTAAATCTTACAGTACATTGAAAATGACATTTGATTCCGCAAAAGCAGCCACTTTATACTTCTTACTTGTGTAAATATCTCTCTCATGTTTGTAGGTACGGCATCTGTCTCATTGGGGTCTGTCCTGAAGACACTAAGAATATACTGCTGAACCCTGGTCCTCAGCACATCATGAAATCTTTGGATGTGTGCTTCTACATCAGTCTCTCCAAAGAGGAGAACTGCTTTAAGGCTAAGAAAGGAAACAAGACTCAACCTGCAACCAGCAGCGCTATTACTAGCATGGGTCAGACAAATAAGCATTATAATAATTCAAAGAAAGATAATGTACATATCACAGCAATACCAAAGTTTGGGGTCGGTAAGTTTTTTAATGTTTTTGAAAGAAGTCTTTTATGCTAACCAAGGCTCTATTTATTTGATCAAAAATGCAGTAAAAATGGTAATATTGTGAAATATTATTACAATTTAAAATAAACGCTTTCTGTGTTAATATACTTTAAAATGTAATTTATTCCTGTGATGTGCAGCTGAATTTTCAGCATCATTATTCCAGTCTTCAGTGTCACACGATCCTTCAGAAATCATTCTAATATGCTGAAACAAAAATCAAGAAACATTTCTTATATTATCAATGTTGAAAACTTTCGCACTGCTTAATATTATTGTGGAAACAGCGATATATTTTTTCAGGATTTCTTCATAAATAGAAAGTTCAAAAGAATAGCCTTTACTGCTACTTTTGATTTAATTTGTCCTTAATGAATAAAAGTATTATTTCTTAAACATTATAAATCTCATTTTTTTAATGTTCTTTTGTAATTTAAAAAAAAAAAAATCTTATGTAAAACACAATTGGTGAATTTTTGAAGAGTATCCTGCCCACTTTTTTCCATGTAAATGTAAGTGAATGGGTGTGTCGACTTACAAAATGACAAAAAGCACCATAATCTTCCCCTTAGCCTTGGTGAGCATGAGAAGACTTCTTTCAAAAATACTCCCATTTCTGAAACGAACGACAAATGTCATACATACTACGTAAGTGGTGAATATTCAAACATTTTAAATGTCTGTGCCATTATAATTTTGAGAGTTTCAGCAGAGGAGAAGCATTTCATTGCGTAACAACTTGAATTTCAGACCTTTGGTGCACTTTAAATTCTCTCAAAAACGTGGATGAAAAATGTGATGATGTTTCTATATTTTTGTCTAAAGGTTTTTGTTTGTATTTCCTAAAGGTACCATGGCTATAGACATGCAGGAAATAAGCATTCCATCCAGTTTAGGTCCATCACTCTCAATTGAATCTAATATATCTGAGACCAAAAAACCAAACATGGTTCCTGTTCTGGAATTGCCTGATTCACCTTCCTTTCAGACTGGCAACCTGCTCATCGAAGAGTCAAAGAACCCATGTCAGCCCTGCAATCGGTAATTATTTCTTTCACTGAGAGAGAAAATAATCAGTTTTTTTTTTATTAAATGTCAACAAAGGAACATTGAGTAATGTCAAGACAGCTGCTATGGGAATGAAATCTCCTGAACTTTTTTGCAGTTACATTAAGGGATATCCTCCAGATTTACCGTACATCGGAAGCTCACCGATACTTTGCCATTTACGGAAAGAGAAAGCACCCAAATGTTGTATGCAGCTAGAAAAGGTATTACATACAGTATCTTGAATTACACTTGGGTGGACAATCTAAATTTACAACAATAATTGTACTAAATTACTACAAGTAGAAAGTAAAAGTTTAAGTTAAAAGCAACAGTAAAAACATTTACAAAAGATTTCCATTTCAAATAAATGGTGTTCTTTTCAACTTCTAAAATTGTATCACAGTTTCCACAAAAGTATTAAGCAGCACAGCTGTTTTCAACATTTGATAATAATAATAAATGTTTCTTGAACAGCAAATTAGCATATTACACTGATTTCTTGACGATCATGTGACACTGAAGAATCAGATATTCAGCTTTGCATACAGTAACTGTCAAAAGTTTGGAAACGTTACAATTTTTGCTTGCCAATGCTGCATTTATGTGCTCAAAAATACAGTAAAAACATTAAATTGAGAAATAGTGATACAATTTAAAATAATATTTTCTATAGCAATACATTTTGAAATGTAATTTATTTCTGGGAGGCAAAGCTAAATTTGAATCCTGAATCTTAAAAATGTTTCCACAAAATATTAAGCAGCAAAAACTGTTTTTAACATTGGTAAATAAGAAGAACCCTTATTATTGACCACCAATAATAATTCAGCAGCAAATCAGAATTTTAGAGATTTCTGAAGGATCATTGAAGACTGGAGTTATGATGCTGAAAATTTAGCTTTGATCAAAAGAATAAAGTTTTTTGTTTTTTTTTACATTATAATAATATTTCCCCTCCCATTTTTCTCATAAAACTTTTATGAATATGCTTTAAATATTCACTGTAGGCTCCTGGGAATCACTGGTTTTATGTTAAATTGTAATACTTTTTTTTATTATTTATTAGACAGAAAAGCAGTGAAAAACACAACAAAGTAAAAAAGAAAAAAGTTGTTTCCATTATGGTTCTTGATGGTAATGTTGCATTGCTTTATTGTCTTGTCAGTTTTTGTCCAAGACCTGCAACCACAAAGACAAAGAAGATGTCAAAGCATACAGTTTGAAGAATAAGCTCATCATTGTGTCTGCTGAGACCGCAGGAAATGGCCTGTACAACTTCATTCTCCCATTACGAGCCTCTTACAGATCAGAGAATGAACTGTGTCCCATCGTGCTGCTCTTGGAACATGAGTAAATATCCTAATTTTACACATCACTCTCCTTCACTTCATTCATTGAGCTTTACTTTAGTTGCCAATATCTTGTAGTCTTGTAGTTATAGTTAAATTTCCCCTGATGTCTACTTAATATTGAATTTCTTTCTTTTAGGCCAGATGCAGAGTTTCTTGAGACTGTCTGTTGGTTCCCAATGATATATTACTTGCTTGGATCAATCGACAGGCAAGGGACATTTTCAAGAAACATGAAACATTATCGTGTTTGTTTGTATCCTGTCCTCAAATAATCCATTTACAGTTTGTCGTCCGGAAGAAGATAAGCATGTTGCTGTACACTGAGAGTCACCTTCTTGAGATAACAAAGACATTGTATTAGCTCCCTCACTTGACAGTAGAGTGCCGAAGGAATGAGTCCCAAAACCCAGAAACAAATGAGCATTTTTGAACTTCTGATTCCATCGTTCTGAATTCAGAAAACCTGGGTTTTATTGTCATTCTAAACCCCACTTTTAACCCCAGGTGTAGTTTAGAAGTAGGGTTAGCACTGCTGTTTACCCGGGGTTATGAAAGTCTGCTCTGGAGCAAGGTTAGCACTGCTTATGTGGTGCCAAATGCGTACAGTGTAAAACAATCTAGTGTTAGAATGTTACGGCTAGATGCTTAGAAACAGATTCCCTCTCACATGCCTTGTATTCAATGTGCTTTGGACAGTCATGGAAACACTGTGCACTGAGTGAAAAATTGTGGCAGAAAATGCGTCATTTGGAGGAAAGAAAAGACCGTCTCATACCTTCGTAGACCAAAAAGTTAATTCCAGAAAAATTAGTAGTATAGTCAACAATATATAAGATGCTAGAGCTATCATGTAAACAGACCACACGTTGCGTTAATCTGATCAATGACACTGACAACGCAAATATGAAAGTTGCGTTGAACCACACTTGGGGGGAAATCTGAATACTGAAGCCTGATTTGTTAACATTTGTGCAGCTGCACAAACTTCTGGCATTTCAGCCCACCAAAACAGGCGGTACTGACTGCCTATATAAGTCAGCCCTGAATGCCATTAGCATGCAGTCAAGACACTGTAGACAACTCACTACGGGTGCAAGACAATTATGCAGACAAGATCCGTGCCTGAAGGGCAGGGATGTCCAGATCATAAATCCTAGCAAAGGAAGATAGTGACAACCAGCCAGCTGCCTGGCAAATATCCCCAATGGTAACTCCACTGGACCAAGCCCAGGAGGAGGCCATCCCCCTAGTGGAGTGGGCCCTCACTTAAATGGGGCACTCAGAGCCCACTGAGGCATAAGCCAGGGCTACTGTATGAACTATCCAGCGGGATAATCTCTGCTTCATAACTAGCAGCCCTTTAGTGCGGCCTCCGAAGCACACAAAGAGCTCCTCTGGCTGCCAATATTGGCTAGAGCGCTCCTCATAAATCCTGAGGGCCTGGACCAGGCAAGGTAAGTTAGCTCCCTGCTCATCTTCCGAGCAAGGGAGAGCTAACAGGGTGATGACCTGCGCTCTGAACGGAGTAGAGAGCATTTTAAGTTAGTAACCTAACTTGGGTTTGAGGATGAACTTACAGTCGTTTGGCCCAAACTCCAAACAGGAAGCACTCACCAATAACGCTTGTAAATCACCCACATGCTTGACAGATACTAAAGCTAGCAGCAGGGTGGTCTAAAGCGACAAGGGCTGGAAGTTAGCCACCTGGAACGGCTCAAATGGAGGGCCTCAAAGGGCCTTGAGGACCGTAGACAGGTCTCAAATAGGAACAGTATGAGGGCAAGATGGGTTAAGTCTCCTGGCTCTATTAAGCATGGAAGGGGTGCACCCCTTATCCAGCAGCTCTTTTAAAAAGGACAAGTGGTTGCTAGCTCGTGACCGGGATAGAGCTTCTCGCCAGACATTGTTCAAGACTGAATTCCAGACCTTTTTTAAGCTCAAAAACAATTTGGTGAGTGTAACTCTACCCAAAGAACTACTACAGACCAGTAAATTTGCTTATCCTCTGCGCCATCAGAGAAGTGTTGACAAACAGCTGCAGGGTTTGGTTAACAGACTAGTTATCCTTTGCTTTGCCAGGGAAGAAAGATCATCCCTGTTCAGTCAGGGAGGGTTCACAGCAGTTACAGTCTATGTTAACATATTGGATATTCTCTGCTTTGCCAGGCAAGGTTGAATACAGTATGATGTGTATTAACTAGCTTATCCTCTGCTTTGTCATAGAGGTTATTGGTGTATCCTCTGCTTTGCCAGGGAAGGTTAACAGTTTTTATATGTTAACAAGTTTATCCTCTGCTTGCCAGGGAAGTATTGGAAGTATCCTGTTGTGTCAGAAAGAGTTTTTGATGACTGCAGCACGTTCTCAATAAAGAACTCTGCTGAAGATACCCAAGAGTCTCCTGGTCTTTGCTTCTGAGTTTCCAACAGAATGCAAACGCAAGACTTCTTCAAGGGAGGTCTGGCCTGGCCTTGGTGCCATCAATGGAAGTGAGGGTGGCGGATTTGGAAGAGTGGACATGAGCAGAGTAGGGTGAGTTTGTCATGAACTTCTGGAAAGAATGGTGCTGGTCTATGATGGGAGGCTCACTGGTGGTGCTCTGGCAAAAATCAGTCATCCAGACGCCTCAGGATGGGCTCTTCTGGGGATGACCACTCCAAGCCAAGTTCTTTAACAGCCTTCATGCGGATGACCTCGCTGTCCACACTGGGCCATACACCTCCCTTGGGCAGAAGGGAGCCAGGGTCCTCCACGGAGCTGGACTAATCCTCCAACGTGATCTCACAGAATTCCGTGTAATGTTCACGGACTTAATTAACCTCCGAATCTGTGGTGGCATCACGGAATCGCCGAAAATTCCGTGATGGGCTCACAGAAAAAATTCCGTGATGGGCTCACAGAAGTGATATCAATGTAAGTCAGTGACAGGCATCAGCCGTGCTCCACGCACGGAAACCCTTAGCATCAATATGCCGACGCGATACTGGGAAATTTATCGTCATCGTTATTGTTCAGAACTGGGTAGGTTTAGGGTAGGGGCTGTCAGGTACTCCAGTGAAAGTATAACTGCATCGGAGTCACTCTTTTTACGTTGAACCAGTGAATCCGTGCATGGACCACGGCTGATGCCTTCTGTGAGCCCATCACGGAATTTTCGGCGATTCCGTGATGCCACCACAGATTCGGAGGTTAATTAAGTCCGTGAACATTACATGGAATTCTGTGAGATCACGTTGAATCCTCTGTATTAGAGGCTGCCAGTGACATGGAATCATCGGCAGCATCCTCTTCAGATCCTCCAAAGGGGAGCATGACACTAGCTCAAAGAGGAAAAGTGCTGATCCTCTTGGGAAAAGAGCACAGGGAAACATCTCGCTGTAGAGAGGGTGAGACATGCGGGCCTTGCGCCAGGCATGAGCTCACTCGAGGCTGTCTTCTCAGGCCTCTGACTTCGCTGTTTCTTCCTCCGAGGCTCCTGGGAGGAGAGAAACTGGAAAGCATGAGGGACGGGGACACTTTCACTGACAAAGGTGTTCTGCAAGTGTAGAGAGGCAAGACACATGCTCTCACAATGAGAGCAATCTGTCTCAATGAGTGCCGCCTCAGCGTGTGCACGGCCTAGGCAAGTGACACACTCACTGTGCTCATCTGACTCATGCAGGGCTGCCCTGCATGTACCACATTTGTGGTGTGGCAATCTGAATCAGACGTCACTGAAATTTGCTCAATTAGAACTGAAAATTTGCTCTGAACTGTCATCAGAAGCTGCAGGGGAGAAATGCTGAGCAAGAGAGCATCTTCCTCTGCTGGGACTCTTCTAGGTGAGTAGCAGGCTTCTTGTTCTTTGTCTTCAGAGTCCAGTGGGGAGATGATCTTCACAGTGAAGGAGAACGATTCAGATGAAATGGCATTCAGTGGCAACTTATATAGATAGTCGGGCCAGCCTGTTTTGGCAGACTGAAATGCCATAGGTTTGTACAGCTGCACAAACATTAACAAACGTCAGGCTTTAGTATTCAGAGGAAAACTGAGTTTGCCCCAAGCGTGATTCAACACAACATGAGAGACCATTTCAAAAGCTAACCAGATTTCTCCAGGGTTTCTAATGAATAAAGACGATGAAGTTACACAACCGTGGTGTAGGCCTAGTTTGTTTATAGCCTAACTACAGCTTTTCACTTTTGGTGATTGTATCTAGGCTTAAAGGGGTGTTATTATGCTCTTTTACAAAGTCTTGATTTTGTTTTGGGGGTGTACTAGAACATGCTCTCATGCTTGGTGGTTTGAAAAACGCTTAATTTTTCACATAATTTACATTATTACAATACCTTTCTCCCCAGCCTGGCACAAATGGCTCAATTAGTTCCAGGTTTGAAGTCCGCCTTCCGAAAAATGGAATGTGTTGTGATTGGTTAGCTGTCCCCGTGCGTTGTGATTGGTGAACAGCTTAGACGGTGTTTCAGTACTGCCCCGCCCCTTGCCAAAGCAGCAAGTTCCGGATGGCGTCAATATTGGCATATCAGTTTGAGCCGGATTGAGACCCCGAGAATAAGAGAATCGCACAGAACCTTTGCACGCACGGATATTGCGAGACATATTAGAATGGTAACGTTATTGTTTTTTTTGTTGTTTTTTTTTAACTAAATCATGATTTGTGGCGGCATATAGGCAAATAAATTTTTTACCAGCAGAAGGCGCTGTTGAAGTGGTAGTGATCGAGGTTTCCTCAGTAATGCTGTACACAAAGCAGCACTCTGCTCACAAACGCTGCTTTATTAGACATTACATGCAAGATGAAATAAAAATGACATCCAAATTTTTCTGAAGACAGTCGGTTTCCTTCAGAAATACAGTGATATAAAAACACCCGCACCTGGTTTTAGATTTTGAAACATGCAGTGCTCATGTTTATTCAACGAAGTCAAAGCCTTTTGGAAAATCTATTTGTGGCAGTCAGTTTTGATATTGTGGCGGGTGCCACAAATAAATCAATGTATTAAAAACACTGTAGTCTCATAATTGAAGTGTAAATTCTGCAGATTACATCACTGTCCAGTATTGTACTGTCAGCAATTTATAAAAAATGTTTTCGTAATTGTAACATACATATTTACACACATAATTAGTCAGGTGCATGTGTAATAACTTGCGAAAACTTGATGCTACAGCAGCACTTAGTCCTTGTCTTGTCTGATGCACTCAACCAAGCGTTCTAACCACGACCTCGCCCCACCCCCCAACCATTCGAATTTCAGTAGGCGGGATTTATTTTAATGATATGGACCACTTTGTGACATCACTAACACCGGAAAACAACGCTGTAGTCCAAACGAACCGTTTGCTGTAGTTCTTGAAAAGGGATTTTTAAAATATATATATATATATATATATATATCTCCCTTTGGAGTGGACTTTGACATTTGTAACTTTGTAGATCTTTTTTATGCCCACACATACACACCGACTACAATTCAAAAAGTGAACAAGCATAATAGGACCCCTTTAAAATTCAATAAAAGTTGTGTTAATTTGAGAAGATTGATGAACAAAATATGTATAAACTTTTGGTGATCACAGAGCTTACATTTTCTGCAATAATTCAAAAGTCAATGGGAAATCTTACTTGCTTCTTGTCTAAGAAACCAGAGTGATGCAAATATATCTATCTCATTACAGTCTGGATGACCTGTTGCGCTGTGGCGTCTCGTTTGCTGCTAATATGGTGGTTGTGGACAAGGAGAGTACCATGTTCGCTGAGGAAGATTATATGGCTGATGCAAAAACTATTGTTAATGTCCAGACCCTGTTCAGGTCAGAGACTGCTGTTAAATATATTTGAAATTACCCATATGTAATGAAGTTGCAATTTACTACGTTTAAAATACATTTCTTAATCAAGTACTTCACATGTCAACACTTCAAAATAAGTGTATTTGTTTTTTTTAAGCATAGCAAAAGATTATTAAATAATAATTGAAAATATGCTTTAAAAACATTACAAAGTGCACTATTTAAAAGTCTACTTTAAGTTCACCCAAAAATGAACAATCTGCCATAATTATCCGCCCTTGAAGTTGTTTCAAACCTGTATGAGTTTCTTTCTTCTGTTGCAAACAAAAAAAGATATATGCTTCTTCTAAATATCTTCTTTTGTGTTCAGCAGAAGAAAGAAATTGTTAGGAAACATAGTCATGAAACTGTACCCTCTTTAAGCACACTTTAGGTACACTCTTTAGTTGGCTTTTCATTCTATTATAATATCATAGTGCTTTATTTATTTTTATTTTTTTGTAAAAACATATCCTTGTAATATTTGAAGTGCACAAGTGCTTATTCAGTTCCATTAAGAGCACTTATTTTTCACAAGGCAACAGAAGATCGTAAGTAATTGAAATGAATGACTCGTCTGTAGGTTGTTCTCCGGCCTCAACATCATCACAGAGTTAACTCATCCCGCTAACATGAGATTCATGCAGTTCAGTGCAAAGGACTGTCACACACTGGCCTTCTCCAAACTAGAGAAGGTGAGCAGACATTCATAACATGCTTTCTGCCACTCTCATTTGAATAAATCATAAAATAATGGTTTTGCTTTGATTAAACCGTTTGGGCCGAAAACCTTCTTTCCATGTTTTTTTTTTCTGCTTCACGGAGCAGAAAGAACGAGAGAAAGGCTCAAACCTGTCCTTCATATTTCGCCTGCCTTTTGCAGCTGGTAGGGTGTTTAGCATTGGGATGCTGGACACACTGCTCTATCAGGTACTAAGACACCAAGTGCTGCTGTCTGTTGAGCTGAAATAATTTTTGCCTGTGTGTCTGCTAATAACCACTAGATGGCAACATTAGCAAGAATGGAGATACTTGATGTAAATTCTAGATGTCCTTACAAATACAGATCACATTACATATGTCATTACATTTGTGGAATTCGATTTAGCACATTAAACTATTTTCTTGCCTATATACAATACCATTCAAATGCTTGGGGTCAATACATTTTTTGGAAATAAATGAATACTTTTATTAAGCACGGATGCATTACATTGATTAACTTTCTTGATTACTTTCTTGAACGTTTTCTGAATGATCATGTGGCACTGAAGACTGGAGTAATGATGCTAAAAATACAGCTTTGATCACAGGAATAAATTACATTTTAACATTTTTAAAATTACATTAAATATTAAAATGAAAGACACTTCTTTTAAACTGCAGTGATTTTACAACATTACTGTTTTACTGTATTCTTGATCAAATAAATAAAGCTGTGGTGAGCATAAAAGACTTATTTCAAAAATTAAAAAAAAAAAATCTTACTAACCCTGAACATTTGAATGGTATGTATTCTCTTGCTGTTAGAAATCATAAATGTTCATGCCTTTAAATTTGTCCATAATTGTGCTAGAAGTGCATCTGTTGTTTCAGTGTTTTGTTAAAGATTATATGATAACCATCACCAAACTGCTGCTTGGACTAGAAACCACACCACAATCTGGTTTCTTATGTTCTGTAAGTATGACGTTTAACACTAGCACAGTGTCCACATCCTCATTTAAATGACTTTTATTAGACTGCTATTATTTGATGTTGCTTTAGCACTGTTACAGTGTTGTGTGTTACATTTCAGATGAGTATCACAGCGGAAGACTTGTGCATTGAGACGTATGGCAGACTGTATGAAATGCTCACCTCCACTGAAGGAGACATTCCCATCGGCATCTACAGAACTGAGTCTCAGATACTTGAACCTCCTGAGGTTTCATTACATTCAATCCAACTACAACACATGTACACTTTTAGATCAAGAGAAACAGTTACACTGGGAAGGAAGGGATAGGCAGGAGCCAGCTTTACCCTTTACTTAGTCATTAGCTTTTACCAATTATGTGAACTTCACAAATACTTGATCATCTTTTTTCAGGATTCTTTGATGAAATGTATGAATTGCCATTTTTGTATCAATTTTGCACTTTTTGTTTTTTCAGTTTTGCAGAGAGCACATTTAATGGCAAAAACAGGCTTCCATATTAATAAAGCTTGAAACTGCCCAATGTCCAGTTTTTCAAAAAATGAGAGAAATTCAGGAAAATTGAGTTGTCACTCAGTATGTGCTAGTTTTGTAACCAAATGTTAGTTATTGCCAAACATTTTTCCCAAATTTAAAATTATAATTGTTGGATAATAATTTTTCTCATTATAACATTGATAACAAAGTAAAATACTTACATATAATAGAAACTGAGAAAATGCAATTAGATGTTAAAATTTTTGGAATTGTTCCTTTTCAAAATAAAAATAAAATACAGTAACAGGGCTATTAAAATTAAGAATTTTCTGCAGTTAAGTGAATAAAAGTTACAGATTAAGAAGTTAAAATTATGTATTGTAAATATCAGCATGTTGGAAATATCAAGAACGACAAGACAAACCTTGTTTTTCTTTCTTCTAGACTCCACAATCCGAAATTTCAGACAAGGTGTCAGTCTTTGAGGAGGGAAAGGACCCGGAGGAGCAACAGCAGGGTCTTAACTGTGAACTGCCAGACATCCAGACTCAGTCTCTGCGTCGAAGGAGCATGCAGTGGGCATCCAATCTGCTGGGGCCGTGGCACGCTGAGCGCGAAACAGACAGACTGAGCCAGCAGCGTGGCGTCCTGCTCTCATTCTCCGAGAGACAGGAGCTCACTGAGCTGGTCAAGAAACGCATGAAGAACCTGGGGCTCTCCACACGGGGATTCGGTGAGACGCCAGTCAAATTTTACAGTGAAATCATTTCAGAATGAAGTAGGATGTTATTTAGAATGTTTACAAATGATTTTATTTGATTTTAAGAACTCTAGAACCAGGGTGCACAATTAACCTTTCCTTAATTATCTGACAAACCCTATTTAACTGGCAGCCTAACTTTTTAGTTTTCATTGACTTTGGAAGATGGTGAGCCGTTCTAACTGAAACCCTCTGACACCAGGTTGTCCAGATGAAGGCCAATAGCAGTCAATAGCAAGAGACGATTTCTAGAACATTGCATCTTTACAATGTCACTAATCAAGTTCCCCAAAAAGACTGGTTGTCCACGAAAGACAAATGCACAGAGGGCAGGAGAATTTGGAGAATCTCAGGCAGTCGGTTCAGCACTGCAGCTGGAATTGCTTGCCAGTTCAGCGCTGAACAGAGTAAGAATCTGTCTCGGCTTACAGTGTCTTGACCTTTAAGAGAAGTCAGAATGAAAGTGCACCTCTCATCAGCAGAAAAAATCAAAAGGCTAGGCTCACCTTTGCTTAGGAGCATGTTGTGTGGACAGAGGAGAACTGTTCACTTCAGTGATGAAAGCAAGTTTAATTTATTTGGATTCGATGGGAAACATTATGTTCGGTGTCAAACTGGGGAAAGACTGAACCCAAAGTGTGTAAAGAAGTCAGTGAACGATTGAGGAAGAAGTGTCATGGTTTGGGGGATATTTTCTGCAGCAGGAGTTGGGCCTCTTATACAGCTAAATGGCAGAGTGAATGCAAATGTTTATCATAATCTCCTACAGCAAACACTGTGCCTTCCCTGTGTTCATCGTCCAATCAGCCAGCAATTTTCATACAGGACCATGCTGCCTCCTGTCACACAGCAAAACGGGTATTGCAGTTCGTTAAGCTGAAAACATTGTCCAGTCCAGAGTCCTGATCCAAACCCTATTGAAAATCCTTGGTGACAAAGTTATGGTTAAGAAACCCACCAGAGTCACCGAACTGTGGAAGAAGAGTGGACCAAGATCACACCAGAGCAGTGTGAGAGACTAGTGATGTCCTTCAGCCACAGATGTGCTTAAGTCATTCAAAGCAAGGGCCTCACTTCCTAATAATTTTGAGCTCCACTATATATATATATATATACAAACCCGATTCCAAAAAAGTTGGGACACTGTACAAATTGTGAATAAAAACAGAATGCAACGATGTGGAAGTTTCAAATTTCAATATTTTATTCAGAATACAACATGGATGACATATCAAATGTTTAAACTGAGAAAATGTATCATTTTAAGGGAAAAATAAGTTGATTTTTAATTTCATGGCATCAACACATCTCAAAAAAGTTGGGACAAGGCCATGTTTACCACTGTGTGGCATCCCCTCTTCTTTTTATAACAGTCTGCAAACGTCTGGGGACTGAGGAGACAAGTTGCTCAAGTTTAGGAAAAGGAATGTTGTCCCATTCTTGTCTAATACAGGCTTCTAGTTGCTCAACTGTCTTAGGTCTTCTTTGTCTCATCTTCCTCTTTATGAAGCACCAAATGTTTTCTATGGGTGAAAGATCTGGACTGCAGGCTGGCCATTTCAGTACCCGGATCCTTCTACGCAGCCATGATGTTGTAATTGATGCAGTGTGTGGTCTGGCATTGTCATGTTGGAAAATGCAAGGTCTTCCCTGAAAGAGACGACGTCTAGATGGGAGCATATGTTGTTCTAGAACTTGGATATACCTTTCAGCATTGATGGTGCCTTTCCAGATGTGTAAGCTGCCCATGCCACATGCACTCATGCAACCCCATACCATCAGAGATGCAAGCTTCTGAACTGAGCGCTGATAACAACTTGGGTTGTCCTTGTCCTGTTTAGTCCGGATGACATGGCGTCCCAGTTTTCCAAAGAGAACTTCAAATTTTGATTCGTCTGACCACAGAACAGTTTTCCACTTTGCCACAGTCCATTTTAAATGAGCCTTGGCCCAGAGAAAACGCCTGCGCTTCTGGATCATGTTTAGATATGGCTTCTTTTTTGACTTAGAGTTTTAGCTGGCAACGGCGAATGGCACGGTGGATTGTGTTCACCGACAATGTTTTCTGGAAGTATTCCTAAGCCCATGTTGTGATTTCCATTACAGATCACGGGCATCCAGTATGGTTTTCCGGCCTTGACCCTTACGCACAGAGATTGTTCCAGATTCTCTGAATCTTTGGATGATATTATGCACTGTAGATGATGATAATTTCAAACTCTTTGCAATTTTTCTTTGAGAAACTCCTTTCTGATATTGCTCCACTATTTTTCGCCGCAGCATTGGGGGAATTGGTGATCCTCTTCCCATCTTGACTTCTGAGAGACACTGCCACTCTGAGAGGCTCTTTTTATACCCAATCATGTTTCCAATTGACCTAATAAGTTGCAAATTGGTCCTCCAGCTGTTCCTCATATGGACATTTAACGTTTCCGGCCTCTTATTGCTACCTGTCCCAACTTTTTTGGAATGTGTAGCTCTCATGAAATCCAAAATGAGCCAATATTTGGCATGACATTTCAAAATGTCTCACTTTCAACATTTGATATGTTATCTATATTCTATTGTGAATAAAATATAAGTTTATGATATTTGTAAATTATTGCATTCCTTTTTTATTCACAATTTGTAGTGTCCCAACTTTTTTGGAATCGGGTTTGTATATATATATATTTATGTATGTGTGTGTGTGTATATATGTATATGTATATGTATATATATATATATATATATATATATATATGTATATAATATGTATGTGACCCTGGACCACAAAACCAGTCTTAAGTTGCTGGGGTATATTTGTAGCAATAGCCAAAAATACATTGTATGGGTCAAAATTATAAATTTTTCTTTTATGCCAAAAATCATTAGAATATTAAGTAAAGATCATGTTCCATGAAGATATTTAGTAAATTTCTTACCAGAAATATATAAAAACTTTGCATTGCTAAGAACTTCATTTGGACAACTTTAAAGGCGATTTTCATCAATATTTACATTTTTTTGCACCCTCAGATTCCAGATTTTCTAATAGTTGTATCTCAGCCAAATACTGTCCTGTCCTAACAAACCATACATCAATGGAAATCTTATTTATTCAGCTTTCAGATGATGTATAAATCTCAATTTCAAAAAATTGACACAAATTGACACCAAGGTCACATATTTGTATTTAAATGTATTTGATTTTATACCTCCTGTTTTCAGTTGAGTGTCTCATTTTTAGGAAATGGTCCTGGAGTTCTTTAGAATTACACATTGTAATGACTGAAAACCTCTATGACAGGGGTTCTCAACTCTGGAGTTTAGCTCCAACCTTGATTAAACTCACCTGCCTGTAGCTTTCTAGTAATCCTGAACACCTTGAGAGCTTGTAATTGTGTATTTGATTAGGGTTGGAGTCAAAATCTGCAGAAAAGTGGGCCTCGAGGGCCAGAGTTTGGAACTCCAGCTCTAGAAGAAGATTGTGGTAATATTATTAACATTTGTCTCTCAATCCAGATGAGCCGTATAATAACCAGAGCAGTCACTCATACGCCTTAATCAACCCGTCACCAGATACAAGACTGGAGCTTAATGACATTGTGTAAGTGAAGTTGAGTTTATTGCACTTCATATAAGGACACTGCATCAAATTCTAGCAAAATCGTGATTTCCTATTTTCTTAATTAAAAGCCTATTTTAGTAGTTTGGCATTGTAATAGACAATTTTATTATTATTATTATTATTATTATTATTATTAAAATACTTAAAATCAAACTATACTAAATCCTGGGTTACACTTTTCGATAGTCCACTTTAGACATTAATAACTATAAGTAGCTTTGCAACTACATGCCAACTAATTCTCATTAATTTGTAACAACATGTCTACTAACTCTCAGAGTAGATTGGTAGGTTTAGGGTTAGTAGAATAAGTTGACATATACTCATATTCTCATAGTCAGTATGTTGTATGTTGTGGACCCATCAAAATAAAGTGTTAGAAGATATTAAGCAGACAGTCTACTAATACTCTAATGACTGCTAGTTGACATGTAGTTACTTACTGTTAGTAGAATGTCTAAAGTGGACTATCAAAATGAAGTGTTACCTCAGCTAACACTACATATACACTCTCAGAAATAAAGGTACAAAGGCTGTCACTGGGGCGGTACCTTTTCAAAAGGTACACTTTTGTACCTATTAGGTTCAAATATGTACACTTTAAGTACTAATATGTACCTTTAAGGGACCAAAATAGACCTTTTAGGTACAGACATGTACCTTTTGAAATGGTACCGCCCCAGTGACAGCTTTTGTACCTTTATTTCTGAGAGTGTACTGTATAATATGCATATATTTTACAATTAAAAATATAAAATAATAAATATATTATCATAATATATTATGATAATATATATATATTATATACACACACACACATTATATTAAATTGATAGCCCAAAACAGGCACAATTACAGTATGAGTGTTTTTTTTTAATGAGAATTTGAAAATTTTCTTAATTGTCAATTGTTATGAAAAATAGAAAACTATATGTCACTATAAAACAAATCTTACTAATCTAAATAGGACATTTTATTTTCAAAAAATGTATATCTTATGATCTCTTGTATAAATTTAATTTCTATTTATTGGATTTCTGTTTATTGTCCATGCTGTCTGTTGGTTTTAGGATGCAGTATGACCAAGACATGATATTCAGCCGAATGGTTGTACCTTATGTATGTGGCTGTAGTTTTATGTACATTTCAATTGTATTTGTTTTGGTTTCAGGTACATCATCCGTAAAGATCCTGTCTCATTAAATCTGAACAATACTGACAGCATCAAGAACAGCATGAGGAGCGATTCACAAATAAGAGAGAGGAACACAAAGAATCATCTCTGAATGGAGATCACACTCACAACAGCTGTTTATCTTCACTGTGACACAAGTAATGCTTCTTCAGCATTAGGTTAAGCTCTGAAAGCCATTAATGTATTACCTATACACAGCTCAGTTTAATGCATGTAAAGCCTTTGCTTTATCATACTGTATTTATTCCTGCCTGCACGCTCCTGTCCTGCCTCATGCTCGGACTGACACACAGAGGTCAAAGGTTACAGACAGTGATCCAGTTAAAGTTCTCTGTTTCTGGCTGGAACTCACATCAGGCAGCTGCTGGATTCCTGTCAGACCCAACTGCAGTAATGCATGGATCTCTCACATTCCACTACATTTATATACATAGTGCCAGTGTAACCCACCTAAAAAGACCACAAAAATATCTACCAATAAAAAATATTGAAAACACTGGATATTAACAATTACTAAATTAAAGTAATATTTCAACCCAAAATTAAGATTTTGTCATTATTTGCATGTTTTGTGGTGCTCTAAACCCATATGCTATTACTGTTCTGTAGAGCAAAAACAGAATAATTGTACTCAGTTATAATTTCAGCACAAATCCATAAACTGGGGGAATTAATGACAAAAGGTAAACACTATTAACAGCAATGATTATATGTTGCGGGTTGGCATCATCTGAGGTCCTCGGAAGGGTTGGCATCATCTCTTCTCAGGAGTTCGATCATTTCATTTCTTTATAAGGCCTGGATCCAGGCTGAAGCTTGGTAATTCCTAGTTACCTTGGGATGCCCATCCCGTGGCAGAAACAGAAGCAAAATAGAGAAAAATTAGTGTAGCTGCGGTTAAAACCAAGCAAAAATGATAATGTGTTCAAACCAAGCAGAGAATGTGTATTTGATCAGATATAACTGAAGTACAAGATTATGAGATGCATTATGTGAATGCTTGGCTAAAGAGGTGTGTCTTTACTCTAGATTTAAACGGAGAGAGTGCGTCTGAACCCCCGAACGTTATCAGGAAAGCTTTCCAGAGTTTGGGGGCCAAATGTGAAAAAGCTCTACCTCCTTTAGTGGACTTTGCTATCCTAGGTACTACCAAGAGTCCAGAGTTTTGCGACCTTAGGGAGCGGGTTGGATTTTAGCGTGATAGGAGACTAGTTAGGTACGCAGGAGCTAAACCATTAAGGGCCTTAAAAGTTAGTAAAATTTTGGAACTAATACAGAACTTAACAGGTAGCCAGTATAGAGACTGTAAAACTGGGGTGATATGATCATATTTTCTTGACCTAGTAAGGACTCTAGCAGCTGCACAACCACCTAGCAGTGCATTACAATAGTCCAGTCAAGAGGTCATGAGTGCATGACCTAGCTTTTCTGCATCAGAAAGGGGTAACATTCCATAGATTGGCGATGTTTCTAAGATGGAAGAATGCTTCTTTTTGTAACGTTTTTGAACGCGATGTTACACACGTTTCCCGGAAATCCTGTATAATTCAACCAATCCGATGACAACTTTGAAACTCCTGAAGTGTTTCCACTTTCCACTGTGTGCCATATGCATGGGCGTGATGTCTGAGACTGAGACTAATTTGAAAGTGAATTTTGTGCACGCTGTGCTTTACTACTGAAAACAGAGACCATGGATTTTTGTGCTTGTGAAATTCACTAATGTGACCGCACAAACTTAAAATGTTGTCACAGGCTCTTCTGAAACAAAGAGGAAAAATATGCATCACATGTTTATGCTTTTTTAACCCTCTGATGCATAGTGGTCACTACAGTGAACTGATATTTGGAAGCTATTTTGAACATTTAAGATCATGCATGTTAAGCATCATGTCCCAACCACCAAAATGTTGTCTACGATTCCATTAAATTGTTGTCTTTGTATCTTTTTTTTGGTTTGTTTTGAGATATTACATAATATATTCAAAATGGCAGCAGGAAAAGGGGATGCACCAAGTACCTCAGGAATAAGTGTTAAATCCTTTTATTCTTAGAAAACCAGACAGGTACAAAAAATATTTTTCAAATAAATAGACTGTCAGAAATTGTTTCATCCAAATTTTAAACAATATTTTTCTTGTAAATTTTTTTTCTGTGACAGAAAATATATCTGTCCACTACAGTGGACGTCATGCACCAAAGGGTACAATTCTGCCTATGAGCCTGAATAAAATTATAAACGCAACACTTTTTTTCATGAGCTGAACTCAAAGATCTTAAGACTTTTTCCTATGTACACAAAAGGCCTATTTCTCTCAAATATTATTCACAAATCTGTCTAAATCAGTGTTAGTGAGCACTTCTCTTTTGCCGAGATACTCCATTCACCTCACAGGTGTGGCATATCAAGATGCTGATTAGACAGCATGATTATTGCACAGGTGCGCCTTAGACTGGCCACAATAAAAGGCCACTCTAAAAAGTTTTACTGTATTGGGGGGTCCGTTATGAAGGTAAATTTGGTGCAAAACAACTGAGCATCTGTGACAGCGGAATTTGTAGTTGTAGAGTCACGTGTATCAGTAAATTTGAGGCCACAGACAAAAGTTGCAAACTTGTAGATTTTTCTCTCTCCCACAAACACAACAGTTACACCATCTCAGATCCTTCATTGCAGATACACAAATCCTATTCTACGAATCACAAATCAAGAAAATTGTATGCTCACATGTTTTGATATACTATTTTTGCAGTGGTGCAAAACACATTCACACACACCTGCATCAAAAATGTGAAGAAAGAAAGAAAAATTAGTTAAGACACCGCTGTTATGTACATTTTTGTATTTTATTTTCAGGTTTTAGTCTATTGGTATCACTTGCAACGGAGGTGTATCGAGTCTTTTCTTGAGATTGAATCATAGAGGTGGTAACAACAGGTGAGTAAGCTGCCATCAACTACTATATTAGCTGAATTAGCCACTGGCCGCTGCTCTCCACTAACCCACAGAACGGGTCGTATAGGAACAGACTAGCAATATATAGGAAGTTTGGCTAAGAAATATTATGAATGTTTATTTTATTATAACCTGTAAGTTCTGTTATTGTATGGTAGTTTTTTTGTTTTTGTTTTTTTTTTCTGACCATAAACTAAAATAACACTAACAGGATTGTGACTCTGTTAGAGAAGATTGCTCCAAGCAAAAACAGGGATGCTGACTATGAAGGGCAGAATCACAATATGGCCAGCTGTCAACTTTATTGAAATTAGGTAACCCGAAACACATTTGATTTTACATTACATTTAGATTCATGCATTTGCCAGATGCTTTAATCCAAAGCAAATTGTGCTGCATTATGTACACATTTTATTGAATTAAGTTACCCAAACAGTGTTTTCAGTTACTGCTTTATTATTATTATTATTATTATTATTATTATTATTATTATTATTATTATTATTATTATTATTATTATTATTATTTTCTAGTTTGTGGTCTGGGGCCTGTACTATGATGGTGGCTAAACAAACTCAGGGTTACAGGATTAGTTTTGAGTTGACAAAACCAAACCAGTCCAATCCTGCTTTGTTGGTACCATGAAGCTGATCATCAATTTTCTCTGTCAACTCAGGCTTGATCCTGAGTTAATGGAGCACGTGCACATGAAAGCGTGACATCAGTAATGAGCAGCCAATCACATGCCTTAAAACTGTGATTCACTTCTTGTGAGAGAATCAGTGCGAAGATTAAAAGATTGAACAATATGAAGAATTTAAACACATTTACACAGCACGATCATGAAACGATCCATCCATGAATGAGGAAAACTTAAAGAAAACATCTTACCATATGCAGTAAGTGCAAGTAAAAGCTGTAAAGTTAGTTTATAGAGCTGATAATGTTTATAGGTATAAAAACACTTAAAAATCTAAGCTCATATGTAGTCATGCTTAAAGCTATTGATTCTAAAACGTATTTATATTGCATATAATCTATATGTTTACATTGATTTTAAATAAAAGCTTAATTACTATTAAACTAAGCTGGCTTGTGTAATGAATTAAGGGTATAATAATTATATAAATAATATAAAATAATTATAAAAATAATCATCTCTAAAAAAATCAGATGATTTTATCTTTAAAAATGTTTTACTATGTAGCATCCTTTAATTTGGAGTAAGAGAAACTAGAGGAGTGGCTTTATTGCATCACTTTGCTTGAAGCTGAGTGGTCAAATTTCGGTTTGAGAGCTCTAAACCAGAACATAACTTGCCCCGGAGCAGGTTAGCTGTGGAGCGTAAGTTACTATGGCGATGAACACTGCTAAAAGCCAAACCACTTTCATGGTACATAAAACCCAGAGTTGGGGCAAACTAAACTGAAACTTACCTGGCTAGCCAGCTAAACCGGCTTCATGGTACAGGCCCCAGGATCATGTCATCTGCAATACATTCCAGTTGGAGGCTTTTTTTGTGATTGCTATCGCAACGGGGATAACATCAGCTGGTAAGTTAGCCGAAGTAAACGTTATCCATTCCCTTGATAATCAACCCCATTATTTCAGCAATATAACATTATATTATATCATATATAATATATTGTAATGCTTTATTGGGTGGTTGCTCTGCACGTTTGATAAGCAAACTCAAGCTGATTCAAAATGCAGCAGCTAACGTTCTTACTAGAACCAGGAAGTATGACCACATTAGCTCAGTTCTGTCAACACTTCACTGGCTCCCTAAACATTGTATACATTTTAAGATCTTGCTAATTACTTATAAAGCCCTGAATGGTTTAGCTCCTCAGTACTTGAGTGAGCTCTTATCACACTATAGTACTTTACGTCCACTGCGATCTCAAAACTCTGGCCATTTGATAATACCTAGAATATCAAAAATCATCCTTTTCCTATTTAGCACCCAAACTCTGGAACAATCTACCTAACACTGTTTGGGATACAGACACACTCTGTCAGTTTAAAATCTAGATTAAAGACCCATCTCTTTAACCTGGTTTACACATAATACAGTAATACGCTTCAATAATTCAAATCCGTTAAAGGATTGTTAGGTTCCATTAATTAGGTAAACCAGAACCGGTTTACACTTCCCATAACACACGATGTACTTTTTACATCGTAAGAAGAATGGCATCTACATTAATATTAGTCAGTTTCTTTCTTATTCCAAGGTCACCGTAGCCACCCTGATCCAGACTGTATCCAGATCAGATGGTAGATCAGCACCTAGAGATGACCTCTACAGCCCTGAACGTCAGCAGAGACCAGGACAACTAGATGAGCCCCAGAGACTGATCCCCAGTGAAGACCCTGTCTCCTAGACGGCCATCAGGACAAGACCACAGGAGCCAGATGAGTAATCTGTACAATCTGACCCTTCTACAGCATGGAACAACCTGCTGGTTCATCTGGCCAGAGGAGAATGACACTCTCTCGACACACTATTTCCCTAAAGCTGCTTTGACATAATCTGTATTGTAAAAAGCGCTATATAAAATAATGGTGACTTTGACTTGACTTGGATCTACTGTTTGATCTACAGGAATGCATTATAAGGAACGGATTATAAATGTAATAATTTGTTATGGATTATCAACTAATTATGCACCTCCCTTGTAGGTGCATTCAGAGAGTATATAGGTGTTTTTATTATTCTCAAAGTGCATACAGCACAAAATCTGGCAGTTAGGGAAAACTCTGTAAACTCTTACTTTTTTTTTTTTTTCTTGTGCTTTCAGGTTCATTCTGAGAATCAACCCTGGTGGCACAAAATGCCATTCAGAGTCACAGATCAGATGGAATTCTGGGAAGAGGGTGCAAAGACAAAGCATCAGCCTGAATACCCTCATGGTGTTTCTCATCAGAGAGCTTGTCAACTTTGCCAAAATTCCTGAAACTTAACAAATTTTTACTGTATTTTTATTTCTGTGAAGTCTGTTTTGCCATGCTGCAGATACAAAGTCCCCAGGGGACTGTGGTCATGCCATTTTTCAGCTAGTGCATGCTAGAGATGAAGATTTGTCATTTGTATTTTTTAAAAAGAACACGTTCAACAATTAAAAAGAATATTATAAAGACAAATGCTAATAAGTTAGTGATGTTTATGGGGTTGGGGTTGTAAAATAATATGGTATATACTATATAGTGTTGTACTGCAATTAGATCGTTTTATACAGGTAAAAAATTTAAATAAACTGAACAGTACTAATATTGACAATACAGGAATAATACATCCAGCTACTGTAAAATTTACAGCAATCTCTTTACAGTGTAGTTTAGGTGCCTATCCGTTAGCACCCGAAAGAGCAGGGGGGTAATAATAAAATAATAAAAGCAGTGAGCATCTTCTGGAGTGGACAGCAGCAAATACCAGTAAAGGTACATTTTCTTTCTTTTTCTGAAATCACTCACTGTTATACTGTACATTTGTTTATAATTTTTAAAAAATATATTAAATATATTTAATCGTCATGTATATGACACTCTCATAATAAGCTATTTAATTAACGGGTTTATCTTTTATTATCTTATTTATTTTTAGTATCTCTTAGTGAATTGAAGCAGGGATGGGCAAAGTATAAAATGTTATTAGTAGCATTCTAAAATAATTTTATGTGGAAGATACACGGTTACAAGTTCTGTGGGGTGTGAAGAAAAAGCAATGTAACTAGTGTAACTAATTACAGTTGCCAGAAAGTAATAAGTAACATTACTTTTTAAAGGAGTAACTAGTAATGAGTAACATATTGCATTCTTTGAGTAACTAGCCCAACACTGATTGTTACTTTACTTATTAATTTCTGGCAACAGTAATTAGTTACATTACTTTTTCTTCAGGCCCCACAGAAGTTGTAACGTTTGCTCCATTTGTCACACAGATACGTGGTGTAAAAGGGAGAGTGCGTGAAAAACAACATCCGAGACCCGTAGCAGCAGATTCAAGCCGTTATCCTTACTTCCTTGTGGTAGAAAAAGCATCCAAGAATTTTTTTTTTTACACACACACACACACTCTACAAGTGTGCAAATCTCATTGCAAGAATTTAAATACTAATTCGCGGATGTACAAAATTCGTCCGCGACTTCACATTTTTGATGCTGGCGTGTGTGTTTTGCACCATACTCACTGCAGCAATAGTAGCAAAACATGGGAGCATACAAGTTTCTTGATTTGTGATTCGTAGAATAGGATTTGTGTATCTGCAATGAAGGATCTGAGATAGTGTAACTGTTGTGTTTGTGGGAGAGAGAAACATATACAAGTTTGCAACTTTTGTTTGTGGTCTCAAATTTACTGATACATGTGTGACTCTACAACTACAAATTCCGCTGTCACAGACGCTCAGTTGTTTTGCACCAAATTTACCTTCATAGCAACGTTGCAGACGATAAGATCCACAAACTTGAACATAAAAAAAACCCGAAGAACTATAAAGAATAACAAAAACCTGATACAGTATAACTTCTGATTGGCCAAACTTCTCTGATCTCTGCAGAGTGGCCGCCGCTGCCTCTACAGATGCACAAATCACTTTTGCACCATTTGTCACACAGATATGTGGTGCAAAAGAGAGAGTGCGCGAAACTTGTCATTTGCAAGTGAAAAACAGCATCTGAGACTCGTAGCAGCAGATTCAAGCCGTTATCTTTATGTACTTGTGTTTGTGCTAGAAAAAGCATCCAAGAAAAAAATATATATTTGTAAGAAAACATTCTACAAGTGTGCAAATCACATTGCAAGGATTCAAATACTGATTTGCAGATGTACAAAATTCTTCTGCAACTTCACATTTTTGATGCAGGTGTGTGAGTGTGTTTTGCACCATATTCACTGCAGCAATAGTAGCAAAATATGTGAGCGTACGAGTTTCTTGATTTGTGATTCGTAGAATAGGATTTGTGTATCTGCAATGAAGGATTCGAAAAGGTGTAACTGTTGTGTTGTGTTTGTGGGAGAGGGAAAAATATCTACAAGTTTGCAACTTTTGTCTGTGGCCTCAAATTTACTGATACACGTGTGACTATTCTCTACAACTACAAATTCCGCTGTCACAGACGCTCAGTTGTTTTGCACCAAACTTACCTTCATAGAGAACACTGGAGGTAAGTAGCAGGTAAGTCTTTGTGACAGCATAAGGAGTCCATTTCGTATTAACGAGACCAGAGGTGCTGTGAGGTGTGTGCTTTTATGTCAGAGGTGATTGGTGTCCAAATGATGTGCAGGTGTGTGTGATTATAACTCGGGTGAGAGAGTGCGTTGTGACTGGCTGGTGACAGAGCCTGGTTGATCCTTAACACAAGCAGACACTGTCAAAAAGGCAATCAAGAAATTAACCGATAGGCTACTCTCGGAAAACACAGGCATCATTTTCAATGTCAACAGTCAGAATTTAAATGCAAAAAAGTGCCCAATATAGGTGATCAGAATAAGCAATGTAATTAAGGTATTTCACACTCGTTCATGCACACACCATGACAAAACTGTGTCATTCTGTATGATAATCCGACAATAAAATTGTTGAACAACAATAATGCTCTCACCGTCGTGTCGCTCTATAGTTTCAAAAGTCTTTCGTGAAGTTCATAAATATAATACTGAACTTTGCACAGTCAAAATTAACAAATCCAGCAGCTTTAAAGGATATAGCTACCAATCTGGACTGTTTAAAAGACAAAAGACCGGATCGTATAGATATAAATAGATTTTGATTAAATAATTTAACTGTGCTCTGATTTCGGAGTTGCAGTGATATAGCCTTCATGTCATCTCCCTCAACATGTGAAATTCACGTTTTGAGAGTTAAAACACTCTCCACTCTTTACCATCGAACTTATATACTGTTCACTTCTGCACGTAACTAGCAACAGAGCGTCAGTTAAGCAGCTATGACAAAGTAGTATGTCCCAAAGCTTGCCTACAATTCTGCTACATACTCAAAAATATGTACTTTTTCTTCACAAAAAGAGTACATACTTTTAGGGCATAGTATAAGTAGGCGAATTGTGACTCAGCACAAGGTTCTAAAAAATTTAACTTTACCGCGACGTCCTCACAAGGTCGCCGTAAAGTAATGTCGCGCTGACCAAAGGACTACGAACTGGCGACGTCGTCACAACGTAATGTGTTTGCTGGGTTTTTAGTTAAATCGGATACTTGTTAGGGATGGTATCGATGGACACGTGAGTAAGGATGTTGGTTTTTATCCTTGTCTTAAATGTGCGGCATGTAAAAATGTACGCAAGAGATGTTTTGAGTTTCATATTTTGATATATTTATACATGGAGCATTTTGAGTGTATTGGAATATGTGTGTTTGGGAGAGAGAGATTTTTTTTTTGTATTCTCTTGATATTAAGTGTATTATGGTAATGGACGATATGGTTTAATGAGCGCAGGTGTGTGCCTGGTAGCACATGGCACTGAGGTAATACCCGAAAACGTTTTGCACTTTTTATGACCTCTGAGTAATAAATAAGCCTTTTTGGGCTATTTGGATGAGTGCGGATCATTTTGGTCTATTAATCAGCAATATATTTAATCATGTCTGAGAATTTGACAAAGAAAAATTTGTCAAATTTTCAACTTCACTTATCATATGTTGTGACATTAAGGATTTTCAGCTGTAGCACCTGATATACTGTAGGTAAAATTTTGAGGTGAATTTTTATCTTTGGCAGTTGGTCATTCCTGTTTTGTAACAATCTAATGTTGTCTCATTTGCTTTGGGTTTTTATTTGAACCCTGATGGATGCAAACCACATGAGATGATCATTTAAAAGTTTTAGTACTGGAAGCAGGTCTAAAACAGATGTTTCACACTTGCACAAGGTTGATTCCACATAAGGACCAGGGTGGAACTAGTCCATCCAATGTTTATGTTTATATATATATATATATATATATATGTATGTATATATGTGTGTGTGTGTGTATATATATAAAGAAGAGTGTAGCACACTAAGCTTCACATTTAAATCTATCAAATACATAATTAAAATGTTGCAAATTTTGTGCAGTAACAATAAGTAAGTAAAAATTGTTCTCTTTTTTATTTGCAGGTTTCCACATATCTGGACTCACTGTTTACTCTGGGAGGTTTGACAAATCCAATGAACCCAAAGAGATCATGAAATGGAAGCGGAGGCACAGATACAGCAGCGTTTCCCTTTTCCTCATTGTGACTGTGTTTGTGGTAGGCATCGTTATTCAGGGTCAGTGGATTTTTCCACTCAAAATCCAAAATCCCAACAAGTTGAGGGAGCTTGAACAGTCCTCTTCACCACTAAATTCAAATGAAAATGTCATCTCAGCTTTGGATGAAAGTTTGCAGCAGGGGTTGGAAAACTCCTTGCTTTCGAACATCAGTTCAAGTGAAGAGATGACAGCGGCGAGGATCCTTAGATTTGAGCCTTACAAGTACATCCTCAACGAGCCGAACGCATGTCTGCTTCGAGCTCCTTTCTTAGTGCTTTTGATTGCAGTTGAGCCCAAGAAAACATATGCCAGGGACGCCATCAGGAAAACGTGGGCTAATGAAAGCGTGGCTGGGGGTTTGGGTTTTGTCCGTCTTTTTTTCATAGGTGTAAATAAAGACACCCAAAGAAATGGCAGTAAACTGCAGCACACAATAGAGGAAGAAAGTCAACGGTATCATGATATCATCCAGCAAGATTACAGAGATACTTACAACAACCTTACCCTGAAAACGCTGATGGGGATGTACTGGATCACAAAGTATTGTCCCGAGGCTAAATACGTCATGAAGACAGACAGTGACGTGTTTGTCAACACCGAATACCTCATAGAAAAACTCCTAAAGCCCAAAGGGCAGCTAACACAGAAGTATTTCACAGGACTTCGCATGTCAAACTTCGCCCCAAACCGAAACAAAGAGAGTAAATGGTACATGCCCCCAGAAGTGTACCCAGGTAGGCGATACCCCACCTTTTGTTCTGGGACTGGATACGTCTTCTCCGGTGATGTGGCCCGAAGGATATACGTGGCATCTCTGACCATACCCAGACTGCATTTAGAAGATATTTATGTGGGTATGTGTCTAGCTAAACTGAAGATAGAGCCAGCGCCACCACCAAATGAACTGCTGTTCAATCACTGGCGAGTGCCCTACTCTAGCTGCAGGTACAGCAACCTGATCACCTCTCATGGATTTCATCCCAATAAGATCATCCAGTACTGGCAGCACCTGCAGAGCAACAAGCACAATCCCTGCCAAACGACTGGGTAGAAGGTTTTATCAAGTTGTGACGTGCTTGGTGGTGGTTTAAAGCACAGATTAAAGCACAGGAGGGTTCTGGACAACTTTACCTGTGTTTTTTATTTGATTTTCATTACTGTAATCATTATGATTGGTCATCTTGACAAATCTGACTGATTTAATTGTTATAAAACATAAGTTGTTTTAAATATTAATTCTTATGCTAAATAGGGTTGTAAACCTGCAGCAAAAAAGGTCTTTAAAGGGATAGTTCACCCAAAAATGAGAATTCTGACATTAATCACTCACCCTTGTGTCATTCCAAACCCGTAAGACCTTCGTTTATCTTTTGAACACAAGAATACTTTTTGTGTGCAAAAAAAGAAAAAAAAGTCTTTATTCAGTGATTCTTCTCCTCCTCATCCCGTCTGCATCCACTTTTATATCTGTCTAAGCAAAACCATATTTGGTAGTTCTGGTTTTTTATTGGTTATGCCTGTCTGGTTTGCCACAATTCATTACCAGCCCACCTGGTCCATTTTTAATGGTGAAATTTGGCCAGATCCACCATTTTTAAAAAACTTTTATTCTATGGCCTCCTGTTGGTTGGAAGTGGTCACATGAGTCATATATCAAAGTTGTTTACTTGTACATGTCATATCCTGGAAATCACCCAAAGTTCACTGGTACTATCCACTGGATGGCCCCTTAAGACTCACAATCTGTATTAAGACATCAAGTATTGTAATAATCCGCATATTGATCAGTCTATTGATTACTTTTATAACCATACATAATATTTTAAGTTAGATAATATATAAGCAGTCTTATATATCTTATATATATCAGTCTCTACATAACACCCTCTAACTTCCTGCCGACTCTATCCAAGTATTCTAATACTACTACATAATATGAAAAAGAAAATACAATAAAGACATTAACTCCCTTTCTATCAAAAGTTACAATACAAATAAAATAAAGAATAGAAAATAAAAGGCACCCTTCCCTACCACTCAATTGTTCCAGGTCCCACTGTATGCACGATGAAACACCCAATGTCAATTCCAGTTGGTCTTACCGACACATTAATCATCTGTTTGGCTGCAGCACTGGCCAGCATTGATCTGATGAAAGGTACAACAGAACAACAAACGCAACAACGGCAATTCCTATTATGAAGCCCACTTTAGTTGACTATTCTCCCCAAGCCCAAGTGAATCAAACCCATCCCAAGTATGTCTGTTTCAGCATTCTCAGTCACTTCATCTCTCAGGTTTTTCAGTCTCTCCATTGCTTTGGTGAATGATCCATCTGGGGACTTCTTGTTGTCCATAGTTGACTCCTGGGGCCATTGGTTGGTTCAGTTGCCAGTCTCTTCTGTGTCCAGGTTGATTGCAACCCCAACATACTCCTGGTGCGCCACCAGCTCTCTGTTGATTGTTGTTGAATCTTCCTTTTTGTTGTTGTCTGTTCCAGTTCCTGTTGTTTGACTGCTCTGGCTTGATATAGATGACAACTGGTGCTGGTCCTTGCTGTGAATTAACTGTTCCAGTGGGTGCTGCCTGCGCTGCTGTAATCTGATTTGCTAATGCAGGCACATTCACTGTTGCAGGTGGATTGATAGGCACTGGAGTGTTAACTGGTGCCATCACTGCTGAACAGAGGTGGACAGTAACGAAGTAAATTTACTTGAGTATTGTACTTAAATACACTTTTTGAGTCTCTGTAATTTACTTGGGTATTATTTTTCTGGAAACTTGCGACTTTAACTTCACTACATTTGAAAGACAAATATCATACTTTTTACTCAGCTACATTTATATCAAGGTCCCCAAGTAGAAAGTCTTATATGTAGCAGTTTTTCCTGTGCGCGCATTTTCAGATTTACTTAACTCTTTTATTTCTACGAAAATCCGGCCTGCGATCTGTCAGGACCTTCCTGTGTTGCCAAGTCTTACAGTATTTCTAAGCCTGCAGTTTTCCGCATAGCTTTGAATGGACATTTGGCTGTTTTTTTTTTTTTTTTTTTTTTACACAAATCTGGCAACCTCGGGACCTTCCCCGCTAAACTAATTTAAACATCTGCGCTACTGCACAGCTAAAAGCGCTCTAAAAAAGGCATGTGTTAACTCATTAAAGCACTTTGTAGTTAAACCATGTTTTCACTATAGTAACCATAACTATGGTATTTGCAGTAAAATCACAGTATCCACAAATTTATTATCTCACTATAGTAACCATAATTATGCCATTTGTAGTAAAACAGCAGTAACCACAAAATTCATTATATTCATTAAATTCATCATAGTAACTATAGTTTAATTTTTGTAGTTAAACTGTGGCAATACAAATGGTAGGCTAATATATCCGTCAAAATGGCTGCTACACTTTACAATGTGTGTGTGTGTGTGTGTGTGTATATATATATATATATATATATATATATATATATAAAATAATAAAGATGATTATCTTCATTCAGATGTTCCATTTCAATATGTTTTGTAACATAAAAGCTCTTAATTCCAAAGATAATACAAGCTAATAAGTTTATTCAGTAGGTTGCATTTGTGGTATACGTTATTGTAAGTAAACAACGTGACAATAAAACAATGCATTTACTTTTTACTTTTGATACTTAAGTACTTTTAAAAACATGTACTTCCATACTTTTACTTAAGTAAAAATCTGTCTTTACAACTTTCACTTGTAGTGGAGTATTTATGTTGCACTAGCCATAACCTCTGGTTATTCTTTTGAGTAGACTACAAAATTATGTTGGCATTAGTGGAATTGCATTGGCATGGTTCAAATCTTACTTATCTGACCATCATCAATTCGTAGCAGTGAAAGAAGGGATATCATATCTATCACAAGTACAATATGGAGTACAACAAGGCTCAGTACTAGGACTGCTGCTTTTCACACTTTACATGTTATCCTTGGGAGATATAATCAAGATAATGTTGGCTTTCACGGTTATGCTGATGATACTCAGCTCTATATTTCTTTGCAACCTGAAGAAACACACCAATTTGAAAAACTAGCAAAATACATAGTTTTTACTAAAAAAACTGTATGACTAATAATTTCCTACTGCTAAATTTTGGGGAAAAAAAACCCAGAAAAAAAACAGAGGTTAATTATTGGACCAAAAACCTCTGCAAATAATAACATACAACACGGTATAACACTTGATGGCTGCTCTGTCAATTCTTTGTCATCAGTTAGGAGCCTATGTGTGCTATTTGATACCAGTCTTTCCTTCGAAAGCCAAGTTTCTAGCTTTTTTCATCTTAAAAATACATCATGCTCTCAATGTCAAATGCAGAAATGCTAATTCATGCAATCATGACCTCAAGGTTAGATTATTGTAATGCTTTATTGGGTGGTTGTCCTGCATCCTTAAAGTGCCACTATTATGGGTTATGAAAGGTTCATATTTTGGTTTTGGGAGTCCCCAACAACAGGTTGACATGCATGCAAGGTCAAAAAACACTTTCATTCTCTTATAATATGCATTTATTTTTACCTTATTTGCTCAACGACTCCCAAACGATTCGTTCAACGATTCATTTTTCCAAACCCCTCCTTTGCGTGACGCTTATCTGTGGTGATTGGTCCAATTGGTCGATTTCATTTAAAGCAGAGTGCAGTGCTGCTTTGTGTACAGCCGTTACCGGGGAAACAGCTATTTTTAACGCTCTAAAACCGGCACCTATTGGCAACAAATGGGCAGGCAATATGCTAATGTTTCATTTTGATGTCAACATGAAACGGCTTAAGATTCGTTTTAAAAACGACTCGTTTCAATGATTCAGAGTCGACTCTTTCTTTTGAGAGACAATAACATTATACATTATACACGGTGCACTTTCAGATTTTAAACTTTGCAGGATATTTTCATTCACTTAGAGCTGTTACACACTGCATGAAAGGTCATTTTCAAAAATCCATAATAGGGGCACTTTAATAAACAAACTCCAGCTGGTCCAAAATGCAACAGCCAGAGTTCTTACTAGAACCAGGAAGTATGACCATATTAGTCCGGTTCTGTCAAAACTTCACTGGCTCCCTATTAAACATCGTATAAATTTTTAAATCTTGGTAATTACTTATAAAGCCCTGAATGGGCCATTTGATAATAGCTATCAAAAACAAAACTGCGGGTGGTAGATTCTTTTCCTATTTAGTGCCCAAACTCTGGAACAATCTACCTTATTTGTTTGGGAGGCAGACACACTCTGTCAGTTTAAATCTAGAGTAAAGACCCATCTATTTAACCTGGCATACACATAACAGACTATTCATGGCTTTCAGTCACTTGACTTTTTTGTTGCGGTCGCCATCTTTAGGACCTTGCATACTAATGCATAGCCTCTCCTTGGTTATCGTAAACCAAAATAACACTTCGCCAACAAGGAAAAAGTTTTTTTTTTATTTTTTTTTTATATATAGATACTTTAGGATTAGATCCTTATTTACTGTCAAGCGAACTGCTGACTCTACTAGTCTAGTGAAAATTTACCAATTTCTTGACATTTGCTGATATACCTCATACACAATCCCTCTCCATACATTCGGGTCAGTATCAGTTAAATTTTCACCTTTCAGAGACTTACCCATCTGCCTTACCCGGCCTGGATGACTGTCCAAAAATTATTTGTAGGCTTAAGCTTTGAGGCCACAGTGACACCTTGTGGTGCCCAAACAAATGATTTAGATGGGCTATATGGGCAAAACTTATATCACAGGTTATTATTTCAATTTCTATGGAGGGGGAGCGTGCGAGTGATCGCGTGCGTTTGCTGAAGCTCGCGAAAGAGTGCAGTCGCTTTCTTGTGCGCACTGCCTTTTTAGGTTTCACTTTCAACACACACAACGCATGTTTCAAAGATTCGGGATTGAACGAGCCATCAAATTCTGCAGATTTGTCGCCTCGCGTCACTTCCCGTGTGGACAGTCACCGTATCAACTGATTACAGGCTAATGGGTTCTCTTGAGCTGTGTCTGAAATGGCTCACTCGTTCACTCATTCACTAATCCCTATATAGTGTAAGGCGGTTGAGTGCACTATATCAGAAAGGAGTGAACGAAATGAAGTGAACGGATTCGGACGGTGACGTGTACACTGCGCGTGAGACTTGGCTGTTGCAAAAACATCTTAGATGTACTTTTATATTTCATGTACCTCATTTTAGATAACTCACATCAGCACATATTAATAATTGTATGTATTTATTGTTTGTATCTTGAAACTCTCCCGAGCAACGTTTTTGCACTCAAATAAGATGGCCGTAGAGCGCCCTCAGGCGACCGTTAATTTGACATCAGAATGAATACACTACTAACGAACATTTTTTAAAATCCACCAAATTCATAATTTTTGTAAATTAAACGGCATCTCTCGTTCAAACTCGCTCGCTCCCGCTTGTTCTAACAGCTCGTCGGTTCTCCGCATTGGATTGTGGGAAATAGTGCTTCAGCGAGTGTACATCGGTTGTACACTCGAAATCAGAATGCATTGTGGGTAAAAAGTAGTGAACGAATGTAGGGAATGAAGTCGTTCACTCAGAATTCAGACAGCACTACAAAATGGCTGACACCCGATATAGTGCACTATATAGTGGATAGGGAGCGGTTTCAGACACAGCTTTGGTGTAGTAGACACACACGTCCTGATATTGCCGAGTGCGACGTGTTCCTGGGTCAACATATTTTGTTGACCCTGGAACAACATTTTAATCCAAAAATATAATCTTAACCATATTCCTACACCTAAACCTAACGTTACCCATGAGTAATCACTAAAATCAGAGGATTTAGAAACGATGGAGGGGAAGAAAGCATCGCATTCTGAGGAAAACACAACAAGCTGCCAGCAGTCTCTGTCCCTTACCCTCATCCTGAAAGGGCGAGCAGAACGCGACGGCAGTTTAGGCAAACAAATTCCATCACATTTCTATGGAGCCGAAAAAGCGTGGAATACATAATTGTGGTTATTTTTTTTACTGCCATTATTCACATACCCCACTGGACAACACAAATGATGGACTCAGAAAGAGCAGTGTTACTGGTCGCTGTTTTAATTTATTTACGTCTAATGCATAATGATTTTTTATGGCTGTATTCCACGCTTTTTCGGCTCCATAGAAATGTGATGGAATTTGTTTGCCTTTTACGCTGCCTTCGCGTTCTGCTCGCCCTTTCTGGATGAGGGTAAGGAACAGAGACTGCTGGCAGCTTGTTGTGTTTTCCTCAGAATGCCATGCTTTCTTCCCCTCCATCGTCTAATCTCCGTATTATTACAGGTGCGTGTCACGTTATTCATATATGTCACAAGCGCATGCGCACTTTGGTCAGAGCGGCAATACTGCGATTAAGGTGTTTACATGCCTGTATATTCCGATTAAAATCGGCGTACACCACCTATATTAATACGATTATTCCTGCTGGGATTATGAGCTTAATCACATTATTTAGATCGAAGTATTGCGTTTACATGAGGTAAAGCATAATCGCAATATCGCCAAAATCTCATTATAATCGCATTAAGAGGGTCCATGTAAACGCACTTAATGATTCAATGACCCATTCATAAAGAGTCACTTGCTTCGTTCCTAAATGAATCAGCCGTTTGAACGAATCGATTGAACTAATGATTCAGTAACAAAGACTGATTAAGTGACTTGATGCCACCTACTGGCAGTTTCTGTTTCATTTTTAAAGTATAAATTGAGTCATTTAAATAATTGAAATGTCTATATTTAAAACATTAATCTCATAACACTGTTATTATGAGATGCATTATTGCCACCTCTGAGTCTTGTCAAAAATTTCTTAAATTCTGTAAATATTCCTTAATGCCACATTTGTGCTCTTCTGTGCCATGCAAAGATGAATTGTTGATGCTGATTTCATTTGACTGGAAGCTTATTCTTATTGTTATATCTTATTATTTTAATATAATTTATTGTTTAGTTGAAATGTTTTGATAAAAGTTTATAAATCTAAATTTTTTGGCACAAAAGATGACATATTTAATAAAGTTAGAAAAATGGCGTTACAAAGGTTTTAAAAACAAAACAAACAAACAAAAAAAACTCTGTAATTCAGTAATATTTCAGTCCCCCAGAGTTTCTAAATTGGTGGTTCAACAAAATGAATTGTTAGAAGCTTTTCACAAAACTTTGGGATGTCCATTATAATTAATAAAAATAATTATTGCATTTTTATATTTTTAGCATAAAATGTCTTATATCTATATTGAACCAAGCATTTTGTAATGTCCCTGATTTTGTACTTGGTAAATTATCAACAAAATGTTATTAGCAAAATATTTGATTAAAAAAAAAAAAAAAAAAAAAAACTTTACCTTCTATGTCTCTCAGTCTGAACTCAACCCCGTCACACTAACCGTTCTTCGCCCATAATAATTTAGTCTCCACTCATATGTGACTTCATTCAGGTCTCTTTAATAGTGGTGCAGAAAATGTTTAGCGGTATCATACTTTTTATTCATATTTTTGAGGCGTGTTATGGTCAGGGAGGGTACTGTCAAGCTTAACAACTCAACCCCGTCATATAAAATTAAGATGGAAAATTATTACTTTTACAACATTTTATTTTCATTCATAAGTATATACAATGTGTTTATTTTATTGCTGCCATATATGGTCTACTCTCCTACACTACATGAGCAGCAGTGGCCACAACCCCGTCACAAATATACGTATTTCTCATTGTTACAGGGTTGTAAACTTGTGACAGGGTTGAGTTATTTGCTTCATTTATTAATAATTTTAATGAAAAAAATATAAAACAGGCATGGTTTCAGTAAATATATATACTCCAAAATCATGACAACTCATATTTTTGTTTTAAATAGAATTTTTGACGTAATGTCTCCACTTGTACGTGGACAAGCATCATACATCAGAAATTGTGCCCATATTTTCAGCAGAAAGACAATGTTGCCCATGCAGATATGTTGACCCAGAAACAAGGGGACAATATGAGAGAGAAAGAAAACCAAAAATTAAAATTTAAGGCAATATATCCCTTCAGATGTGTTACAGACTTCAACCCCATTACACCTTGTCACATTAATATTTTTTAGAAAAATATAGGGAAGACAATTAAGAACAAAAGTATTTTATTGCTGATTACCATCTGACATGTTAAGGGCTAAAACAATAATGTGGTTTTAGTTAAAATCTTAAATTATTATTATTATTTTTTTTTTTTACAAAAATAAAGAGACTGTAGACACACAGTTTGTGTATTTTTAGCTTCAGTCCTATAAAAATGTGAAAATGATGATAAATGTTACATTTGTTATCATTAAGTTATCAGGGACACAAGAGCAGTAGGCAGATGTTTGTTTTATTGTTTTATAATAACGATTATAAAATCCTTTTTAAACCAATCCCATTTTGTCAGTTACGGAGTTGAGAAAAAAATAAAAGCTGGAAAAAAACTCAAATCGATAAAAGGTCTTTAATGCCTGAGGTGGGAAAACATGATGTTTTGAATATGATATATTAAAATATGATGAATATTTTTTGGAGGTTTGATATGTGCCTAATGATGTGGGGTATTTAGAAGTTGAAAAATATGTATATTCCAAGTTGAAATGTTACTGAATCCCAGGAATGACCCTCCTGTCATTGATCAGAAGGTCTGTTCCTACTTTTTATTTTCACTAGTGCTCCTGAAAAGAAATGTAAGCATAGAGTCCTCAAGAATGTAATATTAAAAACTAACTGCAAACGTTTTTGCAAAGTAATGTGCGCAAATTCACACACAACGTATCTTTAATTTGGCCAGAATTGCAGGTGCATGTCTAAATATACAAGAAAGTTTAGAGAAAATATTAAATACGTTGTTAATAAATGTTATTATAGATTATAATTATAATTAAATGCATCATCTAAAATTACCATTATTACTGTGGTGCTGTAGTTCGTTTATAGCCTAAGTTTAGCTTTTTAGTTCAGGCACTTTTATTTATTTTTATTATATTATTTTGTGAAGATTATCTTGATGGACAAAACGTGTAAGTTTCATGAACTATAACTGAACACAGAGCTTATTTTTTGCGATAATCCTATTGGCTTTTCGTCGAGGAACCAGTTTCATGCTAACCGCCGATCCGCCTACAGTGTGACGTCATAGTTCCTCCACTCTATTAACCTCTTCTTAGTCAACTGTCCAAATACTATTGAGCCCCTGAAAATGGAGGTACTTTGCCTAAAATGGCTGTAACTCCTAAATGGTAAATGTCACATTTTTGTGGAACCTTTTAAAATAAAGCTAAAAGTCTGCGCTTCAATCACATCTTGATTGTTTTATTTCAAATCCATTGTAGCGGTGTATAAAGGCAAAAGCACAAAAACTGAATGTCTGAATACTTCTGGACCTGACTGTACATCATAAGAAGAATGGCATCTAAGCTAATATTAGTCTGTTTCATTCTTATTCCGAGGTTATCGTATAGCCACCTGTATCCAGATCAGATGTTGGATCAGCATCACAATAAAACAAATCTTAATGGGCTTTAAAAAGACTTTATTTAAAAAAAGGATTTCTTACAACTTGTATAAATTTTATTTATAATATTTCTGTTTATTATCCACCGTTCTGTCTGTTGGTTTTAGGATGCAATATGACCAAGACTTGATATTCAACCTAATTAGATGTACTTTATGTATGTGGTTATAGTTTTATGTACTTTTCAATTTTATTTGTTTTGGTTTCTGGTACATAATGTGTAGAATTATTGTGAATCATCTCTGAATGGAGATCACACTCACAACAGCTGTTTATCTTCACTGTGACACGAGTAGTGCTTGCTTTTCAGCATCAGGTTACGCTCTGAAGGCCTTTGCTTGATCATATTTGTTCCTGCCAGTGCGCTTCTGTCCCGCCTCTTGCTCGGACTGACACACAGAGGTCAAAGGTCACAGACAGTGATCCAGTTAAAGTTCTCTGTTTCTGGCTGGAACTCATATTAGACAGCTGCAGGATTCCTGTCAGACCCAACTGCAGTAATGCAAGAGTCACATCCCACTACATTAAAAAAAAAAAAAACTCAACATAGTGCCAATGTAACCCACCTGTAAAGACACAACATATCTACCAATAAAAACAATGAAAATATTATTGCATGCCTTGTGGTGCTCTAAAACCATATGTTGTTATTGTTCTGTGGAGCAAAAGAAAAAAAAAAAATAAAAAAATAAATACGACCTCACGTCAATCACTTTTACACACTGACTCCGAAACTTTCGTCCATCATAAAAAAAAAAAAATTCAGATCAGGATCCATTTTCTTCGTTTTCACATCTAATCAAGTATTTTGATAGGAAAGGATGACAAAAAAATAAAAAATAAAATTAAAATAAAAAAAAAAAAGCATAAAATTTCAGACTAAGTGTGCAAGGAACTTTAGTCATAATTATGGGATAAAAGGTCTTAAATGACAAAATAAATACAATAAAAATAAAATTACGATGTTTGAAATTGAGATGAGTCTAAACTGACATCATAATTGACAAACAAAATTATGAGACAAATTATGCAGAAAGCATAATTTGAGTCAAAATATGAGATAAGCCATAATTATGACCAAAAAAAGTGGAAAACCATTTCCTTCACATAAGATAGATAATCGTTTTAGTGAACCATAATTCTGACAAGTCAAAATTGAGCTGGTCATAATTATGAAAAAGTCAAATGACATCATCAAAATTGTCATATACTGTACACTAGAGACACCATGCTTTAATAATCATCTCTCTTCCTTATATCTGTGTTGATCCCAATGATTTCATCCCGTCTTTTATCTGAGAAACCACATTACAGTTTTAGTCTGACTTTCTGATGGTTTTGCCAGTGCACTAATAAACAAAATGCATAACATTCATAAAATGTTGCCATTCAAAGCCATTCGAAGTTGTTCTGTTCCAAGGAGATTGTATGACAGCATGCTTGACTAAATGCACCTGAACCAGCCGAACCTGTTCAGAAAGGGGTTTCCACATCAGGCCATGTACAGTAATAGTAAATGCCACCCCTCTCATGTCCTGGGAGACATTACTGCTCTACGAAAACCTATTCATTTACAAATAAATCATTGCGATCTGAGGTTTCACGTGAAGGCAACAATTCCCCATGCAGATTTCGCTCATTTTCAAGTCGGTCACTCACTTCAATTCCATGTTCACCAGCTGGTTAATAGAGTGGGGGAACAATGATGTCACTTTGTAGGCAATGGGTTTTTTTGAATGGGATTTTGGTTAAATCCCTTAAATAAGGTCCGTGGTTCACACAGGCTCAAGATACTTTCACGTTTTATTCTACTACATAAAGCACACCAGTTACACCCCACTCGTGTTTTTTTTTAAACTGTTATGTTTCTTAAAAAAGACGGTTGCTAACAAGTTGCTAAAGCGCTGTCGGAGACATTCAACGTCATCACGCCGAACAGTTTATCAATTTATAGTATTTTCCAATCGTAGCATATTTTGTAATTCAATTCATTGTAGAATAACCAATGAATAGTTTCCTGCATTTTATATTGTTGTTCAACAATGTTTTTTTGCTTTCCCCCGAAATGTGACAAGTCTTCAGAGGGAAGAAGCTCGAGTTTAATGCTTACTGATACAGAGACTCTGGGTTCGGACCATGAGGTAAACCCATATTACGATTAATCCATGTGAACACCACATTTACCGGCTTTACGTGGAAAAAGTGAATCTTTACTGATGCATAGTGCTTAAAGCCATGTTAAAATTAAATGTTTACAAGAAGCCTTTCCTAGAAGCAAGGATAAAATAACATTGTGCACCATTCCTAACAAAACAACAGCTGAAATGTGGTATTTTGTTCACTAAAATAAGTTTAATCTTACCATATCCCAAAACTCGTTCACTCTGCTGTTATTTAATGATTAAATGCACTAGAATTTTATTGAATAGTATGTGGAGACATTTTTAATTCAAATATTCATATTAATCAAGGATTTATTGACTTATCTCTAGTTTTGTATTTATTCCAGTTTATATGAAAAGTAGCGTGGATTAACATTCATATACAGAGTAAATCCTTCACTGAACATGTTAAAAATAAGTTGTCGAGAGCGCTGACGCTGAAGGCAAGCGACTGTGGTGCTGTAGTTCGTTTATAGCCTAAGTTTAGCTTTTTAGTTCTGGCGCTTTTATTTAGGCTTCAAAATTCGTCAAAGTTATATTATTTTGTGAAGATTATATCTTGATGGACAAAACATGTAAGTTTCAAGAACTATGTTTGAACACAGAGCTTATTTTTTGCGATAATCCAAAAGCCTATGGAAAAATCCTATTGGCTTTTTGTCGAGGAACCAGCTTCATGCTAACCGCTTACAAAGTGAGGTCATAGTTACAAAGCTGTCAGAGGCTCCTCTGAAAAAGAAGAAAAATATGCATCACCATGTGTTTATATTTTTTAAATATTTTTTTTTAATAATAATCCACATTCAACAGAAATGTTTAAAAACAAACATTACTTTCAAACGCATTTATACAAAAACCAACCATCCCAAAAAAAAAAAATAGGTACCCTTGTTGATAACTGACTTTGCGTTATGGAAGCAACTGCATTTTCCATTTCAAAAATAGTAATTAGATACAAGCAGTACTTGGGTTTCTGGATAAAACTTGAACAAAATCTCCAATATACTGCAGAATTACAGAGCATATTCACCATCAACAATCTGAAGCACAGATTTCATATAACCAAAGAATTCTGGTCATTTAAATGCCTGCTGGTTTTGAAGAAAGGCATCTCATACTAAACCTTCCTCTAATCTGACTTAGATTTATCATTCGCATTTGTGCAGTGAACCTCAATGCACTACTCTACACTTCATAGAACAGAAGGCAGAAAAAGCCAAAAAAGAAAGGAAGGAACAAAGTGAATCTATCATTACAAGAGTTTTAGACATAGCAGTCATTTTATTCATATCAACGAGTCACCATTTTCAATGGTTCTCTCATTCAGCTCGTTTTACAAAAAAAAGAGAGGAAAAAAAACATCAAATATCTCCTCTTGAATCTGCCTTGATTACCAACTGCTTTACAATTGAAAAATACATATCTACTGAGAAAACATGACAAGGACCAACCCAAACATCCAAATTTCCTCTCGCCCGGCCTGACCTGTTCATCTATGGGTGGAGGAAGAGACTACAAATCAAACTGGTGTCAGCAGAGGGTGAAGCAGACTGAAATCCAAAGTGCTTTCAGGGAAGCTGAGAGGATCGGCGGTCTAGCGGTCCATCTTGACAGGTCTCTGGAGGGAGGGAAGATCTCGACGGTGGACGGCCAGCGGTCTCAGAACCTCAGATGGGACTTGTGTTTGACCATGTATCTGTAGAGGAGATGAAGGGATAATGAGCTATACAAGGCTATTATTACTATTAGGGTTGGAAAATACGTAGTTTCATTCCTTGAGTATTTAATTAACCAGGGACAGGTTCACATGATAGACTAAACAACGATCAAAGATGTCCATCTGTAGGATGTTTACATGCACCAAAAATCCAAAACACGATTAAAATTGAGGGCTATAGGTCAGCAAAATGCATGTTCAATAAGATGGAATTAAATTAAAAAGTTTAGTGTTCCTTTTTTGTTGAAAAAATTATATTTCCATGCATTAAAGGAAGCATCAAAAGTCTCAATGAAGTCATTTATAATGTTACATAGGATTTATTTCAAATAAATGTTGTTCTTTTCAACTTTCTATTCAAAGTATCCTGTAAAAAGTGACAAAAATATGAAGCAGCAACTGTTTTCAACATTGATAATCATAAGAAATATTTTTCGAGCAGCAAATCATATTAGACTGATTTCTGAAGGATCATGTGACACTGAAGACTGGAGTAATGATGCTGAAAATTCAGCTTTGATCACAGGAATAAATAGTTTTTTATTCTATATTTCATAATGCAGTTATTTTAAATTGCAACAATATTCCACAGTATTACGGTGTTCACTGTATTTTTTAATCAAATAATGCATCCTTGGGTAGAGGAAGAGACTTCTTTCAAAAACGTAGCTGTAACGTAGTAATGTCTTTGAATTTTCTTTATTTCGCAGGGTTCTCTCAGAAAAATCACTATATTGGTCACTACAATCGTGATAAGAAATTTTCATACATTACATCCCTAAATCAAACTCACTGACATTTGCTAGAATCATTAGCTTCACCCTCAGATTCACTTCTGGAAACATAAAATCAAAAATACTGTCGGAACGTGTTCCTCTCCAGTGTGTGCCATGCTACAGGTGGACTGAAAGGACACAGAGCTACAGAGCTGCAGTCCTGACCTGTCCAGTGTTTCCCAGAAGCGGAGGAAGACAGGCCGGTCCAGATGTCGTTTGTGATGGCTCAGCTCCAGAACAGTCACGTCCCACTTCTGCACGTTCGGGTCCATCCGTGCCTCGTCGTACTTCAGGTGAAAGGCTCGGACTAAATAAACATCAGCATGAATTGAAACCCACTCTTGCCTATTGTAAATATAGTGCTGCGTTTTCCATGACCAAACTCACTTTTGGCAAATATATCCACGGGGGATCCATCAGGCAGCAGCCACGGCCAGCCCTTGAACTGCCAAGCAGGACCCTGGACGAAGACGGCCACTACACGATCCCTGTGAACAAACCGATAAAATCAGTCTCAAACTGACTGGTTACTGTGGGTGAAAGCATTGACAATACAGTGGCATTTAAGTAGCGACTCTCCGATGCCACGTTTGACAGAGCGTCTATTTCATGAAAACAACACAGATAAACAAGTCTGCTGTGTGGATGCTAAGGCTAATCTGACAATATCTTCATTTTGATTAACCGATAATGATTCTTAAAATCACAACATTGATCTTTAAAGCTGAGTGCTAAAAACATCACTAAGCATTATTCATAGCACACCTACCGTCAAATAATTGCTTTTGTAATAAGTGTTTTAACCGCAGAGAGATGACAAAATACCTTTACAGGATTTCGTTAAAAATATGCACTATATTAAATATTCATTATACTGTACTTAACCTGTTAGGGATGTCTTCATTATTTAAAGTATGTTTGAATAAATCTCATGTAAACAAGTTATTACAGCCACAGTTTAACGTTTATATGACCACAAGGAACTGGAATAGAAAATATTAAGAAGTGTACACAAAGACTGCCTTAGGCCATGTTCACACTTGGCGTCTTTTTTGAAGCTGCTGGCATCTTTTACATTATAATCCTATGGAGTAAACAGTGTTTTCAAAAAAAGTCGTGAGTGCTTTTTAAAACGCCACCGCCGGCGTCTTTTCAAGTTTAAAAAAAAACAAAAAAAAAACACCCTGTGTCAAGGACATTTTTGACAGCTGACCAATAACAAGCGAGTGGCGAGTAGGGCTGGGCGATGTGGCCGAAAAAATTTAAATCACGATAATTTTTTTCATATCAGTTGATATCGATAATTATCACGACAAGTGTCAAATTTGTATTTCTTTCAAGTTTAAAGCCAGATTTTTGCTCCAAAGTGAAAGTTGTAGAAACCATTAATTTTCCTTAAAATAAATATCTTAATAGAAAAATCTATTTCTTAGTTTCTGTATCTGATAGTTTCAAATCAAGAAACAAAAAAAAATAATAAGAAGAATTACTTTGTCTCTTAGAAATGCACATTTGATAGTAGTAGTAGCTTGAGTTGGGATGCAGATGTACATTTTTGTTCATTATCAAAATCAGTAACATCTGTAAAAACTATAGCAACCTAATTTTTATATGGTAAAATCTAATTATTCTGACTGTGTTTGTTTTAAATCATTGGTTTTCCTTAGTAGCATACATTTAAATCATTGATAAACCGTTAAAACCACACATATAGCACACCTCAATACCACGGTAAAAATAAAACTACTGTTTTTCATACAAATATCTAAAAACCAAATAGTCTAAAAACTTAGTATAGGCTAAATGCACACATGCTATAGCTTAAAATCACAAATTATGCTGTAATTATATTCCATTACTCCTTTAATACATTTAATTAATGTCTACATTAATAATATAATAAAATTGATACAAATACCCACATTTCTGCCACAATACCACGGTGCAGTTAGTGTTACAGTAAATCCACGGTAAATGATGGTGATTTGTAGATTGAAAAGCCTTCTGACTGTATCGATGCGCACAGTTCTACTGTTTGTCAGCGCTATTTCATCTGGCTGTAAACTCGTCTAAATCAATGAGCCATTTGTGTTCTTTGCTGAATTCAAGCGCTTCACACTGTATCTCGCAGCACTGCTTAGTGTTCACGTGAGCGAGTAAACACATCTTCAAATTACTGGCGCTCTTTCGTTACGCTTTTGGCACATAAACATGATTTCGAACATTTATCGAACTCTTCATATTGTTTTATCGAGGAAAATTATATCGCGATAATTATTGTTATCGATTTATCGCCCAGCCCTAGTGGTGAGTCGTGTCCATAACAAAAACAACGAGAAAAAAGGAGAAAAGGTAGACAGATCGTACTAGTTTCGGAGCACAAGGAGTTGTATGATACGAGTACAAAACTCTATCCAGTCTTAAATATGCCGCAAATGTCGCGCTCCCACAAACGTCGTTGTGAACCGATATTACCCTCTCCGTTAACTTCAGAAGCCGACATTTCTGCAGCACACAGCGCTAGGCTACCGTTGCAGCTGTTATGGCAACAGAAAGACGCCCTCGGCTGCTATTTGTAGCCTAAACGCTGCCAGCTTTTTATTTGACTAAAAAAAGCGCTCGTCGACTTTTCTTGTCAAAAAAGACACCAAGTGTGAACACGCCTCTTAATGTGCAATTTAAGTATTTGTATACAACTCAGCATTGATTATTTTTAAAAACAGCTTAATTTACTATTAAATAAACTTTTCTTTTTTTTTTTGGTAAAAAAAAAAAATAATTTTGTTGAATCACTTCTCATTTGCTTTAGCAATGGATCTGTTATTAACAATGTCGAAAATGAACCAGGCAAATCCTGTTGATAGAACAGTGCATTGAAAAGGATAACCACTGCTTCCAGACACTGTGATAGACGAGCTCACCAGTCCTGTGGGGCGAGTTTGAGCGGCTGGTCGATCACTCTGTAGGGTACCGTGACGCTGATGGTGGCACCGCCTGGCTGAACCTGATCTTTACGTCTCTGCAGCAGAACCTCATTGTCCCTCTGAATGCCCTGCTTCTTCTTATCCTCTGATGTGACAAACCTGCCAAGAAAAAAAATATTTTAGCAGCCAAATAAAATACATTATATGAAAAATCCTTTTCCTATAAAAATACTCCATCCTAGTACATCCCTGCATATCCTTTTATTATATTCCATTCTATCACCTATAGCACAACTGTACATACAATCATTTGTTTCAAATTATTTTTTTTTCTATTTTTTTCTGTTTGTGTGTATTTTTTATTCTCATCTTATTTTTATTGTCTCTGTAAACTGGAGGCTTATGACACTAAAACAAATTCCTTGTATGTGCAAGCATACTTGGCAATAAACGCTCTGATTCTGATATGCATTCGCAATTGCATTCATCATTGAATGTCTTCAGACACTGTCTAACACGCAACTGCGTGCACAGAGTATAAAACTCTGATTCACTCTCATGTGAATCACCACTGAAGGTACGAGCACAGGCCTGAGAGCAGCTTAAACTTTACACGTTCTATCCCAAAAGACGTCAGTGCAGAGGAAATATTCACAGAAACTGCAAGAATCACTCTTCTGATCCTAAACTGTTTTTTTTAAATGTTAAAACCCAACCTACACCTTGTATATACCCAGTGAATACTGGAAATGCATTTCACATCTGTATACAGGCAATGTCAATGGACTACTCACACTGAGCCTCATGATGCACTTCAGCTTTGAAATAATACAACTTAAGTTATTTCCGGTTATGTATATTTTTGCGATTTATCTGACTGAAATAAGAGTCCGTTGGATGATTTAAAAATCTGGATATTTTCAGAGACAGGAGAAGAGATATTCTGATGACTGTATTTTCCAAACTCGACAGAACTTGTTTTAATCCAACCTAAGCCGGGCTGAGAAAGCAGTGGTAAACATACTGTACGTGACTATTTCAACAGAGTGTCAGTGCTCTAAACTAGTAACGGCATAGGAAAGTATTTTGAGCAGGGGGGGCTGAGAAATAAAACTGGGGGTCATGTGATGAGTGATGCGAGACACTATTATTCATTTAATATAAGTAAGTTTTGTTAGTTATTGTTGCTGCGTTTTCATTTAAAAAAGATATATAAAATAAAACAATGAACCACAAACTAAGCATGTGTTTTAAAATAGGGAAACTACCTTATTTATTTGGGTTACAATGCAACTAGGCTATATCCGTCTTATTCATTTTGTTATTAAATCTTAGATGGTTTAATATAGGCCTATGCGAATTTACTGCTACTGCTCAGGTGTTATGAGAGCCCAGGTTGCTCTGATAGTGGCCTTCAGCTCTTCTGCATTGTTGGGTCTGGCATAAATCGCATCTTCCTCTTCACAATACCCCATCGATTTTCTATGGGGTTAAGGTCAGGCGAGTTTGCTGGCCAATTAAGAACAGGGATACCATGGTCCTTAAACCAGATACTGGTTGCTTTGGCACTGTGTGCAGGTGCCAAGTCCTGCTGGAAAATGAAATCTGCATCCCCATAAAGTTGGTCACCAGCAGGAAGCATGAAGTGCTCTAAAATTTCCTGGTATACGGCTGCGTTGACCTTGGACCTCAGAAAACACAGTGGACCAACATCAGCAGATGACATGGCAGCCCAAAACATCACAGACTGTGGAAACTTCACACTGGACTTTAAGCAACATGGATCCTGTGCCTCTCCACTCAAGGGCTTGGTAGCCCTTTTCCAGACGTCTGAGCGTGGTGACTCTTGATGCACTGACTCCAGCTTCAGTTCACTCCTTGTGAAGCTCTCCCAAGTGTTTGAATCAGCTTTGCTTGACTGTATTCTCAAGCTTGCGGTCAATCCCTGTTGCATCTTTTCCTACCCAATTTCTTTCTTCCAGTCAACTTTGCATTTAATATGCTTTGATACAGCACTCTGTAAACAGCCACACCTTTCAGTGATGACCCTCTGTGACTTGCCCTCTTTGTGGAGGGTGTCAATGTTCGTCTTCTGGATCATTGCCAAGTCAGCAGTCTTCCCCATTATTGTGGTTTCAAAGAACAAGAGATACCCGGGATTTATACTGTAGGGATGGTCATTTATTGAAACTCAAATGTAAATATTCTAATTTTCTGAGATACTGAATTTGGGATTTTCCTTAGTTGTCAGTTATAATCATCAAAATTAAAAGAAATAAACATTTGAAATATATCAGTCTGAGTGTAATGAATGAATATAATATACAAGTTTCACTTTTTGAATGGAATTAGTGAAATAAATAAACTTTTTGATGATATTCTAATTATATGACCAGCACCTGTATGCACAAAATGCCCCGATGCATGAACGCGTCTGCGTGGCTCTGAACTCCTTTTGTGGACGCATTCTTGACGCAACAACGTGCAGAAACACGGGAACTAAACTCTAAAAATTCACAGCGTTTTATTATAATAGTGTTCTCATTATAATGTTATGTGTATATGACAGTCCTGGTCATTACTATTCTGCATAGTTGTTTGTCCTGCTCGCGCTGCGCACTGAAGAGATAATCACTGTTCAATAAAGCGCTTTACTGCAGCGACTCAACCAAATGCATCTTATATGAGATAAATAATATATACATGATATAAATAAACCAACTGAAATGTTTTGAAATCACTTGTATCCTACCTGATCGAAAAAAATCCAGTCTTTCACTCTGCGTCAGTTTGAGTCTTGTTAAAGTTTTAAATCCTTACAGCCAAGATGCTCCTGTTTCGGTCATGGATTATGGAAAGTGAAACTTAAATCTATAGGGGTGGTTGGATTTATTCACGCACTTTAAAATATTTATTTAAAGCTTTTTTTCCTTTTCAGATTCTTATTTACAGCATTATCGTAATAGGCTGTATATTAACTTATTGGGAGAAAACCGGTAGTTTTATATGAAATCAGACATTTGAGCACCCCCATATAGCCAAAATGGCATGATCATAACACCCCGCGAATATTCGACTCTGAGATTGGTAGTTGAATCAGGCTCCTCGAATTGAAGCATCGAATTGTCGAATATTCGGGGTCACCCCTAGATTGGTTATAGCAGCACTCTGGGCGGCACCCTGAGCTCTGATTGTTTATCTTACAACAGGATGCAGTCCAACGTATAGATGTGAGAAGAGAGAGAAGCATGGCTTTGAATCAGTGATGACTGGATTAGCTACATACATATCTGATTAATCTAATGGATGCGTTGAGATATTAACTCTTTCAACACCATTGACGAGATATCTCGCCAATTAAGAGACAACGCTTCCCCGCCATTGACGAGTTTTTACGGCAATCCGTGTTCTAGGTGTATTACGATAAGGAAAGCAACAGCGCATGTCCTGAATGAGTTACGGGACTTCCGGGTCTTTAGGGTGTGAATAGAAGACGATCGGCATAAATGGAAGGATCAGAGAAAATGTAGATCATAGCCTATGTAGATCACGCTTTGACCATTTTGAATCTGATCGGGACGATGTAGTCAGTGAGAGAGATGCATTTACAGACACAGAAACATCTGTAGTTGAAACCGATTCGTCGATCTGAATAGGGTGTGTGTGTGTGTGTGCACGTGTGTGTGCGCGTATGTGTGTGTGCATGTATGCATATGTATGTAGCCTGTGTGTGTGTGTATAATCATATGGATGTATGCATGTATGTATATGTTTGTGTGTGTGTGCGTGTGTGCGTGCGTGCATGTATGCATATGTATGTAGCCTGTGTGTGTGTGTGTGTGTATAATCATATGGATGTATGCATGTATGTATATGTTTGTGTGTGTGTGTGTGTGTGTGTGTGTGTGTGTGTGTGTGTGTGTGTGTGTGTGTGTGTGTGTGTGTGTGTGTGTGTGTGTGTGTGTGTGTGTGTGTGTGTGTGTGTGTGTGTGTGTGTGTGTGTGTGTGTGTGTGTGTGTGTGTGTGTGTGTGTGTGTGTGTGTGTGTGTGCGCGCATGTATGCATATGTTTGTGTGTGTGTGTGTGTATAATCATATGGATGTATGCATGTATGCGTGTGTGTTCTGTTTATTGAATGCAATTTAAATTATTCATATAATTATTTACAGGTGAAAGAATATGACATCTGAATGTATTTTGCATGAAAATGCACTACTTTGATAAAAATGCATTTTTTTCTCAGTTTTTTTGTCCAAAATGTTGTATTTTTGATGGTACCCAGCTGCATTCAAATGGTCATAAAACATGAACACATGAAGATAGAATAAAATAGTTTAATAGTTTGTTTAAAAGCAGAGACTTGGTTCTTTATTTTGATGTATAATATGTTCTTATATTCATAGCAGAAAATATTCTGAGGGCCGTCCAAGTTAGGTGAAAATCATCAAAAATGCTGGCGGTGGCTGGCAACTTTTTTTAAAAACGCTGGTGGGGAAAGAGTTAAGAGTTATTTGAGACGGTCATATTGCTTTTAGAGGTTTCTTTTTGAAAAATACTGATGTTATAATAATGCAGCAGTGCTTTTTTTGCCATGTTTGTTCAACAGCAGGCATACTTCCAATAAAATTGTTTTTGTCATTCATATGGCTTTGAAAACACGCAGGCGATTTCAGGAATCACTTGATAATGTAGATCAGGGGTCTCAAACTCCATGCAGAGTTTAGATGCAACCCTAATTAAACACACCTGATCCAGCTAATCAAGTTCTTCAGGCTTATTTGAAAACTACATGTTTTGTGTGTTGGAGCAGGGTTGGAACTAAACTCTGCAAGGTTGCGGCACTCCAGGAATGGAGTTTGACACCCCTGATGTAGATGAAAATATAGCACATATCTGCCATAAACACAGCATTATAATGAGAACTTCATAGAATTTACTATAGATTTCTGTTCTTGCCTGTGTTTCAGCGTGCTGTTATGATGGCACATCATGGCAGTCGCACGCTCTCTCTCTCTCTCTCTCTCTCTCTCTCTAGTGCATAACTAACAGTAAAGGTCACTGGCATTTGCATCCTTTTGTGTAGATACATATATATGTTATGTATCCAAGTTATCTGATTAATATCACAGGATGTGTAATAGAGCAGGCTTTAGTTTATTGGCATGAAGTCACTCTAATAAAAGTTTTTGAAACCTATTGATGATCGAAATGAGAAATTGCCAAAAATGCCCATCCCTAACTAAGTCTAAAACCCATTTTATGAACAAAATGCTTCAGAAACTTTAAGATTCAGCACTATTTGCACCATACTAACATTGCTCCTAACAATTATTTTTTGTTTTAAGTAGTGCTGGGCAACGATTAAAAGTTTTAATTGTGATTAAATCACATTATTTTCTGCGATTATTCGCAAATAAATCGCATTATGGACTAAATTCAATAATGAATTCAGAAAATAGTGAACTGTGCACTTTTTGTGCAATAACATTTGGTTTGCAAACGCTTTAAACAAATAAGGTGCTTTTTACAGCAGTATTCCTTTTACATAGTAGCAGTTAAACCATTTCTTGTAAATCTCAACTTGTAACATTACTGTAAATCAAATTAAATATAAAACCAAAGCTGAGTATGATTATTGGATGGGAGAAACGCTACAAATAATGTTTAGTGAAGTTGTTTGGTTGGCTGGTACAGCTCCGTAACGGAGAAGTCTGACTACCACCCGATCACACAAAAACCAAGACAAAGATAAATAAATAAATAAAATCAAGCAAATAACAGCGTGTATGTGTGATTTGTGAGGGGTATGTCTACAGAAGGAGGGGAGTGTGTGAAATGACAGAAACAACAGGGTTGGAGACGAGGCATGGCTGAGGTGAAGCGCATGAGTGTGTGTGCATGTGTGCACCAGATCATTTCTTCATAGAAGTGTTATTCACACATCAGCCACTGGCCCACTTATCTCTGAAATTTGCATGTGTGGTGCCAGTTGATATTCCTCACAGGCAGTTCAGGTGGAATGCAATATTGTAGATAAACAAATGAACATATTAAAATAACCCTCCATTTTGAGACTTATTTACATAACTGGCATCACAGACACTAGATTTTTTCCATTCTCGATACAATGTCCAAACCAAGCTCATACCAGTGATCGTTTTAGATCACCTTCAGGAAATCACCCTCACAAACACTTTTCCATCAATCACCATTTTTGTCAAAAAGCATTTTATCAGTCCAAGTTCTCTCATTCAACTTCCTAGTTTAATAGTTCTGAAACTTCTGATTTTTTTTAACGGAAGAGGAAGACGAGTGAACATACTCCCATAAAGCCAGCTGGATCAGATGACCCGATGGCCTTTTTAGCTAAACCTGGAGGGAGCCCAAGAACAACTGGCTTGACTGAGTTGGTTAATCTTTCATGGTGACCCGTCACTTCATGTTTTCCTAAGAATGGTTTCATGTCAATTTTGACTAAAAACATCTGTAATACTCTTAAGAAGAACTTAATTTACTTAACTTAATTAACTTAATTTAACAGCCAACTGAATTTAGTTGTAACTTTCCTATGAATCATCTAATCAGCACTTACTTGAGGTCCTGTAAGAGATCCTTGGCATTGAGCATTGTGATTAAAGATGTTGTAGCTGCAGGAATGATGATAATGGGAGTTCTAGAACCTGGAAGACATTTTGTTGTTGTTGTTAAAAATAAACCAGATAACTGCAGTGATCGAGCAGAATGAGAAATGTATAATAAATGCATTTTAAAAATAAGACATTTAAACGTAGGTTTTTAAAAAGAAAAAAAAAAAGCTTTCACTCAAGATGATCTAGTCAACTAAATATTAGTGTGTGTGTGTGTGTGTGTGTGTGTCTGTTTCTCTCTGTGTGTGTGAGAATGTATGACACACACAGCGGGTAAAATAAGTATTGAACACGTCACCATTTTTCCCAGTAAATATATTTCTAAAGGTGCTGTTGACATGAAATTTTCACCAGATGTTGGTAACAACCCAAGTAATCCATACATACAAATAAAACAAAACAAAACAAAAAACAAAAACAAGTTCAGAAATTAAGTTGTGTGTAATAAAATGGAATGACACAGAGAAAAAGTATTTTCCCTCTTTTCCATGCTTTCCTTTGGTTTTAAATAGTTGGTAAACTGTGCGCGTTTTACTTTCACTTTTAAATTAGCTGCAATTCGGCATCAATTGCTTGAATTGAATTCAAGCAACAACAAAATACAATGTAGAAATTATTAAAATAATGGGAAAAAATACAGTTTAAATAAAATAAAAATCAGCAAATACCGTGGAATCAAATAAATGAGAAACGAATGTTAAACAAATAAAAAAAATTAAAAAATTAAAAAAACCTTCCAATATCACCTTAGATAAATGGCAGGTCAACAGGCTTTTCAAAATCCAAAATATTTTTGAAACCGGCGCTTTTACATTTCGTTTTGAAACTCTTCTGCCATCGTCTTATCTGTCTCACCTCACTCTTCTTGACAGTCGGCTCGACTCACTCTCCTCACGTGATAAATGAAGTCTGATCTGAGATGCGCGACTGTCGTTCGTTCGATGTGCTGCATTGAGCCGTCGCGTTTAGTTCTAATTGTAGTGTCTGTTCTCTAACTGAACTAAATTATTTTTATTACTATTTAAAAAAATAAAAATGACGGTGAGGGACGGTGCCGTGGTGGGCAAGTGACGTAACCGGTGTTTCAGCTTAACACCGGTATCACAGCCAACACCGTCTAATCGCAGCAAGCATAAACAGCACCTTTAGAATTAAATTCACTGAGAAAAATGGTGACGTGTTCAATGCTTATTTTACCCCGCGCTGTATACAAACACACCAAATATATATTCTAGGGCAAGATGTATATATATACTTTAGAGCTTTCCTGAATTCTGTCTCCATGTCCACAATTTTTTTTTTTTTTTTTTTACACTACATATTGGTATAAACCATATAATTTAATAAAAGACCAAATATATATAAAAAAAAATATTTTGCTTGTTGAAAACACATACCTTTCTTTTGGTTAGGCGGGGGTCTTGCTTGAGAGACTAAAGAAAAGACAAAAACAAACAAACACCAAATAAAGGACACACTGTTATTCAGAAATAATTTGAAAATAAAATTAGAAATAAATTTATGCACATGCTACTACCATGAACACTTGTAGTCATTAGTTTAACATTTCATACGGGTCTAAAATGATGCAGATGCGATGCAGGACAATTTGTGCTTTGTAATGCCATCTCAAGCCTGAAAGAACACTGATCGTTTAATCAAAGAAAAGATAAGAGTGTCTCGAAGCTTTGTACAGAACAGTCCTCACATATAATGCAGGTACATGAACACTGGTTTGTGTCAGTGCGTAAGTGCTTTAGATGAGCGATTAGATAAATGTTCAGATTATTTTTCTAGACGTTTTTGATCTTAAGTAGTCAAGAAGAGGGTGAAGTGTGTAATTTCCAGTGCCACTAATGTCAACAAATGGAATGATAATCTCTTTAAACAGGTTTTATGCCTGTTAAACAACATTCAGTTAAACAACAAACGGTGAAATTTTGGTCACAAAATATATTCACTTGCATTTAGGGGTGGCTCGATACCACTTTTTCAGAACTGATCCCGGTCCGATACCAAAGTATCTGCCGATACCGATATTGATCCAATACCTAGGCAGCTTTTTTTTTAAAATCAGTGTTGAATTTTTATACCTCAATGTGTGTTGACCTGATCATGAGTTTTGTGTTATACATAATCTACTAAATACAGACAACTTTACTGTAAAGAAAAACAACAAATGAATGCATATTATAATCTATGACAAAAATAGGTTAGTGGATAATTCAGTAGCAAAAGTTACTCTAGAAAAAATCATGAATGCACAAGTTTATAAAATCTAAAATTAGTGAGACAAAACATTATTTAGTGGGGAACAAATAAAAGTGAATAAGTATAGAACTAAAGTGATATGAAAAAGGATGTAAAAATGATGTTGTAAAATACATTCATGAAAAACAAGTAATATATATTTATACTGTAAAATTAAAAAGGCATTTCTTTTAAATGTATAGCACAGTAACGAGGCAGACACATACGATAGATAAGACGAACAAGAAAGGCTATTAATAATCTTTCATTGTAAAGTATTATGATACGAAAAGCTCCAAATACAGAGTGGCAACAAGCACTTATGCGCGTCGCATGCACAATGATTCGCTTGAAGCAACACGGAGTCACAGTAAAGAGATATTAATGCGTAGTGTATTAAATCTGAGCGATAGTTTATTGAGCCTTTTCTTTTAACGGTTTTAAAGTTCAGTTACTGTGCTCGTTAAGAACATAGAGCTCTCTTGTCCAGTGTTGTGATCTAACTTAATACTTCACTAAAATACATTTCTAATGTTTCCCATTTTTATTTCTTACAAAAAGAAGAAAACTGACTGCTGTGGCGTAAACTCAGGATGTCTGATAGTTTTTCAGTGATCTTAAAGTAAAGCATTATACAGGTATGCCAAACTATGCCAGGTATTCCCACCTTTATTACATGGGTTCTCAACTCTGGCCCTTGAGGTCCACTTTACTGCAGAGTTGAGATCCGACCCTAATAAAATACACCCGAACAGGCTAACTAAGATCTTCACGATTACTAGAGAGTTTGATTGAGGTTGGAGCTAAATGCTATAGGAAGTGGACTCTGCGGGCTAGAGTTGAGAAGCCCTGCCATAAAGCTTTTTATTGCCTTATGCTGCTTTTCATGTCAGACATAAGGAAAATTCTCACTTCATTTTAAATACTTATGTTAACCTCATGCACCTCAGATTGGATCTGCCTGCACAAACACTGTTTTAGACAACTGTGACAGGCACAAAATTATGCCTCACTAGTTTGTGGAGTCCTTTGGACACAATAGCAATGATAGACTGTTTTGAGATTTCCAGAGAAATCACTGAGTGTGAAAGTGTGTCAAAGCACTATTTAGTATTTGACAGATCATCTAGCACTTCTAAGAATCCATGCAGAAAGCCGCTGCTTCTTCGTATTCGTACTACTTGCACTGTGTCCACTTAAGAAAACGGTGTATTGATGATTCATGCTTGTCACGTCTTCTGTTATGCATTTTGAAACTGATTTTTAACACGGTGTTGCATTAATAATAAAGTAGGTATAATGCCATGTTCATAAATGTGTTTTTGATTGTCTCCTTGTTATCAGTACTTGTTATCAGCCAAATGAAGTATGGAAAATTGTAAACAAACAGGGTAAGGTTTAATAGTAGAGACTCATATGATGTAATTACTTGCGATTGTGCAAATCAAATGGTAGACAAAAACAGAACATAAGTTTTTATACCGTAAACAAGATAATCATATATCCAACGAGGTTGGAGGCAGTGTTAATTGTTAATCAATGACAAATAATATAAATTACGGTTCCTAAAAAAATTAGCTGAGATTATCTCGGTACCGTATCTACTTGGTTTGCATCCGTTTCTCCAGTATGACGATTTAATTGGTCTTTACTGCACAACTCTGTTTCAGTTCACTGCTCAAATGCAACGACACCTTCAAAATAGCGCTTCAGTGACGTCATGCATAATAAACGCACGTGACTGAAAAAGGATACTATTGAATACTATTATACTATTGGATACTAATAAAGTTTTTTTTTTTTTTTTTTTTAAAATGTAGGATAATTTTTTTCTGCAGCTAAACACTGCACTCCAGAGATCCAGCACAGTGCCGGAGAACTTACAGCTGTAATGTTCAGGGCTTAATCACATTGCACAAAATATTCCTGTAATCTTCAAGAGCTCATCCGTACCTGGTCTGGGAACAGGCTGCATAGCTGGTGTTTGGGCCTTTCTAGCAGACGCACCTTCCTACAGAGAAAGAGAGAAACGAGAAAATGCAACAGTGAATCAAATGCACTTCAATTAGTTTACAGGCCAATCAGTCATTGAAAAGCAATTTCAAGTGTTTCATCCAAAGATACACATTTTATGACTTCCTTGTTGTCACAGTGGCGTGGTTATCATGGATAGACCTTGGGCTTTTCCTACCATCTGCATTTGCATTACTGGGCCAAGCTTAACTGTTTCTTCCTGGTTATTTTACTCCATTGATTTATAATCCTTTCAAGATAATTCTTGTTCATATTGGGTATGACGTCACTTAAATGTAAATCACATAATTTGTTTGGCACGTGGGTCTACCCTATTCAACAAGTTGATAAATCTTTCTCTCCAACAACTTAGACATACTGATGAACTTTATTATTAAAAAAAAAAAAAAAAAAACTGGAATGCCACCGGGACCTAAATTGGCAATTCTTTCAACATAATCTATCATAATTTCTTTCAACACCAAACAAGGTGATTCACCAAAATGAATTTTCCAAGCTATGCACAGACAAACCCTCAAAGGTTCATGAGAGAAAGAGCACATCTAAGACAAAATGATTCAATAATCAGTTAGACTTGACTGAACAAACACACACTCTCAAATCTACTTGAGCGTTTGAAGTGTCGCAGTCATTCTTGGGTGTGTGTTGAATATTAAAAAGGAACACTGAATCTTATTAATCTGTTTGAACCGTTTACCCACAGATCAAAAGACTGCATTGTTGCTACCATGGAAGAAATATATCACTTCAAAATTGAAGCAAATTCACACAAACAAATCTGTGTGGATCAGTAATGGTACCACCTGCATATTACATGAGATTATATACCTTCAGTAGTTACATATACACAACATGTTTATTTTGCGGTTTTATTTCCAGTACATTAGTAAATTTTGCAGCTTCAATTCCAATCCTACGCATATTGAGTAAAATCACTTTTATATGCAACTAAATTCCCTGTTAGTCATTGCTAGTTCACCAAACTAATGTACAAGCAGCAGTCATATTTGCCCATTTATCACACAGTCCACATTTTGATTTCAACAAGCAGTTTGAGTGAACACGGACAACGTGATTAATATTCATGAGCCCAACAGCCTGTCAGGGCTAAGTGTATTTTTCTGCCTTAAGTTCCATTTAATATGACAAATATAAATTTTCATAATAATACACAAGTTAAAACAATACAACTCTTGGTTTGTTTTATATATATATATATATATATATATATATAAAATCTGGCGAGTAAGCTTTTTATTTATTATTATTTTCTTCTATGGTGATTCAATTCTATTGGCAGTGTACACGAAGAGAACCGGCTGGACCAGTGCAACCCTGGCCATAATATGCCTCACCCACGATACGCACCTAACTGTGAATTTACCATCTATTAATAAATAAAGCCTGTAAAAAACCACCAAGGTTAACAAACTGAACCTTACTGCAAAGTATTACGCAATAACTTGCATTCATAAACAAAACAATTAAACTAACAATACTTATCTAATGCAATTTTGGTCACATGTTAGTTTAGGGAACAATCTCACCATTAACTATGACTTCCATCTCAATAAATTTGCTGCTTATTAATAGTAAGGTAGTTGTTAAGTTTGGGTATGGTCTAGGATTAAGAGATCTAAAATATGGTTATACAGAATAAGGCAGTAATATGTGACCTGGACCACAAAGGTCATAAGGGTCATTTTTTCTAAATTGAGATTTATACACCATCTGAAAGCTGAATAGATACTGTAAGCTTTCCATCGATGTATGGTGTGTTAGGATCGGACAATATTTGGCAGAGATAAAACTATCTGAATATCTGGAATCTGAGGGAGCAAAACAAAATCTAAATATTGAGAAAATCACCTTTAAAGTGGTTCAAATGAAGTTCTTAGCAATGTATATTAAATCAAAAATTAAGTTTTGATACATTTACGGTAGGAAATTTACAAAATATCTTCATGGAACATGATCTTTACTTTTTTTTGGACCCATACAAATGTATTTTTGGCTATTGCTACAAATATAGCCCAGCGACTTGAGACTGGTTTTGTGGTCCAGGGTCGCACATGTGCTTTATAAAGTACTAATAAACAGCCAATATGCTAGTAACATGCATACTAATAATTAATAGTTAGTGAGAAATGGTCCCTAAACTAAAGTGTTTCTGTAATTTTTGACCCAGGCATGCATTTAAAGGTTAGAATTAAAAGCAATCTCACTGAACTGTCTTCAATTTCCCATTTACTGACAGGAATTCAAAACTTTGCATGCAAGAGAAGTTTGATAAGCAAGAAGGCAAATATTGCGTGAATGTAAAGTACACTCTCCTGCATAACTGGCTGCCAAAAAAGAAAAGAAAAAAGAAAAAAGCGTTTAACATTACCAGGAATCGTTAATGATCATAAGTCTTGCTGGAAGTGTGTCAGCAGCATAATGTTCAGTGGGTGTCTTTAGCTGTCAGGAGGGAGGGCGCTCGCTCAAGCGGGTCACATGGATGGAGGGGTGTGTGTGTGTTTGAGGAGGTCGGCAGAGCAGTGCGCTCGCACATTTTCACCTCCCTTCCCCCAGCAGCTCCTTTTTTTTCCTCTAATGATCAGAACAGCAGAGCAGCACAGCACAAAAGAAGGAAACTGCACAGCATCACTGTACGGACAAGAAGATTGAAAGTCTTTGAGGAATAGGAGTGGACCACCTCGTCTAGCTCTGCATCGCATCACGTCTCAGTTAGCGTTTGATTAAAGAGAGGCTGGTAACGGTCTCAGGCATTCAAATTGTGAATGGGGAAATGCCTGAAGATATGACCAAACTGGGAGAGAAAATCCTCTGTGAAATCTACAGGAAATGCAGATTCTGCAAATCAAAGAGATGAGAAGCAAAGGAGTGGCAAACCATAGGAGGAGGAACAGACTAGAATGGCAGGAGCTATAAAAAGGTACAATGGCAGAGCACACAGCATCTATCTGCAGCAGGACTGACGAACTGCAAGCGTCTCATTCAGTCCAAGAGAAAGGTATGTCAAACCAGAATTTGCACATTTCTATCCGAAGCGGTGCTGACGTGATTCAATCTTCCCAGCAATCCTGGTTTCAGAGCAGCTAGCCAAACGAAGTCAACCTGTGTGTGTGCGCTTTTTTTTTTTCTTTTTTGCTGATCTGGATGCGAACAAGAATTTACATGAAACCGCATTTCTTACAATTAGCTTAGTGGAAACAAAAAGGATGTAGTGTGCACTAAATCTAGATGTAGCAGAGAAGGGAAAAGAAATAACAGTCACCTTTGGTCATGTTTACAGCTGGTATTAGAAGAGGACTTTGACTTCAAGTAAAAAAAAAAAAACACTGAGAAACATCTCTGGTGTTTTTCTGAAGTATCTTTCATGTGCTACAAAAGAAAGTCATAAGCCTGATTCGGATGGTAATTTCTCATATGGATGTCTGTAAAAATAGATTTACATATCACCTCAGTGATAAAACTCCTGGATTGGGATGGCGACTTATTCTCAGTGGAGGAGCGAGCTCTGTGATCCTACAGTACGAACCCGGGAACACGCTGCTCACGTGGCTGTCTGCTGTAAATAAAATGAATTTTACTCTTATTATTCCAAGCATATTTTATCATATATAATCCTATTTATGATTTGATTATTTAAATCCTGTTTAAAAATAGGAAAATAGACGCGCTATATAATTGTTATACGTGGTATATATCCATTTAGAATACATATTTTAAAATAGTATTGGATACTTGCTGCTGCTGCCATAATAAAGACCCATTTTGATTGTTTAAGTGCTTTTCTCCTCTTTCTGCTCCCAGTCGCTGTTGTGGAGCAGTTATGAAGGACTGTTCTTTTAAATACTTTCCAGCATTTCAGAAATAAATATGTTGCTTATGCAAATGACACCGATGTACAACAGTTAGCCTACCTTACGGTGTTCGGGAGTGCACAAAGTTTTTAAACACTGAATTTTGAAACGATTTCTTCGCATAAACTCAGAGATGTTGATTCGGACAGCAATTAAAATTACCACACGACCTTGGTGTTTGTCAAAAAAAAAAAAAAACAGTAGGTAATTCGGCAGGGGATTTTTTTTTACGGGGGTGGTGAGAGATAAACACTGACATCCTGGATTCAGACGGCATTAAAAATCACCAACTACCTCCTGTAAATGGTGAAATTTACTTACGTCCCCCTGAGAAACAATTACCATCTGAATAGGGATATACAGGTTTGGACTATCATAAAGGTGAGTAAATGACAGAATTCTCATTTTTGGGTGAACGATCACTTTAACATCAGTCTCAGATCATCTGTTCACAAATGGTCAGCTGAGACAAGTTGCTACTAGCTGCAAACAGCAAAATTGTCTTGTAATATAAAATTTATCAATAAATAAATACAAATAAATGATAAAAATAGAATAAAAATGGTGCAATATATTATCATGGTAACACTTGTTTAGAGACCGATTCTCACGATTAAATAATTGTTCATTAGCATGCTTATTACTAACATATTGGCTGTTTATTAGTACTTATAAAGCACATATTAATGCCTTATTCTGCATAACCATACTTTAGATCCCTTAATACACCTCATACCTAAACTTAACTATCTTTTTAACTAACAAGCAGCAAGTCAACAACATAGTTAATAGTGAGAATTATAGTGACCATTATAGTTGTATAATAATAATAATAAATACATTTTTTACTTTTTAAAATAACATTTAAGGAGTAAAGGATTGCTTTTGAGTTGATTAGCAGATGGAAAGTTAAAAAGAAGCTCCTGGACAGTTTTCTTGCCGAACAAAACCTCTCTCTATTGGGCATCACCGATTAAGATTAAAGGAATATTTCACCCCAAAAAAAAAAAAAATTGTAATTAATTCACACTCATGTCGTTTCCAAACGACCTAAAACAGAAAAGGTGATTTCTCAGAATTTCTTACAAAAATTTATTTAATGTGTGAATGAAGACTTGGCCTAAGCTCCAAAATGACAAAGAAAAAGTAAATTTTGCCCCAATTAAATTAATTTAGTTTAGGTGCCATAGAAGTGATCCATACAACACACACAGTTGTTTTTCATACAGGTTCATCAAGTTAAATTTAAGACTATATCAAATATAGACTTGTATAAAATTTAAGACCTAAACCTGTGATGGAAATACATATTACATAAATGTGTCATATTTAAGGTGTTAAATGTAAAAAGAAAACTATTTTTCTTGTCATAAATGCTAATTATTATGATATACAGCAAACTTTTCATATCAGCAGACAATATTCCATAAAAAAATATCCCTACAAAAGCACCACATCACTGCTGTGATCTTTGATTGGAACTATTTTTGTTGGTGAAATAGAACAAAGCAACAAATAGTGTCTAAAATGCAAGTAACTTAGTATTTGACTACTTAAATCAATGTGACATTTGCAATCGTGATAATATTCAGATCAATATTCCTTTTAATTGTATGTTACTGAACTATATCATGTTATAAATAAACTACACATTTTGAATTTTTAGTGTGTCTCTGAGTTTCTTTGTGTGCGGTTACGCTCATTTGTTTTGAAGTCTCTCACAAAGAGACAGGCAGCGCGACGATACCAGAAATACACTATCCATTATCAATCGCTGTTTATGTTGAATGTAATAAAAACAGAAGAAGCATTCTCGTGTTTCGATGTTTCACTGGTTACTTTTTGTCACTTAAGTTAATCAGTCTATTTATCCGGTCAGGCAAGTAAAAAAGCCATTTTAATCTAGTTAGAAGGCTTGTCAGCTAGCTGTAGCTCGACCTGTATTTTTTTTTTTTACTGCAATTCTCTCTGATGAAGCAGTAACTGGGGGAAACAAAAAAAAAAATTAATTAATTATATTTATATATATATATATATATATATATATATATATATATATATATATATATATATATATATATATATATATATATATATATATATATATATATATATATATATATATATATATATATATATATATATATATATATATATATATATATATATATATATAACCTGTCCAATGATTGTAATGAGTCACTCATTTTTAGTGGTAATGTGACCAAAAATATTTAAGACCCATGGAATCTGAATTTAAGATATTTTAAGACTTTAAGGAGCCGCGGACACCCCATTCATAATTTTTTTTTTTTTTTTTTTTTTTTTTGTAAGTTTTGCTTGAAAAGGTGGAGGTGGGTGTCATCAGGCTCCAAACATGGTTCAAATGCACAATTAGCTGACACAATCAAAATGTATCTTTTCAAATCTACTATGGTTTTTACAGTAAAGTCCTTTTTGAAGCTTCACTGATAGTTAAAGGAACACTCTTTTTTTGGAAATAGGCTCATTCTCCAACTCCCCCAGAGTTAATAAGTTGAGTTTTACCGTTTTTGAATCCATTCAGCCGATCTCCGGGTCTGGCGATAGCACTTTTAGCATAGCTTAGCATAGATCATTGAATCCTATTAGACCAGTAGCATCGCGTTCAAAAACGATCAAAGAGTTTCGATAGTTTTCCTATTTAAAACTTGACTCTTCTGTAGTTATATCGTGTACTAAGACCGGCAGAAAATGAAAAGTTGCGATTTTCTAGTCCAATTTGGCTAGGAACTATACTCTCATTCTGGCGTAATAATCAAGGAACTTTGCTGCCGTAACATGGCCGCAGCAGGCGCAGTGATATTACGTAGCGCCTGAAAGTAGTCCCCAGCTATATTATAACTAGGTACCTAGCTGGGGACTACTTTCAGGCTCTGCGTAATATCACTGCGCCTGCTGCGGCCATGTTACGGCAGCAAAGTTCCTTGCTTTATTCAAAGACAGAATTGCAAAGTAAATCACACCCTCTTATTAATAGAATAAAAGTTAGAAAGAAAAAAACTCATCTAAGATCAAGAGGTGCAGAATTATTTTGTTTGTTTTTTCTTCATGTCACAGGATGTCAGGGTCCAATTTCAATTCAAGTATCAAGTTATCATTTTACAGCCATTTTATTTAAATCAAGACATAACCAATCTTGTAATTTGACTTTTCTTTCAATATTTTTTGTATATATATATATATATATATATATATATATATATATATATATATATATATATATAAACACGTTACATATTTCTGACATTTAACAACCTAAACATTTCACATTTCTGTGTAAACAGATTATATAAAAATAGCACTGCACCATAGTAGGTGCACCCCAATCAGAATTTTACCAAAAACATAAGAACAAGTGGCTTTGAGCAACAAGTCATTCTCATGTACAAAATTGAGAAGTTCAGACTTTGTGCACACAGGATTTCGGCATATTAGTCAAAGTGACCGATTGCAACAGCTAACCTATTTGATGAACCTATTTTTGCCAGCATGGTCCAAAGGTGGCATGTACAACCTCTGGTAAACATGTGACAATTTTGTGGAAATTTGTATACCTCATTTTCGCAAGGTGTACGAAGATATGCATTTATGTAATAGTGGGCCATTCCGATTTGATATTAGCCACTGAAATGATTTTTAATTTGGCCAAATCATATTAGAGAATATGTTAGGATGTCCACCAAAGATGATGCATACCAACTTTTAATTGAAGTATTTTCAGTTATAGCACCCTTGGGTGCTTGGCAATTTTATAACAATCTGGTGTTGTCTTACTTGAATTGTTAACCTGGTTGAAATGTGGTTAATCTAGAAGCAATACAAAAATAATTGTTCAAGGGTGATTACCAGGGTGGAACTGGTCCATCCAGAATGATTGGGTGAATCAGTCAACAAAGTTCTACAGCATTTATTAACCCTATTTAATGTTACAAATGGACTCTTACTGTAAAGTGTTACCATTTCATAAAAATCCAAACAGTCATATTTAAAGACGGCCAGGAATTAACACTGAAATTAGATATGTATATAATCCATGTATCTCTCACACTTTATGCTTTATTTTACAAAACTTGATTATCTAAATCAAAATAAAATATTACAGTTATGATAAAAAAAGTAACTGAAATTGAATGGGTTTCTGATTTGTTTATGTTTCTGTCAGCTGCATGCACATATCAGTTGGCTTTCTCAGATTAATAGCTTTAAATATGCCCGTTCGCTGGATAACGAATACACGCAAGAGACCAGCTAGATATAACTAATACAAATAGATGGCAATAACCGCGATGTTAAATATTTGAGTCGGATTTGCATGTGTTGGTCACGTTGTTTTAACCGCTTGTGGTACCATTAAATGTTAACGTCCTCTCAGCCACGACAGCAAACGTCTCACAGATTGGCATTAGTAAATCAGCATAAAAGTTAAGGATGTGATGCATCGATTTAAAAGTGTGCATCGGATACAAGATTTGCATCACGATGCATCCTTTCTAATATATTTGCATCTGTAAAAACAGATTTACTTTTTCATATAATTGCAAGTAGATGCGCTACACATTTATTATTCATTATTTTGTGACCAATATTTTATATGTAGTAGGGCTGACACCCAATAGTTGAAGATTCCATGCTTCGAAAGGAGGAGCCTGATTCGCCTACCAATCTCAGTTGAATCTTCGCAGAGGTGTTATGAAATGAGGATCATGCAATTTTGGCTATATTGGGGTGCTCAATGTCTGATTTCACATTGAACTACTGGTTTTCTCCCAATAAATAAATATTACAGCCTATTATAATAAAGGTGTAAATAAAAATGTGAAAAGAACGAAAGCTTTTAATAAATATTTTCAATGTGCATGAATAAATTCAAACACCCTGTGACAGATTTAAGTTTCACTTTCCATGATCCGTGACAGACAGGGAAGCATCTTCGTAAACCAGCCAAAACCTGGTCCTAATAAGATGTGACAAGATTCCAGAAACAAGCAATTTGGCTGTCCATACCAGACACTACAGGACACTGCGACAAGAGGATCACTCAAATATCACAGCCATTCAGAAGCGAGAAGCGCACTGCACTCCCAACAAAATTAAAAAGTTTATGATCTAATTAATAAATATTAAATATTTTTAACATTGTTAAAACTATGTACTGAGTGACTGATACAATCTTTGTCTTGGAAAACACTTTTTGGTTCACATTGACTTCACAGTTTTAACATTTATGTTTGCTTTCATTTATTTTCAAGATCTGAGGTAAACCATCTATTGTTGCTTTCAGTATGGCTATAAACGTCACGCAATATGACCTTCAAACTCACATTAGAGACTTTTAACATTTAATAAAAGCACAAAATCAATGCCTGAGATTATAACGGTCATAGTTTGTATGTTGTTGTTCCAGCCACGACGACGTCGCAGAAATAAAAGCCATTTCTAAAATAGAAACCTTGCATGTCACCGTTACAGCTGGTTAGGATTATAGAGGTCTTTTTTTTAATTCAGGCTAGTTACATTCATCTCGTCCAACAAAAATCTAAAGAGAGTTCCTGCCCTTAGGGCTATCAGGGATTTTGAAATTTTGCGAGCCCTACTTTCAGCTACCAAGAAGAATGTAGCACACCGAGATCCATGTACAAATATGTAAATGAAAATATGCACAAATATTAAATCCATTATATACATAAATTAAAATACAGCTCATTTTCTTCAATAGCAATAAGTAAAAAAATTGTTCCCTTTTTTATTTGCAGGTTTCCACATATCTGGACTCGCCGTTTACTCTGGGAGGTTTGACAAATCTAACGAACCCAAAGAGATCATGCGATGGAAGCGGAGGAACAGATACTGCAGTGTGGTCCTTTTCCTCATTGTGCTTGTGTTTGTGGGAGGCCTCGTTATTCAGGGTCAATGGCCTAGTCAAATCACCCAGGAGAAGTTTGCTGCTCAAGAACTCCAAACCATGAAAACTTTCTCCAACTTCACCATGATGAATCCAGCCAAGTTGAGGGAGCTTGAACAGTCCTCTTCACCACTAAATTCAAATGAAAATGTCATCTCAGCTTTGGATGAAAGTTTGCAGCAGGGGTTGGAAAACTCCTTGCTTTCGAACATCAGTTCAAGTGAAGAGATGAGAGTGGCAAGGATACTTAAAGAGGAGCCTTACGAGTACATCCTCAACGAGCCGAACGCATGTCTGCTGCAAACTCCTTTCTTAGTGCTTTTGATTGCAGTTGAGCCCAAGAAAACATATGCCAGGGACGCCATCAGGAAAACGTGGGCTAACGAAAGCATGGCTGGGGGTTTGGGTTTTGTCCGTCTTTTTTTCATAGGTGTAAATAAAGACACCCAAAGAAATGGCAGTAAACTGCAGCACACAATAGAGGAAGAAAGTCAACGGTATCATGATATCATCCAGCAAGATTACAGGGATACTTACAACAATCTTACCCTGAAAACGCTGATGGGGATGTACTGGATCACAAAGTATTGTCCCGAGGCTAAATACGTCATGAAGACAGACAGTGACATGTTTGTCAACACCGAATACCTCATAGAAAAACTCCTAAAGCCCAAAGGGCAACTAACACAGAAGTACTTCACAGGACTTCACATGTCAGACTTCTCTCCAAACCGAAACAAAGAGAGTAAATGGTACATGCCCCCAGAAGTGTACCCAGGTAGGCGATACCCCACTTTTTGTTCTGGGACTGGATACGTTTTCTCCGGTGATGTGGCCCGAAGGATATACGTGGCATCTCTGACCATACCCAGACTGCATTTAGAAGATGTTTATGTGGGTATGTGTCTAGCTAAACTGAAGATAGAGCCAGCGCCACCACCAAATGAACTGCTGTTCAATCACTGGCGAGTGCCCTACTCTAGCTGTAGGTACAGCAACCTGATCACCTCTCATGGATTTCATCCCAATGAGATCATCCAGTACTGGCAGCACCTGCAGAGCAACAAGCACAATCCCTGCCAAACGACAGGGTAGAAGGTTCAATAAACCGGTTTCGTCTGCTTTGGAGGTTTTATCATCAAGTTGAAAAGACCTGTATAATTTCATGTTCTGCCAAATACAACAGATTAAAGTTCTTGTTCTGAAGGTTCTGGATAACCTTACCTGGGTTTTTTTGATAATTTTTCCACTTGCTGTAATCTTAAAGATCTTCACAAGCCTGACTGTTTAAATGGGTATAAAATAGTTGTGGTTTAAATATTTTTATGATAAATCTTACAGGATTGTAAATAAACAAGACACTGAATGATAATACAGCAACAAAGCAAAGAAAATTCGGCCACTTTTTTTTTTTTTTTGGTCCAATCAACTTAAAAGGAACACAAGTGTAACATTTATCATTCAACAGAGTAAACTGATAAAACAAAATGATGACTGTGGGGTCTTTCAGCAGAACATATATGCTATTAAGATTAAGGTTAATGAATAATATCTTACAGCTAAGCGTAAGTTAAAAATGCACGACTGTAAACCATTTACTCTCAAAATACAAAGTATTGAACATGTAAGTACTCAATGCTGGTTTACTTGCAAATTGCAGTCGGTTACTGATTACAAATTACACAAGAGAAGTTGTAGTTTGTAACGTAATCTACTGGATTACACATTAGGTAAAGTATTCTAACTACTTTGATTAAGTTTAGATTACTTTTGACCTAAGCCCATTTCTATTCTGTGTTATCAAGACATTAAACATTACACTCTGCCAGGGTTTCCCAAACTAGGGATTCGTGACTGAACTGCAGAGGGTTTGTTGCGAGTTGGTGAAAAGCAGTTTATTAACTTGTAAAAATGACAAATTAAACTAATTATCAAAATTAAACTTGAAGGGATGAATTGGGGTGCATCAATAAACTATGAAAAATTTACTGCCACTGTGTGAATATGTAGCCTAATCATGTAAACTATAAAAGAAGTACCTGTAATCTGAATGAGCATTTTAAAACAAAATTATCCAATTACAAGTATTTAATATCTGGAATCCGATTAAGTAATCCAGATTACATGTAATCAATTACTACACAGCATTGTAAATACCACAACCAGCAAAAAAAGAATAGAGATCAAAAAGTTAAAATCAAAGAGACATTCAAGTTAAATGCTATGAAATCTCCAGGACTGAGTGATGATTTAGATTTTAGTCCGTTTATTTTTACTCTACACTTGGTTATTTTTTTGTGCTTTTTTGGAAACATTGCTTAAATCATAAAAAAATGATAGTGAATGTGTAAAACCATGAGGTGGAGACATGCTGTTCACCATCAATGGCTAAACATAACGCCAAAATGAATCTGTGCCAGTCAGGTGCTACAGCGGTCATATGGTATAAGTTGTAGCTCTCAAGTTTAACTCAAGTTTACAAGTTTCTATGAGTTGGAATCTTATAATTATGATATGATGTGAACACACCTACACATGACGGCTAATCATATGTCTCACAAAATGAATAATACTCTCACCTGTGGAAAGCTTGTGTTACGCTCCCTGAAGGAGGCTTACCCCAAACATTGTAGAGTTCTTTAAACTCTGTTGCCATGTGAATTATGGCACTCTTACTAGTTAAAAAAGCCTTAATTATCTAGCTTTTTGGAGCTGGACTATGCTGAAGTCTTCCACCTGGGGAGCACCCTACCATAGGACACTGTTTAGAGCAGGGGTCGGCAACCTGTGGTACGCAGAGGGATAACCACTGGCATGCGAGCAATAGCGAAAACTGCATACTGACGTACATTCTGAGGTAATCAATCCTCAATCACACAGTCTGTTATGTTAAAATGCTAGTGTCAGTCAACAATCACGTCACACAGACAGGCATCCGAGAATGGCTTGATATGAGCTTTTAATGATTATTAAGGGAGTTTGCAAATGTGATACTGATTAACAGTTCATTAAACATTAAGTTAATATTCAGTGACTTATATTGTCTGACTACAACACTATTGCCTTATTTTGCACTATTTCGTCAATGAAAACGATTTCAAACAAAGTAACAGCTGAGCTGCTGTGCATCTCCATTAAAACACAGTGGTGTTTCAATCATGAACGAACTGCATTTGTTGTTAAACTAATCTAGTGAGTCAATGATTCAATTACCCATTCAAAGACAGTCAAGTACTTTGAATGAATCAGCCGTTCAAAAGGAACGATTCAGTGATAAAATCAGTGACTTGCCGCCACCTGCTGGCAGATTTAGTTTAATTTGTAAAGTATCTTTTCTGTTATTTAAATAATTTAATATTTCTATATTCAAAATTTTATATTTAAAACATTAACCTCAACATGAATTTACAAATTTAATTGCACTCATGCACTCATCTGAAAATACAAATACAAGCTACTTGTGTGTTCTTCTGTGCCACCTCTGTAGTACAAATGTATTGCTTAAATACTGATTTGACTGGCAAATTATTCTAATTCTACTTTTTATTCTGTTGTTTTAATTAGAAATGTTAAAAAGATTATAAATGTATTTTTTTATTTGATAAATAAGACTATATACTTTTAATAAAGTTAGAAAAAAATGCCATTACAAAGGTAAAAACAAAATTCCCTGTAAATCACTTTAAGGAGTCAAATATCACCTCATAATGGGAAGGTTAATTTATCACAATTTTTAATTATTGATTAGAAGGTGCTCCTAAATTTTTGACCGTGCTCCTAAAGTTTTTAAATTAGGAGCACAAGCGTAGAGCCCTGTGCTGACCCCGCCCCTCTCTTCCATGGGGTGACGAGCAGTACTGTTTACATTAGCCGCGAAACTGGCTAACTAGCACGTTATTAGGAAAGGCGATTTGTAAAGATTCGTTAAAAAACCCTTATACTCACTTCCTCTGTAGATTAAGCTGGATCACGATTGATTTGCCCGAACAGCCGCATTTAGGCAGATCAGGGATCATTGAATTCCTTTCAAAAAAACTAAAGTAACTTTAATCCTCTGCGTCTTCAGAACTCAGATGTCAGGAGTAAATGACGACTGCTATATTCATTATTACATCCAGCAATAAAATACCTCAATCGCTTAATTGGAGACGTTCTTGTCTTCCCCTGCACCAGAGGCGGACAGCTCTCAGCTCACTCAGGGCAGATTTAAGGTAAGACGGTCTTGTCAATCAACTATCATGGGAGGGGCCTGTACAGAACCAAGTCATTCTGACAAGGCTCTCAGAACAGCCTGATTTGAGAAAGGGGATTTTTGAAAAACCACTGGCTGGATCTTTATCATTATAGGATGGATACGTACACACACTGCCGACACACATTTCAGTTCTAACAGCTTGTAGAAGTGCAGTTCACATCCGATGACCCCTTTAACGAGATTTAAAAACACTGGGTGGATCTTTATCATTATAGGGTGGTTGTGTACACACACTACTAACACACATTTCAGTTCTAACAACTTGTAAAAGTGCAGGTCACATCCGATGACCCCTTTAAATCCCTATCGATCTTTTGTTCTATGCCATTTTCAGTTAATGAACGAATAGTACAGTGCGCCTCCCATCCCAGGGTTTCCCATACATTGATTTATTTGTGGCTCCCGCCACAATATCAAAACTGACTGCCACAAATAGATTTTCCAAAAGGCTTTGAATTCGTTGAATAGAGATGAGCACTGCACATTTCAAAATCGAAACCCAGAGCGGTGTTTTTATATCACTGTATTTCTGAAGGAAACCGACTGTCCTCAGATAATTTTGGATGTCATTTTCATTTCATCTTGAATGTAATGTCTGATAAAGCAGCGTTTGTGAGCAGAGCTCTGCTTTGTGTACAGCGTTACCGGGGACACCTCTATTTCTCCCGCTCTAAGCGCCTCCTGCTGGCAGAGAATGAATTTGCATATAAATGCCGCCACAAATAGAGTGTTAGTCTGTAGGAAACACAGCCGATTGCAATTTATTGGATGCAAAGCTTTGTGCTTTGTTACTTCTGATATGAAAGTCTCAGATTTCAAATTCAGTCCATTTCAATAGGAAATTCAAGCAATAAATACTGTTTTGGTGGTCTTTAGTGTCGTGTGATATTACTGTAGTTTAAACAGAGTTCGCGCCTGTGCGCAGTCAAAGCAGAGCAAAAGGCGTGTGACAGTTTTATTTTTGTTCTGGCGGCTGATGATCCCATGCTCTGCTGCCACACTGGAGCACACTCGCCACCAACTGGACAGGAGTGGGAATTACAATTACAAGTTACAATAGATTATCTTCAATGTAATCTGTCAAAGTGACAATTGGCCTTCAGATTTTTCTTTTAATACTAAATAAATATTCTGTAAGTGATGGAATAATTACACTTAACCTCTGGGTTTACCGTTTACAAGAACAGAGTGTGAATTCCAGTGATAGAAATGTTAAATGACTGACAGCTAAGTTATACCCAGTGATGCAAACTACTTGATACTTTCTCTCAAATATGGCCATTTTGAGAGAGAGGAAGAAAGAACAAGACGGAGATTAGAGTTGTGTGAATTACCTGCATCTGTGTCTCTCTACAAACAATGAATCTAAGTTTAGTTACTTCAAAAACAGCAATTTTACCCTCTCAGTGCGGAGAAATAATGTAGTGATTCAGTATCGATTAATAAGTCACAGGGCCGTGCTGTTGACATGTTACTGTGCTCCTGAATGTTTGTGTTTGCGCAGCACAAATCGCCAATATCTGTGTGCTAGTGATGTTTGTTTTTGTGTGTGTCAATTAAAGCAGCGCATTAATTTACAACGGTGATTAAACTGAACATTTTAATGCCCAATTCACCTCGTCACACACATACAAAGCAGTGTTCAGTAGGGTTACACTGTAAATCTGTTATTTAAAGTCTAATTTAAACATTAAAATAAAGAAACTCCTGAAAAGTTAAAAAAGGTTACAAAAACATGCTTCAGTAACTATTTGCATGATACTCAAATATAGATTTTTATATGAACATTTAAAAATTATGTACTGTATAAATACCGCATGCATTTTAAAAAAAAGGTGGTGGGGGGTGGGGGGTGTATTATTGGCACAGTGGTTAACCAGAAAAATGGCACTTCATGCAAAAGGTTGCAGGTTGCAATTCTCAGGTCTAATGTCCCATTTAGCAGTAACCTTAAAACAAAAATAACTCAAACCAAACCAAATCTAAGTTTGTAAACCACTAGAAGGGGACACAGATTTAAATACCTTTTTTTGGTAAAGAAGTTTTGGCAACAAAGGCCTCAATATACTTCCAGTGAAACTGTAGGACAAATGAATGTGATGTCATTCCAAACTAAAAAATAAAAATAAAAAAAAGTTTCATTGGTTCAATATATAGCACCACCACAAACTTTCCGCAGACTATTAAACCCCTTTAAACTGCCACTTGTCCATCATGATTATGTAATAGCGTTTTTTTCCCTTCATTCACAGGGAAACACAGCAAAATCTCCAGTGTTGAAATCCTAGTGTTAAGGACTTTTAGAGTAAAGTGTTAAAGTTTAGGGGATTAACACTAGCTAATGTAAACAGCACCCTCTGGCCGCTGTAAATACACAGAGAAACTCTTATAACACTCTGTTGAGTGTTATTGGTCACATTCGGGACATTTGCTTGTGTGCGCGGAATATTCTGGAATATTTTTCGCAGACGCCATTTTCTTAGACTCGCGATGCGGAGCATATGAGGACGGAAAACAGAGAAATTAAGTGTTTAATCTAAATCACAATATGTGTTTTGTAATATATCGTTTTATAGCGATATTTATGAGGTGTGTCCGCCTAAACGGGGTTTTTTTTTTAAAGACATTTCTTCCACTCGCGAGGCGGACCAGACGAGGACGTTTCTTTTTAAAAGGGACACGCCGAAAGTTCAGTGTTTTCTCTCATTTATATGCATTTCACAACATCATATTGATTTATAGCGATATTTGTGTGATGTGCACTCCTAAACCTTTTTCTCAGAGAGACATTTTCTTTCACTCATGATGCGGAGAAGACGGGGAAATTGGCCTTCAAGGAAAACAAGGAGCTTCAAGGAGTTAAATTTTTCGCCATTCAAAGTGATTTTGTACCCTCACAAGTCTTGGAATATGGCACATGAGTCACAAACTACTTTAGACACTTTATCATCTTTTTTTTTTTTTTTAAGCATTAACATGTGTTTTGTGTTCAGCAAATGTGAATCGCATAGGTATGGAATTACAATTTTAAGTTAACTGTTCCTTTAATATTGTTACAGATGGTTCATGCTGAGAGACATGGGTAAGACACAATTGCCTATTTTAAGATTATTGATTGTCATGCTTAATTTTTTGACAATTAAACAATAATAATAAAGAGTTTGATCTCCTTCTAAAAATGTTTCTTAAAAAAAACACGCATCAAATGTAAGTTTTTGGTATGCTTGCGTTGTCATTTATTTATGTGCTGTCCCATTTATGTGCATTTATTTTGGTAGGAAGAGTCCAACCATAAGTGAACAGTAAATGTTTTCCACAGATGCCACGTATGACAGTTTCTTCTGTTGATTATTCAAAACATCTATTTGTTGTGTTCCTCAGAAGAAAGAAGGTCCTACAGGTGTGGTACCACATGAGTATAAATAAATGACAGAATTTTCAGTTTTGGGTTAACTATTCTTATATTGTAAGTGATACTTGTCCCTGACATTTCACCTGATAAATGAATATGAAAATCCTTTTTGTTTTGTTTTTTCTCCTATTTTACAGGAGCACTTTTGTGATGTTGCTAGTGGGAGTTGGGTATCTTGCTTGGCTGAAAACTGCAGCGAAACACACCTCGTCTTGCTGAAAACTACTCTTTACAAGGAGGTCCAAACACCATTAGCAGAGACTTTGTTCAGCGAGCATTAACATGCATTCTGCCTGGATGCTAATGAATGGGATGCTGTTGTTTAAGCTGATAAATGTAAGCATTAGAAACCTCATGACATTAAGTGTACATATGGACCATATAAGAATATGTATTTTGTGCCTTTGCACTGATTTGCTTTGACATTATGATGTTTTAATTGTTGTAAGAACATGTTATTTACATGCATTGAAAACATTTTGGCTCAGGGAAAAATATTTATAATGTTTAAATGAATAATTTATAACTGTAAAACTATTGTTTTGTGGGTTTATTTTTTAAATATTTTTACCTGAACATTGGTGCAGTGTTCACCAGTTGAGGGAATTAAATTCACTCTTTAAAATTTGCAGTGTAGGTATGTTTTAATCTGCATTACCATTTTAAAATAAGTATTTACAATATTTACATTAAATCAACATTAAATAAATACATTGGGTGTGAAGGATTAATCACCATAAAGTGTTAAATGTGTATATTTACAAATAATAATTTCTTAACACCCTTGATTATAATTGATTAAAATTAAACACTCTCGATATTTGGTATAATAAACACTTTGTCAGTGTTGTTTTAACACTAGCAAAGATGGACCTGTATGTTCACCCGGAAAGTGATAATTTTAACACCCATGGTGACAAATCTCCCAACATATTTTTGCTGTCAGTCAAGATCAACCAAGATTAAAAAATGAACACAATGGAGAGCTGCTTTATAGTTGAAATTGAGGTTGTAAATATAACTGAAGTTCAGATTTCTGAAATTGAAGGAGTAACACTTTTTTTTTTTTCTTATTTAATACTTAGTGCATTATAAAACAGATAGTTCCGATCCTTGATTCTAATTGGTTGAGCCACATTTGAATAGGGCTGAGACGATAAATCGATGCAGATTCGATTCGTGGATCGATACAGAGAATGCATCGCGATTCCCCTGGAATCAAATCTGAGCTTAGATTTTAACAGCAGATGTAACGATTTGGAAACAAGCAGAGTACGATTGTTTCTAAAGCATGCAGTGTCATCTGCTGTCCAAAACCAAGCTCAGAATCGATTCCAGAGGAATCGCAATGCATTCGGAAAATCTCAGAATCAATGCTGAATCATTCCTCGATTTGCGATGCATTGATTTATTTTCCCAGCCCTACATTTGAAGCCGTTGTAAATGACTCTACAAACATACACTTCTTTTTTTTTCTGCATCTGTGTTGCTCGGCAACCACTTTGTTACAACCACAACCGTTTCTGAGGAACTACATTGTTTGGCAGAAGAATAAATGTTTTTAATAATGGCGTTACATATTTGGGTAACACTTTAGAATAAGGAACACATTCACTATTAACTACAACTATTCCCTCAATAAATTCCTAATTTGCTGCTTATTAATAGTTAGTAAGGTAGTTGTTCAGTTTAGGTATTGGGTAGGATTAGGGATGTAGAATAAGGTCATGTAGAATAAGGCATTAATATGTGCTTAATTACTACTAATAAATGGCTAATATTCTAGTAATATGCATGCTAATAAGGAACTAGTTAAGAGACCTTAAAATAAAGTATTGCCCATATTTGCTTTGTTTTATTTAGTGAACTATATATATATATGGAATAACCATTTTATAAAAGCAATAAGCCCCGTCAAGCCATGGTTTACAGTGAATTTATAACAGATAACGGGGTTTTAGACACTCCGCTTCGTGCCTAACAATGCCCCTTAGCTGTTATAAATTCACTGTAAAGCACAGCTTCTTAGGGCTAAATGCTAGCCTAATATTTACTGTAATTGGTTAGAATGTATATTACATGTCAACTTTAAAATATTGGACAGCATGGTACCCCCGCCCCCCTCTCCCTAGACTCAAAGCTCATGTGGGTTGCCAGATTGAGGACACGCAACAGGAAGTAGTGCAAGTCTCTCTGGGCTTTAAGCCATCTCCACCAACCAAATGCATCTTACTTATCTACATATTAAAAGATCTTTGGTCAAAGCGAAATGCCAAAGTGTCTTAGGTCAGGTAGAATCTGCCAGCTCTGATCCAATTCATTTTCTGGCTTCCCAGGTTGATGGAAAACTACTGACAAAATTGGTATTGGGTGGGGGTCACAGACCAAAACAAAAACAGACATTACGTCCCAGGACAGACATTAAAAATAACTTGCTGTTACACTCTTTTTCAACTTGGGATATTTTCTAAATCTCTGCACACATATAATATTTTTATATGTCTTTAAAACAAAAGAAGAAATAAAAAAAAATACATACATATATATATATATATATATATAAAAAAAACAGTACAGATTGCATCAAATCAGCTTAGATGCAGTATGAAGCACAATATAAATAAACATGACAACTTCAATGAATGCAGCACCGAACTGAAAAGCAGTTTCAAACATCCACATTAACTGCATTTTTCTCAAATTCACCTCGTGTAATTGAGAAAACAGTGTGTCGCACATCATGTTCATCTAAAATGCCACTTCCTCAAGTTTGGGAGGTGTTGAATGTTTAAAAACAATATACAATTGCTCAGGCATTCCAAACTTCTGTTTACCATAGAGCGAAGAACATAAAAAAAAAAACCTTTGAGGGTAGGACACGTCAAGATATTTTTGTTCAGTGCCATGGGCACCTCTCCAAGTTCGTGTTTAAAAGTACTTCTTGTGTATTAAACAAAGTATCTGTACACATGACAGGAGGCAAAAAAAAAAAAAAAAAAAAAAAAAAAAAAAAAAAAAAAAATCGCCTTTAAAAGTTGTCCAATGAATTCTTAGCAATGCATATTACTAATCAAAAATTCAATTGATATATTTACGGTAAGAAATTTAAAAAATATCTTCATGGAACATGATCTTTACTTAATATCCTAATGATTTTTGACAAAAGAAAGAAAAAAAAAAAAAAAAAAAAAAAAAGATCGATAATTGAGCCATACAATGTATTTTTGGCTATTGCTACAAATATACCCAGCGACTTAAGACTGGTTTTGTGGTCCAGGGTCACATATCAGTATTGTCCCTTATAACTGGTAGTATAACATTCCTGTAAGCAAAGCTTAATCGTTATATAGAACTTTTCCATTTTATACGAAGTCGAAAAAACCCTCCCTCATTTTGCTCATCTTGTGAGTGCACATTTCTCAGAACCTTCATGAAATGCTTAACATGCATAACATGGAAACAAACGTGCAAATGTAACATTAACATGACAGTAATTTGAACGTAGCTTTTGTAAAAATATATAGCTAAACAAAAGTGGGAAACGAGTTGATTCACACATCCCTACTTAAGGCTAAACAATATTTGTCATTCACTGATGTTTAACAGGACTAAAAATTTTGCTTTGAGAGAAATTAGACCAACAACGACAATTACAACTTGCACAACCGTGAAACATCTGTTAGAGTACTACGGGACCAAATTGCAATTTTAACAGAGACAAAACAACCCAGTTGGCAACATGTCATACACATCGTGCATAGTCTAACAGTAACCAATTCATTTTCAAATATAGCCAGAAAACCCAAAATTTGCATGCAAAAACAAACATGCTTTTAATGATCCTAAACATAGACTTCATTCAATTTCCAATGAACTGGAATAAATGAGTCCAAAGAATAAACCAGTTTGTTTGCTCCACAAATGGACGGCCTCACTGCTGACTGATCTCTGGCACAGATGTATCAAAAACAAACAGAATGCAATATGAACTCACCGTCACCGACTTCAGCGTCATGCCGTGATAAGTTCCCATTGTGTCAATTTTGAAACCCTCCGTTTCTGTTCCGAAGAAGAAAGTTTCTGAATCATTAACAGTTCTTAAAAACAACATTTTTCCAATAAGGCTCAATTCTATTTTGGGGGACTTCATCATCATAAACAGATGATACACTTAATGATCTCTTCACAGATTCATCAACAACAATTCATCATTGTAAATTGTTATTACAATTTTCTGAATTTATTTTATTCTGAAATGTTACGTCTTTTCTAAAAGCCAAAGATTTAAAAGCAACTAAAGAGGAACTTTTTTTTTTTTTGAATTGTCTGCACAGATATTGCACTACCAATTATTCATCATATTTGCTGCATCAAAGGTCAAAACTAAAACCGATGAAATCCAACTTACCTTCTTTTCCTTTGAATCGCTCCTGATCGTATCTGTTGTAGGCAGCTGGGACTGGCTGTTTGTTTCTTATTGCTGGATCCTATGGGATAAAAAATTGGAGTGCATTAATAAAAAAAAAAAATAATAATAAAATCTAGGTTATCTCCTATGTTAAGAAACAAAATATTTTTATTTTAGTTTGCTTCATTTTTTATTTTAAATTTACTAATAATCTATTTATAGTAATAATGAACTGATCAAAGAGGAAAAGAATTATAACGCTCACATGACGTTGCTGTGCAAAAATCGTTTGCACCACAGAAAACTGTTTTATTAAATCACCCAGCCAAGTAAATAAAATAAGTTATCAATTTCTTGAAAAAATTCTCTGCTCTCAAATTCTGGGGGCGTGTCCACTGTTGGCACTGAAACCACGCCCACTCACAGAAAAGCTGCCACCTCTCTCAACTGTCAAATACAAATAAATTTAAATAAGGAGACCAAGCGGTTTTGTAAATTATCACAACCAGGTAATAATGCGTTACGTGATGAAGGCATAGCTAGCAAGCAAACTGTAGGCTGTAGCAACTAACGGCAATGACAGTAACTCACGATTGAGTGGGCGAACCACCGATGCTAATGTGCTCTATTTATTAGGCGTGTTCAACTTGACGCAGTGTTGCGGCGTATGACAAAGTACCGTGAGAGTGATTTGGAAGCATAAGGAGCCATCTCTATAGCTCTCAGTCTACTTGGATGTCACACACCGATCAATCTGTGCAGCGCCGCTTCAAGTCGAACACACTTAGGTGTTAGGGGATGGGCCATTCTCGGTGGCTCCATTGCGTCGTCGAGACACGATTTCAGACCCGCCCCAAAAGAAATCCTGAAAAACGGTCTAACTCCACAATTCAGTATTACATTCAGTCTTTTGTAACATGTTTTCAGCAATGCATTTCTAACATTTATAATGCGTTTAGAAACAATTCTCCAAACTGCCTTTAAGTGAAATCAAACTGAGAAAGAAAACGTGTGTAATAGTATACTGGATCCGGCAGCTCTTAAAGTGACAGCAGTCCAATATTCCTGCTGTCTGTCATTCATGATAATCAAACAACAAAATAGATCAAATCTCTCACTGCTCTTCACTAAATCACTTTAATAAGAAGGAATATACATTTAATTTACACAGTCAAGACTATGCAGTGGTTTTATACATTTGATTACTTCATACATTGTATGTAGCATTTCTTATTTATTTGTACTGTAGTGTTTTGTCCTATTGCTTGTAATTAGTTTCTTATTTTAATCATTCACTGTTCACTTCAGTGAGCCTAAAGATTTTTTTTTTTTTTTTTAAGGCTAGTATTCATTTGTGATATTGACACTGGTGACAAGAATTATGAAATCTCTATGGTATCAAGAATTTTGATATCATAAAGACCTTATTTAAAGCAAAAATAACTATATTGTGATACCTATTTTTCTGCTGTTGTTTAATCATTGCATCATTCGCAGCTCTTAACATGGTGCTCTCTGCCCTTAGCGAACAAAGCACTTCAAAAAAGTGTGTTTGGCTCTAGATGAAAAAAACAAAACCATATCACAGAAAGATCATTACCATAAACAACCCTGAAGTTTGTTGTGTGAACAGCTCTGTTGCACTGCGCACTTTTGAAATGGTAAAATGGTTCTGCTGTTGTCATTAGGTCTGCTTTTTGAGGACCCCTGGCTTAGATGTAACATTGTGTGTTCGCGGACTTTAATTTGACATTAAATTATGGAAAATTATAAGAATAGAACAGCTAATAATGGTTGTGTTCAAATTTCTGACTGATAGTGTACAAATATGTGGGTGAAGATAACTGACAATAGAATCAGCTTATTATACAGCTGAAAACTTTTCATTAAAAAAACAATGATGCCATTACACTGCCTAACAGAAACAAAAAAAAAGTCCCTCACAGCCAAACAAAACACACACAGTTCATGGGGTTAGTTTCACTGAGTGCTGACAACTCACAGAGACTTTAGTTTTCAATGACTGTTTAAAGAACATGCCGTTTTCTTCAGTCAGAGGAAACTAAAGAGTCCTGAAGGACTTCACTTAACTTGATGCATTCGATCATGTTTAGGAGTTGAAATTTCTGAAGTAATATTAATTTCTGAATTCATAAATACATAAAATATTTTTGGAAAAGTGGCGACAGTTATTAAACTTGGTAACATTGGACATTTTGTAATGCAATATCATACATATGCTTTATAAAACAATCTTGAGATTTTGCACATGTGGCCTTCATGCAGCTCACATTCTGCTGTCATTACAGTTTGTTTGTTTTTTTAACAGTTGGTATAACCACAATTTTTCATATTTTCAAAACTCTTCACACAGTGAGCAAAACAGCAGTCTATGTGGGTTAAACTGTGGATCATTTTAGGGTTGGGCGATGTCTACCAAATTGGCATCGGATGATGTCTACAGTGAAACATCTTGATGGACGATGACAAGGGTTGGGGGGGGGGGGGGGGGGGGGGGGTGCCCAAAGTGTGAATCCGTATGCAGAAATGCACAGAAAACAAACAATGTGTTCTACGGAGCCACTAAAGGGACGTGGTTAGCTGCCTGCTAGCAGCCTGTTACATTACAGTACATGAAAGTTCACTTACCACATACACAGAGTAAGGAGAGATGACTGATAGGACAATGGCGAATGATTTGCAGATACTGAGCACCACTGACAAACATCTAATCTTGTAAAATGTATGGTACTGCTGCTCCGTAGTATAAAGTCTGTGCGATCACGAATCGGTTTCAGTGTCCTGCATATTAGTAGCGGCTCCCTGATGCCCGCAATTTATATACAGTATTACCCAACGATATAATTGTGAGAGAAAGTATTTTATTTTATTATTTTTTTAATCTTCCCATCTTATAGGCTTCACCTTAGGGGTTCCATAGCATGCTTAATTTCCTTCCTGAACACGGAACATTCCTCTCAATCAGACACAAACACAGCCAAACTTTACGTACCCACAGGCAAATTTGCATGTTTATGTACTCTTTTCTAAACTGTTAAACTAGAGTTGGGCAATATGGCCAAAAACAATTCTCAATTTTTGATAAGTTAATATTGATAATTATAACTATAAGTTTCCAATCTTTTTTTTTCTTTCAAGTTTAAAGGCAGATGTTTTGCTCCCAAGTGAAAATTGTACCACACCGTAAACAAAACGAAAATATATATACAAATTAGGAATAATTTTGGACTGTAATGTAAACATGGACAATGTAGCATATACTGCAGTGAATTCAAATCAGTAGAGTACGTCATTCTTGTTTCGTAATGAAATTTTACAGAAGAAAACATTGTAAAATGCTACCTTTTTAGGTCATTGTTTTATGAGTGATAGTGTTTATTGGTTGAAAATCTTTGCTAGTGTTTTGGAAGAATGGCTTGATTTGAGACACGTGTTTTGTTGGTTTAAGGAAAATTTGAAATGTAAATTTAACTGCTGTGAAAAGATGAAATTTGGTTAGGAGCTGTTTGAAGAGTTTTGAAAGGTAAATATCGAGAGATGTGTCCAAGCAACTGTTCAAAAAACAAATACCCCCCACCATCATTTTAATATACAGCTGATAAGGAAACAGAAAGCACAAACATTCACACACTAATAAAGCAGCTCTGTTGTGTACTCACCGCCTGAGTTTGGTTCTGGGTCTGTCTCTGTTCAGGGGCCCGACCTTCCTCCCGCGCCTTCACTGATTGTAGGATGGCAAATATATTTTTGGAGAAATTCTACAAATCAAAAGATCATCATGTTCAGGAGTTCATATTCTTTAAAAACAGCTAACATTTACCTTCTTTTGTGCACAATTGATTTTAAAAAAAGTATAGCAGGGAAGAAAAAGAAAAAAAATAAATCACAAAAATGACTTTTAACCAAGTTACAAGTTTTTAACCAACCATTCAAGATCCAACCATAACAAAATAAGCCGTACAAGACAACAGCTGTTTGATCAATGAAACACCACCACCTGCAGGTCAACTGTTTTATATTTCATAACCACCAAAACAATAGTTGCAACAAGTGTGAAATCCAGATGTACATCATTTTAATTAGGCAATAAGTAGTTTTAAAAATGTTATATTTTTCTAACTATTTATTGCCCAATTAAAATGATGTACATCTGGATTTCACAATTGTTGCAACTATTCTTCTTATTATTATTATTATAAAATTAATTGCATTAGTTTAAATTATTTAACTTAGGCAATAAATAGTTTGCAATGTAAACACATGTAAATGCTTGTTTATTAAAAAAAAAAGAAAACAATGACCTAACTCATGTGTCCAACAACTTAAAATATATTTATTGCCAACAATGTGCATCAGTTGCAAATTTTTGCAAAATTAGAATAATTCACTTTAATTGGATACACAATTTGATTAAATGTGGATTTATTCATTGAAATGCATTATTGCAAAGTAAATTATTGAAGAGACAATAGGTAAGCAAAGTTTAACGTCCATGATGGCATTTATATTTATTGTTTTGAAATATGTTAATGAATGGGGGGGGCCAGGCCAGGACCAGGATGGCAGCTTACCGGAGAAGCTGTAACCGTGCACAATTTAATATACGCTGCCAATGTTTTAACACAACATCGGCGTTGATATCTCAAAACCTTCCGTAACTAAACAGTGTTATACCTTTACTCGAGGGCGCAAGACTAGCGTAAAAACAACTTCAGCATGTGTACCAAGTGAAGTGGAAGCTAAGCAAATGGATAGCTTAGCCGAAGTGTTAAATGAACTGAAATCACTTGGAGCAGAAATTGGAACAAAGTTGAATAATATTGACACTCGACTGACTGATATGGCGAGTTCAATGGCTGCGTTGGAAAGCAAAGTGTCAGATGTAAAACGAGATGTTTCTTCAAACGCAACATGTATCGAAGAGGCTGAAGGCCGCATTCACGTACGGAAGAGTCACTGGAAAAACAGATTTCATCTTTTTTCAACGCTGCAAAAAGCTGAAAAGTTCTACAAGAGCATCTCACAGCCAACGTAGAATCTTCTGTTAAGTGAACTGCGGAGGGAAATTTAGTATATTAAGTTGAATTGCACGGTTACAAGGAACAGACTGTTGTTGAGATCTTGAGCTGAGCTACGCAGGCTAGTTGCTCCTCAAATATTGTGGATCAGCGTCCCTCAGATTTTCAATTAACGGGAGGGGTTGGCATCCCGGTTGAGAATGCCATAGTTGAAATTAGAATGGCCCGTTACACTGAGGCCTCGTTTACACTAGTGCGTTTTCGTTTTAAAACGCATAACTTTTGCTACGGTTACGCCTATCATTTACACTACTCCGGTGTTTGAGGTCGAAACGGAGACTTTTGAAAAAGCTGCAGACCCCGTTTTAGTTTGAAAACTCCGGGGTTGCGTTTCAGTGTAAACGAAGACTTTTGAAAACGATGGCGTGGCTGCTCAAATTCGCTCTGCGTATCCTAGACCACCGTGTAAACAATAACATCATGCTCATTGTTGTACCCATAGATATGTATAGATAAATTCCCCATTCGACCGCTCCAAGCACACAGATGCATCCGCCCTCTAAATAATAGGGAATCTACGTATACATATCTGTGGTTGTACCTGCATGAATGGTCATGTGACATGCATTTTTGGTTGTGTAATGTAAACGGAGATAGTTTCTGAAACGCAGTGGAAACGCCAGTGTAAACAGGATCGTTTTCATTCTAAAACACCATTTTAAAACGAAAACGCACTAGTGTAAATGGGGCCTGAGTGTGCGAGGGGAGGTGTGTTTGTTTACATTTGCACCACTATTATTATTCTATTTTTTATTCTTTGTTGTTTGTTTGTTTTTTCTCTTCTTATTTCCATCTTCTCTTATATACCAAGACAGTAATTCATGGAGAAAACAAAATAAAACTAAAAAGGTAATCTGGATATTAAAATTACAAGTTATAATATACGGGAAATTAGAAAATTGGCCAAACTGAAACAAGTAATGAATAGGGTTTTTAGAATTTTTACAAGAATCACATTTTGCCTTTTTACTCAATTAGTCTGTGCTTTTTATTATTTTCATTTTTAGTTTAGTAAATTTAACTTCTGCTTTAAAAGCATTATTTTTGTTTTTAGATTGCAATGTTACAATGTTACAATGTAATGTGATTTGAACCCTTTTTGCACATAATATATGCTTTCATGCTTACATTCACTTTATTTGTTTAATCCAAATACAAAATACTGAGATATATACCGTATACCACACATCAGCCAAAAAATAGCGAGATATGAATTTTTGCTCATATCGCCCAGCCCTAGGGGGGAGGGATCATTGTATCTCTTTATTTGCGGATTGTGTTATATTTTTTCTGACAAAGTTGTGAAAAACTGTATTCCTAATATGATGAGATTAACTGAAAACAGAATTTTCTGGATATAAAATTAATAATTCCAAGTCAGTATTATTGTTTCTTAATAAGGAAGACAGACATACACCCATAATAAACACCCCATTCATGACAACTACAGATGGTTTTAGTTATTTAGTTGTCAAAATCACTCCCAACCTTAGTAAAATAATCCCAATAAATTATGATCCCCTGATGGACAGAGCAATTGAGGTATTGCAAAAACGGTCAAATTTACTAATATCCATGATGGAACGAATTAACAATAAAAATGTCTATTCTACCCAAATTTTTATACTATTTTCAAACACTCCCATTGCCATTACCAAACGTGTTTTATGATAAACTTAAACTACTTGCCCAATTTATTTGGAATTACCTTTGAAAGGGGAGGGCTTCAGCTTCCCAGTTTTAGATGGGACTATATGGCTGCCCAGCTGACTTTTGCATTAAATTATTTCCGTACAACACCACCTCCAGCTTGAGTAGACATTGAACAATCGAACACCCCAGATTTACCATTAAAAATGTATCTATACTCTTCAGATGTTAAGTCATTGAAACAGAACACAAAAAATCCTTTTCTTAAAAATACATTTTCAATTTGGCATGCTGCACATAAACATATAGGTGATGTGTCCAAAACTGTCCCAATTTACTCCTAATTTGGGGTAATACACAATATATACCAGGTAATAAAGACGGAGGCTTTAAATTACGGAATACAAGAGGCATTCAGAAAATTATAGATTTATATGAAGATGGAGTTTTACTTTCTTTTGATCATTTATGCCAGAAATATTCAATCCCCAAAAACCTTTTTTTAATATTTATAGTTAAACATGTCATCAAAAAAGGAACAGATAAGGTGTATATCCTCTTCATCAAAATTAGAGGGAATAACTCTCAGAAATTTAGAAGGAAGGGGGCATATTTCTATGTATTACAATTTACTGGTGAAATTCAGTACTAAATCAACATTGGATAAATTAAATGCTTGGAAATTTGATATGCATGAAGATATAGATGAGGCAGACTGGAATGATGCATGTCTAAAAGCACAAACAATAAATACAAGGATTAAATTACTTCAATATAAATGGTTAAGGAGAACTCCTGTTAAACTTCATGTCTGTTAACATCCCAGATGCGAGCTCTAAATGTTTAGATGATAAAGGTACGATATATCATTGCCTTTGGGAAAGAGGTTATTAAATGCATGTTGGACATATTTAATGACAAAATTCCTTTGAATGTTAAACTCCGTATTCTTGGAATATATCCACCGGATTTTACTTTGAAGCAGACTAAACTCCTAGTTTTCGGTCTCCTGCAGAGTTATTGCACTGTGCTGGAAGAGTATGGATGCTCCATCCTTGAAAATGTGGAAAAAGGAGATATTGAACTCTATCGGACTGGAGAGACTAACTTCTATTGAAAAGGGCAAGCGGAAAGACTTTGATCAGCTTTGGGAACCATACATGAATATCATGTAAATTGAAATGTAGACTTTCCTTGACATTGTAAACACTGTCTGTGACCAATTTATCTGGGTTTTATTATTTACTTGTTATTTATTTATCTTTTTTAACGTAGAACACAATCTATTTTGTGTTATTGTTTTTTTATTAGTGGTAGTAGTAGTATTTAATTTATGCAAGTGTAAACTGAATATGTAAGTATGGAAGGGGGAGTGCTTGTGCACCGGTTCAGGTGTTTTGTTGTTACTGTACGGTTAGTTGTTGTGGGGTCATGTTAATGAATAAAATGAACAGCCTCTCCTCTTACCTTGCCACTGCTCTGTAAAATCGTCGTCCTCGTCCGCCACACTCTCTCTCGGCTCACAATGTCTCTGGTCACGTCCACTTCAGCATCCACGAAGCTCCTCTGCTTCTGAGTAATGTCATCGTCCAGGTCAGTCTTGATGGTCGAACGCTTCTTAGCCATGATTTTAGCCTTGATAGCAGCGATCTTTTCCACAGACATGGCTTCTGACAGAGACCTAAGATCAGAAGAGTAATCAGCTAAACTCATATCTAGGAGAACTAAACAGTTAAGACATGACAAGCTGTGTGTTAGGCACAATTCCTTCAACATTGATTATATTCACTAAACAACACTGCTTTATTGGATTAACATAACAGTAATTACACAAAAATATCAGAAACACAATATTAAAATGTAATCCATCAAAAAAATTAAACATTGTCATCATTTGCTGTTGTTACAAAATTTTATGCATAATTTTCTTCTGATGAACACAAAAGATGATATTGTGAGGAATGTGGATAACCAGACAGTTCTGGTCCACATTGGCTCTCTTTATTCTTTGTTTCATCCATACAATAGAAGTCAATGGAGAATGAAACTGTTTAGTTCCTAACATTCTTCTAAATATCTTCCACAGAAGAAAGTCAGGCATAACGAACAACTTGCATCACGTCTTCTATGTACTTATTGTACATTGCACATACTTTTTGCTACACAGTGTTAAAATGTTCGATCAGTGAGATGATACCTGATCTGATCCGTCTGCACAATGCTTTCTTTATGACCCTCGAGACGAGCAGCCAGACGCTCCTTATCCAGACGCACACGCTCTTCATCCTGAGAATCGCATGCAGAAATCATGAGAAGTGTCCAAGCACGTTGCTATTCAGCATTTTATTTATTTTTATTATTATGTCTCTTACCTCAACCCGAGGCTTTTTTGCCTCTGAAGACACTTCATCTGCCGCCCTTTTAACTGTTAAAACAATTGCAATTTATTGCAAGGTAATGTGTGATCATTCAATTAGAGGCACTTTTGACTACTTTAAATATTTAAAAAAAATTACATGTCCTATAATAAAGATCTTATTATGGCCTATTATGTTTATTTTAAATACACTCAAATGAAAATAAAGCTCACACACCTTGCGTTGGCCTTTGTAAACCAATCTCAATGGGCGCACTTCTGTCGATACTCGTTGACGATGCTGTAAAATTAGATTAAAATGACAAACAGGTAAATAATTTATGATGTTTTTAGTATTGAGTTTGAACACGGCAATATCACACTTACAGCTTTCTCCATTGAGATAAGACAGCAAGTCTTTTCTGTCGGGTCGTCTTACAACAGGGATGTTCTCTGTCTGTAATCACAAAAACAGACTTACGTTTTTTACTTTCCAACCACCTGTGCACACGAGCTACGTTATAACAGAAAACCATAAAGATAAGGATATTTCCTGTTCATAGACCGCAAACTAAGCTTTAATTAAAACCTGAATATAAAAAGAACTTGCATTACAGCAGACTAGCAGGGAGGGTTTAAACGTGCTTAAATATCATGAAAATAATAAGTAATACACTTTAAAATGTTTGCTGTTAACTGTGCTTTTGTACTTACTGCGGCTCTCCGCACATAGGACGGGTGAGGAAGATGCACATTGTTGAGCAGGAAAAGAATAGAGTCGAGAGTGTAGTACTCTTTAGGCTGTCCCTCTTTTCCAGTTCTGTAATTACATTAAATTGCATGTTAGAAAAACAAACATACACACACTGTTCAAAAGTTTATTCTGAATTTAAATCACAAATTATGCAAAGTTGGATGAAAAAGCAAAAAAAAATTAAATTAAAATCAACCCCTACTGTATACATGTCCAACATATATTTGACAAGAGTTATTTCTGATTAATTGCAACACAAATAAACAACTGAACCTGCAAGCTAATAATTTGGGCCTCTTTTAAAAAGCTACATTTCATCTAAATGTATTACAAAACCTTAAATATGGCACATAAATAATATGAGATCAGGTGGTTTCACAAGAAAACATGGTGTGCATAACAGTTATAGCACCTTGCAAAAAATAAATAAAAAGTATTGTTGTGGTTCCATGGTACAGTAATAATAGTATTATATAACTAACTCTATGATTAACATATGAGTACTATTTACATGTTTCTCCAGTGTACATTAAAGTATATTATGCACAAAAACATACTCTTGAGATCCTACTTTGTGGCAGTGTTTGATGACAAGGTTTTAAACTCTCAAACAGAGCAGATGGTAATGATTCAACACTGTAACAAACGAGAAGTTATTGCGCAGCATCAGTGCAGCCTAAATGTTGTCCATGCAATCAGCTCAGTGGGTTTTAAACAACAGCCAACCTATTAGTTACAAACTCGCGGTGTCTATACGCGTATCTACACTGACTTGCAGATACAGAGCACTTTATCCTGCAGAAGAACAGTTCAACACAACACGAGTTTCTCCACACGAGTCCATCAGTAGCGCATTAGCAGCTAAAGCAGCTCAGCTCAGCTCAAAACAACACGAAGAGCTGAGCTGAGCGGAACGCGCGCGCACTTACCCCCAAATGACATAGTTAGTCTTGACATTTTTAGGCCAGGAGAATTCTCCGAAAATAACTTCATCCCCTTTCGCAACAATTTCCTTTTTCTGGATGTTGTACTGTCGAAGAACACTCAACACGTCCGCCATGATCGCGCCTCCTCATTACGAGTGTTTTATTTAAGACCCAGCAACTTCTCAGCACTGGGCTGCCTCGAACAGCGCCTACCTAAAATTATTGAGTTAAAATGCTTTTTTATCGGATTTGTTGAGCTTCAACCGCAATGGAGACAATAGAAACAGATTAAGTAAAGGGATTATTTATAGGTGGATAAAAGTTAAGTATTAAAAATGATTTAAGACTCGAATGTACAGCTCAGGCATATCTGGGGCAGCTGAATCGAACAGCCTCAAGTACCACTGTGAAGTATAAACTGTGTTTATCACTGTTACACACAAGAGATATAATACACACACACGTATATATATATATATATATATATGTGTGTGTGTGTGTGTGTGTGTGTGTGTGTGTGTGTGTGTGTGTGTAGAGAAATGCATTTTAAATTTCTATTCTAATAAAGACAAAATAGTTTAAACTTAATTTCACATAACTTCCTTTCTTTTTTCATTGTATCACTTGCATTTATGTGATTATGTTTTTTTAATAGGTTTCTAATTATTTTATTATTGTATTCAAATATTTTCAGCCTATCATATTTTCTAAAAATAAAAAAGGATACTATTAGCACTACAAATTATCACTATAACTGCTATTAATAATAAACCCAGTAGGGTGAGATTCACATTCTACATCACACAGATACAGAATTGAGAAGCATCACAAACAAATTACTCTCAAAAGGCTCTTTATTAATTTATAATTAATGTGCTATTAACAGAAAAATATATTGTTTTAGACAGAACCCAATTGGCAAGGGGAAACATCGTGTGTAGTATCAATTTGAACAGCATTTTTGGCTTCAAAGACTAAAATACTTATAGTTTTTATTATTTTGATAGTGTTCATAAATGTAATGAGGTCACCTTATGAAACAAATGTATTGAGCAATATAAACAAAAAGCAAAAATAAACTTTGGTAACTTGCTATCGTGTTAACTATAGGAACAAATTCAATAAAAACATGGCAAATAAATTTCAATTTTGTAACACCCATGAGAGCACAGCCTTTCGTTATTTGTCATATTTATTATCCCATAATTCAAGAGGTTTAGATCTAAATTATCTGTAATATTACACAAATAGGTACATTCAGTATTGTATCTCAAAAGGAACAGGTAGTAACTGTCTACAGAAGTTTAGTGTTTGTTAGTTTGTGCCTACATTTTCCTTATGTAATAATCATCCTAGCAGCGTTAGCAAACTTATAACCTCCATTTGACCCTAAGAGGCACAGAGAGCAAACAAAAATGCAAAAAAGTAACTTTCTACACATATAAAATGAATCTAGAAGCAAGATCCATTAGCAAGCGCTAGAATTCAATCCGTTCATCTCCTTTTCACAATTTTGAAATGCTACGTAGTTCATCAAAAGTGTGCCAAAGAGTAAACTTAAAAATATTCAGGTAAGTCTTAAACAGACTTAAGTGTCAAGCTTCTCTTGAATCAAAATAAACGGTTATTTGCGATCATATATCAAATATCAAGTCACTGGACCACTGAACACTTGAGGTATTTCAACATTAAAACATTATTGAGGAGTCTAGTAATTTAGGCTACATGGGTTTCTGAGGATATCAGATTGCTCGATTTCCATTTCAATGATCTCGCAAATGGATTTTGCTTTATATTTCTCTCTGATTTTTGTGGAAGACCTGTGGAGCACTTTCAGCTTGATGTGTGATATGTTATAGCATCTCATTACACAGAAGAAAACATGAGTGGAGATGTTACATACAATGAGCAAGGCCTCTAAAAATATAGTACATTACTTCCAATGAAGGTCAGAGACACATGAACTTCAGCTATACTCTTCTCAGAAAGGAGCATTATTTCATCGGACCAGGTTAAAAACACACAGTATACTGAATGAATATCAGTAAACATAATCGTCATTTCGTGAATTTGCTCTCGGTGATTTTCACTGCAACTAATCCAGCCTGCTGGATATTCAATTCGATTTGGACTCCATTCCAAACTGCAAAAACATGATTTCCAAATTAAAACGTTGAAACATTTGTTTTGCATGTTGATGCGGGGCACATCCATGTCTCATTGTTCTTTCAGAAAACCGACTGCATGCTACAAAACAGCTTTTAAATGACATCGAGTGCGAAGTTACGAATGACATCAACTGCTTGCGAATCAAAGCCGCAGATGTCCAGCATGCCGCAGTCTTCAGGGTCAGCGACGGACAGGGAATTTGCAATCAATCCACACACAATCAGTTTGGAAAATACACCGCTTTTCTGAAAAAAGAAAACAAAAACAGGACAAAAATGAAGAAAACTATGCTAAAAGTAGTACCTTTAACTGATGTTTAATTTGTTTAACTATTACATGATTCATTTTCATTTTTATTCTTTTCATCAGCAATGACATGATCAAAAGTGACAGTAAAAAAAATGTTACAAAATAATTATTTCAAGTAAATACTGTTCTTTTGAATTTTCTATTCATCAAAGAATCCTGAAAAACATGACAGTTTCCACAAAAATATTAAAGTTGCCATAGAATGCATTGATACAATATTTTAAATTATTCTCTGATATCTACATAGAAGGTGTGTGGCTTAGGTAAGGGCAAAAAATCTCCAGAAATGTGCATTTACAACCCTAGGATTTCTCCCTAGAATGAAATGGTCTGTTGTTGGCTTATTTGGAAGGGTCATGAATAATAATGTTGAGCTCTGCTCTGATTGGCTGTTTCACAGTATGGCTCATTTCAGTAGCTCACACAGCAGGAAGGAAACACAGGGAGGAAAATATATATTTCAATACTTTCTCTCACAGTTATATCGTTGGGTAATTATACTGTATATAAAATGCAGGCATCAGGGAGCCGCTATTAATATGCTGGGCACTGAAACTGCTTTCAAATGCACGATCGCTTTTTACTTTCACTTTCGCTTTCGAGATTCGCGATCGCACAAACTCTGTTTATACTATGAAGCGGCAGTACTTACCACACATTTTACAAGATCAGATGATCTGTAAATCATTCGGCCTCATCCTCAGGCATCTCTCCTTACTCTGTTTATGTGGTAAGTGAAATCTTATGTACTGTAATGTAACAGGCTACCTCTAGCAAGAAGCTAACCATGCCCCTTTAGTGGCTCGCATATTTTATTAGAAAACGTTATTTGCTTTCCGTGCCTTTCTGAATACAGACACCAACCCATCCCTGCACCTCACATCCCCTGCACAGCCTGGAACATAACATTTATTTCCATGATCTGCCATTTTCGCTGTTGCCCTTACTTGTTTCTTCACAAAACCTGCAGAACTTCTGATGGTTCGGGCGGCTGGCCTAGAAAATGGGCGGGTTTATGCAAATGTTAGGGGCGCAACTTAGTGATCCCGACTGTTACATCACAGTCGGTGTTATGTTCTGATTCGCCTATTTTTCAGTGGTCTTTTTTATTCACGAGATTTACATAAGGAGGAGGAAACAACGGTGTTTGAGGCCCACGGTATGCCATTTCCATGTACAGAACTCTTATTATTCAACTATGCCAAAGTAAAGACAGTTTTCCATTCTATGGCACCTTTAAGCAGCACAACTATGTTCAATATTGATAATAATTGATAATATATATATATTTTTTATTCAAAATATTTAAAGCAATTAACACAGCATTAATTTGTTTCCCCTTTTTCCTGGCATCCTTTGGCTGGTGTTGCAGTACTATGAAGCAGGACTATCAGACACGCAAAAAATAACTTCTCTTTCATGGACAAAAACACACAAAATTCTGTCAAAATGCCTGTTTTTGGTGAGTGACCTCGTAAACAATCTTAAATAAAATAAAAAGACCTAAATGACCATAAAGAGTTGGGAAAAATCAGATGTGTGTCAGATTGGTGTCATGTGCATCAGGTTTTAAAGAGACAGTGCTGCTTTTAAAGTGAAACCTGCTGCAGTCTGTGTCATTGAAGGAAATCAAAGAATAAAAGAAAAAAGAAATCACTCACTGCCCTCCTTGCTGATTAATGAATAAAGATGAATCTATATGAGATCTATAGGTTATGCATTTACAATTTATAGTTTATGTGAAGCTTGTTTTAAGTTCGCTATTTTTAAATGTATAATGGCTTACAGTTATACTGTAATGTTGAATGGCTAAAATTAATGGCTAAAATTAAGGGAGAAATGCATTCAATAGAGATATCAGTAGCTGTATTGTATCAGTAATAATTATTCATAATAATTCATTATTAACAATAATTCATTAATAATTGGCTATTTTGTAAAAAGATGCCATTAAACACATATTTCAAATATTCCATCTAATGTTGTTTCTACATTAATTTGGAGATTTAATGTGAAATTATGACAGTATACTATGTTAATATTATGTGATTAATTGCAATTAATTACATAAAAATGTGTGATTAGATTTTTTAATCGATTGACAGCACTAATAATAATCAGAAATATTTTTCGAGCAGCAAATCAGCATATTAGAATGATTTCTGAAGGATCATGTGACTCTGAAGACTGTTGTAATGATGCTGAAAATTCAGCTTTGATCACAGGAATAAATTATATTTTGAAATGTATTAAAAAGCAAACCAGTTATTTTAAACTGCAATAATATTTCACAATATTTCAGTTTTTAACTGTATTTTTTGCAAATAAATGCAGCCTTGGTGAGCATGAGAGACTTTATTCAAATACATTAAAAAAAATCTTACTAACCCCAAACATTTGAGCATATATTTGATCAAATTTATCTAATAAATGAAAATAAATTAAATACTTTAAAAGTTACAGGAGTTTTGGTTTCCCTTTCAGGTTGCACTCACTTGTCTATACGTCTTCAGTGTGTCTGCTGGATTTTCCCTTCCGAACGTTTGATTATTAGTGAAAATGATGAAGATGTCCACAGATTTATCATTCTCTGAGGCCCAGGTTATGGGTAAGGCACAGTCTGTGCTGCCACCAGGAGTCTAGAGAGAAGTCACATATGAACTATTATGACAACAGATAAACTAGATCGAATCATTCACAAAGGGGTTTGATGATTGATTTTTTATTGTTTGATTACTTTTAGGATTCTGCTATTATGTTGTGGTCTTGCAGCATTAACAGCAAGCAAGATTTCTCTACATTTTCAGAAGAAAATTTACATCACAAGCATTGTCTTACCTGGATGAGCTGTGCTGCTACCTGCATAAATGTCATATCAGAAGAGACAGCGCAGGGACGAACGCTTCCTTCAGAGTAAACCACAATCTGTGTGTCTGGCTCCGTCTGTGCCATCACCTGCCAATAAAATAAAGACAATCACTAAACATCTTCCTAAATTCACTTTGAAAATTAATTTGAGGGCCAAGGCTTCACTTTTTTTTTTTTCTTTTATCTCATCTGGGGGTTTTTTTTCCTTTAAAAAATGTAGGAGCTACCAGAAAACAAAACGAAAAGATAAAGATGTAGCACACAAGTGACTACGTTCATGTAAAAGGTCTTAAAAAATAAAACACTCAAATGTGTCACAAAGGTCACAAAATTAGATTTTTTTTAATAGGTAAACTTTTCCTTTAGAGACCCCATGATATAGTGCACATTCACCTTTCCTGTGTTGACCGATTGCCAACTAAAACAACCCTATAAAGCCTACTGTATCATAGGAATCATATGATTAGCAAATATGTAAGGCTCTAAATTATCAGCATGATGTTTTACTTATTGAACAACCTGTTGTGCACAATCTCCTACATCCCTTCTGTCATCTGACTAATAGTTTATACCTTTTTACCAAAAAATTAAATATGTTTTGCTGTGAAATCTTTACTGATTTTCATAAACTAAACATTAGAACCACTCAGGTTTACTTGATTAGCCATTATTTTAAAAAACAAATTGTTAAAAATGTATCAAATATGATCCATCAGGTTTTTGAGAAACATTTATTTGTGCATCATTGTATTGCAATGATTTATGCTGTACGTTTTGCCCCCACAATATAGAGTTTTGATCATAAAACTAGAAAATTGGGGGATATAGAGTGCCACCTGGTTTTTATATATATTTTATGCAACTAATTTACTATAAAGACTATATTGAGATTGATTTACATTACAAACTATCAGAAATTCATCTCATTTTAAATATCAGCAAATGCACCAAATTTTCCTCAAGTTGGGCCACTAAATAAAAATCGAGGTGTTTTTCAAAACTCTCACTATGAGCTATAATATGAGCTATAAAAGCCTGGTCTATCAAATACGATATTTAACAAACAAACAATAAAGAAAACAAACACGTGCAAACTTTTTCAGATTTCTGTTTAGTCTAAATGTTCTTGTAAAAAAAAAAACCTAAAAACAAAATGTAAAACAACTTCCATTTCAAAAATAATAATTTAAAAAAAGATTCTTCTGACTATATGTTATTTATTTATTTATTTATATGTTATGCTTTAAAGGGTCAGAGGTGTATATCAGCTACATTTTTTAAGACATGAACTAGCATGCAGACAGCATTAAAGCTAACACAAATCAACCAAAAGTCTTCATCTCATGGGGTTTGTACATTTTTGGTTGGTTATAATCAACATTTCACTTTTCTTAAAGTGTCTGAAAAGTCTTTACATGAGTCGCATTCGGAGAGGACATTCATCGATGTTGACAGGACCAGAGTGTCCCATCAGGAAAGAAATATGTGAGGAATGTGAAATATGTGCGGGGCGGACCCCGACAGCCACACACACTTCCTCCAAGGACAAAATATTAGCTTCAGATTTGACTTCAGTCTCTTCACAGACTTCATTGTTCTGCACAACAGTATTGGAGTAAGTTTGCAGTGGTGCGTCTTACCAAACACATGGCCGCTGCCACTGCCACAGTGCTGATGGAGCTGCCGTGAGTCACGCTGCTCAGAGAAGAACTTACATCCACTGCCACCAGAAAGCGCTTGCCTGTGGCCTCCACAGTCTGCAGACACAAAGAGTCGCAGCTTAACATCACAATATGACTTCTGCAGTCAATGGAGAACAATGTGTTCTATAGCTTATTTCACGACGGCACTCACGGAAATACTTTTGCTGAAGGCGCAGTCCAGGGCTTGAACAATGTCACTGTCCGGATCCCATTTCAGTTTGCTACGCTTCCCATGACCTCTCTTATAGTTTTCAGATGCCACAAGAATGTTGAACGGGTGTGTTTTTGCCTGAAGTAGTTGATTTGAAAGTCAAAATGTATATTCAAATATTTAGATTTAACAACAACAACAATAACATTTCAATTTGTTTTTAAATTTTCTATACAATTTTAAATTTCACTTAAAATTTACAAATGCCACAAAATTTGAAAAAAAAAAAGACATTTTACTTAATATTAATGTTATTACTACTATAAAATAACAAACCAAGCATTATTTATCTTAAATATATATAAATATAACACTTAGCACACAGCAAGCCATTTTAAAACATTTTTCGGTTTGTGTGTGTATACATACTACATACTACATATATATATATATATATATATATATATATATATATATATATATATATATATATATATATATATATATATATATATATATATATATATATATATATATATTTTTTTTTTTTTTTCCCCTAAATATTTGGCCATTTTAAATTTTATTCATTAAAATGTATGAATGCCATTAAATTAGAAAACATTTTATTTGTATTATTACCACTACAAGACAACAAACCGAACATCATTTATCTTATATAAATATAGCACTTATCTGGAAACCATTACAAAAAAGTTTTTAGGTTTGCAATTATAAAACAATACACATTTGTATTCAAGTATTTGGACATTTTAAATTTTACTTAATGTATGAACGCCATTAAAATAGAAAACATTTTGTTTAATATTATTATTACTACTACTACAAAATAACAAATCAAGTATAATTTATATTAAAGAAATGTAACACTTTCCCAGCTTTTTAAGTTTTTAGGTTTGTAACTATAAAACATTAAATATTTCTATATTCAAGCATATGGACATTCTAAATGTAATGTATGAATGCCACTAAATTAGAAAACATTTTCAAAATAACAAAAACAAGTATTGTTTACCTCAAAAAAAAAGAAAAAAAAGAAATGTACATATATAATTAGATTTATAATTATAATGCAGTAAATATAATGTTGATAGGTAATGTGATTCTCTATTCAGGCACATGTGTGAACCTGAGGAGAACTGACTTCATATATCCACTAAAAATTGATTGAAAAGCTGATTAAAGTTCTGATAAAAGCTTGTGTCAATCGTTTGAAGACACCATTTGTTATCTAATGCAATAACATTCATGTATTTAAGTATCCAAATGCTATTTATAAAACTAATAATAACATGTAACAGAAATAGAATAAATAAGAAGAGTTCAGAATAACTGAAGCAAGAAGCATTGATGGATGCTACCGTTGTCTTACAATGATGTTGTTGTAACCCGACCTTTTTCAGAGCCGTCTCATTCTGAATCCTCTCACAAACAGCTGCAACATCCCCACTTCCTGCTGCCAGAACCTTGTTTGCTGTCAGCCTCCCCAAATGCTTCAATAAAACAGCAATGGGCATCTCTTTCAGCAATGCTTTCCATACCTAAAAAAGGACAAAAATCAAGAAATGCTTTCGGCCTCTAGGAACAAAGAAGCAATGCTTCATACTGATTTTATTACAACAGCAGTATATAACAGCATCTACTGAAAATACGTGATCAAATAAATATATAACTGTTTATTCAAGTTAAATGTGGTTCAGACCTCTTTGGACTTGAGGTGGTTGGTCAGGATCTGCTCTTTCTCCAGCCTCTGCTCCTGGATGAGATGAATGAGCTCCTGTTCATCGGTGCAGTGCTTGGCTTTCTCCACAGCCTCCAGATACGCAAAAACCTTCTGCACATCCTCGGAGTTCTCTTTGTCACCATACGCTTCCTGAACCCCTTTCCAGCCTTTCGTGATGTATTTACAAACAACTGCGACAGCTGGAAAGAACAAGAACACATGCTCAGCTTTCATCATCTGACTTCTGACACAATCTCTGCGAGGTTTACGATAAAGCATTTAGTTCTCAATACAGAAGAACTGTTTTGGCTGCTGATGTAATAATAAAAGCTGATAAAGGCTGTCGTTTAAACTGATTACAGTTCTTTGCATAATGCTAACAAACAATATTCCTTGGCGAGATAATTTTGTCATCTGATTACATGATATGCAGGAAATTACCCATTGCATTTTTATTTTTTTATTCATAATTTTTAAATAAAGAATAATGATGATGTAGTTTTTTTTATTTGCATAATACTAAAGAACAATTTTGATAATAAATATTAATAAGAGGGCTCAGAATTTATTTAAAAAAAAAATCTAATTACATGGTATGCTGAAAATACATGATATGCTGAAAAACAAAATACATTTAGATGTATTTATTAATTATATATACAATATTTTTTTTTTTTTTTTTTTGATAATTCTACTATTTACATATTTATTCCATTTGTGTTATGGCAGTCAAAATCATTAAATGGTCATTACAAAAGTGCCTTTAGAAGTCAACATATGGGTTATATTTCAATAATAAAGATAAGCCTATGGCAGGTTACCATCCACAGTCAGCAAACACTCACTGTCATTGGTCGGCTTCATGTGGGACAGCCTGAGGAGGTCCTGGTGGGACCAGCCCGCTCTGTGCTTGCATTTGGTCACGGTCTGCGCCAGGCTCATCCCATCCTGGCTGTTGTACCAGTCCGCCACGGCCCTCCGCAGAGCCCGGCCCCACATCCCAGAGCCCTGCCTCAGCTCTTTCTTATACTGCACAAATGTGAAGAGCTGCGCGGGCGTCCGACACAGGTCCTTCAGCGCCCGTAAGGCGACCTGCCTGGTCTTGCAGTCGGCGTGCTGCGAGCAGACAGCCAGGGAGAAGAGGCTGGGGTTGGCACGGACAGCGCGGCCCTCCAGATTGGAGCGTCTGACCTCCTCCACCACCTCACAGCCCTGTCCCCCCTCGATGAGCTGCATCAGGGACAGAGCGCTCTCTATGCCCAGAGCACACTCTCTGGTGCTGTAGGTGGCGCTCTCAGAGCCGTAGCAGAGGAAGCGGCGCAGACTTACAGCTGCGGTCACCGATCTGCCCGATGAGTTCAGCACCTGTTCATTAACAACCGACAGCTGCTCTGGAAGAGATGCTGGATCCATATTTAACCGTCCTTCAGTCCTACAGACAGACCACAACGGTCAACATTACACTCTGAGCACAGGACATCAACACTGTTAGTAGACATGCATGCATTTTGTTTTGTGCAAACATATAAGACTGTAAAAATAAATAACCCCATTAAAAACATCATATATATATATATACACATATGACATAAATATTAAATAAAATATATTTATGTATAATAAATATATAAAATAATTTATCTTTAAATATTTACTAATGTATAGTTATATAGTGTACTTATATAGTGTGTGTGTGTGTGTGTATATATATATACACACACACACATACACAAATATATATACATATATAACATAAATATTAAATGTAAAATACGTATATTTATATACAATAACATGATATATAAATAAATATTAAGTTAAAAATTTTAATGGAAATAAAAAGTTTTACTTTAAATATCTATGTATGCGTGTATGTAGAAATTAATTTATACATACGATATTTACTAATATTTACTTAGATATGCATAGTTTAATACACACATATCATAAATATTAAATATAATATTTAAAATATGTATATTTATATACAATAATATATTATATAATAAAGAAATATAAAGATTAAATAAATATTACATTTTAATATTTACGTGTGCATGTGTATAACATAAAAAATACATATGATAAATAACTTAAAATTCAAAAATAATATATAGAAATTTATATCTTTAAATATAAAATTGTAAAATAAATATACAAAATAAATAAATATCTACCTTGAAATATTTACTTATGTATAAACACAGGTGTTACACGTGTTGAGGTTATACACACACACACACCATGGTATGACATACAATCACGTTTGTACTTGTTCTGTACCAAGTGCTAAATTGACAATAATAAATGCTATAATAATAATAATGACACGACTTTTAAGTGCAACTTGCAGTACTGCAACTCTAAGTACACTTCATTGTAGCTTTTAAAATTTAAAAAAGCTGTATATATGTTTGCATATGACTCAGCTCTTCAAAGCCTGTCAGACTGAGCGCATCATTTTGTTTTGTCAGCTTTATGAGGCTCAGATCACTAGCGCTTTTAATCCTGTTAGCCAGTTAGCCACAGCGAACAAAACCTCCTCAAAATACACGCATCCAACCAATAAAGTTCACACCGAACTGTTCCATCACAGCCATACTACATCACTGATCAACAACATCGAGACCACAACCTTTAAATCACACACACACACAAACATGATGAAGCAGGGAGGGGTGGATGGAGATCAGCTAGCCTGATGCTAACACACATCACTCTCTGACCGCTCAATAAACTCTCTCGCTGCATGGAGAAGTACATCAAAACGCAGCTGGAATACTTTTAAAATAAGTCCAAAAGCTCTCTACCTGCTGTCGTCCTCCGCTAAAGTCTCTAGATCTTCCCGAGAGTCACAGCTCCTCCCTAAAATATCCGACTGAGGGAAGATGAGAGCAGCGAAGATTCCCGACTGAGCTCGACACAATGGCCGCGTCTCAAAACCTAGTGACACTCCTAACTAGACATCGATCCTCAACTCCATAGTGAGGACCGGAGCTTTCCGAGTTAAAAGAATCATGCGATATCATACGCACAACAGGTTTTGAGACACAACCCCCAAAAATGTCCCAACCAGCCGTAGGAAAATAAACACACAAAATACACGCACACACACAAATATATATATATATATATATATATATATATATATATATATATATATATATATATATATATATATATATACAGAGCTGGGTAGTGACTGATTTAATGTAATCTGGATTACATAACCAGATTCCAAAAATTAAGTAGCCTACTTGTAATTAGAGTAAGTTACATTTTAAAATACTCTTAATCGGACTACAGTTACTTTTTTTATTGATTTTATTATTACATATTATTAACACAATAGCAATAAATTATTCATCATTTATTGATTCTCTCTAATTCCTCTTTTTTATCTTTTAAATTTTCCTTTCTAAAATAGTCTACACTGTAAAAAAAAAAAAATATATATATATATATATATATATATATATATATATATATAAGCATTAATGGAAATAATAGTTAAAGAACATTTAAAAAAAAAAAAAAAAAACAAGGTCAATGACTGAAAAAGCAGCTGCCAAACAAAAACTGTAAAATTAAAATTCCTATTTTTTCATAATTGTTTTTTTTTTTTTTAAACTGTTGTTTCACTGGTATTGGATTATCATTGCGAAACATTATGTGAATTTTTTTTTTTTTTTTTTTGCAGGTAATCATCAGCACACATGCAGAAACTAATAATTACCACTGCATCAGCAACTCCACAGTTAGTGCCTTTGAATAAATCATCATGCAGCATAACATCAATGTGTCTTGGTCTTCTCCTGGACTTCAGCACAATGGTGACCCACAAAACACAGACAACACAAACCCTTTAAATCCCAACAGAACATTAAACACTAACAGATCTCTCTAGATCTCAGCATCTTCACTTATTACAAACCAGTCTGACTTTATTTCTTTCATACAAAACTTCTAACAGAGGTTTAGATGTTAATGTTTTATTGAAACTAATAATGTTTGAAGTGACCGTTGTGGAAATAAGCGTTTGCGTTAGTTGGGCTTCTGACCCTTGACTTTTTAGCAATACTTTTTTTCTGTGTGCTTCGAACGCACGTTTGTCATCCTGCGAGAAAAACTCTGATCAGATGGAGTTGTTTACGTACTGATAGTGATCTTGTCATCAACCCTATTCACTGACCTCATCAGAGATGTCCAAGCATGTTAAATTTATTAATTTCATTTTACTGCTTGAAATGTGGCCCTGCTTTGATATTTTGAAGGTTTTTAAGTCATTTTGAAAAAAAAAATTATGCAAGAGCATGCGTCACAGACATCAAGAATCTGCATATGAACCTCAACAATGGTGACAATGGACAAAATATTCAGATCAGCTCTGATCATCACAAAACAAGCTTTTTGTTGATTGTCACCATTGTTGAGACTCATGTGCTGATTCTTGATGTCTGTGTGAGTCAAAAAGCCTCCATTCAAGACAATTTCTATATAATGATAAAAAAGTGAATTCTTTACTGTCGTAGCATTGAAAAACTACTGTAAAAAAAAAAGCAACATTAAAAGCTAACATATTCAGAGACAATACTCATAATATGATCACGATACAAAGACTAACTCATCAACACAGTAACCAGGTTTATTTGATCAGACTTTCCGCTAGCAATTTTTGCTATAACAAATGCGCTTTAAAAACACAGTTATAGCAGCCAGAGAAAAGCTAATATTATAAAGTCAACTAAAGCAAACGCTTATCTCCACCGCAGTGACTTCAAACTCTATTATTTTCAATAAAACATTAACATCTAAACCTCTGTTAATTCTCAATAAGAAGTTTTGTATGAAAGAAATAAAGTCAGACTGGTTTGTAATGAGTGAAGATGCTGAGATCTAGAGAGATCTGTTACTGTTCAATGTTCTGTTACTGCCAGTCATGTGACGTTTAATTCATTAATTAGTTCATTTTACAGTGAAGGTGTTTGATTGTAATCATTTAGGAAATGGCTGTAAATTAACAGTGTTGTCAGCTTGTTTAAATAAGATTTTACTTTAATTATTTTTGTAATTTTACATGCATTTGATTGTAATTTAAGAACACAGAAAACATACTGTATAAAAATACAGTCATTTTTCTGTATAAAAAATGTGAATTACTGTAATTTGTCAGTAATGTCATAATACTGAAAATAACAGCCAATTCAGACATAATTTCAGAGTTTTTTTTTTTTTTTTTTACTGCAATTCAAAATAAAAGAAAACAAATAACAGTTATTTTTAGTAAATTTACAATTTTTTTTCTTCTTCCTTTTTTTTTTTTTTTACAGTTATATACACTCAGAAAGTCCAGTTTTGTGGACATTCACACATAGACATCTGAACGTCTTTGACCTGATATATTTACTTTAAAGAGGTGATCAATCAGCAGTTCTGTAAAAGACAATATCTCCCTTTGTATTGAACTTTGAGCATCGTAACTTTGCAGATGTTGTTTTTGCTCAAACAGCAACATTACACACTAACTAAAGGTAAAAAATTTTAAATCATAATCAATGACCCCCTTAAGTACCCCTGAGATTATAAATGTTTTAATAATTAAGTATTGCATTTGCATGTCCACGGTTCTCTGACATTGGTTAATGGTTATGTGGCGTGCAGGTAAACATAAAATATTTCTTCTTTTTTAGTAAGTGAATTATTTTGATTGTTATTTTAAAATGATTTATTTTAATTTTACGTTTTTATCATTTATTATTATAACACGTCATGGGTAAAAAGTGTTTGTTAGGGTTAGGTTTGTGATGGTACCACCTCCGCCTCGTTTAGAGCCAAGAAAAACCCTGTAATCTGATTATTTTAGAGACTTTTATGTTAAAACTGCATTTTATTATTATACCTTTTATTTGTGACATTTTATTAAAAGTTGAAACTTAGGAAGCTGGTCTCATTAGATGTTTTTAAAGTGATTTTAAATGAGTTGGAGACAGAAACATCTGTTTATAAATGCTTTGTCTGATTTAGTTATGTATTGATTCCCTTTATTATTATTTGTTATTTTATTTTGTTTGTTTGTGTGTTATGGATGGATGATATTCATCTTTGTTAGAGATTTTTAATCTCAGTGTGATAATAATAGCAATAATAATAATAAAAAAGAAAAAGCAACATTCTTGCACTATCAAGCAAAGAATTACTCCAAGGGGAATTTTTTTTTTTTTTTTTTTTTTTGAATTCTTTAGTAGATAAGATTAATTGGGAAAAAAGTGTGGCTCTTACCTTATAAATTCTGTGTCCCCAACAAAGTAAAAGATTTTGCATAATATATACCCCACTAATGAGATTACATCCAAATTTGGTAATCCTCATTTGAATTGTAATTTCTGTAATTTCAGTATTGAGTCTATTGATCATCTTTTTTTTCTTTTCTTTTTTTTTTTTAAATGCCCCCTTGTTAAGGAATTTTGGTCTGACGTGTCAAAATTCTTTCCTTCCTTTCCTTTCCGTGTGATATATTTTGTTATTTTTCTCATTGTAAACATAACATAGAATATATAGGAAATGTATTTATTTTATTGGAAAAATATTTTATTGATAAATGTAAATTTTCTTCAACATTCCCAAAATTACATCATTTTCTTTGTGACTTCAACTACCTAATTACAACACACAAAAAAATTAACACCAAAAAAAGTGTCAAATTTGTGAAACTGTAAAATCTGCTGAATGTTACGTAATTTTGTACTTCTTTGTTTTATTTATTTATTCTTATTTTTTATTTTATTTTATTGCCTTCCGATATTATTTCTGTATTCATAATGTCATCCAATGTTGTATTAATTTGCAATAAATAAATACTAACGTTACCTATTTATTTCTCTGATGAAAATAGTTTTTTTTTTTTTTTTTTTACAAGAAACGAATATTGCAATGTGAAAGACATTTCATTTCAGAAAATTTCAGAAAAAAAAGAAAAAAAAAAGAGAAAGACAATTTACTGAAGTTAAGCTGTAGTGCATTAACAAAAGCGACTGCTTCGATTGGACCCTGTCTTCGGTAGAGGGCGCTATACTGCAGCTTTTCTGTCTATTTACATTAAAAACGGAGTTACGCAAGGTGACCAGACGTATTTACTGAGCAGACAAACTCTCTCATACTTATTTTATACTATTATTAATTAAGAGACCATCCCATTTTATATCGCTGCTTTCCAGATGTTAAGTCTACTTATATAGACATAGCAGAAACTTAAATGCGTGCTGGAAAATGACAAAATAATCCACTGGTAATATACACAAAGATAACCAACGAGCTAAAATGAGTGGAGGGGCTAATGCTAATGAATAATAGTCCTGGTATAAGGTAAAAAACAAAAAAACACTGGACTACACACAAGAGACGACACTCGTGAGTCGTGAATATTAATTAGGTTGGACTGACGTTGCTTAGTAACCTTCCTTGAGTATCCACTCACGTACCCTAATTAATATTCATGACCAAGACCGCAGCATAGTAGGATTCTTAATTATTTATTATTATTACTTATTATTATTATTATTATTATTATTATTATTATTATTATTATTATGTCTTACTTATTACTTACTCTTCTTACATTTGAAACTGTAAGATTTTTAATTCCTTGTCGAATTATATACAATTAAGAACGTCACCGTCCAAATCCACACGGATCAGAGCTTCCTCCCTGACACACAAATGGAAAGGCATTAATGTTTGCCTACAAAACCACCACTGGCTCTGCACCCCTTTACCTAAATTCATTACTTCAGTTTGAGTGGCCAAAGACGCAGTGATCACAGCTGAAGAACTGCAGAAAACAGTTGAGTCTCGGGGTCAGAAAGCCTAAAAAAGAGTTGTTCAGGAGGGTTTCAAGAAAAATTCTAGAAAAGAAAACACTTTCTTCCAAAAAAAAACTCCAGCATATTCATCTGCTAGACACGACTGGAACTTCAAATGGCACTGGCTTCTATGGTCAGATGGAAATGAGCTTTTAGCAGCAAACACTCAAGATGGGTTTGGTGCACATAAAAAAGTATCCCATGTGTACCATGAAATACACTGCTGTATCCTGGGCCTTTTCTAGTCATTTACATATATATATATATATATATATATATATATATATATATATATATATAATGAGCATAAAATTAGCATTTTTATCAGGCTCCTATGTTTAGGTTCAGGAATTTTACTCTAATGGCAATGTATAGGTCCTTTTCTATGCAATTAAAGTGAAATAACTGAACATAAATATAGCAGAGTGAGTAAAAATGCTCATTTTAGAAGAAAATTTCAGATGGCCCTTAGAGGCTTTTGCATCTGAACTCTTCATATATATATATATATATATATATATATATATATATATATATATATATATATATATATATATATAATACATGTTTAGATATTATCAATGGCTACTTTTTTTTTTTTTTGCCTTTATCTGTTTTTTTGTTTAATTGTTTTGTTGTGGCTGTTGTTTGAAACTTTGATTTAAAGTGTCAGTTATTGCATTATAAAACCCTTTGTTACAGCAAACTACATATAAAAGCCTGATCAGTGGCATAAAAGTAATCAGAATGCAGCTACGTATTCCTTTGTTACTCATTGATGCGTGAACTTCCCCTTTAAATAAGAGACACTCTGCCCTCTGTGTGTATAACGCTGCTCTCTTTCAGCGCTGTTAGAAGTGAATTAATTTATTCAGCATTTCGACTCTTCCCTAATGATGCGTTGAATTCGACAAAGCGGTTTAATAAAGGTGAATTAGCGAATTTTACTATACCAATATTTTTTAATGGGCTGTTAAAGTTTTACATGGGAATATTTAATATTTATATTACACGACATGCTGATCCTTTAATGTAGCTTCATGGTTGCATGATTTAATGCTGTTGAGCGCTCCAAATGCAAACTTTGCATGCAACAATCAGGCAGCAACTGACAGCGCTCTGATCCAATGGCATTACAGGCATCATCAGATTGACAGTATTCTAGCCCAATGATGTTGGTGGGGGATCTAGTGGGGGCGGCTATAATATTTCAGGGTGACCGTGTCACTCTTGATCACAACACCGCTACAATGTAGTGCCAGCTCGTGCGCTCGTGCGCTCGTGGGCGCCCCCTCCAGCTGGTGGCGCTCTAAGCTTGCCTATTCCCTAGAAACGGCACTGGCTGTATCTTTAATGTTGTGGGCCTATTTTTCTGCCAGAGATCCTGGATATCTTGTTGGCATCATGGCATCAAGGATTCTACCAAATACCAACAGATAAAAAAATAAAAACTGACTGTCCATGCTAGAATTCTTACAATGGGCTGTGGTTGGATCCTCCATGGGTCACTGAGCACAAAACCAAGCTTCTGCTGGCCGTCCCAGTCCTCTGACCTGAACCCTGTAGAAAATGAGTGGTGAACTGAAAAGAAGAAGAAGCAGCAACATGGAGCTGTGAATCTAAAGGGTCTGGAGTGATTCTGGATGAAGGAATGGTCTCTGATCTCTTGTCAGGTGTTCTCTAACCTCATCAGGCATTATAGGAGAATATTTAGAGCTGTTAAACTGGCAAATGGAGGTTTCAAAAAGTATTGAATAAAAGGGTGCCGTTAATTGTGGCCAATGTGTATTAGAGAAAAACATTTATTTCATAATGATATTTCCCCCCATTTTAAATTCTTATTCTCCAATGAAAGGCTACATTTTTGTGAACTTTTAAAATAAAAGATATATATACATTATTGCTCTTTTGTTGATTTTGATTGCTTCTATTGTCCTCATCTATAAGTCGCTTTGGATATAAGCGTTTTCTAAATAACTAAATGTAAATGTAAAAAGTGTAATAAATAAATAAATATTGAAATAATTCATATGCATTTTTATTCATTTCTCCTTTTTTTTCTTTTTGAATAATACTTATAAAAACCAAACAATTAAACCAACGTTTCATGTGCAGGTGTCGTTCTTCCGCCGCTTTACATCTACTGTGTGACTTTAAATGGACATTGACGCAATCCAATCAAACAACGAATAAGAAACGCCGAGTCGCAAGCCCCGCCCCCTCCGACTTCCTTCTGCTTTCCGTTCTGCCGGGCTGCAGTTCTCTGGGCAGCACACAGTCTCGCGGAGCGGAGCGCCACCCAGCTTCCCGTCTTTAAACTCCTGTCTCCGTTCACCTCTGCATTCGGACGCGCATCCTTCATCCAGCTGCAGCAGCTCGAGCGTCTCAGTGGCAGGAACCGTGGGCTTTATAGGGCAATGATCTCACTGGAGCTTAAATTTAATTTATTTACGAGTGACCTTTCACATTACCTCAAAAACCAAGTTAAGGTCGGGCTCTTCGGCTCTGGGGTGGGACTCTCAGTGGTGCTCGGATTCAGCGCCGCTTATGCCTGCTACTACCTGCTCTCTGTGGCCAAGGTAAGGTGACTGTCTGTCCGTCCGTTCACGTTCATGTACAGATGAATGGCGTGATTCGGATGCTCGTGCACGCGAGGACTGCCGGCTAATGATGTCATAATGCAAGAGGCTGTATTACGTCATTGTGGTGCTGTCAGTCTCGTTCTTTTCACTCAGTGCTCCACGCGCGCAGAGCCGATATTAATGTCATAATGCGCCTTGAAATATGCATTAAAGCTTTCTTTTGTCAAAATAAGTCTTCTTCTACTTCCTTGTTCTCATTTTGAAACATGCACACATGTAAAAACAGTGCCATAAAATCATATTAACTTATTTTTACAGCTTAGACAGGGAAATAAATGTTAAGGTTGTGACACTGCATATTATTATAATTCACTAGTGTTGTCATTTTCACCACACAGAACAAAACACTGATTTATTGGATATTAAACGTTTAGAAGGTTCGCCAAGAACTTGGGCGATTGTCTCAAAGCTTTCTTTTTGGTCACAATTTGTAACAGTAATCAAATATCTGAATGGCACACACAGAAATATAAAACTATACAAATATAAATTATTGAGCAACTATTAAAACTTATTTATAGGATATTCATGAAGTCGCTCGGGACTTTCTTTAGGCTTAAAAGTTTATTTTCTTGAAGTTTGACCTAAAATGTATTTTATTCTATATTATAATAAGTCAATACAATACATTTATGATATGATTTATATTAATTCTTAATATTAATTGTATTGTTTATTAATCATGATTATTATAATTATATATATACATAATGATTGTTATTATTCTATTATTATATATTTATTTTATCATATAGAATTGTAATATAATTAATAAATATGGATTGTACATTATGATTACATTTACTAGTTTAAATTCTTCAGTATCAGGATTAAAATATGTATGAATGAATAAGTAAATAAGTAAAATTGGGGTAAAGGAATGAATAGTTTGGCTATTTTTCTATTTCGCAGATATTTTGAACTGTTCTAGATTTGCTTTCTGAGATAACCACCGATTCCTTTGCGTTTTGTTTTGCAGAAACCCATACTGATAGCTGGAGGGAAGAAGTTTCAACAGTTCCTGAGGGACAAATGCCCCGTGGTCTCAGAGACGTACTACCCCACGTTCTGGTGCTGGGAGAGCCGGGTACAAACGCTGCTCAGACCCTTCGTGACCGCCAAGCCCTGGGTCAACTACAGAAAGTGAGCACATTTCCCTCACTGTCAGAATGCTTCACTCCACAAAGCAAATAAATGCTTTCAAAGAAATGCACAATTATTGGTAATACATGATAATTACTCTGGCATCTTTCAAAATCAAAAGAATTCAAAGACTTAACGTCAGAAGAAGTGGTTGATCACAGTGCCAGGTTTGCTTTAGGCAGGAAATGAACATTTTCTCTGAACGTTGGTGAATATGCATTGTATATGTAATTTGCCGTTGGGATCCATTAACAGTCTTCAGGTAAGAAAGATTAAGCAAGAACAGCAGTCTGAAGGTAGTTTTGCCGAAAGCTGAGTCTCCTTATGCTGCAAGAGCATTAAAAATCAAAGCAGGTTTCACATTTACACTGAAGTAGCCACCGTTTCTCCTCTTGAGGAGATGTTTAGCCTTCTTTAACATATAAAAGTGCCCTTGGTAGATGACCAGAGAGCTTCTTTCAGCATTCATTGATTGTCTGATGCAGTAAGAGAGTAGCTCAGTGTTCAGAGGACTCCTGTTCTCAGCAGTATAAAGAGAGAGTGTAGCTTAGATCAGTTTTCCTGTTCTGATGATCTTATGCTTTGGGAATCAATACACTGATGCAAAAGCAAGCAAGTATAGAGGCTCATATTTCAGCCCATAATCAAAAGGGACAAAATAAATTCTGTTTTATATAAAGAAAACATATTTTAGGATTTATACAAATGTATTCTGTGTGTGTGTATATATATACACACACACACATATATATATATATATATATATATATATAAATTTATTTATTTATTTGTATATATATATATATATATATATATATATATATATATACACAAATTAATCATGCATACTTGCTTGAGACTCCAGCCATAATAGTAGTCTAATAAAAGTAATATTTATATATATATTTTTAAATCAGTAGCCTAATAAAAGACATGACAAGTGATTACTATTAGTTTTATATGTAAAATATATCTTTATAGCACTTGCGTATTATTGCTCTTTTGTTGATTTTGATTGCTTCCATTGTCCTCATTTGTAAGTCGCTTTGGATGAAAGCATAAATAAAAGTCTTTTTATAAGCTTTTTAAGAACTTTATCATATAGTTATGTGCATATAGATTTTATTTTTATTTGAATAAAAACAATAGATATTATTTTCATGACAATTAAGAACCAAAATCACTTTCACATTACTTGTAAAAAAAAAAAAAAAATACAAAAAAATAAATAAAACTACAGTAATTGCTTGAGTTTTGTGAAAACAATGGAAAAAAAAAATCTCATGCATCACAGAATTTTTTTTTTTCAAACAGCATGAAATTAATAGTCTATTTTATATTTTATTATATATGTATATATATTAGATATACTGTATGTTTTTGATCGTATTGCAAAAATAATTCATTTTTAATTAAAATGTAAACAGCTTGCGGTGATTATAATTGTTATTCGTTGTATTTTACATTGAAATAATATTTTTACAATAACAATGTTTTCTATTGTATTTATTAATTTTTCAATAATAATAAATCTATTAGCTATTGACTCAGCTAAACTGATTCAGTGCTGCAGTGCTTCTCTCACTGAATCAGTTTTGAAGCTGTGTGTTTCTGCTCAGCGATCAGAGAAGATGCATGCACGCAAAAACAGTATCATCCGCCACTCTGTTCGACTCGTCACCTGTATGCTTTTAACGGGATTGGAATCAATAGCTAATCCGTTTCCTCCGTCTCAATATACAGCCGGCGTGAGAGGCACACATGTGTCTGAGCGAGCAAATCTGCTTACGGATCCTGCTGTTTGTGTGGAACGATCGAGGACAGTGTTTGAAGTCAAGGGCATCTGAGTTTAACCGTCCAGGCAGCTGCGCATTCCTGTTAGGAAGGAATGGTGTGATGCATGCTGGGACGCACTGAATGCTCTCGTGTGTGATGCCATCCGTCTGTGACACCGCCGTCGAGCTTCAATGCCATGTGGTCAGGTGTGAAATTGGAGCTTCTGTTTTGGAAACAGAATGTCCTGGGAATGCAGATCCAGACGGGACAGAGCAACATCAAATACCAGCAATGTTTGAGCTTTCTGTTCAGATTTATTGTCTAAAATCTCGGTACCAAAGGAATCTAGGTTGTTGAATGTCACAGACGTAGTTTTACTAAATAATCAAAGTAATTTGATTTGTGTTTGCAGTACAATAGAAGTCTATAGGGCAAGGCTTTGATAAACACTAAAACACACTTTTTCTGAAGTATTTTCAAAGTTAAGTCACATACATTTATTTAGTGCTTTATTCATTAGTTTGTTTAAAAGTAAACATTATTAATGTGGCAAAATACTTAAATTGTGTAGCACATTTAATTGCAATGAAAGAAAACAAAACAAACACAGTGAGGGAAAAAATTATTTGATCCCCTGCTGATTTTGAATGTTTGCCCGCTGACAAAGAAATGATCAGTCTGTAATTTTAATGGTAGGTTTATTTGAACAGCGAGAGACAGAATAACAACAAAAAAAATCCAGAAAAACGCATTTCAAAAAAGTTATAAATTGATTTGCATTTTAATGAGTGAAATAAGTATTTGATCCCCTAACAGTCAGGCTCCCAGGTGTCTTTTACACAGGTATCTCCCTTTAAGAGAGTGCTTGTAATCTCAGCTCCTTACCTGTATAAAAGACACCTGGGAGCCAGAAATCTTGCTGATTCATAGGGGATCAAATACTTATTATCATGATCATCATCATCATCATCTTGACACGTAATCACCACATTTTTGGCCAAATTGTGAAGCCCTACAAAAACGTACAGCAAAATAAAGCTTTTTTAATAGCATTTTTAATTGCAGTCACAATTTATATAAGAAAAATTGCAATTTGATTTCCCCCCAAAATTCTGCAGCCCTAGTGTCAGTATTTTGGCCATAGTGTCAATATATGTGACCCTGGACTACAAAACCAGTCTTAAGTCGCTGGGGTATATTTGTCAAAATTATTGATTTTTCTTTTATGCCAAAAATCATTAGGATATTAAGTAAAGATCATGTTCCATGAAGATATTTTGTAAATTTTTTACCGTAAATTAATCAAAACTGAACCCTGTAGAATAATTTTTGATCAGAAATATGTATTGCTTAGAACTTCATTTGGACAAGTTTAAAGGTGATTTTCTCAATATTTTGATTTGTTTGCACCATCAGATTCCAGATTTTCAAATAGTTGTATCTCAGCCAAATATTGTCAAATATTGTCTCAATTTTGAAAAACTGACACTTAAGACTGTTTTGTCATCCAGGGTCACATATGTTGAATTCAGTTTTGTTCAGCATTTATTAAAAGCATTTATTCTTCTGCAGAAATGTTACTGAAAGTCAGTAGACTGTCATTGCTAAGCTCTGTGGTAGATTGGTCTCTCACTGTCTGGCATTTTGAAAGGTGGGATTTACATGTCTATAAAAAACTTTCCCAAAAAACTTTCGGAGTGCGGGCCGTTCCTGACGGCAGTGACTGCAGACAGATTTGGTCTAGAGTGCATATTTAATGTTGGTTCTGAAATTACATCGCGCGCATGTAGCTCTGCATGACGTCTGGTCTCTGAGAAAGCTAGCTGTAAAACAACACGAGAGCCCTTTGACACAGATTCTCTCCGCAGCGTCTCTGGAGGAGTCATGATGAGGCCATATTAAACAACAGAAGAGTCCATCCACTGTAAATACCTCAGTCAGCAATATCAGGCGAATTTAGGCAGTTTTGTGAATATAAACCTACTGGCTGACCTTCATAGAGAACATTTCTGTTTCAAATAATTTTGAGTAAATAGTTGTCAGACAAGTGTTTTTTTGACAATCAATTTCTCACTATGATTAAATAAAAGTTTGAGGTCTTTTCATTTTTAAAAATGTAAAAAAAAAAAAAAAAAGAAAAAAAAAGAAGCTTTTTCATGTTCATCAAGGCTGTATTTATTTGATAGAAAATATTGATATTGTGAAATATTATTTTTTAAATAGTTGTTTTCTAATTGAATATATTTTAAAATAATTTATTTCTGCAATGAAAAAGCAGAAATAATGTTCTGAATAAAAAGCTGAATTTTTTAGCATCACTACTCCAGTGTCACATGATCCTTCAGAATAATGTGAATTCTAATATTGCTCAAGAAACATTTCTTTTGATTATCAATGTTGAAAAGAGTTTTGCTGTGCTGCTTCATATTTTTGTGGAAAATATCGTATATTTTATTTCTGGATTTTTAGGAAAAAATAAGAAATTCTGGGCCCCCATCAAAAAAAGTGTGCCTATATGTTGAAACTCTTGTTTTTAGTACTGTTTTGCATACAGATGCATATGAATCATTTTTATCCGCAGCACAGAATTGTTCACAAGCTGTGCATGCAATACAGAGCTGCTTCGTTGCTGACTAAAATGCTAAAAAGACATCTGGACATCATTTTGTTTCTTTCAGTAAATATCTACCTCATCCAGCTCTCTTTCTGTTTCCTGTCTTATAAAATATTCCGTTATTATTTTGGTGTAGGAAACCTCTGCAAATGATCCAGTGTGAGTGAAATGTCTAAGCAATTTCAGACCTTTCACAAACCTGTTTGCCTAATTAAATCGAAAGAGTGATCCATTTGTGACCCACGTGACTTTATTACTGGAATATCAGCAGACAAAATGACTCTCAGGTCAATAAACATCAATCCCATTTACACATAAGGAATCATCAGTGCTATTTCCTGTGGCTCATGGCCCATTAAAAAAGATCTAGCGACACCTGACCCCAGACTTTTGAACGGTACTATATATCTATATTAATTCACAAACAGCTTACAAATGTCAGAACACGTACAGTAAGCAATGCATCATTAATGTGTTAATAGATCCACCATTAGTGGAATATATTAGCGATTTTTGATGTTAACAATAACTTGTGCCATTGAAAAAGCACATTAGCCAAGCACAAGCGCTAATGTAGAGGTTGGAAGCAAGCTAATGTCCAGCAGGGGAAGTGATGTCATCTCAAAGCACAGGTGGGATGTGGCTAGTGCCAGACTGCAGACTGACTTTGGCTTTAGACCTGAGAAATACTCTGACCATATCCAACTCTGACTCTGTTCACCACTTCAGCTCCGCATATTCCTTATCACTGTATGTAAAATATGCCATAAAATGTAAAAAAAAAAAAAAAAAAAAAAAATTGCGAGTAAATCTCATAAACAATGACGAAAGAATCAGCAAGTCATACATTAAATTAAGTGTGAATTTAAATGTGAAGTATAAAGACTGAAATAGTACTTGCAAAACATACATCAAAAATACTTCGAACTTCGAAAAATCATTTATTTTCAGTTTGTAATCATTGTGCTACAGTGATATTGGCGCAGTGATATTACGCAGCGCCTGAAAGTAGTCCCCAGCTAGGTAACTAGTTATAATATAGCTGGGGACTACTTTCAGGCGCTGCGTAATATCACTGCGCCTGCTGCGGCCATGTTACGGCAGCAAAGTTCCTTGATTATTACGCTGGAATGAGAGTATAGTTCCTAGTCAAATCGGACTAGAAAATCGCAACTTTTCATTTTCTGCTGGTCTTAGTACACGATATAACTACAGAAGAGTCAAGTTTTAAATAGGACAAATATCGAAACTCTTTGGTCATTTTTGAACGCGATGCTACTGGTCTAATAGGATTCAATGATCTATGCTAAGCTATGCTAAAAGTGCTATCGCCAGATCCAGAGATCGGCTGAATGGATTCAAAAACGGTAAAACTCAACTTATTAACTCTGGGGGAGTTGGAGAATGAGCCTATTTCCAAAAAAAGTGGAGTGTTCCTTTAAGTGCTCTAAATGTATTTATATAAACCGTGGAAGGACCAAAAAATGTTCGTCCAATCATATTCCTCGGTGCAAGGGCTACGATAGGCTGTCCTACCTGCCTGTCAACATATGTATTTGCATCCCTCCGCGCACACAGTTGGCGCAGACATGATACGGCATCAGCGTGTTTCATTACGCTATTTCAGACCGAGTGAGAAGTGAGTTGTAATATTACGAGCATTGTACGCTGGTTAGCCTCTGCGCTGCCTGTGTGCGTTCATGTGTTTTGGAGGAGGCGTGGCTTTGGAGACTGATTTTGCAGGGAGGGTGGGATCTTATGCTTTCAAAGCTAGTTTGCTTTTGCTAGCCTCTTTGAAATCTCCTACCCTACCTATAACATATAAACGAGTGACACAACAATAATGCTGTAATCAAACACCATTTTAAGTAGTTATGAATATATTTTAATGATATATTTGTATTGATATATATTCTGCTAATATGCTTTATACCAAATATTTTATGCTCTCCGTCAGTAGATTAGCTTGATAGTTTTGTTCTTGACAGAATCATTTCAATCAGGATCTCCATTATAAAAGCACAAACTGTTTAAAAGGCATTTGCACATAAGAACAAAGAACATTATTTTGTTTGCAATTCAATCCAATTACATTCATACTGTACATTTTTAGTGGCTTAAGAGGCTGCTGCGGTGTGATACGGATTGCCATTCAGTCGTTGTAATAGAATGGTACTTTTGTTAGCTGAGTTACATTCCTGTACCAGTTTCTCTCTTTGTACTATTTATGAGCACTTAAGCTAGTATTAACACACAATTCCACAGTTTCACTGAATGTTCCTCTGGCTAAATTAAGCTGTTCTGTGTGTCCGGCAGTGAGCTCATTAGAGCACCAGATGGAGGCCAGATCTCTCTGGATTGGTTTGACAATGATGGCAGCGTGTCCCACCCGGACCAGTCCACGCGCCCCACTGTGCTGCTGCTCCCGGGACTGACGGGCACAAGCCGCGAATCCTACATTCTGCATATGATACAGCAGAGCCGGGATCTGGGCTACAGGTGAGCAGCCTGGTTCACAGCCTTTAATTTAGAAAAGGGTCATGAGGAATCGCAATGCACTTGTTCTAATCTCTTGACAAAGAATGCTTGTTATACTATGGAAACATACTGTGATTTTCAGAACTCAGAAATCACAATCAAGGAATTTCCAGTCCAGTCACTGTGAAAACTAGCCCAAATAGCCAAAAACTATGATAGTTCACCCAAAAATTCTGTCATAATTTACTCACCCTAAAGTGGTTTCAAATTGGTATGAGTTTCTGTTAACACTTTATTTCGATAGTCCACTTTAGACATTCTACTAACAGTAAGTAACTACATGTCAACTAGCAGACATTAGAGTATTAGTAGACTTTCTGCTTAACACTTTATTTTGATGGGTCCACAACATACTGACTATGAGAAACTTTGCAAGTATATGTCAACTTATTCTACTAACCCTAAACCAAACAGTCTACTCTGAGAGTTAGTAGACATGTAGTTGCAAATTAATGAGAATTAGTTGACATGTAGTTACAAAGTTACTTATAGTTAGTAGAATGTCTTAAGTGGACTATCGAAATAAAGTGTAACCGAGTTTCTTTCTTCTGCACACTGCCACTGCTGCTCTCAAAAACAAGTTTATTAAAAAATCTTTCAACCCTAAGGTCTTTGTCAGGCAGGCTTCAAAAGGATTTTTGTTTATTGACAGTGAAGTGTTTCATGTGATCGAACACCTGCCTAAAGTTTTTGGATGTGTGCGTATTATACCTTCTTTGTTTCTTTTTTCTGTTGAACACAAAAGTTGATGTTTTGAAGAATGTTGGCAACCAAACAGTTGCTGGCAGCCATTGACTATCATGGTATTTTTCCCCATACTATGGAAGTCGGTGGCTACCAGCAGTTGTTTGGTTACCAACATTTTTATTTTGTGCTCAACAGAAGAAAGAAAGTCAAATAGGTTTGGATCAACTTGAGGGTGAGCATATCATGGCAGGAGTTTCAGTTTTGGGGGAACTCTCACTTTGGAAAAAAAATCAAATAAAATACTGTTCCATGGGAAAACTGCCAACTTGGCAACCCTGAGCACATCTTTCCTCAACAAGCCAGACTGCAAGGTATCATTCATGACAAACAGTGTGGAACAAGTCATGTGCTTAATTTGAAATCTGACCTATTTCTAAATTTTAAATTTTAGTTTTTTTAATCAAATGTTCTAATTGTCAAAAACTGAATAATTTGGGGGGAAAAACAAAAACAAAACCTTAACTTAGCTGTCAAATTCAACTTACTGGCACAATGACTCACTGACTTTAGAAGTTGAACAGACTACTTTTATGATATTTGTATGATACTCTTGCATCCTTTTTATGACTTGCACATCTTTGTGAATTATTTAAAGCACATTAATATAGATAAATTGATGTGCGGTTACAGGTATGCTTATATCAGATATTTCACAACCATCACAATTTCTCAGTTTTTTAATGCACAACTGTGTTCTCCTTCACCTTCAACTTGAATTCTAACTGCACCTGTAGTGTACTTCAAAAGCAACATCATTTCCATTAGCTGTGCATATTTTGTACCGCGAGATGCGGAAAGGCTTGAAACGATGCCAGAACATGTGTAGCTGTGGTGTAGATCAATGCATGCTTATAATACTCCTGTAACATCTTTGTCAGACTCCACTTCTGAAGCTGCCACTCCATGTAGAGAGAGAGAGAGAGAGAGAGAGAGAGAGAGAGAGAGAGAGAGAGAGAGAGAGAGAGAGAGAGAGAGAGAGAGAGAGAGAGAGAGAGAGTCAACAAACAGCTGAGCTCTGTATTAAAGCCTCTAGGGATGCAGAGACGGGCATTTTCTCCTTTTGGGCATCTGTCAGGAGCTCATTCTTGTAAACCTCGAGAGGCGTGAGGCCGTGGGGGCTACAGCAGCTCACTCAGCATCTTTCTTTGGCCTGTTCTCTGCTTAATGAATTGCAGCTTTGACCAGCTTTGCAGCTTAGCTAAGAGCAACTTTCCATGCCGCAGCAGAAATCGGCCCACCAGCCGCTAAAGGTACACTAACACATAAGCAGTGACGCGTGCTATAGATCTAAACTTTGTTTTGCAGCTGAGCATGTAAGCTTTTTATTTTAACCTCTTGAAGTTTCAAGGAGTCATACTGACCGATGGATGTTGGGATTTCGGCTGTTTAGATGTTGAAATTACCAATCAGTAAATAAATGAGCATGATTTTTTTAATTATTTGAGAAGTAAGAGACAGTGGAGTGATATGAGAGATGTGAAACTAGTGTAACACAGACACAGTGGTCTGTTATACAGTTTAGCAGTCGTTGCACAAAATATTTGACCCCTGAATGCCACGATCGACCAATCAAAATCAAGTATTCCACACATCTGTGTAATAATATGTCCTGGGATGCCTTTAGAAAGGTAAGAGGGTTGACAGTTTTTGCCATTTATTACAATCCTTATGTACAAGGTCCAACTAAAACTAAAACCATAAAAAACAAAAGAAAAACATTTTAGTTACTCAAAAAAAAAAGTTTAAAAATTTTAAAATTTAAAAACTAAAACATATTTTATTTCAGCTAATTGCCAAAGCAACCTTTATGTTATTTTTTTTAGTTAAATTAGAAGTACTAAAATAACAAAAACTAAACTTAAAACTAATAATTAAAAAATATATAAAAAACTATTAAAATGACAAAAACACACATCAGAATTGCTAGAACTTTAACTATAATTAAAGTTAAAACAGAAACACGAAACTAAAATTGAATTTAAAATATTCTCAAAAACTATAATATTCAGTAATATAGTAATCAGTGATACTAAAATAACACTCAAGCTAATTAAAAATGGACACTGAACACACTTGCACACAGTTACTGAAAGCAATTTTGAATAGTTTTAGCTAATGATAGCAGCCATGGTCACGCAGTGCTAGTTTGTGTGTGGAGTAGTACCCAAGAAATAGAGAATGAAATGTAGAGAAAGAAAGTAGCTTAAATGGAAGAGTGATCTAAAACCTGTTTAAAGGACGAGAGCAGAAAAGCTCCTAGAAGTAGTCAGATAAGGCCTGCAGGAGACGGCCCGGAGGAATGTAGTTTGATTGTACAGGGTTGCATGTTTCATGTTATATCAGATAACTCTGGTTTTTGCTTGTGTGTGATAAACAGGCAGTGAAACTGGGCTCTCATGTGCTAGGAAATACAAAAGTTAAACACATAAACAATTAATATAATTTGCTCAAGGACATGACTTTGAGATTCAGTAGAATCTAATGACACAAACACTGTCTGTGTGTGAATACAGAGGATTTTAAGGCAAGCATCACTATTACTATTATTTGTACTTGAACAAGCCTCTAATTCTTTGCCACATAACTCATCAACGCACCTCATCTGCTGCAGATTTATGATATAATCAGGCAGCTTGTGTGGGTGAGGTGTGTTTCTACATTTCTGATCAGATTTTCACCTAGTAAAACCACCATTGGTGGAAGTATTGAGACTCAGGGCACGATCGGACAGAAGCTGACCCGGCCTCCAAACAAACTGACCCGATGGAAATGTTGTGGTGGACTTGAGGTCAACAGAACTACAAACAAACAAACCTGCTTTCAAACATCACACAGCTCTTCTCTCAAGAGCAATCGAACTAGACTGGCGTAGAAAATGATAACAGTTAAAGGGAAACGCTCACGATGAGCGATTTCGGAAAAGGTGACACTAGTTTTTAGGGTTTGTTTGTTCATTACAGGGCAGAATTATTTCAGTTGAATTTTGTTGTTTTTAGCAGGCTTCCCATGCTATCAGAACATTTTAAAATGAGTTCTAGGGCTAGAAAAATAATGGGGAATTTTTCAAATCGAAATATACTGTTTTGTAATTATGCTCGGCTAGAAAGAATTGACTCTGAACTGCTGAATTATTGATGGGCATTAATGCAAGTACATTAATCTGTTTGCCATATGCCTATTTAATGTGCTTATCTCAGGTCGTGATCCCTAATATGCTTGTGGAAATGTAAGAACTACTTACATTTTTACATTTATTTATTTAGCAGATCACATTATAAGTCGCTTTTATCCAAATGGGACGTACTTCCTTAAACTACTACTTGTTTAGAAATACAGACTATTTCTATTTTTTCAAACTTGTGAGTGTGGTGTAGTGATATAAAACTATAATGCAGTCAACAAAACTGGAAGTACTTTATATAAATGAATGAATGCCTTCAGAACATGTCGGCCAATCAGAATCGAGAATTCAACTACAGAAACTTTTCAAATTGAACATTTTTGTGAATCCTTTCTTGTGTTTTTCAGATGTGTGGTGTTCAATAACAGAGGAGTATCGGGTGAAAAGTTACTGGTAAGGAGAACCTTTTATCTCTGTTTTGTTCAGTAACTTAAGCCAAAATGTTGTCACATTAAGCTTTGGCACAAGCAGCACACTTCTGTCAGCTTGAATATATTACCAAACATACTCCACAGTCATTCAAATTGAAGTTATGTAATTTTTGTTGTGCAAACAAGCTTTGTATACGAGAGCCTGTCGATAAGTCCTTTCCTGTGACTCATGAACTTTGTTGGAATTCAGATGATAATGTTTTTCGTCCAACAGAAGAGGCTTAAAATCCCTGCAGTAATACTCATGTCAGAGAGCTATGTTTGAAGGAGTTGAAATGTGTTCATAAAAACCTTTGCAGATGCATAATATTGTCCCATAGAAATATATGTAATCATAAGAAAAATACATCATATATTTAGTAATGTTTTTAGTACTTAAAGCACAAGAAAGGTTTTTATTCAGTTCAAATAAGAGACTCTCAACACACAACATTAAACAATCAGTAAATCTCATGAACATGCTTGATCCTTATCACCATATGGTTTATGGTCAGATTCCCTGAGTATGAATACAGATCCCTGGTGTGTGTCTGTGTCTCTTATATCATCTGCTCACTGTGCTCTAGACGCCTAGGACGTACTGTGCAGCGAACACAGAGGATCTGGAGGAGGTCATTGAACATGTCCAGCGGACCATCGACAAAGCTCCGCTCATGGCGGCTGGAGTTTCAATGGGAGGGTGAGTTTAACACACACACACACACACACACAGGGGTTTATCCTGCCCTTAAATGGGAATCACACATCGCATACCAGGACACTCTAGCGGCGTTTTTTCCACTGATCCAAACTGTACAGTGCCTTTAATTAAGAGAGTCAGCATGCAGTTGCCTGTGTGAAATACTCCACCATTCAAAGGTTTGGGGTCTCTTCTGCTCACCAAGGCTGCATTTATTTCTTACAAAACACTGTGAAAGAGTAATATTGTGAAAACAATTTAAAATAAGCGTTTTGTAGTTGAATATATGTGAATAAAATGTAATTTATTCCTTTGAATTTTCAGCATTATTACTGCAGTCTTCAGTGTCACATGATCCTTCAGAAATCAAAGACTGTTACTGAAATATGAAGCCTCCATGCCTCTTTGTGAACGAGTGCTGCAGTTTCACCCACCACACACACATACTGTACTTCGTTAATGCATCATCTATTACAAATGTGCAAAAAGGAAACAAACCCGTGCACAACTGAAACATTGCTGTTTGCATAAAAATCATTATATAATGATGTTCATTCCAGACTTGTAGTATAATAAAGTGTCCCCAATTCATGCTTTGTTCATGCATTTATTTCCCCGTCATGTGATGCAGATGACATTTCATTTCCCAGATCCTCACAGCGTCATTTCACCCTAAATTTATACCTGGTTCTAAGTAAAAGCTGAGTCGGCAGCACAGCGCTCTAATCCGCTCCGTCTTACAGAAAGAAAAGGGTCAGCTTCACACAGCTTACGTACAAAAAACTAGCAGCCATACATATATAATGTGTGCGTGCGTGTGTGTTCTTGGATATGTTAGACGCTACATGTTGCATATCTTGACACCCTGCAGGATGATGCTGACGAACTACCTGGGTCGGAAGGGCTCGGAGGTGCGTCTGAAGGGAGTGGTGGTTTTCTCGGCAGGCTGGGATGTGTTTGAGTGCACGGCTTCACTGGAAAAGCCCCTGGACCGCTTCCTCTTCAACTCCTACCTCACCAGCTGCCTGCAAGCGTCCGTGGACCGGTCAGTGGGGTCTGAGGGGGATAAACCCAGCTTAATTCACCACAGTCTAGTGTGTGTGTGTGTGTGTGTGTGTGTGTGTAGTCCCGCAGAGGACATTGTCCTCGACTGCTCCCCTTTTTGGGTCTGATCTCTTTTTGAGTGTTACCGAATGTGCCAAATAAGATTAAACGGAATTTGTCACGTATTTTGCTGAAGCACACCAAGTTTCAGAACAGGACGTGGAAATTAAACTTTGTACATATGGGGCTTATTCTACTTTAATTAACTCTTAATCAGCTTATCGGCAACGTACAAAAAATTCTATGGTGGTACCATGCTAGTGTTGTGTTTGATATATCCCATGATACAACTGAACGGCTGCCTGAGATAGAACTCTTATTATATCTCAAGTATGCAGTGCGCCGTGCACAGTATGCACATTTCTGCTGGCGTATAATAAACAAATGACCTTCTGTGTTTGCAACAAAGCACACTACACTGGGTACGCTGTCCCACAATGCTATGCGATCAACTTGACCTGCCATTTGCAGTGTTGTGGATCAGCCAGAATTAATAGCAGCAACAAATCTGACATATCTGTCATTTAACTGTGCAGCTGAAAGTTGGCACATCTTTACACAAAATTAAATTAAAAGTGCTAAATAACTTTTTGTCAGGGATAACAGTTTGCAGAATTAAACTTGCACTGTGATTCTTGTAACATCTGGCGAGCAAGTGATGTAATGATACATTTCTCCAAATCTGTTCCCATAAAGAAACAAACTCCTCTACATCTTGGATGGTCTGGGGGAGAGTACATTTTCAGCAAATTTTCATTTTTGGGTGAACTATTCCTTTAATTATAAAGCATGTCACCGTTATAAATACTTCTGGTTTACATAAAGATTATCCCAAACCGCCAAAACCTGACATTCTCCTCTTTTCTTTTTGCAGTCACAGAACCGTTCTTGAAAAGAAATACGACATAGACCATGTGATGAAGGTGAGTCAGTCATTCTGACTTTCACAATATTGTGTCATATTTGTCACATACTGTTAATAGTATTATTGCTTGCATTCCACAGGCTAAAACAATCCGAGAGTTTGATGAACGTTTCACATCCATCATGTTCGGTTACCCATCCAATGACGACTACTATCGAGACGCGAGCCCCATTCACAAGATCAAGTCTGTGCAGGTGCCAATGCTGTGCCTCAACGCAGCCGACGATGTCTTTTCCCCCAATCACGGTGAGTCGGACAGATTTATTAGGGTTGCGTGAGAGATTACAGCCCATTATTTCCTTCTTTTTTTAGAAAATGTGACATTTAGGTTTAGTGAAAACCTGAAGTGAAAGAAACTACAATTTGGTCCAGCCAGTTGAAAAGGTCATGACTTTATCCCATGCATCCGTGTCTTTCTTCTCCAGCCATTCCGGTGGAGGCGGTGAAGCAGAACCCCAATGTGGCTCTGCTCATCACCTATCACGGCGGCCACATCGGCTTCCTGGAGGGTCTGTGGCCACGGCAGAGCACCTACATGGACCGAGTCTTTCGCCAGTTCACCAATGCTGTGTTTGAGAACGACAGCAGTCTGGGTGATCTCCAGTGACCTTCTCTTTCCATTCCCTCTACAGCCACGAGCAAAAAATCCATATACATTTCCAAAATGAAGTGCACAGGTTCACTTGAGGGCCAGGATTGTTTTTTTTTTTTTTTTTTTTTTTAGTCTGTTCATTTATTTATTTCTTTATTTTAGTGGTTTTAATCTCTTTTAATTTGCATTCTTAGAAATTCTCACACGTTCCATCCGCTCATCCGTCCATCCTTTGATGCACTTATTTGTTTCTTAATTGCATGTCTGCGTATGACTTGCTTAATTAAGTATTTCTAAATCTGATTTAAGTAAACATCCACCTGGACCACTGAATCATGTTACGCAACATGAATACACATGAAGATGAGATTGTCCAGAAAAACAACAAGCCTTGAAACCTATTGGGACAATGTCACAAACAAATGTCCAGGTTCACCACTAAAGCAAAAAAGAAAAAAATACATCTTTGCATAAAGAAAATAATTTAGAAACACCAGTTCATTTTTGATTGTAACATTATTCTTATGACAATTAAGTACATTTCCCCTCATCCTTTTTGCATGTAATGTATTATTAAATCACCATTAATTAATTTCAAATAGTACAATTATTTATACTTATAATAGTACTTTGCAAATGCACATTACAAATTAAATAAAATAATTTTTGCTTTAACCACCCAGAAAAAAAAGGGAAAAATCAGCATTACATTCATGTGTTTCAGTGGGTAGATAAATATTTTTGGCCATTTTGGTTTTAAGACTGTGAACCTCCTCACAAGGCTACTGAAAATAGATGAGAGTTTGCTTAAATGTGCTGTTCCAGTCATTTTGACCCTGAAAAGTTATTCATTTTAAAAGTTAGATAATGTTATCACATTGGACTAAAACTTGCTGACTTTGCTCACACAGGATATAATAATTTCCTTAAATATTTAGATAATTTTTATGCTTTTTTTTTTTTTGAGGTGAATAAGTTTCAGTGAACATTTTTCACTCAAAACCTGAAGTGCGTATGCTCTGAACAATGAGGCCTACAATCAGTCGGTTCCAAAAAGAAATACAAAACATTTGAACAATTGAAAAAACAAAAACAAAAAAAAAAACAAGCTGACAAAAAGATAAAATACAATATTTCATGATAATACTGCATAATGACAGATTTCCAAGCAATTTAAAAGGCTGGAAACACTAAAATAGGTAAAGCATTTTCAACACATAACAAGAGTTAATTGTCATGGAAATAATGCAAAAAAGTTTCTTTATAAGTTTCTTTATGTAAAAGACCTGGAGATGTTTGATGAGATTTTGTCAAACTGCACTACTGTAGAAATGGTTGTAGCCGAGAATGTTGGTGGGCATCTGAAAATTTGTTACAGAGACTTTACCTAAACTTCTAATAATGATGCAAGATGCCGTAAAACCACGTCCAAGCAAAGAGGTCACAGTCCAGCAACACATTCTTCTCATGCATTGGTTACCATTTCAACCTATAACATGTCCGTAACCAGTTATCTTCAGCAAATGATGTGCTGCATCCAGGCCAGCCCCTTATAGTGTTGTTAAGAAAGGAAGATTTCACTAATATTGTCTATCGATTGAAGCATCACTGAAGTGTGTGAAGCCAATAGAGACTCGTCATGTATTTACAGACAGTATCTTTCCAATTCTTCACTAACTTGATGTTTAAGTATCTTAAATGTCTGTAGCTTTGTAGCCCTCAGGGACTAACCCCACTTTCTTTGTGTTTTTAGGGCAAGAAAAGATTGTATCATATCACAGTTTTTATTTTTCATAAGAATGTACCGCATGCACTTTTTTCTCATTCATTACTGTTATATTGACATTGACTAGTTCAACCTTGTAAATGAATCATATTTTTTGACTAGGAATGTGACAATTGCACTAATTTTAGTTGAAGGCACTTAACCTGTGTAGCCCTGTAAGTAAAGTGCGTTTTCTTGAACTGGACAGACGTGGCTTCAAGGATTCTGTGAATGTGAAAATGACTTGAGCTACTGTTTGTCTGAACTAAAATATGCTTGCTTTGAATTTACTTCAGGCTCAAATTGCTTTTTATATAACGGCGCCATTGAAATCCTACCAACAGCTCCTTAAATAATAAAAAAAAAAAGAGAAAAAACAAAAACAGGAGCAATCAATAGTTATGTGAGAATGACAGGAATGAAGGATGTATGTAAGCCATTGCGATGGCAGTGTTTTTACGAGGAAGCTCTAAATGATGTAACTATCTATTCCCGAATATAATTGTACGTAGAGATTTTCATGGAGGAATGACATGATGTCCAGAACTAGATGTTATTTATTGAAACCTATGAAACCGCCCAGCCATGTGTTGTATATTGACCTTTGTCTGTTCTTACGACGGTGCTGCTTCATATTGCGCTTCTGTCAGTGCTTCAGGGCCGCATCTTCTCCTGTGGACTTACCTAAGCCTAACCCTAACCCTAACCCTAACGCTTTCCTGTCTGCTTCCCGTCCATCCTGTTTCTGAGTAGCATGTGTCACTGTTCTGAGTGTCTTGAGTAACTGTACCGACATGCATCACAAAACCTGTAGCACAACAGACATATTTTTCCATGGAGATGTCTTTCCTTTTATAGATTTATAAAAGGATTGTGCATTTAACATGTGCAGCAATACGATTTTAATACAAGATCTATGTCTATGTAGAATAAATATATGCACATGTACTTGTATGGATTATAAGTGCATTTGTGGTCTTAAATAAATTATGGAATTCAACCGTACAGTTTTTTTTTTGGAAATATATTAGTGATGTGGCAATGATTTAATTATGCCCCTGTTGTATTCTGAATCTCACAGTTAAATGTCAAATAATAAAATGCATTTTCCATGAATACAGTATAAAGTAGACGCTGCAGATCCATTTTTATTCTTTTTTAAAAGATAGGGAAAAAATTCAAAAGGAAGTCAAACTAAATGTTATATTGTTTTTATTTATTTATTTATTCAATAAAGTTGCAGAATTTTAACTCTTTTACCCCAATTTGGGACATACAACCTAAAATCCTGATTTATGTGATTTGTTATTTTCAAACACTGAATCACCTTTAAAACTAAATAAAATCCTAGACTATACAGTCATGGCCAAAAATATCAGCACCCTTGGTAAATATGATCAAAGAAGGCTGTGAAAAGGAATTTTGATCTTTTATTAAAAAAATTCACAAAAACCTAACCTTTCATTGGAGAATAAGAATTTAAAATGGGGGGAAATATCATTATGAAATAAATGTTTTTACTCTAATACACATTGGCCACAATTAACGGCACCCTTTTATTCAATACTTTTTGAAACCTCCATTTGCCAGTTTAACAGCTCTAAATGTTCTCCTATAATGCCTGATGAGGTTAGAGAAGACCTGACAAGAGATCAGAGACCCTTTCTTCATCCAGAATCACTCCAGACCCTTTAGATTCACAGCTCCATGATGGGTTCAGGTCAGAGGACTGGAATGAACAGCAGAAGCTTGGTTTTGTGCTCAGTGACCCATTTTTGTTTTGATTTTGATGTTTGTGTTTGGATTATTGTACGGTCAGTCACTTATTGATTTTTTATCTGTTGGTATTTGATTTGAGTTTGTTTTTGTATGAGCGAGGAGAATATTTCTTGAAACCCTCCCAAACAACATGTGGTGATGTAGGTGCTGTTTGACCATTTTTTTAAGGTTTTCTGACCCCGAAACTCAACTATTTGCTGCAATTCTCCAGCTGTGGTCCTTGGAGAGTCTTTAGCCACTCAAACTCTCCTTCTCCTTCTAGACACACGTCCTCTTCCAGGCAGTTTCATAACATTTTATGTTGGTTGGAAATTCTTGATTATTGCCCTGATGGTGGAAATGTGAATTTTCACTGCTCTAGCTCTTTTCTTAAAGCCACTTCACTAATTTGTGAAGGTCAATTATCTTTTGCTGCACATCAGAAATATATTCTTTGGTTTTTCTCATTGTGATGCATGATTAAAGGAATTTGGACTTTGTTTTCCCTCCTGTTTATATTTCTGTGTAACAGGAAGCCATGGCTGGATAACTTCATGTTCATAATCAACCTGGAGTGCTCAAAATTGTGAATATGAATGGTAATATACTTCAGAGATATTTTACTCATAAGAATTTCTAGGGGTGCCAGTAATTGTGTCCAACGTGTATTTGAGAAAAACATTTATTTCATAATGATATTCCCCCCCTTATTATCCAATGAAAGGTTAGATTTTTGTGAATTTTTAAAATAAAAGATCAAAAGGATAAACAATGCAGATTAATTTTCACAGCCTTCTTTGATCATATTTACCAAGGGTGCCGATATTTTTGGCCATGACTGTAGGTTAAAAAAAGAGTAACAGGGTTGATATTTTTCTAAATTAATCTTCTACTCAATAGAGAATAGTTAGTTTGGGACTGCTTTTTAGTTATTTCTAAACATGATTTATAGTAAAATATTTCATTGCTCATTTTTCTCACAATAACTTGAGTAACAGCTGGTCATGTGATCTTGACATGCTGTAGTCAACAATTTGTACAAAATCTAAGAAAATGAATTTATTTACTTATTATTATGCTGAATTATTTACTTCATCCTGTCATGCTGTAGAAAACTATCATTTAAAGCAAGACACCCCAGGTCAAGAGTAAAAAAAAGAGAAATGCTATGTTTAAATATGCAAATTAGGCATTAGCTAAATAAATATGCAATAATTTGCATACATTTTGAAAAACAAAAATCTGAACAGTGAATGAAGCCAGGTTTAAAATTCTTGTTTTATTTTGTAGAAATATTAAGGTTATTAAATCACAAATATGCGGTCTGAACAGCTGCGAGCATGACTCACATATCTACATCTGTGCTGATAAACTTCAGATGAGCTCGATACAGACATTGTTTGGAGGAACTTTGACCCACATTCATTCAGTCCGTTTCTGTTTTAAGTCTCATCCAGACTAGAAGGCAGACTGCTAAACTCATAAATGTATAGCATATCTAGCAGTCTGCTATAGACTAATTATAATCTCATTATAAACCTCTAGCCAGATGGAGAAGGATAGTTACCAAGAAGATGAGTGCGACATTAACGTTATCAAAATATGTTTACCTCAGAGTGTTTATGTACAACATAATGTTTCACCGAAAGAAAATAAGTGGAAATACCATGTACTTTGGAAATGCAAGTTTTTTTGGACACATAAAATATGGTACATGAATAAAGCAAAGTACTATGGTATTACCATCATATACCATTACTTTAGCATGGTACTGTCATTGTGCTTTTTTGTAATGAACAATTATCTTCTTCTGCAGGATACATTTACTGCATATATTCAGCCTTTTATTATTAGCCAGTATGTCTGTTTCTAACAGAGACAATTCTATAGAAATGAAACTTGGATATATTTTAGAGTAGTCAATGTGCAGCTTGTATAGCAGTACAGATTTACTGTCCTCTGAAAATAACTCCACATACAGCCATTATTGTCAAAAAAGCTGGCAACAAAAGTGAGTTCACCCTACCTGAAAACAGCTATATATATGCAAAGCCACATCCTATTCATCATGTTCATGTTTTTGTCTGCTTGACAGCACTATACCAATTTGTGTATCTTTTTTTAGAGCAGTTAAAATTTGGTGCTTTGAGCATAATTCTCTTGTACTGACCACTGGATGTTCAACATGCACCTCATGGCAAAAAACTCTCTGAGGATTTGAGAATTAGATTTGTTGCTCTCCACAAAGATAGCCGAGGCTATAAGAAGATCAGTAACACCCTGAAACTGAGCCAGTGACATACAGAGGTTTTCCAAGACTGGTTCCACTCGGAACAGGCCTCGCAAGGGTCGATCAAAGATGTTAGGTCCTCGTGCTGTGGGTCAGGTGCAGAAAACAGACGCATGAGTGCTGCCAGCATTGCTTTAGAGGTTGCAGAAGTGGAAGGTCAGCTTGTCAGTGCTCAGATCATACGCCGCACACTGCAACAAGTCGGTTTGCATGGCCGTCGTCCCAGAAGGAAGCCTCTTCTGAAGCTGGCTCACAAAAAAGCCTGCAAACAGTTTGCTGAAGACAACCTGTCCAAGAGCATGGATTACTGGAACCATGTCCTGTGGTCTGATGAGTCTAAGGTAAACTTGTTTGGCTCAGATGGTGTCCAGCATGTGTGGTGACGCCCTGGTGAGGAGCACCAAGAAAATTGTCTCTTGCCTACAGTCAAGCATGGTGGTGGTAGCTTCATGGTCTGGGGCTGCATGAGTGCTGCTGGTTCTGGGGAGCTGAGGTTCATTGAGGGAAACATGGAGTCCAACATGTACTGAGACATTATGAAGCAGAAGATGATACCCTCCCTTCAGAAACTGGGCCGAACGGCAGTTTTCCAACATCATAACAACCCCAAACACACCGCCATGATGACAACTGCCTTGCTGATGAAGCTGAAGGTGAAGGTGAAGGAGTGGCCAAGTATGTCTCCAGACCTGAACCCTATGGAGCACATGTGGGGTATTCACCACATGTCTAACATCCGGCAGCTCCGTGATGTCTTTGTGGAGGTGTGGAAGAGGACGCCAGCAGCAACCTGCGCAGCTCTGGTGAACTCCAAGCCCAGGAGGATTAAGGAAGTGCTAGATAACAATGATGACCCTACAAAATATTGACACTTTGGCCACAGTTTTGACATGTTCACGTAGGGTGTACTCATTTTTGTAGCCAGTTATTTGGACAATAATGGCTGTATGTTGAGTTAAGAGGACAGTAAATTTGTACTTCTATACAAGCTGCACATTGACTACTCTAAAATATATCCAAGTTTCATTTGTGTGGTAATGTCCCTTGCTGAAATGTGAGGGGTGAACTCACTTCAGTGAGATACTGTAAGTGAGGAAACTGTGTGAATTTGTGTGTGTTTGGGCATGTAAGTAGGGCATCTGGGCTCTTCTGACTATAATAGGATGTACCAAAGGATCAAAACACCGCCTGCCAGATTTATTTTGGACTGTGGTTTACACTTCACCCGAGCGCCTCACTCGAAAAACACATCAAACCACCCACAGGCTTTCACCTTTGGCAGTCATCATGAAGAGATCTTGACAACCCGAGTGGACTGATAATGTGTCACACTGCTTTAACAGGATTAAAGTTCATTACTTCTCTTGGGCTGAACCGTGGTGTGATTTTATACAGAGTCCCGCAGTATTGAGGACAGAGGTGACTGTGTACAAGAGTCATTATTGGTTGATGATTGATGATTTGACTCACAGCAAATAAGCACAGCAAACATATGAGCATTATAAATGTGTCAGAACAGCTTATCATCAATAGATTAAACACAGTAAGATATCATAATATACAGTGTTAACTAGTTACAGTAATGATATTACTTTTTGCAACTAGTAGTGTAACTAATTACTAATAAGATTTCAGTGATAATATTACAGTGACCATGAAATAATTTTTATGCCTCAATACTGATTTGAAGTCCAACAATTCAATAATTCCTAGATTTATTTTCATAATTTTCAGTCGCACATAAAGTCACCAGTCACCTCCACAAGCGTGGAATATGGAAAAGCTTACATTCAGCGGATGGACTCGTGTGATTTCTTTTGATAAAATACATCCTGAAATATAATTGTATATGGGTAACAAAGAAATTATAGCTACAATTAGCTTCAAGCTGCACATGACAATTAAACAAGATTAATATAAGGTCATGCGTTTAGCTGAGCTTTCTACATTTTTAACATCAGAAAGTTTCACACAAACACTATAAGGTTGTCGACAACACTTTATTACATTCATTTATCTCAACAGCAATAAGAACATTTTTCTGAAATCAAATATTTACTAAACCAAAGCCAGCCAGTAGATCATGAGGTAGATGGTTCGGTGCTACATATGTTCAGAATATTCACAGCTGACAGGAAAGATGCAAAGATTGTGAGAAGCAAATTGCATAATTTATGTGCACATCAAATTATCTACAAATGAGACACAATCGAAAGGTTGTCCAGTGGGTATTTGGCTTTCTTCTTCATTACAATCAGTATCATTACGGGAACTGATGCATTTTATTCTAAACGCTCCAGTTGGTTCATAATAATGTAAACCATATATCCGTTAGGCTTTACATTAGTTCATTTCTAATACATCATCTGTACATAGTTTCAAGTGTGCAAAGCTTTTGGTGACGAATTCAAGGACTTGACCTAGCAAAGCATTCCTGATATTTCAATGATTATCACAGTCCAAGAAGCTTTTTCAATAAATAAAACAATCCCTCAAAAAAGGGATTTATTTTTCTAATTTTAAATAAATCACCCGAAACAGAAACTAATGGGTCCTAGGTAGATTCTTTGTGCCATGGAAAAACAAAAGGACGCGTTTGATCCGTGACACATACGGCTCAAAGTGACTCTTCAGTAAAACTAGCCAGAATTCAAAGTGACTAAAAGTCTGTCGTATATATTAATATCGGCATTTCTTAAAATGTAAACAAAGCTTCTTCTTTTAACATCCAAAAAGATAAACCAATCCAGAACATCCATCTTCTCAAACATACCATATGAGCTAACTAGCTAGCTAGGTAGCTATCTTTATGAGATGGTCATTGTCTTTCCTGTTTCACTGATATGAATCGTCTCTTCTGGAGTGGAGTCATTGACATCAGGGTTACTTAAGGCATTTACAGTGTGCAACTCCGAAACATCCCCATGCATCTACTTCAATAAAAGGAATGATTCACTGATGATTAATCGATGCTAACTTGAAACAACATGATCTTTTAACTCTGTGGTTAACACTTCAGATATGCACCGACTAACATTTACAATCATAAAGACCATCGGCACACATCGGCTGATTCAAGCTGGAGTCTAGAAGATCATAAATGGCTTTCTTTAGCGGATGCTGACAACAGTAATTGAACTCTGTAACCTTGTGGGTCCATTGCAACGCCCAAACATGGGTGACTGACAACTCTGAGGTGCAAGGAATGTATTTTGGATTACGTCAGGTATTAAGATTACAGAAGATTCTTTGTCTTTTCACATTGATGATATTGCCCAATGAAATGCTCCCAAGACTAGACACCTAAAAGCATCATTAGTTGTTATGTGAGCGTCCAGATTGAGGAGTTTATAAGTCTTTGGTGGACAGCGTTAATGATGAGCAGTACATAAAGCAGACAAGAAGAAATAATAGCAGTAGTAAGTCCTTTTGTCTCCTGACAAAAACCCTGAGATCGTATGCAGAAGGACATATCCTTCGCGGTGTCCTTGCGTGTTAGGACACGCCAAAATCACCAACAAACAAAGTTTTTCCAAAATATAAAAAAAAGGCAAACACAAAATCTGTATCCAGCACAGTATCTGTCATTTCTTCAAAGTATCTATCCTCAAACGCCGTCTGAGGTAGTGCTGAACGGATGAGAATCTCAAGTCTTATTCTCTTCAGAAGAAGTGTTGGAAATGATGCTGGAAAACATCTTCTCTATGTGTTGCAGGGAAATGGAGATGAGGAGATTAGATATGGCGGCCGGTGAGGAAGTAGAGGGGACGGTCCTCGCTGCAGTTGGCTGTCTGAAACTCATCCCGCAGACGAAACTGCCACTCATCCTCCAGCTCCAAACGCACAATAGTCTGACGCAAAGAGCTCCGGTCCTGACAGATCACGCACAGTGTGGCGCCTGCAAGACGAGCGATAGAAATGATGATGATTTAAATCTTCTTATAGGACCACAATGTGCTTAGAGAGGTGTGCTATTACTGTTCTGATGACTCTGATGAACCTTTATATTTGATATCTATGTGGAGTGGCATTTTGGACCATTGAGATTACACTGTGTCCTGACCATTTTGAAATTAGTATTTGCAATTTTAGTTATAAAAACAAGGTTTTCTGTTTGAGATGACAGAACTACTTTTATCTACTGTTACATTTATTCAGCAAGGATTCATTAAACTGATCAAAAGTGACAGTAAGACATCAAATCAGCATATTAGAATGATTTCTGAAGGACTCTGAAGACTGGAGTAATGATGCTAAAAATTCAGTTTTGCATCACAGGAATAAATTACAGTTTAAAATATATTCAAATAGAAAACAGTTATTTAAAATTCATGATATTAGAGTTTTTATTGTATGTTTTATCAACTAAATGCAGCCTTGGTGAGCAAAAGAGACCTTACTGACCCCAAATCTTTTGGACCTTTTTTGATAGTATTTTGGATTTTTCTTGTTAATATCATTTATTTATTTATTTATTTTTTCATATTCCGGCTGTAAGGACCCGGCCTCACCTTTGAGGAAGTTGAATTTCTTCAGAAGGCTTGAAACGACAAAGGAGTCACACAAGTAGAGCAGCAGCCCACTGAACATCACCCCATGATGATCCACATTCACTGAGTGCGGCCGAGAGCTCATGTAACACGTCTGAATCTGTAACACAAAGAAAATGCAACATATTAAATGACTTTTTACCAACTGAACTAATATGCAGAATATAAACTGTTAATCTGACTGTCGATACTAACTGTTGTTTTATGAAAAGAGCTGCATGAACATTCTTCAAAAATTCTCCTTTTGTGTGGCACGAAAACACATAATAGCACATAGGTTTGGAATGAGCAAATAATCAAAACTTTGATTTTGGGTGAACTATAGTCATTTATTTTTACCTGTGGGCCGAGGTTGAGGTAGCTGTCTATGGCCAGCACGGGGTTAGCGCTGTTACAGAGGGCCAGAGGAAAGAGACGTTGGCTACAGGACTGCAGAAACTTCTCCAGCAGGAACTGAGCCGGCGCAGACAGCAGCGTGTGTTCACTGTCCGGAGCGCACACATACTGAGACGCACACACACGCACCGGAGTCTCCATCCTCTGCGGCACAAAAGAGATGCAGGGAGAGGGTGTTTTTGAGATGTTAGACTCTTCTTTACAAACTGTAAAAATAGTTTTACAGTCCCAGAAATGTGATTAAATAAATAAATATAAAATAAAAGGATAATATAATATAATATACACAACTACAATCCAAACGTTTGGGGTTGGCAAGACTTTAAATATTTTAAAAAGTCTTTTAAAAAGTCTCTTATGCTCACTAAGGCTGCATTTATTTGAACAAAACAATAAAAAACTGTAATATTGTTACATTTTATTACAATATAATAAAATTGTAAAATGCAATCTATTGCTGTGATCAAAGCTGAATTTTCAGCATCCTCACTTTACTACTCAAGATATATTTATTATCATTATCAATGTTGAAAAAAGTTGTGCTGCTTAATATTTTTGTGGAAACTGTAATATGTTTTCTTTGGAATTCTTTGATCTTTGACGTTCAAAAGAGCAGCATTTATTTGAAATATATATATTTTTTTGTAACAGCAAAAGTCTTTAAAGGTACTTTTGATTTAGTCAGTTTCTTAAATTGAACCTTACTGACCCCAAACTTTTGAATGGTAGTGTAATATAACACATTATATTAATTAATATATATATAGCTTTAACTATAGAAATTGCGTTACGTTGTGAATGTAAATTTTAGGATGAAATTAAGTCAGCAAGAGTTGAGAGAATTGCATTTAAAATGCATGAAATGTGTAAAACGCCAGCATCAAAAATGAATGGTTTCATAGCGCCCACTAGTGAATGGATAATATAACTGCACTTACCGTTAACTCTGCTAACAAACTAATATTAGTGTTTGGAGCAGGCCTTTCAGCTCTGAAGGAAGCTCACCATGAGTTTGGGCTTGATGAGGAAGTCTTTATGTCCTCCGATGGGGATGTGTTTCTTCATGATGCTGAAATGATTGAACCGACAGAGCAGAAGACCACTGCTGTTTGCCCTCAGGTTAAAGTCCACTTCTTCACATGTGAACCTACACACACATTTATACTGTTAGACTCTACTGGTACATCATTTATAACAAAACTACATGATCTTCCCTCTCAAAGTGCAAACTCTCACCGGTTGAGGTCATACTGGACGTTCTGGGTGAGGTCGACGTTCAGCATGATGAGGTCGTGGAGGTGGCAGCGAGAGAAAGGGTTTGTGGGAGCTTGAGCAGACAAACCACTGCTCCATTTCCGCAGGCCACACACGGCATACAGAGAGATCTTAGGAGTGGCCTCCATGTGCTGCAGGACGGTCTTCAGTGACACGTTCATCACCTCACTGAGAGAAAGACAGATAGTCTAGAGATGTTAGACAACGAAGACGTTCCAAAAAATCCGTGCACGGATCCATCCATCATTACATACCTGTTGCCCTCGGGTCCAGGCTGATGGGCGTTCCACAGGACGCAGGAGTCGTCCATCATAACGATGAAGGGCCACACGTCCTGTCGTTTGACGCCCTGCTCCTCTTGCCTGTTCCTCTCCAGCTCCAGGTTGTGGTAGGACAGTTCCTTGATCATGAATCGAGCCGCCCCTGAAACGCCACATCAGTACAATCAATCACAACAATGAGGAACTATGGAAGCTTGTTTCCGCCACTGAATTTAAGGGGGTCATATGGCATTGCTAAAAAGAACATTATTTTGTGTATTTGGTGTAATGCAATGTGTTTATGCGGTTTAAGGTTAAAAAAACACATTATTTTCCACATATTGTACATTATTGTTGCTCCTCTATGCCCTGCCTTTCTGAAACGCGCCGATTTTAACAAAGCTTATCGTTCTGAGAAGCGAGGCGTGCTCTGATTGGCCAGCTATCCAGTGCGTTGTGATTGGCTGAATACCTCAAGCGTGTGACGGAAATGTTACGCCCCTCACCGTATTATGATGCCGTGTCCCGGCGCGACAACACATAAACAATAAAACCCATTACAAATGAGGCATTTGTTGCATCCAGTGGGGACATAAGTTCTGATTATAATGACTTATACTGTCTTTTTACGCGTCACATTGCATCGTGCCACGTAAACATTACCATGTCTGCATTTGTGATCAGAGAAACGACAAACAACAAGCACTACTCTACACTGCTCAAAACTCTCGTTTGAATAGTCAGTGGCAAATTCTTTAAATGTAAAAACATACAGAAGCGCCAGACTGTCCTTGCAAAGCTGGATTTGCCCCACTTTATAGAAACAGTCTTTGTGCAAGCCAGCATCGTAGGCTACTCCCAGGTTCAGGAAACAGTCCTCCGTAAAATGCGCTGCACACACTCTAATATTTGGGTTGAACTGTTCTGGAACAGTGTTGTAAATACAACTTAACCACTGATTTCTAGTTGTGTCCTCTTTTGGAAGCCCAAACAAAGTACTTTCTCTTTCACAACGAAACACAGCGTCTCCAGGACATGGCGGCGGCAGCAACAACAACACTCCAGCGAGTATAATAGTTCCGCCTTCTTTCTTTGTGTAAAGATTTGGGCGGTGTTTTGCAAATCTCCCCACACCGTGGCGTAGACATGTGGGGGCGTGTTTGAATGAGCCGTTTTAGGGGGGTGTGGTAGAGTCTTAACTTTTATAAAGAATATCTCTTCGGTTTTGAGACTTTAGTCTTTGTAACTTCAGGGATCTTATGTATGCACAAACAGCTTGTAACACTCCAAAGAGAAAGGGAAACTTGAAATCGCATCATATGACCCCTTTAAAAAAATAAAGGATAATTGCAACTTTTTTCCTTTGCAAATCCATTTTTTTTTCTCAGAATTGCGGGACAAACTTGCTATTCTGACTTTTTTTATATACTCACTTCTTTTCTCAGAATTGTTAGATATAAACAGTTCTGACATTTTCTTATAATTCCAAGTTTATATCTCACAGTTCTGAGAAAAGAAGTCAAAATTGCAGGATATACTGCAGGATATAATGCAATATATACTTATATATACACTATATAATTTATACTCACAAATGCAAGAAAAAAGTCAGAATTGTGAGTTTATATCATGCAGTTCTCACTTTGTAACTTGCAATTGCGAGTTTTTATATCACGCAATTATTATTTTCTTTCCCTGCAATTGCAGTTCATATCTCGCACTTTTAACTTTATTACAGGCAACTGTGAGTTTATATCACACACAATTCTGAGAAAGTCAAAATTGCAAGATGTAAACTCGCAATTGTGAGAAAAAAAGGTAGAATTGTGAGAAATAAATCCTTTTTTTTTTTTTTTTTTACTCAATCGCGGAAACATTATGGATGCGATAAAAACAGAAAGGCCATTACTGTCATGCAGTGGCTGATAAACAAATGTGCATTATTAAAATAGTACACTACTTTATTTAAATAAATTAAATAAAGCACTAAAAACTGCATATAATAATTTTAATTAATCACTACAATTTTAGTAATTTTTTATTTACTCTTTAAAAGTACTATAAAGATTTAAAAAAAAAATTAGGCAACAATCTGAATTATTATTTTTGTAGCAATCTTAAAACCTACTGTTACAGCTCAAGAACTTTCCATTAGAATAGTGCTGAGTTTCATCAGTCACAATAATGAATACGAGTCTTCTTCATCATTACTCACCCACTCCGGAGTTGTTGAACATGGCGGGCAGCACCAGAAGGATGTGGTTGGGCCAGTATTTCCTGTAGAGAGGCATTTCATATTGCTTGACCACCAAAATGTGCAGGTGCTCGGCCCCCTCCATGGCGTGGTAGATGTTGAGCAGGCCGTGCTCCTGACGGCCCGTAGTGGGTGTGAAGATGGGACTTTTCAGCATGCTGGTCTCCTGAGTCAGCAAACAGAGCAACACGGTCACTTTAAGACAACTTGTGCAATAAGACCAGAAAAACAATGTAAAAAACACAGGCAGTGACTCAGCAACCAACAGGACTTTTTGCATTGCTCAGGTATCCAGGTGCTCCTGACATCAAGATGCATCTATATAATAATTTGCATTGCTGTTGAAAGTAGAGTTTTTGCAAAATAAATAAAAACAGTTGTTTGTGGCCAGTTTTTTCGAAGCTTTTATTTAATGGCATCTTTTTTTTTTTTTTTTTTTTTTTATTGTTGTAGATAATTACTGTAAACTCTAGTCTTAAGTGATCCTTAATTAATCATGATATAACATTTATATAACAGCATTTATTTGAAATATAAATCTTTTTTAAAATTATAAATGTCTTTACTGTCACTTTTGATGAATTACTTCCTTTCTGAATAAAAGTATTAATTTCCTTAATCCATTTCTTTATCGTATTTGACTGTTGGAAGTCATACTACATTATACACTGTTTTTGGGTGTGTTTTTTTTTTTTGGACCACAGACATGGTCAAAATTTGGAAAACATGGAAAAACAACATACACAACAGTAAATATTGACAGATTTTTCATTTATGGTTGAAGCGATTAACAAATTTTCCAAAAAAGTTTAGTTAAGTAATTTAGTGCTTGTTATTAATAAGTGTGTCGCTCACCTTGTCTGAGATCAGCGGGAGCCGCATGCTCTCTAAATGACTGCCCTGCTGGCTGAACACAAAATGAGGCTCTTTGGCTTTAGGAATGATAAAGTGCAGCTGGACTTCCTCTCCCAGCATGGATGAGCAGAACGTGAAGGCATGGAAGGTGCAGTCGGACAGCTAGAATCACACAGAACATCTTACAGCAGCCATATACCTGTCTAGACATGCTATTACTTATTTGAGGTGTTACTTGTTTGAGGTGATTTGAAATTATGTAATTTTAAAATATGTAAGTAATTGTTAATGTGTCACATATGTCCTCACCTGAGTGGCAGGAGCAGGCTCGCTGTAATGGTGGCACTGCTCACAGTGGTGAAATGCATTGTGGGCCGCGAACAGGCTGAGTCTGACAGACACTGTGTTTCTCTTTGGCAGCTCCTCTTCTGCCTCCAGTCTTTCTGTTTTAACCCCTGTGTTTTATGCAAGGATGCAAAACAGCACATAAGCATACCTGCTATTTTCATGTTGCTCTGAAGCGAGGCACACCATAATAAAAGTAAGTAAGTAAGTAAACTTTATTTATATAGCACCTTTCACAGACGAGGAGTCTGTGAAAAATCAAATCAAAACAAATTAAATACCAGCTTTACAAATACCACAAAATTCAATAACAGCCAAACCATATCGTTAATTAAAAGCTTGTCCAAAAAGATGTTTTTAAGTGTTTTTTAAAAGATTCTTCAGAACCCCTTGTTCTCAGTGTTAAAAGAGCAGTTTACTACCGTTCAATATCTTTGGCATCCTGTCTGCATACACTGGACTCGCGTATCTGAACTTGGGGTCATGGGGGTAGAGGTCAAAGGGCAGTTTGCGGATGTCCTCCACGTCAGGCCACTGCGGCCCACTGGCAGGGGGAGCCTTTGATTTGTCTTGCACATCTAGAGATTTCAAAAGGAGGTCATTAATAAAAGGTCAAGGGAAGGAGTATCAGGTGAAGTAATGTGGAGAACGCTTTCTTACCCTCCTCCAGCTCTTCTTCATCATACACGTCCACCTCCAGCAGGCGAATCAGCATACGGAACAGGATTCGTAGGAACTGCAGATACGCACCTGTTTTTCCAACCTTAAACAGAGCCACAATGGAGAATGAGACACTGGATGCTTGGCAAGGACGCCAATTATCATGATTCTTAATGAATACTTTAGGTTTAAAATACTTTTGAATGCTAAACTCTGTTTATAGGTTTTGAATATTCTGTTTTTGTACATTTTAACTGCTTTTAAATATTTAATTGTATAAATATTTAATGTAACATTTTATATCGTGTATACACACACACACACACACACACACACACACACACACACACACACACACACACACACACACACACACACATATATATACTGTATATATATTCTGTATACATAACCATTTTTGAAAAACAAAATGCATATGATAACTTTTAATATTTAATTTTTTGTATTTTTTGTCCATTGCATAAACTATGTATTTTACACATTTGTTTATAAATGTAATTTTTTAATATTTTAGCATATTTTGTATATTTTATCTGTGTAAAATATGTAAGTTTTTAAAAATTTGTGTATTTGAACTGTTTTCTCTATATTTAATTTTTTAATATTTAAATCTGTATTTTTTTTAACATTGTGCAGGCTATTTAAACTATGCATATGGTACATTTGAACTGTTTTATATATTTAATCTTTTAAATAATTTTGTATAATTTCTGTATTTTAACTGCACATTCTGTACACATAACCATTTTTGAAAAACAAAATGCATATGATTCTCAGTGATAGTTAGCAAACACCACAGAAATTCATCTGAAATCTTTTTAAATAATGTTGAAGCTACTCCTCACCTGTGGTGGTCCACTCAGCAGCAGTCTCCTGGGATGGGGCACAGCCGGCCCTTCGTAATCTGCGTGGTGCTGCCTGGCTGTGGTCCACTGGCGGTAGTACAGGGACTGCTCTGCCCCTCCGAGAGCGTGAGGAACCGGCGGTCTGAGCGGGCTGCTCCATACCACATCCGCGTGAGGCAGCAGAGACGCCGAGCTGGGCTGACCCAGCGCCTCAGGGGCCAGCAGGGCGTACGCCGCCCGGGACAGCACCGCCGTCCGGGGGAAGACCTGCGCCCGGCTGCATTCACGCGGGGCCTGCGTGGACTGGCTCGGCCGCTGAGCTCCCGGAGAGGAGGAAGAGGAGGAGGACGAGGAGGCAGAGGAGAACGAGGACGTGGCGGAGGAGGCGGGAGCCTGGGAGTCACACTCCTGTTTTAAGCGAACGGGAGAGGAGCAAGAGTCCATTATATTTCTGCTGCTGGACGGGTCACTGTGCGTGGACGGTTTGTCCAGTACACTTGAAGAACTGACGCCGTTTTCTGTGGTGGAGCCTGGAAGAGAACGAAGATGAATGATATTAGATCAAGTGACCACTCCAGACTAGAGTCAGGCCCAGTTTGTGTCCAGTGTCCCTCACCAGAGGTCCTGGTGGCAGCGCTGGCATTGCTGGGTGGTCTCTCCAGATCTATCTGGAGCTCGTCGTGGTCTGCTGTTTCTCCCGAGCTCCTCTCGTCATCTGTCGGTCTCTCTTCTCTGCCTGCTGCTGTTTTCGTCTCGGGTATTACCCTGCGTGTCACGTACGAGCAGGCCAAACCCACTTCTTGTTCCAGTGCCGTACGCGTCAGGTAGCTGGAGTCGATCAGCCGCAAGTCACAGTACTTCAGCGACCTGCATAAAATCACATGCAAACATGCTCTTCATGTGTGCCTTCAGAAGGCAAAAATACTGTCAATTTTCGTTTATCCAACAGATTTTATTTGATCTTTTGGATGGTGCATAGTCTTTTTAAAAAATGACAAACATGAACTGTATTGAAATAATGCTGCTGGACAGTTAAAACAATATATGTACATGGGGAAGATTTTAGAACTGTCGCTGTAACAACTGTAGTAACCACTAGGTGGTGCTGTTTTTTAACCAAATAAAGAGGAAACCAAAAGACTGGAAGTCACTGTGAGGCATTTTTATTTATCAAGGTCATAATGTCAGATACTTAACATATGTCTTATATTGAAATATAGTGTAAGCCTCAAGATTTCATGTTTAGGTTCAGGTTCAGGTTTGTCATTAAAGACAATAAATTATTATTCTTATTTCACATTAACTGAAAATGATAAAATATTAATATTTGTAGTTAACATTTGTTTTAATTTATTTTATACCAATTTAATGAATAAATAAAAATGAAATAATTTAAATTAAAATAAAAATAATTTTACCAGAAAAATATATATGTATATAGTCCACTGTTGAAATTGCTGCATTTACTTGATCAAAAATTCAGTATATAAATAATGTATAAAAATTCATATAGAAATAATGTATGTGTGTGTGTGTGTGTGTGTGTGTGTGTGTATATATATATATATATATAGCTGTAAAAACTTAAGAGACCATTTGAATTTAATAAATTATTAATAGTTGTGTTTCAGTTAAACATAATTTTTGTTTTATTCTGTAAACTACCATTGACATTTCTTCTAAATTTTAATTGAAAATGTCCTTTAGAACATTTTTTGCATAAAATGTCAATTGGTCCAAAAAAAAGATGCAATGTTTATATTTATTTTTAGACAAAACAATACCAATGATTAAACAACAAATGAAAACATTTGTTATTTTGACCATATGTCATTTCCTGAGAAAAAAGGTTGTCAGTGACTATATATATATATATAGAACAATGTATTATATATAAAGAACAACATCACATGGAGTACCTTGGGAAGGTCTCTCCTAGAGGATCTTTTCCTGTGAGGATGACGATGCACGGAAGGCCTTCCAGATCTTCATATGTATGTGGGACCCATTCTTCATTCTTACAGCTCCTCCAAGCCTGAAATGCACAGATGGTTTATCCCAGCCTTATTCTGGTGATTTTAAAGAGCCCATATTCATGATCTGGTTCTTACCCGCAGACGGGCACAGAAGTGAACCGGCAGGCTGATCTCGGCAGCAGGGCTTCCCAGCAGCACAGCGAAGCGGTACTGTAAGCCCAGCTTGTCCCGGGCCTCCTCCAGCCGCTCCTGCGCCAGCCGCGCCAGCTGCAGCGAGGGCACACGCACCAGCAGCATGTGTCCGCACCCGTGCCTGCTGCGGCCCGGCACGCTCAGCAGATCCTCCACCATGGCGAGGGTCTGAGGGGTCACGTGATCCCGCAGCGACGGGGCCGCTGTGAGGGCCATCAGGGCCTCTGTGTACTGCTGTATCAACAGATAGCTGCGGATCACCATGCTGTGCAAATGCGGATGCCTGAAATCAAAAACACAATGAGGGATATAAACGGAAAGAGACAGCACATGCATATGGTTTGAAATGCACAAAAGCTGCCAATTTAGACATGGGTTATTAGAGTTAACTAAAACTAAAATAGGTTTTTTGTTACTTGAAATAAAATAAATACTAACAACAACAACAAAAACTTATTTTAATCCAGCTAGTTTCCATGGAAATATGTTAAAGGTTTACATTGGGGAACACTATTCGCTATTAACCAGTTGCTCATTAGCATGCATATGACTAACATATTGGCTGTTTATTAGTAGTTATAAAGCACATATCAATGCATGACCATATTCTAGATCCCTTAACTCGACCCAATACCTAAACATAACTACAACAACAACTACCTAACTTACTACCAATAAACAAAAGAATTAGGAGTTTATTGAGGGAAAAATATGTGCTCCATAATCTAAAGTGTTAGCAGAAATATTTTTGGATTTTATTTAGTTTTACTTGATGTATGAAAATAACTCATACTAAGCCTGAAATAAAAAAAACTAAAAAAAAAAAAACTATACAGACATTAAAAAATACGAAAATTACTAAAAACAAAAATGACAATATATTAAAATAAAAACTATTTCAAACTACAGATAAAAACTAAAATAATATATCATTCATTGCAAAGTAACAGTGGTCTGAGATGAACTTAAAGATATAATTATGCATTTACAATGTAAAAGCATTTAAAAAGGAAGGTAATTTGCTTTAAAGGAACACTCCACTTTTTTTTGGAAATAAAAAAACACTCCACTTTTTCTCCAACTCCCCCAGAGTTAATAAGTTGAGTTTTACCGTTTTTGAATCCATTCAGCCGATCTCCGGATCTGGCGATAGCACTTTTAGCATAGCTTAGCATAGATCATTGAATCCGATTAGACCAGTAGCATCGCGTTCAAAAATGACCAAAGAGTTTCGATAGTTTTCCTATTTAAAACGTGACACTTCTGTAGTTATATCGTGTACTAAGACCGGCGGAAAATGAAAAGTTGCGATTTTCTAGGCCAATATGATTAGGAACTATACTCCCAGTCCGGCGTAATAATCAAGGAACTTTGCTGCGGCAGCAGGCGCAGTGATATTACGTAGCGCCTGAAAGTAGTCCCCAGCTATATTATAACTAGTTACCTAGCTGGGGACTACTTTCAGGCGCTGCGTAATATCACTGCGCCTGCTGCGGCCATGTTACGGCAGCAAAGTTCCTTGATTATTACGCCAGAATGAGAGTATAGTTCCTAGCCAAATCGGACTAGAAAATCGCAACTTTTCATTTTCTGCCGATCTTAGTACACAATATAACTACAGAAGAGTCAAGTTTTAAATAGGAAAACTATCGAAACTCTTTGGTCATTTTTGAATGCGATGCTACTGGTCTAATAGGATTCAATGATCTATGCTAAGCTATGCTAAAAGTGCTCTCGCCAGATCCGGAGATCGGCTGAATGGATTCAAAAATGGTAAAACTCAACTTATTAACTCTGTGGGAGTTGGAGAATGAGCCTATTTCCAAAAAAAGTGGAGTGTTCCTTTAAAGGTGCTGTATGTGGGATTGACACCCAGTGGTTGAACTAGGTATTGCAGTCCAAATTCAAAATATTGGAGATGTTTTTTTTCACCTGGCCCCTCCTCCTCAGACTTGACGCACACGCAGGTTGCCAGATTAACGACACCAACAGAAACGAGCGCACATGCCGAAATTAAATACGCTGTGTTTTCCGCCATCTGGCAACCCGGGGTGCTGAAATACAATTGGGTAAACTGACAGTGTTTCACAAACCATAACAAACACAGACATTTCGGGCCGGAATGCACATTTTCAAAGGAGAATAACTGACTGTAGAATTGTTTTTCAGATAAACAAGTATGTTAACTTAGCATGTTTCTTAAATATCTGCAAACACATTATGGTATTTTTATGCTTTAGTAGAGTCAAAATCATACATACAGCACCTTTAAATCCTCATTTTGTTACATATTTCACAAGTACATTCTGAGTGAACATACAAATGGAACTGACCTCTCCAGCAGGGTTTTGACCATCCGCTCAAAAGCGTCGTCACATCGGAGGATTGGACTCGCTACTCCCCACTGCAGGGAGCTGCTGTAGTCCTTCAGCCCAAAGTAGACCAGGTCCTTAGGAGAAGCCTCAGCCTGCTGTGACATGCAAACAGAAAAAAAATCCATTTTACTTCTCTGAGCAAATCACAGTGTTGTTCTCTTTTGACTTCTTTTAGTTCTTGCCTGCAAATGCTTTTAGCGTGTCTATAAACATCTAGGTCATTATAGAACAACAATAATCCAGATTTATTGTAATGTGTCATCTCTGACACTAATATCATACCACAGTGTGTTAAAAATGTGATTGCTTAACCGATTGTGTGAATTTTGATTCAAACCGCTGCAGGAAAGATCTTTTAAGTGACAAACTTCCTGGGATCTAAGCTGAACCACAAAGCACAGAATGTGCTGGAAAGACTTTACACAGAGAAAAAAGCAAACATTAATAGCTACTGCTCTTTGTGAAAACACCCAAAATGGTAAACCAAAAAACTTGAAGAATCTAACATTAAAACCAAGACTGAAATCACATTTCAAAATGAGGCACGAAACATAAGTTATAACAACAACAACAAAATACTGATTGAACATTACTCTGGAGACCGCTTTGCTTGAAATAGGAGACCTACAATAAAACTACATACAAGGAACATGGGAAAACTCTTCAAGATAATCTTCAATTAAATTTCACATGGTTAAATTTTGCCTTTAGACAGTTTGTCGCTAAATTAGTGCATGAAATGTGTTTATGTACACTACAATAGAAAAATATTTTTTTAATATTTTGAAAGAAGACTCATCAAGTCCACATTTATTTGTTTAAAAAAATACAGTAAAAACAGTAAAATTCTGAAATAATGTTACAATTTTGAAAAACAGTATTACTCCATTGTAATATATTTTAAAATGTAATTTATTCCTGTGATGCAAATCTGTATTTTCAGCATCATTACTCCAGAAATCCTTCAGGAATCAGTCTAATATGCTGATTTGCTGCTCAAGAAACATTTCTGATTATTATCGATGTTGAAAACAATTGTGCTGCTTAATATTTTTGTGGAAACTGTAAAACTTTTTTTCAGCATTTTTAATGAATAGAAAGTTCAAGAGAACTTCATTTATCTGAAACAGAAGTATTGTTAACATTGTAAATGTCTTATACAGTGACTTGATCAATTTTATGCATGCCTGCTGAAAAAAAGTATGCAAAAAAAAAACATACTACTGACCTCGACATTTTTAAGCAGTAGTGTACCCATATACTCTTAAAATGCTTGTCAATCATCTCATTTAGCTGAAGTCTCACCTGTCCTCCATAAATTCCTTTACAGTTCTTCTCGGGGTCAGTGAAACTCACCAGGTTCTCAGTGTTGGGCCAGTGCACTTCATTCAGGGTACTGATGCGTGACTGACGGCTCTGCAGGGTGAACGGGAAGCAGCTGACCTGCAGAACCAGCAAGTTTATTGCTTCCAGAACCTCCGGACAGTTCACCACGCGGTCGGCCAATCCCTGCAACTCCCCGTGACAAACTGACCCTGACAGAGCGCTGACGGAGAGAAAGGAGAAAGACAGGACGTCTGAACACTGACGCTTCTGACAGACACTTTCACAAACCGCTCGTCGTTGTTTTTCTCACCTGGTCAGGTCGACGTGCGAGTTGTCGTGAATGAGGACGAAAAGCGTATAAGGGTTCTGCTTGACCTTCCTCATGAAGGCCTCCATTTTTGTGTGGACCTCCGTGTCCAGGCGCACCACATACTTGTCAGATTTCTGCAGCACTAATGAGGCGTCCTCTATACCCAAATCTATCAGGACACCTAGCAAAGACATGAGGACAAACACATAAAATCTAGCTGCAAGCAGCAATTACGGGGTCAAGCACAACAGAGGCAACATGAGGAGCTCAGCATAGCTGGGAGCATCAGAGCAACTGCAACAATGAGTGGTTATTGACATTTTTAAGATTATTTTAGTTGAAATGGCTGAAAAATAAAAACAATCACTAGTTATACAATTTAACTGCTTATCACTTTTGACCAATAGGTGGCGCTGTTATCAAATACAGCTATTATGCGAAAAAACTATTATCCTTTTTTTGTAAATTTGTTAGACATTTTGATCAGAAGGTGGCCCTATTTTCAAATAATTCAAAATTGTGAAAAATCTTGACCATTAGAAATGTAAAGAAATTTGGTGTGCATTTGACTCCGCATGAGAACAATGAAGCACAGGAAAAAATAATTTGGGGTTACACTTCATTTTAAGGTGTCTTTGTTACAGTGTAATTATACATTTTAGTACTGAGTAATATTAATTAACTAGGGTTAGGATTAAGGTTTGGCTTAGGGTTACTTGCATGTAATTATGCATACCATAAATCATTTGTATTATAACAGTAAGTATGTAATAGTAATAGTAAGTAACAGTATGTAATATGTGAAACAAGGACACCTTAAAAATAACCGAATTTTGCATCTAAACTTTATGGTTTAAATGTTATAGCACACACATGAGTGCAAATTTTGAGCTGTTGGTGGCTCAAGACGGTTTGAGTTAGAGACTCCAAATTTCATAACTTTCCCGTAAGTGGTTCTATGGGCTGCCATAGACTCAATAGTGGAATAAAGAAGAACACCTGAAGTCCCTAAAAATTGTTGCAATGACTCTTTCATCAAATTAAAGGGATATTTCACCCAATCATTTACTCCAAACCTGTTGCTGGTCCCCAGTGACTTCCACAGTATGGAAAAAAATACTATGAAAGTCAATAGGGACCAAAAACTGTTACCCACATTCTTCATTCATCCTGTGTTTACCAGAAGAAAGAAATTCATACAGGTTTGGAACAACATGAGGGTCAGTAAACGATGACAGAATTTCCATTTGTGAACTATACAGGCACGTTTTTGTAAAACAGTGGGCTTGACATTGAAAACAAGTTGAATATCTCTTCAAATCAACAGTATCGTCTCTTCTGCTGTCGTACCTGATTGTCGTATTCGCTGGACGGTTTGGTGAACCAGGACGTGTGATGGTGGCACCAGAACCAGGAAGTCTACTTTACAGAAGCGGCCCAGATCTAAGCTCTGGCTCCCTGAGTCGGCGATAGCGCACACCTGTGACAAAAGGCTGCGTGCAATGCTCAGCTGAGGAGGGTGTATCTGAAAGCCATCACTCAGCAGATCTGCAACATAGTGAAAGACAATCAGCATTTTAAAGTGCCAGATATAAAGTTTTATCATGTTTTTATCATGGCGTGACAGCAAAGGCTCACCTGGCCCTGATTCTGGTAGCATGGCTGCAGCCTCTTGGGAGTGGATGTACTCGGTCAGATGTCCCTGAAATGGCTGAACCACACGGTCTTTCCGCTTACGCTGGTACCGAACCAGCTGTTTGTCCATGTTGTCGCCTGTAGAGCCACAATCAATTTGAAATTAATAAAGGAGACACATGCATATGCTATAATTAAAAAATCTGAAAAGAAAGTAACACTTTTATTCAGCAAGGTCACATTACATTGATTAAAAGTAACAGTAAAGACAGTAAATACATTGTTAGAAATTTTTTACAAGTTTTTATTTCAAATTAATTCTGTTCAATTGGTCTTTCTATTCATCAAAGAATCCTGAAAAAAATTGTTTCCACAAAAATATTAAACTGTTTTCAACACTGATAATAAGAAATGTTTCCTGAGCACTAAATCAGCATATCACAATGACTAGAGTACTGGCTGCTGAACATTGGGTTTTGCCATAAGAGTAATAAATTATATTTTAAAATATATTAACATAGAAAAGTTAGTTTAGATTGTAATAATGTTTCATAATGTTATTTTTTTAACTGTATATTTGATAAAAAAAATGCAGCCTTGGTGAGCATGAGAGACTTCTTTAAAAATATTTAATAATAATAATAATGATGTTAATAATAATCAAGCACCAACTATTGAACAGTAAATGTACAACTCATATAGTCAATGTCACTGCACAAAAAAAAAGCATTTCGGCTTATACATTTTAAACGTTGTGGCTGAAAAACACTTTTTTCCTTGATTCCTTGGGGTTATTTCTCTCAGAAACAGATTGGTTTAGATTGTAATATTTCACTATATTACTGTTTTTACTGTATTTTGATCAAATAAATGCAGCATTAGTGAGCATAAGAGATTCTTTCAAAACACTTAAAAAAAATGAATCAACCACAAAGATTCGAATGATAAATGCACAATAGAGACAACAACAAAAAACCTTTCAACTTACAAATTTTGAGTGCGGACTGCTGCCAAAATTGCTGCTTACATCTATATTCTTACTTTAATTTCTAAATAAAGGACAATGATAAGCTGATGTAAACCGATGGTTCCACTCAATTTTTGCACTGAGACTCACCTAATGAGGTGCTCTGGAAGTGCGAGGCGAGCACACTAACTTTCCCGGTGATGAGCTCATAGCTGATCTCCTTCAGAAACTCATTGGTAGTGAGCATGCCCTCCGCCAAGGCTCGAGACTGATATTTACCTGAGAAAAACAACAGCAAACGTTCACATATAAGACAATGACACACCTTGTTCAAAAAACATTGATTCTTAATAAGCCAACAGTGTGGCTTTAGACTCCTTAAATGGCATTCATAGCTTGGAAATGGACTAAAATTAAACTTGGCAGCGGCTATTTGTACACAACCACCCAATAACGATAAAAATCCACCCAGTGTTTTTTAAAAAAAAATCCAGATAAATCATAACCCCTTTCTCATATCAAGCCGTTCACAGATTCTTTGCAGAATTATGTAGTTCTGCACAGGCCCCTCCCACGATTGTTGATTGACACTGGTGTTTTAGCACAGACCCGCCCTGATTGAGCTGTCATCAGTCCGCCACTGTTTCAGGAGTAGACAAGAATGTCTCCTGAGCGGTCGAGGTGTTTTGTTGTTGGATGTAATAATGAACATAGCAGTCTTCCTTTTACTGAAGACGCAGTGGATTACGTTTGTTTTTGAAGTGAATGCGCCGATCCTGATCTGCTTAAATGCGTCTATGTTCGCGCGAATCATTCGTGATCCAGCTTCACCTCCAGAAGAAGTGAGTGTACGATTTTTTTATGAATCTTTGCAAATTGCCTTTCCGTTATTTAGCCTAAATGCGGCTAAAGTTTATAGTCTCTCAGAGAACTCGTCACCCCACGGAAGAGAGGGGCGGGGTCAGCAGAGCTCATTAGCATTTAAAGGGACATGCACCGAAACGGGTCGCTGTGAACAGAGCTGTTTTTGACAGGGTAAACAGGGTGTTTTTTTACAGTACCATTGAGAAATTTTAACCAAAGTATGTTATAGACTTTTCATTAAGACCCTAAAGAATAATATCAACATCCGAGGCCCCTTTAAGTCTTTGAAAGCAGCAGAACGTACCCAACACTAGCACGCAGAACTCGTTCGCTCCACTTTTGGAGGTGCAGATGATGAGCACGTAGTTGGGCAGGCACTGCTGCTGCTGCAGTGGCGTCTCACTCAGCGAGCGCAGCGACTCAGAGATGCCCTCGCCCAGAGAGCCGTGGCTGACCAGCACCTGAACGCAGCCTCCTGACACACTGGCCTCCATTCGAGCTAACCAGGGCAGCTGGGCGGGGGACATGGGAGGGCCGGTTGGACCGCACAGCATGGCCTTCAGTACGATCTGCTCGAACTCTTCCCGTAACGGAATCTGCTCCGTACCTGCAATAAAGACAGGAAAGGAATAGTCACCTCCCTCTAAAGAAAGCTAGATGCATTTGAAAGTAGAGTTTTACCAAGCTGTGCACTCTTATCCAAAATCAATTCATGTTACTGATGCATTAAAACTTATTTGACATGCATTAAAGTGTCTTGTTTGTCAATGTTGTTTACCCAGCCGAGCAAGGTACTGCAGTGTGAGCAGTATCATGGTCTCTGTGGTGAGTAACTGGCTTGCTGACATGCCCAGAGTGGCGAGGGTCTTCTCATTGAGCTCTCGACCCTTATAGCAGCTCACCAGCAGGGGGCTCACCACCAGATCACCCACATTGCCAAAGAAGTACGGCAAAGTGCCTTGACCTGGAGAGAAACATTCAAACAAACATGTTCACACACACATCCAAACACATTTTCTCAGCCAAATATTGTCCTATCATAACAAACCATACATCAATGGAAAGCTGTATCTATTTAATATGTAGATTAAGTACTTTAAAAGCTGTTTTGTTAAAAATATGCATTAATATATTGTTAAAAACATAAAATATATAAAAATAATATATTTATTTAATATTGTTTTCTTTTTTTTATTTACCGTATTGACCCGAATGTAAGACGACCCCCCTTTTTCCAGATGTACCTTTTGGAAAAAGTCTTTTTGAAAACCAAATCTTTTTTTCTCTCTCTGTAAAACACATTTTTCCTTAAATTATTTTCATTTTTTTCATTTTAATTTTTGTTTTGAAAGTATGGTAAATACTGGTAAAATGTACCAACAATGACATGAATGAAAAATATACATTTTTTGATATAGGCTACCATAAAAATAACAGGTAGCCCATCTGAATTATATAACATTTAGGCTATCCATCTCATATTAGCCTACCAAAATTTTATTAACAATAGAAGTGAAATCTTATTGTAGTCTTCAAATCTGGGTAATGTCGTATGTTTTAAAATCACTTACAGAGGAAGATTGGTCGCATCAGGCTAACATGACAGTCACGACTCGTGCCGCTGTAAGCTTATCTTTTTCTTTTGTTTTCACTCGCGATCTTTACAACACACGTTACATTACATATTTCATGGCACACTCATTTTACGTGTATTTAGCGCCACCTATTGTTGTGGGTGTATTACTGACATGTAAAAGTCTAGAACCCGAATATAAAAGACGACCGCGTTTTTTCAAATGTATTTCCAAGAAAAAAAAACATCGTCTTATATTCGGGTCAATACGGTAATTAAATTTTTTTTAATTGCAAAAATGTTGTGGAGCAGTTTACGACTAGTTCTGCTGAGCTTTATTTTGAATCTCTATCTTGTTATCACTCTTTGCTGTTTAAATTCTTAAATATAAGTTAAATATTATTATATATCTGATACTGTCAATCAAATTAATCTCACATTGCTAGCTTTTTAATCTAAACGTTAGCATTTTGCTATAAATTGCCTTTATAGGATCATGCCTACTTAATAAGGTTAAAAAAAATGCTTTGTAAGTATATAATTATATAATATATTTTAGCATTTTGAAAAAAAAAATTAACACTACTTTGAAAAATACCAAGATATTAATTCTGAAATTGGTATATATTGGCCCCTAACAATTGTTGCAATGACTTGTTCATCAAATTAAAGGGATAGTTCACCCAATCATTTACTCCAAACCTATTGTTGGTCCCCACTGACTTCCACAGTATGGAAAAAAATGCTATGAAAGTCAATATAACCATATGAACTTTTAAGGCATAAGCCTATTATGAAGACTGACCAATGAGAAGGACTGGTCGGACCCCAGAGGAGTTCAGAAGGTTGTCAGGAATGATGACAGTTTCTCCAGCTGTGATTGGTTGGGGTTGTATGACCCCTGACACCGATGGAGGCTGTTGATTGGACAGGGACAATAAAGAACCTGGAACGAAGGAGCAAAACATTATATGTATGTACTTTTTGTATTGGAACACATAGAATATGCTGTCAAGCCCTTGTGGAAACCTGATAATACGTTGGATGGACCTCTTCAGTCCCATGCTTTGTTCACATGACACTCTAATCAATGGTGAGGAAAAGGTAACTAAGCTACAGGATCACAGTGCATGGATCTCCAAAGCATAAACCCTCCAATCTGCTGCTAAACAGGACCTACTTTAGCGTGACCCTTCACCCCTGTTTCTATGAAAACAATGAATAAATCATCCTTGTGGATGGAAAATGTCATGTTCCTTGGTACTTGTTAAACACAAAAGCAAGGTAATCAAATTCATGGCTGTTTTCCGCTCAAGGCCATGCATAAACAGCCTGGATGAACTGACCGACAGCAGCATTTACAAACATCAGGCTGAGGATGATGAAGTCAGACCCACCAGAGCTGCACGTCAGCGGGCGGATGGCTGGCACAGGGACGGCTGTGGCCGGGACGGGGACGGGGACGAGAGACGTGGGGTGCCAGCTGCGGTGACGCTTTTTAGGCGGACCTGATGACATAGCAGAGGATGCTGCAAGAAAGAGCGCAGGATGAAACATGCTTGTTATCATCAAGATGCACAGTGTATTTCATGATGCCTTCTAAAAACATCTGATGAGTTTGACCACTAATGATATGCATCAGAGCTGCACGATTCTGGAAGAATTGAGAATCACAATTTTTTTTTGTCTCATAAAGAGATTACCATTTTTTGTTTGTTTAGAACGCAGCACTGTGAGGATTAATGGGGCTAGAATACAAACTGACACTTATTGGAGTAGTATAGCCCAAGCTTTAAAAGAATTGTTTTAAATTGATGATGCATTATTCTGTGTGTTAATTCGCTGCCGTGGTTTATTTGTAAGTTTCCCTGAAGTATTACTTGTCTTTTGTGGGGTTTTTTTTGTTTTGTTTTTCCCTTTCTTGATATGTATGCTGTTATCCAACATTTGTAATGTTCTTATTTCAAAAAAATTAATAAAAAAAAAAGAAAAAAAAAAAAGAGATTACCATTCTAAACTAAACAAAATTATGTGTGACATGATATTAATTGATGCAGTCTATTTAAAAGTGCTTCATTATTTTGAAAACTATTAAACATTTTAATATATATGTATTTAAAATATAATATAGTTAATAAGTTACACCATGTATTAAAATAATGAAAAAGTGGTTTGAATGAATGATTTAATGACTCACTCATAAATACTTCACTTTTTCATTACTGGATGAATCAATGTTTTTGAACAAATCTCTTGAATGAATGATTCAATGACAAATAAGCCTACATTTTTTAACAGTCACCTGTCGCCACCTAGTGGCGAAACAATGCAATCAACACAAGCCTTATTTGAAGCGCAAGTTACTTTCAAAAGGGGATTTGCTCTATTTTGATCGCAACCATAGACATCAATGTTTATATCCAAACTATAAACTTTCATCCCAGTATTTCTGTGATAATATGAATGATTGTAAGACAGAAATAATAGAGTGTAGTTGAAAACCTAAACATGCCAACTGCTCTCTCTCTCTCTCTCTCTCGGTGTCAGCGGCAGAGCGAGCACAGATTTGAATGTTTTAATTTGAATGTTTTAAGACTGTGTCAGAGGTTTGATAGACAAGGCGAATCGTTAGAAATTAGATCGCGTGGGTGTTTGAATCGAGATCGTGATCTTTTAACGATTAATCGTGCAGCTCTATCAGGCAGCATTGTGATTGGCTGGTTTAATGCTTACCTGGACTGTCTCCTGGTTCTGTGGCCCTAAAGCCATGAGTAGGTGTGGCCAGTGGGCTTGTATGAGGCGGGTTCAGTAGACTGGACCGTCCGTCTATACTTAGACCATTAGTTAGACTGTTTACTCGCAGGGCAGTGGGAACTGAACAACAGAAAATAAGTTTGGAAGTCAATAAAACACTGTGGAGAACCATTTATACACATGAGGGCTCCTATGCTCATCAAGGCTGCATTTATTTAATCTCAAAAATACAGTAAAAACTGTAATACTATGAAATATTTTTTTTACAGTTTAAGATAACTTTTTTCTATCTGAATATATTTTAAAATGTAATTTATAGCTGTGATGCAGCGCTGAATTTTCAGCATAATTTCTCCAGTCTTCAGTGTCACATGATCCTTCAGAAATCATTCTAATATGTTGATTTTTAAAAATGTATTTTTAACTTTTCAGACTAAAATTTATTCAAGAATTTCCCAAGTGCCCAGAAGGGTGTCATGTTTGACACATTAATGGCTAACGTCCACTGTTCTGGTGACAAAATATGCAAACACCCCAGCCTACACACAAATTCAATAGGGAGGAACGCATTCTCGCTCATTTCTGAAGGAGAATGGGTCCTGTGGAGCACAGTTTACTGATTTCCTTTAACTGATGGCATATTGATAATGAACTGCTGGGTCACTTTTACATCTAATATTCCTGACACACATAAATAGAGCACATACATGCTAAACATCAATTGCAGGGAACATGAAGCGTGGGCTGACATTAAAACCCTTAATAGAGAATTTCTGGTCTTATATTGATGATTTGGAGCGAGTTAATGTGTGTGTGTGTGTTTGCAAAAGGGGTTGTGTAAGCAGCCAATACAAATGACCTTCAGAGAAGGGATTCATTCTATCCTTCTGTGGAGAAAAACAAACAATGAAGCAGCAAACATTTGAAACACGAAGTTGACCATAATTGGTTGTTAACAATTTATTATTTTAAAAGTACAATACAAATGAAAACACATTTTAATTTTAATATTTTACCTTGTTTAATATTTAAAAATGTAGCAAAAATATTTAACAAAAATGTTTGTTTGTTTTTAAACAGTGATAATTAAATTGGGAAATTATATTCAAAGATGTATATTATGTATATTATATGTAAATAATTGATCTTAACTTTACAAATGCAAATACATTTTAATTTTAATATTTTATCTTATTTATTGTTTAGAAATGTAGCAAAATATTTAACAGAAATGTGTTTTGTTTAATGAAACAATGATAATTAAATTTGGAAATTATATTCAAATAATTCTATGCATTTTATATTCTATTCTATTTAAACAATTTATTAACTTTCATGGAAGAAATATTATCAATTTATTAATTTAAAAAATGCAAAAACATCCAAACTGTCAATTAAATAGACATTTAAATTAATTTGATGAACTTTTAACTTTAACATCTGAACCTATTTAATCTTAAAACTAAATGGTAAAATATTTAACAAAAACCTTTTTTTATATATATTAAATATAACAAAGACAATTAAACATGTTTTTTTTTTAATATATAATAACTGGTTGGCTGCTTAATGTTAAGGCTGAATGTACAGTGTGGTTTATTTAAATTTCTAATTAGTACTTTAATACAAAATGATACATGGATTTTTAGCTTGGTATTATGAGCAATCAATGCTTCTTGAAATTCAAAATGAGACAAATATCCGGTACCGATCGGTAAAGTCTTGGTCCCGTGGGTTGGTGTGCTCAATGGTTTGAGGAAGCCCAGCTCTGGGGGCCCAAAAATCCCTGAGGATGAGCCAGATTGCATGCGGGCAGGAGGCGACTCTGTGGATCAAAGAATAACTTATCAATGCAGTTTTACTTTTTTACTCTTCATGGGAAATGAAGAAGATATGGCATTTAAACTAGAAATGTGTTACATTTGTCTTGCAATAATGAGCCCTTCTCCTAAACCTATTCTGTGCATTGTAAAAGACTGTTCTCGCCACTAATGGACGATCTCTGCTGCCAGCTGCCCGGCTCTCTGAATGGTGTTGTGAGGAAGAATGAGACAATGACTTGCTTTCTTTCACCAAACACTGTTGGGTAAACACTGTGTGGCCTCCAGCCAGATGTCACCAAATGCTGAGTTGCCCCCCCACCCCTCTTTAACCGCAGGTTTCCATCCCTACCCCCGTATGGACCCTCCCCCAGGACAGAACATGACCTCTGCGCATGCAAAGATCAGCAGAAGATGGACATCCTCCACTGGACAGATGCAGCATGTGTTCTCTTATGTGCTCCAGAGCTTCACTTGTGAGATTTAAAATGGCATGCTTTCACATGAGAAACAACTCTGAGCGGTGAAAAATAGAATATTGTGTGACAAGGCTTGTAATATTTGACAATCCACACATGCATTCACCTGAAAGGGGGAAGGGAGATGGGCTGTGGCCATTTGTGTCTCCATTTTCTTTGCTGCTTAGTGAGGATGAGGAACTAGGCTTGGATGAAGAAGCACTGCTCGAGAATGGCCTTGTCTTACAATCTGAAAATGAAAAGAAGAAAAAAAAAAAATGCACAGGTAATGTCAAGTGAACCATCCGTCTCTTTCAAATCAAACAGATTCAGTAACAATGTTATGTGTAATACATAGATGGGAAGGATGCAGAATATATCGGGACCACTGCATTTTTTCCCTCATTGGTACAGGTCTGAAATAAGAGTAAGATCATTTCAAGACCTATTTTTCCAATTTAAACAGTACTCTTTTTCAATAATTTGTATCAGTTATCAATTTGTACATTTAAAAATAGAATACAAATGCAAGTACATTTTATTTGTGATTAAACAGACTTTTAAATTGATTTAACTTTTTATTTTTTACTGTATTTGATGTTTAGAAATATATCAAAATATTTAACCAAAAATGTGTGTTTTTGTAAAAAAGATTTGATGATTTCTTCCATAAAGGTTAAGATAAATTATTCACAGAGAATATATTGTACATAGAATTATTTGAATATAATTTTATGTACAATATATTCTCTGTGAATAATTTATCTTAACCTTTACGGAAGAAATCATCGATTATCAATATATTAATTTCAAAATAAAATACAATCGCAAATACATTTTAATTGCAATCAAACAGACATTTAATTGAATATTTGGCCTTATTTAATTTTTAGAAATGTAGCAAAAATACTTAACAAAAATAAAACAATGATAATTAAATTTATAAATAAATAACTTTATGCATACTATATTTTGTGTAAATTTATCTTTTATGGAAGAAATCATTAATTATCAATTTATTAATTTAAAAATAATAAACAATTGCAAATACATTTTAATTGCAATCCAACAGACTCATTTAATTTAAGTTTAATATTGTGCCTTATTTAATGTTTAGAAATGTATCAAAAATACTTAACAAAATACATAACTTTTTTGTTAAATAAAACAATGATAATTAAACGAGTATATTATAGGGATGTAACGATTAACTGCGAGCCGGTTGAAAATCAATTCAAATACATGACGATTCAAATCAGTTGAGATGCCAAACACAAATGGGGCAGGAGTTTATATGAATGTATCTCTGAGGGGAACTGACTGTCTTTAGAACAGATAATGTGGTATTTTCTTTTCATCTTTCCTCTGAACGATGCATATTAAAGTTGAGTTCATAAGCACAGCTCTGCTTTGTTTACAGCGGTAAACACTATATCATTGCTGTTCAAAAGTGCCACCTGCTGGCAGAGAGTGAATCTGCGTCTCATTCAGCTCGTCTGCTGTTTCTTTCAGATGTGTTTTATGTAGTATAGTTTCACAAACCTAAAATCAGACCATTCTGTTTTTCCTTCAAATTTCGAACTTATACAGTCTAATTTAATAAAAGGACACCATCTCATTTACTGTATAATGTCTTCGATCTCATTTTGTTAAAAAAAATCGTGAATCAAATCGAATCGTGAGTTGGGTGAATCGTTACATCCCTAGTAAATTATCTTTAAATAATTTTATGTATACTGTGTAAATAATTTATTCTGTGTAAATAATTTAAAAAATATTCTATTTAAATAATTTTTCTTTTATGGAAGAAATCATTAATTATCAATTTATTAACTTAAAAATTGTAGTGAATTATCAATTAAATAGATATTGAAATTAATCAGATAAATTAACTTTTAATAAATACAATTTGAATAAATAAACTTAACAAATATTTAACAAGAATGTATTTTTATTTATTTAGTTAGTTAAATATAACAACAGGGGTAGTTCTATTTGGAAAATATCCATTCACTAAGTAGTTAATTTAAATGATGAACAGCATCAAAACTTTAAGACAGTCCACTGTCTATGCCATGCGACATTTTGCACGTAAGTGTGGTACCTTTCCAGCAGATGAGGGTTCCCTTGCACAGAGCACCCTGAGAGTTCTTCACCAGGTAGTACTTTAAGTGCTTCTGCTTCTTCGGCTGAGTGGATAACTTCAGGTTGATGTGGTTGGAGAACTCAGTGAAGTAGCGAAACCCTTTCTCACCACAGCCCACGCAGTTCCCCGAAAACCCTTCACAAACACACAAACATGCATCACTACGTGCTGTGAAAGACTTCAGAAAGACTCAGCGAAGAAAGGTTTCTGACCAAGATTTACACCAGGGGTGCACCGATAACACTTTTTCCAGAACTAGGCCGATACCGATAATTTAGTTTTTTAGTTTTTTTATTTGTATTTTCATTGCATTTGTAATTTTTTTTAAATATTGGGTACAGAAACCAAAAGAATATGCATAATGTTAGTTGGCTTAGTTTGGTATCGGAGCATTTTTATGAGTCGGAGTATGAATACAGGAGCGCAGTATCGGGCACGATACTGATACCAGTAACAGTATTGTTACATCCCTAATGCATCCTAATCAGTCAATAAAATATATTCAGCATTGCTTCTGAATGGCAGATTTTGTTACTTTACATATCAATTCACAGAAAAAGTGAATATACAACATATTCTTTTGTTTTCTGTACTCAGAATTTTGTAAAATTCCATATGCAATGAAAATACAGGTACCGGTACCCAGTATCGGCAAGTACCAAAAATAAAAGTATCGGTATCGCCCTGGAAAAAGTGTTATCGGTGCATCCCTATAATTACTAACTATATAATAATATAGATTATATAAGTCCTGGAATTGCATTGGAACACCAACCTAAAAGTGCATTTTTCCCATTCTCATCTGGCAGGAAGCGCTTGTCCACCGCACAGACGAGGATGTGCTCTGGGATGCTGGGCGATTTGGCACCAACCAGCTCAAACCCCGCGGGAACCTCGATAGACTCTGTTGCCATGGAAACCAAGCGCAGATCCTTTCCCGCTTGACAGAACCCTGGGTACAGATGACTCAAGTCAGCGATACAATGAAAAGCGACTGTGCTGATAAGTTTACACTATTTTTCAATAATTTTGCAATATCATTATCATACGTTTCACTTCCACACTGACTTGGCACGTTAAAAAAATGCTCTGTATGTAAACAGTCTATTAATTTCTCTACCGTCAACAGTGCAGCAGCCGTCAGGAGGGGGGCCCTGAAGGTACGGCAGCGGTGGGCTGCTGGTGTCTGAATCATCCTCGTCATCCATATCTTCAATGGAATTGGATGACTGGCAATTCACCAGCACATGGCTGGACAGGTCGGACCTCATGCTCAGGTCCATTTTGGGCTTAATATCTGGAGGGCAGAACCAGAGACAGGTGTGCTATTGCTATACATACATACATACATACAGTATATGCACACTTACACATGCATATTAGTCAATCTATAAGTTAGGGTACATTTCACAACAGGAAAAAAAGTGTAAAAACAACATGCTTCCCCAATAAACAACTACTGCTTTCAGTAAGATATTTTTTTCTTGCTGGTAAGTTTGTCAACTGTTACGGACAAACTGTATGGACTTACAGGTAACATAGTTGAACGCTTCATCATTTTGACTTATAATTTGAAAGGCAGGCCTGATCTATTATTTTAATGCACAAAAAATGTACCATAATGTGTTCAAAATGTCAGCCATAGAAGTAAATGACATCACATGACGCTGGTCACGTGGTTTTGTGATAAAACATTTTTTAGTTTTCAGGGGTGTTTGGTTTGTAACATAGTTGACCATTTTTGTGGACATGAGTAAAATTAAATATTTTCTTATTTGAAAGAAATTTTAATTTAAACAATCTATTTTTCTACTGGTATTTCTATTGTAGAAATAAATTTTACATAGACAATCTTGACTTAAATTGTTTTATTCATTATTTTGAACGCAATTCAAAAAGAGGAGATTGCAACAACTAATTTAAGGGACATGAAGGCAATTTCAAGCAAACTGAAAAGCAGGGTGCACAAAATATATGTGTGAGATTATAGTATGCATTCTCTTTATACTGGATAAAATATGATTTTGTCTGAAGAAAACTAAGCAATTATCATCACTGGACATGAAATGTACCCTAAATTATAATCATATATGAAGCGTTTTGATAGATGCAATAGTTTCTTTGACCAAGTTTTAGAAGATCACTACCAAATGTTTTTCCATAACATGCAATTTATTATTAAGATCAAATCAAAATCAATTCCTTTGAAGGCAAATTATTACCTTCCAGGTTGCTAGGATACTGATCGGGCTCGAGATACAGCTGTGTGAATACAGGCTGTGGGTCGCCGCCGCTTGATCTTAATGAGGCCTCTATGGAGTTGTGAAGAGCTTCCTCAAAGCGGGCAGATTTCAGCTGTCCCGCGTATGAATTCCCCATGATCTGAAACAAAACGTACAGTTTTCACACATTCATTTTGTTTAAATATGCCCTGCATAAATACCACACACACATCATGATTAGTTCAGTTTTGATCTCACAAAGTAGATCTTTTTTCAAGTTTCAAGGGTTCATCTATTTTGAGACTGAGAGGGAAGGAGAAATTAATGTAACGTTCTGATGGACTGCATGAATGAGATTTCAATTCCACCCTGAAGGAGGCTATTTTTAGTCTTTCGTAGAAAAGCCCTTGAAACTGTTTCATAATCCTCATTATAATTGATTGCATAAAGGTACAACTGACCAATAAAAATCAGGTACTCCAAAGAGTCGTGCAATAAATACTGATATGAAGAAAACTTATATATATAAGTATAACCATCTCATTTATTAGGCCATCTGCTCTGCGTTGATGCTTTAATTTGCACTAGTGATTGCATTTCCTTTCCTCTTTTTACCTTTTTTTTGCCTTGTGAAACTACAGAAGCTCAGTGTTGGTTTCTACTGAACTAGATGATGAGCAAATGATGATAAATGAGTCTGCCACATTAAGTTCACTGAAAAAAAACAACCCAGAACCAGATCTCATATTTGACAAGTAACTACTTCTATGCAATAATATGGCTGCAACAAAACACAAAACATGAAATTCGCAAAATATTTGCCATTGCACTACTATACCTTTGATAATATTTATTTAGCTGCAGAAGGACAGGATCACCTCTTCTCCATGGTATATCAAGGTTAAATCGCAGTATTCCTGCACCTACAAACAAAAGGTAAACAGTCAGAACTTCATTGACAGTATAAATACCATGTACAATATCATATGGTACATAACGTGTTGGAGCAATACATTGGGAATAACTTGTTTCATGTTAATCTGTGCAGTTAAATCCAACTATTGCAGAATTAGAGATTGGCAATGGGCTTATTTTGATTTAAAAGCACTGAATGGAGAATTTATTGTGGAATAAATCAGTAAGATTCATATGTGGTGAGTATTAATCCATGCGTTATCTCAGATCAGACAGTTGTTTGTAAAGCTGAACAGATTGCAGTGATCTTCAACATATGTAGCTGTTAACTGATAACGCTGAAGGATGAGTTATATGACACTATGACCTCAAGGGAATGTTTGTGGAACGCACAGGGGAAAGGAACTCCATGTCTCTTACTTCCAGGATTACACAAAGACTGATGGGACAGGTTTTGTGCTTTTGGTCTGGTTAAAACAAGAGTGAAATGCAGTAAAGCCATCAATCAGTCAGTAAATACTTCAATCAAAAGTGTCCCAAATTTGCAAAGATTATATGACCTACATACTTTGAAAATCAGAAAATGAACGACCTTATGGGTAATTTCTATTAGTAGTTTTTAAGGTCTAGGTGATAAAATGGATTTGTTTAGATTTAAGCAAATCTATTGATCTCCACCAGGTGATACTATGATTAGTTTCACAATAAACACTGCAGCAACAATAAATATAGCATTATATGTCAGCATTTCTTTGAACATTGTGAGATTTGTGAATGATTACCCAGAAAACCGGATATAATTGAGACCAACTGCAGTCCAAAGAGGCAAGTGTCTTCATCAGACCCATTGAAAAAGCTTCCTCTTTGAGACTCCACAATGGATCTGAAATCTTGTTTTTTTTTTTTCCCAGATAAAAAAAACCCCAACAAGTCTCTGCAGTTTGACAAACTGGAAAATTGCTGGTGTGACACATGGGTCATGTCAATTGATGCCACCATTGAATAACTCAAAAAACAAGTTGCACACCCTGTTTTGCAAACAGCACTTGGAGGCCTGTTGGGTCAAGTTTCAACAAATCACTCATCTTGATACTGTGGTAAACAGAGGAAAAGTGAGGTAGCAGCACCTGAGCATAGTTCTGTCCTGCCTTCAGGGCTCCCAGGGTCCAGTTTGACTGCTAATGACACATAAGGGGTGTTAAATGCTAATGTAGACATGCCTGCAGAGAGCCCTGCCTTTAGGCCAAGAGCTATTTCAGCTCCAGTCACCTCTTACTGCTTCCATACAGGCTTTCAATTTACTTTCTAATTCTGAATGATTATCTACAATGCATGAAAGCTGTTATGATGACACATCTAAAAATGCACCAAGTCCTTTTTATAATAAGAAATTGAAGAGAATGAAAGTAGTTGAATTCTAAAAACAAAAATCAATCACTGAAGCTTCAACATGACACTGAAAGCAATGAACATAGGCTGTATGTCTCTTTGCCTGATCAAAACGACTTTACCGACAACTGAGGACTGTGACTCAAATAGTGTGCACAAGGATGTCCATTCCCAACTAAAGAAACCAAAAACTCTACAAATATAATCTAGGAGATCCTGAAATAGCCAAGGGAAACGCAACACTTTAAGTAGCCAAAACAAACCAACCCACAGACATAATTAGGCACAGCTCCAAAAGTTTGTTTGCTTTGCTGGTAATGTTTGTTTTGTCTCAGATTAACAATTTTACACGTACGTTGTCCAATAGACGCAACATGGAGATTTCAGTCACTATTTTGGTGCCACATGCAGTTTGATGCATTAGTTCCTTGACCTAACTTTGTGAAGTAGATTTGAATATTTCCATATAAAAAAATATTTTATTACCAACAACAAGGACAAAAACATTTAGCATGGATGTTCTTGGTTGAGCGATTTGTCTGGCTCATATCAAAAATTTTTATGCCTTTGCAATTTTATGGACATTTTCAGAGTGCAAACCCTTTGGTTTCTTATTCTTGTGAAAGCTCTTTGAGAGATTTATGTTATATTTCTCAATAAAAGGCCAAATAAAAGGTTTAGATGAAATGTGCCACATGTGGCTGTAAATGTGGTTACAGTCACACACTGCACTGTATCACTAAAGACCTTTCTGTCTTTCTCTCAATCCACTCCCTCTTTTGTTTCCTTCCTTATCTGCATAATTACATTAAACTGATGACAATGGTGAGGACAACTTGCTTTCAGTGCCCTTTCAATGAACAAATTCTACTTTAGTTTCACAAAAAAAAAAAAAAAAAAGTCTGGCGAAATTTATAAAAAGTGCCCATTTATAAGGTACAAACATTTTTAGACTAAAAAAAAAGCAACACATAACTGCATGATTTCAACAATCCCTGCCTATATTTACATAAAGAGTAACACTACACCACTTAAATTTTGACTCAGCACTCAACACTGACCAATTCACACTTAGTTTTTTTTACATTCAGAGACATTAACTAAGGGAAAGAGAGTTTAAAGAGCAAAACTTCATGCCGGGGGATGGGACAAAGATTAGCCAATGCAAAAATCTTTAAATAAATGGGGTGCTAAGAGCCATGGCCATTCACACCAATTTAGCAGGAGCTGGTGAGTGTCAAAAAAACTAACATGACGCTTCTGTACCTTTCATAAGCAGCCAGGGTGTGGAGTGTGCCTCAAATCCCACTGAAGACCTTAAAGCAGATCACTAAAACAGGCTATTTCCATAGCAAATGTCCTTCGGATATCCAAAAGCAGCATTAAGGCTGTGCCAGTATTCCTTGTCCCTGTTGCGAGCCAGCAGCTCCCTGGTCATGATAGTCCAGAGTCGGGGCGGAAAAGCCTGATTTCAGGAACTCCAGCGGAGCCACCTTCTCTGTCCTGTACTCAGTGGCTCTGGATACACAAACCCTCCAACACTCACATACACAAACAGCAGGCCCTCCCCCCATTCCTCTTGCCCCCTCCCTCTTCTTGGCCATTTGCTCTGTGGGTGAGAGGGGCATTCTCTCAGGACTCATTCATCTTGGCCCTTGCTGACCCCCTAAGGTGACAGATGCTGTTGTGGAGAGGGCCATACCGCCGAGCACGGCACAATAGAGGCGAGGCGCCTCCGTGCGCCACACGCGTGCTGCGTTCGCCACGCACGATGTGCAGATGCCCCTCTCTTAACGTGACACCGGAGACCGCTAAGTGCCACGCTCGCAGATGGGGGTACGACGCAAGGCGAAGGATCGTTTTCCTCCCCTTCTGCCGCTCCCCGTTTTATTGGGGCCATTTTACTGATAGGGCACACCAATGGCAAACTAGGGACACTTGCCAAAGAATGTGGGGTCAGTCCGCATTTTGTCCGTCAGCCTTGCCTGAACTCACATCCCTCCCCTCGCCAGAGGTTGACGATTAACTGAGAATTTAGGCCCATTGTAAATAGCCGAGTGGCGGGGACTCATCTGGTCTAAATAACTTGATAGGAGATTGATGTTTTGCACTTTACCGGATTGATAATTTCCTACAGCATGCCATGGAGAAGTGGCTCAGAGGAAGTGAAAGAGATTTGAACGCAAATATGGGAGGATCGGGTTCCCCTGGTGCTCCAGGGTCTCTCTAACAATGGCTCCATCTCTCTTCTTATCTCGCAAGATAATGACAAAATATTGTGACTCGGTTGACCCCTTCATTTCAGGACCTTACAGTATTTAAATAAACCAGTGCTGGTCCATTTGTGAACTGTTACCATTCATTACCATTCATTATGGATCCAATAACAATAATCTCACTCTATTTAGGTGTGTTACCTCAAGTTTCATCAGCCCAACCCTATCAGATGGCTTTAGAGGGTAAATATACACAGTAGATTTAATCAACACACCCGAGATCCTGTTTTGTCTGCAGCGAGTAGTAGGATTTGTTAATAATTGATAACAGCCTTGTCCATGGAACAAAAAGGTGACTTGACGCAATGGTTCAAAGAGTGTGCTGAGAACCGCAACAGTGAAATGCATTTGTCAAAGTTAAAGACACAAAGAATTTGTCAAGCAAACAACAAAACAGCCAAGTCAACAAAATGATGCATTAGAGGCAAGCACTTGGTGAGATAACCCAAAAAATGGAATAACCCTGTAAAAATGGCATTAATGGCATTTTGAAGAGTAAGGAAATAATTTTGATCAGGCTGTACAGCAAATTCAATCATTTATTCTGCTTTCACAACTCTTTTTGTGGAAAAAAACAGTTGGTCTAAATCGAGCCATATACTTCTTCTCACCCTAATAAGAATTAGTAGATAGGGGCTAAAGCAGTATGGGAGTCAGCTTTAAACAATGACCTCCCGCCCTCAGAGGGCTTTATTAGCCTCCCAGAGTCATTAATGCTGTCATTCCAGCTAATCTGGGGGCTTTGTCTAAACATTGTTTATTTTAATTGCAAGGTTTCTTCTTCAGAAACCATTTGGACCACACAATATCCTCGAATGTGTAAGGACTTCTGATCGACAAATGCTGGTTATTTGATCAGAAACATACATTTGTTGTACTCTTTGCCAGGACTCTTTGTCAAGATTGTAAAAAAAAAAAAATGTATATGAAGATGCAGCACAAGTTCAATATTCTGGGTAACCGAAGTGACGATTCAAGTCTCAGGCTTTAACACTCTCAGACCTTAATGGGTCACTGGAAAAGGAGAAAGAGAGCAAAGCAGCGGTTTCCTTTGCTCAATTGAGCTTGTGGGTAAAACAAAAGAGTCAGTGAGTGAGCTGTCCCTCCTCTCGCCCATCCTTCAGCGCTGCTTTGAGTCTCCAGCCCTGGGCACTGACAATGGGAAGTATCTTTTCCACTGCCACCTGAGAATAGATGAGTCATGTGGTGGCAGCTCTTTCAACATCTTTTGGAGTTCTGCTTTGTCTTGTTCTCTGCTTCCTTTTGAGAAGTGCTCCATTCTCTCGAGGTACAGCAAAACTGCCTCATTCCAGACAGACAGCATCATTGTTTAGATCCAGTGAGACCAATACAACTTGGTGAATCTTTGGACCAACAAAAGTCCAGTTTGAGGTCAACCACGGCAGAGTTATTGAGTACAGAATTCAAGTTTTTAGAAATATAGCTTATTCTCAGCTTCTTTACAGAGAAATGCAATCCAGATCCAACAGGAATAAAAATAATACAAGTGGGACTACTTAATCTAAATTTGGGCCAATTCACAAAATCACAGCTTGGGACAAAACCAGAGTAGTTTTGGGTTCAGAACATACACTTTTGAAGTGTTCCCGACTTTCATTCTGAGAACCCCTTAATCCAAATCCAATGGGACAAACTTAATCCAAATACTTAATCTGAATTTAGACCAACTAACGCTTAGGAAAACCAAAGCGGAATAATGAATGCAGAATGCAAGCTGTGGGAAGTGTGTATCTAGTTCTCGCTTCTTTCTGGAGAAATGCACAATTTGATCCAACAGGGAAAACATAATCCAAGTGGGGCTACTTAATCTAAATGTGGGCCAATAAAACAGTTTGTAGGAAACCATAGCAGGAGTTTTGAATTCAGAATGTACATTTTTGAAGTGTTCCTTACTTTTGTTTTGAGAAAGTGCTCAATTCAAATCCAATGGGACAAACGTAATCCAAATATAGGAAATTTAATCTAAATCTGTACCAACAAATGCTTAGGAAAACCAAAGCAGAAATAATAAATGTAAAATACAAGCTTTGAGAAGTATGTCTCTAATTCTCAGCTTCTTTCTGGAGAAACGCACATTCCAGATCCAATGCCACAAATTTAATCCAAATGGTGCAATTTAATCTAAATTTGAACCAACAAAAGCATATTTTGGGGTAAAGCAGAGCAGATTTTTCAGTTCAGAATGCAAGTTTTAGAAGTTTGACTCTTGTTCTCAGCTTCTTGCTTAAAAACACTTAATCCAAATCCAATGCCACATATTTAGTCTAAATGGAACAACTCAATCTAAATTTGGGCAAATTGAAACCAGTGCACAAATATTGAGTGCTCTAAACTTTGAAAAGATTGGCTTTGGCTTCTTTATAAGAACTGCTTGATTGTCTTATCGAGTGTGGGTTTTTAGAAGTGTGATGAAATCCTTGTCATCGCATGGTTGTAAAAGAACAACTAAGAATCACATAGATGAGGTGAGAGCAGAACGTGATTTTAACGCAGTGACAAATGAGCATCAGCTGGGTAGGAGGTGGCAACTGCCACAGCTCATCGAGGTCTTCAGGAGCTATCTACTCAGTGTCAGAAAAAACAAATCTACCCTAACACAGGCCAATTACAACAGCCTGACAATGTCGGCGTCACGTGAAAGCCAATGCTGCCCTGGCACGTTCAGCCTCCCTGACCACATAAGGGCTATTCCGGGTGTGAGGTGTGGGGTCTCACGCCGCTTGTCACGCCGCTGGCAGGTTGTTGTTCCCTAAGCCCTGCGCTCATTTGCCTATTAAAGGCCTCTCACAGACTTCCTGCTGGGGTCCTGAAGTGTAAATCGGGGCTTTTCCAGCGAGGCCAATATGAGCCAGGGCCGTGGAGATAACCTCCTCCACTTGGCCACACGAACCAAGGGGGGAAGGGAGGCTTGGGGGAGGCAACACAACAAGCTGAAAGCCAAAGCTGAAATCGGCAGAGAGAGAGAAAACCCTGACTGGTCAGCTAGGGATTGGCTTGAGGGGGGTTGGAGGTGACAGCCTGAGGAGGGGATTAGTCCAGCAGTGGACGGGGGTAGTGGTGGGCCAAGGTTAGCCTGGGTTTAAGGGGGTGGAGGCCTGGGAGGATCAACAAAAGGAGTATTTGGGCAGATGAAGAAGTCATCATCATTAAGCCACTGGAAGTTTACTGTCCAGTTATAAAAGTGACTGGAAAATGAGAGGGGCAAGAGGGCAACCCCAAGATACGGTCAGCAGACTGCAGCGGGGTGGGACCGTGGGAGTGCTGTGCTCATTTATTAGAGTCAAAAACCGGCCTTTGTGTGACCGAAGCCCTGATTAGTGTGTTGACCTTGCCGTACATTCAGGCGGAGTGAATGGCTTTAATTTAACCTTCAACTAAATCCTGCACTCAGACAAATGTTTTACGTCAGTAATTACCAAAGACCCTTTGGAAAACATCCTATTAGTGCAATTCAAGAATACAAGCAAGATAACTTGGGAAAAGTAGGGATTCACAATACATCAGTTAGATTTATTTATTTTTTGGCCAGTATTGATATTTAATAGCGCATACTTATTTCTATCATTTTATATTTAGATTACCTTTACCATCATGTAATGTTCACTTAAAGTTCATCTTTAAAAACACTAATAATTTAATAACACTAATGTAATCTCATACTGTACATTATAATGTTGTCATGCCTAAATGAACTCGTAGCATTTAACAATGATCAATTTTTGTCTTTAGTGTTTTATTTTAACTTAATTTGACACATTTTTTTATTTTATTTTTTTTAGAATTTTAACATCAGCCATGTATCAGTTATTGGCATAAGATTAAATGTTCAACCATTACTGGAGTTTCACTGGAGAAATAGAGAAGCATTGAGATCACAATATCTGAAGCGGCTTCAAATTGATCTCAGAAAGTATAAATTCTTGCGTGTGAATCTTTCGTGCACATCTGGCTAACTGGAAAAGGTCAACTACAATTTTACACGTCAAAGCCAAAGTGTCGGTGCCACATGCTCAAACAACCAATGATGGTACCAATATTGGGACTTATGTGCACCAACATGACTGGTTTTCCTTTATAGGGAGTTGAGTCTCAACAATAAAACAGTGAGACCTAAGCTTTATTCCAAAATCTATGGTGTCCATGGGAAAATCAAGTGTCCTGATACCATGACAACAAACAAAGAGCTCAATCTGAGTGAAGAACAGCAAGGCTGCTCTGGCCAATAAACTGGAGACCTGCCGATGAACCCAACCCTGCATTTTACAACACAGACCACAGCTGTTATTCACTAGGGACAATAATAGTTCAACTAATGGGTTAAATGCATTTCTGTTTTCCTGTATGATTTTTAATCGGTTGCTGTTATGCACTGATGATTGGCTGACATTTGGAAATAGACTAATTCAAGTGTTTATGTTTCAGTACAAGTGCTCCTTACGGCATTTTGGCTTAAACATTTGGTAAGCTCACTCATTCGCTCCTGGTTCCTAATGGTTTGTTTGTCCTGCTCTTGTTCTCAGGATTAAATAGCCTTTATAGGCAGACATTTTTGTTACTGTGCAAAAAAAGGGTCTTGTTTAATAGCTCTGTGTCACATGAAGCACATATTATCAAAACAGACAAGCGTTATCAGGTGACAAGGGCCAAAGAGAGGTCAGATGTGCTTCCTGACACAATTCCTCCTGCTTTGACGCTTCATCCATCATTATTCAGGCGAGGAATGGCAGTCCTGGGCAGGACACCACAGTTCACCATGTCATCCAACCAGATGCGACTGAAGTCTTGTATTGTCATTTAATGTTTGTGATAGTTTCAAAAAAGAAAATGACAAATGTTATGTGGCAATACGAGGCTATTTCATCAGTTTTAGGACAGATTTCAACAATGGAAAAGTGGGAAAACCATCTTCCAGCATGGTTTGAGTTAATTCTTGACTGATATTGCACATCTGGTTAATTGGAAAAGGTCAACCAAAGTTTTACACCTTTTCATCAAAGCCAAAGTGTTGGTACCACATGTTAATGCTGAACTCATGCAATGTCGGTACTACTGAAATATGTTTATTTTCTGTAAGAGATGCACCAAAATTAAAATTCTGACCGAAATGCATAAGATGATAATTATTTTCATAATATGGCCAAAAACTGATAAAAGGCTATTACTTAAATCATGAACTGCTTTGTCTAACATCATAAAAACTAAAATTTGTTCTACAAGTTTTAAATCCACGAATTTAGGCTTCACAAAACTACTTTTTTTCATGAACAATGGATATTCGTTTTGATTATTATTAAATCATTAGTGTTTTAATTTCAAAGATTAACTTTAAGTAACCATTAGATGTCAGCTGAAGTAATCTGCTTGTAAAATTATGGAAAATTAGCATGAAAAATTAAATATACATTTTAGAATATACTGATATAGTTCTGATACATTGCAGGAACATATCTAATTTGAACAGCGTCTCTAGTTTCCAACGAGTAAAAACTGTTTACATCAGCCAAACATAATTTCAATGTTCTAACTTTTGAATCTTTGAAGTTTTCAAATTATACATTTTATTAAAGTTATTATATCTCTCATTAGTCCTCTGTAAATTTCTGTTTGATGACTGAATTATATGACTGAAATGAAGTATTTTGCTGGTATCAACAATACATGGATGCATGATTTTAATCACTGCCACAAAAATAAACAATTTCCAATGAATTAACAGCTCAGAGCAGAATCGTCACAATATTTCTGACATGATGTGAACACAGCACAAAATAACTGATAATGACGATTTAGAGTTATGGGCCCTTACATGACTAGTTACTCACTGTATAGTGGATTGCCACCAAAAAAGACCAAATGATTGTACGACTAAGCAGATCAACCGGTAATCAATTTAAATAAAAGCGTCTGTAAGTCAGAGCAAAGAAACAGCGCTTTCCCCTCTTCAGAGTCACAAAGCCACCTTGAATGAGTGAGTGACAAATGAACAATGAGGGTCTTTAATGTTCTGAGGAAAGACCCCTGTCCTCGCCCCCTCCCCACTTCCTTGCGGAGCGCTCAACTGTATCCATCATGCTCCTCTTCATGACCCCAGGCAGCCTCTGCCGCATCAGGACTGCTGTGTGTGTGTGTGTGTGTGTGGGTAACAGTAGTGTCATGCTGATAAAGCCGAGTGAGTTGCCCACGGTGATAGGGTTGACAATTTAAATCCCCTTGCTTCTTTTTTTGTTGTTGCAATGTAACAAAGGCAGGTTCAATCTATTGTCCAGTGCTGACACAGACACAAACCCATTCCCTTGATCAGCTGTGCTGGGAACAGCCAGACCGCTCTCAAATCAGACCTGAAAAGGCTACTCTAGATGTGCTTTGTGATGTGATTTGAGTTACTGTAATAATTGATCATAAAGACATGTTACACCAGGGTTTCAGACAAAACACTAAATTTTGTCACTAAAAGAAGGATTTTCTTGACAAGTAAAAATTATTGTCTGGTTTTCAGAAAAAAATAGTCAAAATTAAGTGAGTTTTTGCTTGAACAAGCAAAATAGTCTGCCAATGGGGTAAGAAGAATAATCTTGTTTTCTGTTTGATATAAGATTATTTTTCTTACCCCATTGGCAGATTATTTAGCTTGTTTTAAGCAAAAACTCACTTAATTTTGACAATTTTTTTCTGAAAACAAGACAATAATTTTTACTTGTCTAAAAAAATCCTTCTTGATTTAAGAATTTTTAGATATTTTGGCTGGAAACAAGACTAAAAATCTAAGTAAGGAAAGCATTTTTTGCAGTGTATTGTTAGCTGTAATACATACAATAATACATGATCTCATAACAGCATAAGAAATGTTAAAAAACTTCCTTTAACTTTAATGCCTTTTTTATTTCATTTACTGAACATTGGCGTCAAGCAACATTGTACGAGCAGCCGTTGACCATACTTGATCTGTGTATGAGTGTTGATCAATGTTTACATATGAATAAAAGCCTAAAGTAAATCTATTAATCCTGTAAAGTGGCCGTATTTCATCAAAAACATAGATTAAACTGCTCGATACATATGGATCATGTTTATAATATCTTTATTAAAGAGTCAAAGTTTTGAGTAAATGGATTTTCTGTGATGGGAAATCTTTCACGTTTCATTAAAAATATCTTAATTTGTGTTTCAAAGATTGACCAAAGTCAACCTCATGTCATTCCAAAACCTGTATGACTTTCTTTCTACTATGGAATATAAAATAAGATATTTAGAAAAATGTTGGAGAACATAACTAAACAGTTTTGGTTCTAATTGACTGGAAATGCATAGACAAAGAAACCTTTCATGAACATTTCTCAAAATATCTTGGAACAACATGAGGGTGAGTAAATGTGACCCTGGACCACAAAACCAGTCTTAAGTGTCAGTTTTTCAAAATAATAAATAATCTTTCCATTGATGCATGGTTTGTTAGGACAATATTTGGCTGAGATACAACTATTCGAAAATCTGGAATCTGAGGGTGCAAAAAAATCTAAATATTGAGAAAATCGCCTTTAAAGTTGTACAAATGAAGTTCTTAGCAATGCATATTACTAATCAAAAATTAAGTTTTGATACATTTACGTTAAGAAATTTACTAAATATCTTCATGGAACAGGATCTTTACTTAAAGGGGTGGTTTACTGCTTTTTTTCTTTGCTTGATTGTGTTTATGGGGTGCAATATAACATGTCTTCGTGTTTCGTTTGTTAAAAAACGCCTTATTTTTCATATAGTTCACCTTTATTGTAAGCCGCTTTCTCCTCTGTCATTTGAACGACTGGTTGACTTCCTGATTCTCTGAAACCACTCCCTCAGAAACAGGCGATGGGCTCAGATTGGTCAGCTGGGCCGGTGTGTTGTGATTGGCTAAACTGCGTACTGCACGTTGTGCGGAAACGTCACGGCCATTACCTTCACGAGCGACAGCTGCACGTGCGGTAATGAAGAGAGTCAAGCAGAACTTCTGCAAGCACGGCTCTTACAAACGTTTCTGAATGGAAGTTTGCTGTTGTGATTACATATCATTTTTTTAAGTTTGTACACGTTTGTCTTATACATACAAAATAGCATCGAACTAACTGGCTACTAACCAAACAGTGCTGGCTTGTGTTTACGTTCTTGATCAAATCGAAAAATTACGTCATAAAGTATACATGGAAAATACATTTACAAAATTAGTACATAATTACAAATTCAGGTTCAAAATGTTTGTACGCGTTTGTCAAAGACACACAAAATAGCTTTTAACTAACTGGCTACTAAAGCCAGCGTTGGCATTTGTTTACGTCCTTGATAAAACTAAAACATTACGTCTGAAATTATACATGCAAATACATTTAAAATGATGAAATCTTACTTACAGGTTGTGGCCCAACAACAACCGCTCCATGTTTTAGTAATAGTTTCTGTGTGAATCCGGCATTGAACTCGTGTAGATTCTGGAAGCTGTCTTCCGTAAAATGCGAAGCACAGAGAGCTAAATTAGGATTGTAATTGTCAGGAACATAATCAAACATCAATTTTAACCGTTGTTGACGAACTACAGCATTCGTAGGAAGCCCGAACACAGAAGACCTGACAGCTGGGTGAAAATAACACCGTTTCGACGGTACGGCTACAACTCTCCACTATAACTCTTCCTCTTCGACAAAGCCGCAGAACATGGCCTTGCCCCCCTTTTCTGCATGTTCCAGAGGGAGGGGTTTGATGGGTTTATTTCGTATGCAACCCGGGAAGTATCTCGTTGTAGTCCCATATGAGTCGTTTTTGTAGGCATTAAACTTCCTGATTTTTAAAAGACGATATCTCCGCTTACGTTTAACTTTCAGCGCCGCAACTTTGCAGATACTGTTCATGCAACAACAGCAACATTACACACTATTTAAAATGAAAAAAGTGAAATCGCAGTAAACCACCCCTTTAATATCCTAATGATTTTTGGCATGAAAGAAAAATTGATAATTTTGACCCATACAATGTATTTTTGGCTATTGCTACAAATATACCCCAGTGACTTAAGACTGGTTTTGTGGTCCAGGGTCACAAATGACAAAATTATAATTTTTGGGTGAACTGCTCTTTTAAAGACCATTGACTGCACCGCAGACTTTAGACACGTGAAAGAGCAGCTACAGAAATCAAATGCTTTACTGACTGTGTGCGCCGCACACTATTATAACTCAAATATCCAATAAAACCCAACTATTTGGCAGGTCTAAAGAAGTTTTCTAATGTGGAATACAGAGAGTTAATCTGAGGAGAAGCGGCCATCAAAACCATAGCATATGTTCCTCACGGGTAAATATTTGCCATTTCTCTTATCATGAGAGGCAGGGCCACGAGTCTGGATGCTTCCTGAGGTCAGATGAGGTCCAGCCAAAACACAGCTGCTCCAAGAGTCCAGTGGATTTGTATTTACTGTACTCTTAGAGATAAAAATAGTATAAATGCATAAAAATCACAAATCCATCAATAAAAGTAGAGTTTAGGGCTAGCAATAGGCTTATATTAGTTCCAAAACATATTTCGAAATAATTTATTTTTTATTTTTATTTTATTTTTGTTCATTACCATAGCAACGTCGGCACATAAACTGACAAAAATCATAAAAGCCCATAGAGAGCACAGGCACGTTATTGCTGACAGGACACCACATTTGGTAAAACAAATATACTACTATCAGCAAGAAACGGTCTTAACGCTATTAAAAACAGCATAGTACACAGATCTGTGGAACATGTAGGTTACAGAATGAAATACGCCAAAGAATGGCCATGAATATAGATCACACTTTCTCTTTCTATTTGCTTTGTTTTATTTATTTATTTATTTGAAATACCAAACTTCAAACTCATTAATGTCACTGTGTTCATTCTTGAAGTGAAAGTTTGCCTGTTTTGTGATCAGATTAATGGTTTCGTCTTGAACTGAACACATCCAGTGTGCCAAATTAGTGAGTATAAAAAAGTCTTTAAAAAAAAATATGAAAATGTGTTTTGAAAATATTGAAAATTCAAATAAAATAAATAAATAATGTAAATATTAGCATTGTATTTTTTAAGTGTACTATAAAATAATTGTATTTTCATGTAATACTAAAATATAATGCTATTACCACACTTTATTATTTTGTTTATTATTTTATTTATAAAATTATTATTATTATTTTTTTAAATCTAAATAAAGTGCAATAATACTATTATTCCATTGAATTCACTATGAATCCATTTATGCAAGCAGCAGGGACAGTATTCTTCTGAGATCAGAGGAGGAGGATTCGGAGCCAACACTCTTTTCTCTTTTTCTCTCAGCTAGATTGTGGAGTCCAACACTGAGTCATGGTCACCGTGACTTTGGCCAGCCCGCCCCGTTAGCTCTCGCTCCCCACCCCTCACCCCATCTCCCCGGAGCCGCTATTGGTGACCTTGGGCTTAACCGGCTTCATGCAGCATGCAGAAGTGTCCAAAGAATGCTAAAACATTTGGACAGAGCTGAAACAAAACAGCATGTGGAAAGAGAAGCAGTTACAGAGCGTGGTTTTTATGAGGTTTATCACCTTAGTGAAGGAATCTCCTGAAGCATTTCCAAGTTTGTCTGGTTCATTCAGTACCTTCAAAGAAAAAAAAAAAACATAAATAAACAAATAAAAGCTATGGAGTATTTGTGCATTTGTTTGATAACGGGTGGTATATTAATGTAGAGTGCAAGGTGACTCAACTCTACTTAGGATTATAGTAAATTTGAGCTTTTTAAAAATAAAAATGCTGACAAGTTAAACTGTCCTGCAAAATAATAATAATAACATAAAAAGCATTAAATCATGTCAACAGCAGGTTTCCACAAAAGGTACAGCTCATGAAAAACACTCTGTACTCTATTAAGACAAGTAAATCATGTTAATCTTGCCTGCAGTTTTTCAGTTGAAGTGAGCAGTATGTACTTGAGCAGACAAGCCAAGATAAAGGGCAAGTCAGGTTATGGCTGCAGGGAGAGAAGAAATACATACTGGCATGAACCGGAGAACGACCTCAACTACCATAACACACAGCCATGAGGGTTATTAAACAGATTGAATATTAATGCACATTGCTAGCTGGTTGCAAGGTGGTTACTAACATGATAGTCAAAATAAGTCAAAAGAGCTCACCCTCAAAATGCCTATGATATCCTGATCTCTAGATATGGTTCAGGTCCCTCCTTTAATGTTAGTCTATGGGATTTTTTTTTTAATTGTTTGTCAATTTAACTGTTAGGTCAGTGGTTCGCAGTCAGAGCGCCGCTGATCACAAAAAAATAAAACTTAACAAATATAGAAAGTGTGATATCTAGACCTGGAAAAGTCATGTAAATTAATAAAACCATGTAACTCCATATATATATATATATATATATATATATATATATATATATATATATATATATATATATATATTATAACAAATACACTTTTTATAACTAATATAAAAATGTGATATCTAGACCTGGAAAAGTCACATAAAATTAATAAAGCTTTATAACTCATATATGGGTCATATAACAAATATTTTTCATTTTGGTGTTCACATCAAATTCAGTTTACAAAAGTGATTTTATATCCACAAAAAGCATATTAAATGCATGTAAATTGTCTACTTTTATGTTTCAAATAACTTCTGAAACAAATGTCAAAATACTGGTGAAATATGCTAATGTTCCATTGGCTTGATATATTTATGTAAAAATGAAACATATATTCTGACCTGTGCTTAAAATTTATATATATATATATATATATATATATATATATATATATATATATATTAAAAGTCATGCAAATTAATAAATTTAAGGACTAATTCTAACTAGTTGACTATTAGCATGCATATTACTAACATACTGGCAGTTTATTAGTACTTATAAAAGTGCATAATGATGCCTCATTCCGCATGAGCATATTCTAGATCCATTAATCTACCCCATACATAAACTTAACAACTACCTTACTAACTATTAAAAAGCAGCAAATTAGGAATTTATTGAGGCAAAAGTCATAGTAAATAGTTCAGTTGATAGTGAGAACTTGTCCATAGGGTGACCATATAACTCCACAGGCATTTTTATATTGAATATAGCCTACATTTTTTCTAGTTGTGCCAAACTCTAATATCTTATCACGTAGAAATAGTGTATAAAAAATCTTTTTAAAAAAAAATCGTTATCCAGTAAATCAGGATCAACTGGAGAAATCATGGGACCTTTCGGATATTGTTGTGGACAATGAGGGGCTTTGGAGTCAAAAGGGTTGAGAACCACTGCACTAACTGAAAGGAGCTTTAGCAACAGAGATGCTTGTCTTTGTAAGACAAGTGCATATTTTATGATTTATCTAAATGTTCCTGGCTCAAATGCTGAGCTCAGTGTTGCTAATGAAGTGTTGAAGAAGTGCAGCTATGTGGCACAGCGCTGACACACAGCCTCCTCGTCCTTCATCGTGACATGTCTTCCTTCAAGCCGAGCTGCTGGCAAACCCTTGGATTTGGATGCACATGTTTCCTAACAAATGACTGGAGGCCGGTGCAGATAAGCTGTGTGTGTTGAAAAGATCAGCCTTTTGAAGGAGAGGAGGAGGAGGTCCAGGACCCATCTGCTGCAGATAAGGGCCGTCCTGCTCGTCAGCACCAGGATAACCACGACAGGACGAGGAGACTCACATCCATCAGTGCCACGTCCTGCACCCTATCACTACAACACAATCCTCTGTGCTCTTCCTTCCCTTTACACTGTACAAACTCAGCACAGTCACTAAAACAACTGAGGCTGTGATTCATGCCTGAAATCTGATGTCGTTGTAAACACTGGAGCATAAAGTTCACATATTCAACCTGGTAGTGAACATCAGAGCCATAACCACTATAGACACCGTATATATACTGTAGATGTGACTCTGGACCACAAAACCAGTCTTAAGTCGCTGGCGTATATTTGTAGCAATAGCCAAAAATACACTTTATGGGTCAAAATTATACATTTTTATTTTATGCCAAAAATTATTAGTATATTAAGTAAAGATCATGTTCCATGAAGATATTTTGTAAATGTACTACTGTAAATATTAGGGGTGTCCCCGACTAAGGATTTTCAGAGTCGAATCGGAATTTTCGAATCTTGCCGATAGTCGACTGATAGTCGAATCATATGTTTGGGGGCGGGGCAAAATACATTACCAAGATTCAAGTGACATTCGACAGTCATAAATACACAGGGAAAATGTGTAACGGACGCCTCGCAGATACAAACGGGGTGAATAATGTTTTATGTTTTGATTAAAAGACAGCTAACATTAAACGTCAGCCAAACCCTAAGAATTCACAACATTTTTTTACAATAGTGCTCTCATTATAACGTTATGTATATGGCAGTTATTAATGCTCTGCATTTCTGTGCGCTGAATGACATGTAAAATGAAGCATTTGATAGCAGGTTTTTAATCAATGGGATTTAACTCATTTAACTCAATACGCTTCATTATTTATGCAACATAACGTTAATATAAACAAAGGCTATCTGCACAAAACGCCCCGATGCATGAACGTGTCTGTGCGGCTCTGACTGAATGAACTCCTTTTGTGGACGCGTTCTTCACGCAACAACATGCAGAAACACGGGAACTAAACTCACAGCCTTTTATTATAATAGTGTTCTCATTCTAATGTTATGGGTATATGACAGTCCCAGTCATAGTTATTAATATTCTGCATAGTTGTTTGTCCTGCTCGCTGAAGAGATTATCACCGTACAATGAACTTTACTGCAGCGACTCAACCAAATGCATCTTATACACGATATATATATATAAACCGGCTGAAATGTTTTGAGATCACTTACACCCTACCTGATCGAAAAAAAGTCCAGTCTTTCACTCTCAGTCTCTTGTTAAAGTTTTAAATCCTTGCCGCCAAAATGCTCCTCTGTCGGTCACTGATTATGGAAAGTGAAACTTAAATCAATAATAGGGGTGGTTGGATTTGTTCACGCACGTTAAAATATTTATTTAAAGCTTTTTTCTTTCCAGATTCTTATTTACAGCATTATGATAATAGGCTGTATATTAACTTATTGGGAGAAAACTCGTAGTTCTGTGTGAAATCAGACATTTGAGCACCCCTATATAGCCAAAATGGCATGATCATATAACACCCTGCGAATATTCGACTGTGAGATTGGGAGTCGAATCAGGCTCCTCGAATCGAAGCATCGAATCGTCGACTATTCGGGGCCACCCCTAGTAAATATATCAAAACGTCATTTTTGATCAGTAATATGCATTGCTAAGAATTCATTTGGACAACTTTAAAGGCGATTTTCTCAATATTTTGATTTTTTTGCACCCTCAGATTCCAGATTTTCAAATAGTTGTATCTCGGCCAAATACTATCCGATCCTAACCATACATCAATGGAAAGCTTATTTATTCATTATTTATATGATTTCAGATGATGTATAAATCTCAATTTTGAAAAATTGACACTTAAAGTTTTGTGGTCCAGGGTCACATAAAACTTTAAATTAAGGTTTATTAGATTTAAACATTCATACTAACATTTTCAATTTCGGTAATCTTTTATTTTTTTATTTTATTTAATTTTATTTTACTATAGTTTTAGTATATAATATGATATTTCAAACAAGTATCCTGTTAAACATATTAGTAAAACTATTTCAAAGAAAATCTTTCCAATTATAAGCTGAGAGACTATGTGGCATAGGTGTTATTTAAATAAATAATTAATGTAATAAATGTATTATGTAACTTGTCACACATGCAGGAAAAATAGCAACTAAAAGGTGAAAATAGACATTTTACTAAATACTTTTGCTAAAACATATGGAAATAAATAAACAATTCTCAATGTTGAATAAAAAAAGTCATGTTATATGCCCTTTATTTATATTTTGTTGATGTTGTTGTTGTTGTTTTAATATTAAATGTTACATTTTTAGAATAAAGTAACATCCAGTAAAAAACGTTTCTGTCCAAGGCTGCACATAATTTATTTTTCTGCTGGTGCTGTTTTATCTTCTACAGTAAAATTTGCCATGTGGAAAAAAAAAAAAAAAAAAAAAAAAAAAAAAACAGGGTGACAAAATGTAAGAAAACAGCTTTCAGGTCCAAACAAAGATATATTAGCTGATGTGAAGGGCTTTGGAGGGGAGCAGCCCACCTCCCGAGAAACAATCAATGCACATGAAAGCAAGAGGTCAGCAACCTTTGACATCTCTATTCAGAGGGGGGAGGGGACGTGATCTTTTGTAAAATTAGCTACATTGATCCAATTGTGTGATATTGTCGAATCCAAGCCCAGACTGTGCGGCAGACACTTCTTTCAAATTTGCCATTCCAGAGCTAAATAATGACACCCAAACTCTTCAGTTTGGATGCACTTATACTACAAATACATATACATATACTTATACACATATCTTGTTATTTTTGTTTCTTCACTATCAGTGTGGTATTAATAAGACTAATGAGAAAGAACATTATGACACTTTGGCTCTTTTTAAGTCAATCAACATCCCAGCTCTCATTCCCTGTCCTTTTTACGCACGGGAGGGAAAGACAATGCAAAGAAGAGTTCCATGCATTCTTGCCCTGTCATTAAAGAAGGGGACAGGTTAAAAGTTTACAAGCGGCCAGGCAGAAGACAGCCAGGTCTCCGATGCAACAGGACAGGGGTCACCGCTGAGAGGAGCACTGAGCGCTCAGAATAACTTCAAGACTTAACCTTCATTTCAAAATGAGCATGCAGTTTTAAGCAGAGGATGCTTTTCAATCTCAGATTGAACATTGAAGTTTAAGAGTGAGAAAGGTCATAGAGGGCTTTGAGTGTCATGGACAGATTGGCAGATGCACCAAGAACATTTTACGACAGATATGAAAGGTCAAGGAATGGTCAGTTTGTACAGTGTCATTACCGCCTTGGATTCTTCACATAATATTGTGTTACACAGGTTAAAAACAGAATGTATTTAAATCTGAAAAGTTTTGTGATTTATTGTCACAAAGTACGTTCAAAGCGATTAAAATAACAGCTTCACTTCTGGCCTTTATAAATAATATTTGTAATTAGGCATTAAAACAAAAGAAAAGAAAAAAAATTACTTGGTTTAGTATCTTTTAGTCTATTACACTGAATATGAATAATGTCTGTGAAAAAAAAAAAAAAAAAAAAATATATATATATATATATATATATATATTTGGTCAATATGGTCATAAATGAGTGTGGAAAATTAAAGATCTTTTCAATGATGTTATGCAGCCAAATGTGCTCTTCTTAGAAAACATATTTTAAATATTTGTAACTCAGGAGATTCCTGTACTCTAATAATTAACATTTTATACATTTTTATAATTAATGTTTTATATTTATACCATCATTTACTCACTCAAAAGTTTCTTTAAACCTGAATGAGTTTCTTCTGCTAAACATAAATGCTATTTTGAGGAACGTGGAAAACCAAACAGTTGCTGGTCCCCAGTGACTTATTCCATAGTATTTTTTTTCCTTCTATGAAAAGTCAATGTGGACCAGACACTATTTGGTTACCCACATTCTTCAAAATATCTTATTTTGTGTTCAGCACAAGAAAGAAATGAATACAGGTTTTGGACAACATGCGAGTTAGTAAATAATGACAGAAATTAAATTTTAAGGTGAACTATCCCTTTAATGACAGTCGGCAGCATGTTCAGTACTGCCCCTTTAAGACCCTGAACGCATCCGTTTTCTCTCAGCTGTTTACTTACTCATTTTAGACATAAGAAACGGAGTCTATACATAAACCTTGTGTGTTTTGACAGTATTAGTGCACAAGATAACTTAGTTCAGTAATCAGGCGCTGTTTGACAGGCTTTAGCACGCGCGCTTCGGGTGTACAGGCTCAGAAAAAGCGCACAGCAGACCAACGCGTGAATAAAACATTTAACCGGCAAGGCTTTAAAGCAGATCCGAATAATGTACAGTATATTGAGACGGAGGAATAAGAACTGCAGCTAATGGAATGTGCGCTGTAGAACGATACTACGATATTTCTTCAAAAGCAGATCGTGGAGACATTTTTATCGTCCACGATCAAAAATCGTCATATCGCACACCCCTATTTGAAAGGGTTAAGAGTTTAATGCATATTCTTTCAAAATATGAAAAGTGGGTCACACTTTATTTTAGGGTCCAATTCAACTATGACTTTTGCCTCAATGAACTCATAATTTGCTGCTTATTAATAATTAGTAAGGTATTATTACATTTATATATTGGGTAGGATTAGGGATGTAGAATATGGTCATGCAGAATATGTGCTTTAATAAGCAACCAATATGTTATTAATATGCATGCTAATAAGCAACTACACTGTAAAAAATGATCGTGCTTTTAACAGTAAAAAACTGTGAAAATGCTACAGTAAAAACCTGTTAAATGGTTGATGGTAAGTTCCTGTAAAAATTACACGGAAAAAAAATGTAAACTGACGTTCCCAGAATTCCCTGTTGCATTTCAAATTTTGTTCGAATTTGATGTTTTTTCTTTGAAATTACTATGTTTCTTCTTAGTTTTTTTCTTATCAGTTATGTGTATTAGGGTTGTATGTTACATCTAATGTTGTTAAATTAATGTTTATAGCATATTTCAGTTGAATGATTCTCACCGTGATGGTGTTTAGTGTTTGTGTGAATGACACTGTGCACCTTCTATATATGTTATTATGTAAAAGCTGCTTGTGATGGGCTTTGCTTCATCATGTGACTCTCATCACCACCTTCATTTGGTGGTTATCAGTGTATTTCAAATGTACAAAACAGATTTCAATACTTTAATAGGTTGGTTTATTAACATAATATCATTTAATGAAATTACGGTATTTAACTGTAAATTTAAGTTAAAGCCGTAAAACCTAAAATGTTGTTACCGTGTTTTTTGCAGTAGAATTCCGGCAACCACAGCTGCCAGTTTTTTACCGTAAACTTTACAGAATTTATTTTACAGTGTAGTTAATAGTAGGAATTGGTCCCTAAACTAAAGTGTTACCAAAAAAAATGTAATGTAAACCCCAAATAAATACTGTTAAGAAAATGAGACGTTAACTAAATTATTAATAATATCAAAATAGAACAGAAAAAAGAAAATAATTAATAAAAAGAAAACAATTTACTGATTTGCAGTTCACATAATTAGTTAAAGGTCAATTTTCATCATTCATTCAAGGAATAATCATTCATTCACCCTCATGTCATTCCAAACGTGTATGACTTTCTTCAGATCATAAAAGAGGACATTTGCTTTTTTTGTCCATAAAGTGGATGTCAATGGCAACCAAAATGGTTTGGTCAGCATTGGCAACATTCTTAAATTATCTTCTTTTAAGTTCAGCAGAAAGAAACTTATACAGGTTTGGAATGACATTAAGGTAACTTTCATATCTGTGTCAACTATCCCTTTAATTCTGACTTGGAGGTTAGTACAGAAAAATCCTGATTTTGATTGGTCATTGCAGCATTCTGCATTCAAGTATTTTGTAAAATGATGATATAATAGGGATAATGCACAATCTGGGTCATACAAGACCCCTCTGTCCTGTTCACCCTAATAACTGGATGTACACTTTCCCTCACTTAACTTCCCATTACTTGTCTTGTTCAGTACATTTTTAAATGTCATTTTATCTGGCAAGTGGTGGTTTGTGTGTGAGGCTGAGGCCAATACTTTTAATAGAGATCGAATGAGCAGGAATTATTCAGACTGAACAGCGTGTCCTGAAAGGCTTATATAAACACAAAATCACTCAAATGGACTTCCAAACATACTGCCTGCCAAGAAAAACCACACACTGCACCACAGTAATGACATAACCTCTCACTTTCACCAGAAACCTATTAGCAATTTCTTGGTTAATAACAAACACTCAGAAAATCTTCATCAGCTGACAGAATCATAATGAAAAACGGCATTTAATAAAAGCAGTTCAGTGAACCAATGGAGTATCTCAAATAACTTTCATTACAGCGCAATTGCACTGATCAATTCCCTTCTCCTGCTCTCAGCTGAGCGCTGAAGCTCTTCCTCTGCCCTTCACCTGGTAACCATAGCCACAAGAAGAGGAAGCAGCATTTATTTTTGCTCCTTGAGATCTGCTATCTTTCACAATGGTCTCAATGCAACGTTTTTATGTCGCACATTTACACTTCAAAACAGATTCAGGTTTTGAAACATATAAAACTGGTCCTTGATCTGCTCAATCCAGCACCACTAGCAAACTTTAAGAAGCCACTAGTCACTGTAGGGCTCAACGTAGCTATTGTCATCTTGGATGAAATGAAATCCACTGAAACGGGCTGCTTAAGAAAGACCAAGATGTTCGTCTAGAGAAAGAAGCACCTGCTGCCTGAGTCGTGGTCAATCTATTCTAAGAGTTTCAAACAATAAGAGGGATTTTAACACGCGGGATGAGCCTCTATTTATTTTGCCATCTGCACATGTCACTAGTGGCCAAAGGTGCCTTCTGCTTTTCTGCAGCACAGAGACAACAGATACACAGAGGACCACAACAAAATAAGCTCTTAAAATCACCTCTTTTAAGTGCATTAATTGCTACACGACTGTTCAAAATGTTGGGGTAAGATTTTTTATGTCTCTGAAAGAAGTGTCTTATGCTTACCAAGGCTGCATTTATTAATAATATTGTGAAAGTGTATTGATTTAAAATAACTGTTTTATATGTGAATATATGTTAAACTGTATTGATCAAAGCTGAATTTTCAGCATCATTACTCCAGTCTTCAGTGTGTCATGATCCTTCAGAAATCATATGCTTATTAGACGCTGAAGAAACATTTCCTAATATTATAAGTGCTGAAAACAGCTGTGCTGCTTAATATTTTTTGCAGAAACCATGACAAATTTTTTTTGAAAGATAAATCTTTTGTAACATTATAAATGTTTATCACTGTCAATCAATTTATTGCATCCTTGATTGAAAGTACTAATTAAAAAAAAAACTTAATGACCCCAAACTTTTGAACGGTAGTTTATATTGGAAAACATATGGATATTGATAGACTGATATACAGCATTTTGCTTACAGTAAACAATTTAGGGGGAGGGGGGTTGCATTTCAGTATGAACTAAATAACTGCTTATAATAAGCTGAATATATTTCAGTAACTGCTATCAACAGAAATAAAAAACTGCATAAACACCAAGCATTCAGCATCAACTGAATAACTGCCTGAAAAGTGATATTATAAATCAACACCAGGAAGAAATTAGAGCAACAGCATCTATAATTTTAATGGTAATTTAAGCAACTTAATTGTATGCTGATAATGCTCTTCTTTGTTCAGTGATTGATCATCGTGTTACGCAGATCAATACTGGATACTGAAAGCCAGCCTCTCTTGACTTATTGATATCCAATGCAGTTTATATTAGATTTTCTTCCAGCCCCCTTCTGTTATGACAGAAAGAAGTTTAGCACACACATGGCCATGTCAAAACATATTAAGAGTAATGACACACGACCAAGGAAGGAAGAGAGTAGGGAGGGAGAAAGAAAGATCACCAAGGAGAAGGACTTGTAAAACAGTTACCGTGGTAACAGGAAAACTAAAAATAAGAAATCAATCAACAATGAAGTGTCTAAGTCACATTGAGCTGTGTTATCTGTGTAGGAGATGTCAAGCAGCTTTCAGCTGAACCTTTGTGTCCTCCCTGCAGGTTTCTGGCCCACAGAGACAAAGGGCTTCATGTATAACCGTGGACGAGAGCTTTAGAGTGAAGGACTCACTGGCAATCAGCAAACAGCTAACAATCCTTGGCTCTCTTTTCAGTCACTCCTTTGGAAACATGGGTGAGCCAAATGTTGAATTTAAACTCGGGATAAATGGGCTTCAGGAAGAGCAGTGACGGTCTCAAAAGCTGAGGGGCCAAATGGAAGCGAGAAAGCTGGATTGCTAGAACCTTTTACTTTGATATGCATGTCTGTGAAGATTATGTCTTGGGGTCTTATTAAAGAACAATAAGAGTATTCAGCTGTCAAAGGCTGTATGCAAAAGATTTTTTACATGATGTTTGGAATAACAGAAGCTTTTCAAAGACCTATGTGAAAATAGTTAGTGCTGGACTTAATAGTGTTTTGAATATCTACAACATATTCACAATGATTCATCAGAATCAGTTCAACTCAGTTTTAGTGAATTGATTCAAAACCCTGATTCAAGGTAATATACATATATAGGTGTGTATTAGATTATAATATTATTAATCCTTGTGTTCATTTATTGAAAAAGTATTTAAAAATTGATTATTTTAACTAGAATTATACTTGTATGCATTTAGTCGACTTGCATTTAGAAAATCAACCATTCATTATTTGTTACTGATCTTACTGTTAATTATCCATTTGTGGGTGCTTCATTTTTTTTTTTACATTTGTTTTGACCTCATCATTTTTAATCAAAATGTCAAACTTGATCTTCTGGTTAAATGTTAAACTTTCTGGCTCCATCCAATGAACAATGTCGGATTGAACCAAGACCCCGCCCTACATTTGGTGTAACTTTGCTTCCTTTTGGGAAAAAAAAACCAAAAAAACAAACAAACAAAAAAACACACAATTTAAAGTCATTTCAGAGTACAAGTATATATATACTGATACTGAGTATCATCAGAAATAATCGAGTATTGTCAAAGGGCTTAAAAATATCAAGACTTGTTAATTAATTATTTTCTAGCTCAGCTGCCAAACAATAGTTGAATCAGAACCTTGACTCCTGGAAAGCAGCACTGCTTTTGTAACATCTCCTCCATCCCTTTAAATAAAAGGGAAGCCAGTCAGTCAAAACCTCTTTCATGAGACAGACAGAAGCAGAAAGAGATGTCTCCTTAGACACTACGTGAAGACTGGCCAATGGCGGCAATGTAACAGAGGCTATTCTTATCTCCTCCAGATTAACTTCCAATTGTTTTTGGCAAACAAAGGCTGCATCTTAGGAAACCACCCCCTAAAGGTCCAGATGGTCACCGTCCAAGACCCCTGACCTAAAGGCTCCGCCAGGGGACACAACTGCACATGCCTCCAGCTCCGAAAGGCCACCCAGCAAACCTCGTCTTTTCAGCCAATCAAACAAGGACTCACACTTTTTCATAAGCTCTAAGCTCGTGCTGATAAAGTGGCAGCTTAGCCAGTTGGTCTGGCTTTCTAATCACCCCAGGGTGGTAAATTAGAAGCAGGAGGAACCAGATTGAATTACCACTAAAGTCTGATTGCATTGAGAGAGTATAACTTAATACCAGACTAATGCCATCTTGATTAAAACCTGACCTCACTTGAGCCTTGGTTCCTCACGTGGTTTTTTTCTTTAACTGACCAAAACACCTCAGAGAGGTCTAGCTAAAGTAGCTTGCACGCTGCGGATTGTAAAGGACTATTTTTTATATAGCTGTTTGGGAACGAATCACATGAATTTGAAATAAAATGACCACTTTAACAGAAAGTAGCTTTTAAAATAATTTGACTCAAAAATGGCCTCGGTATAAAAACCTATAAAGCAGTCAATCGTGCTTAAAGTGAACATTTGCTTTCTTAAATGGTCTAGTCATTGTAATGTTTAAATGTGTATGACTTTTTCTTCTCCAGAACACAGAAGAAGAAAGAAAGTCCCACAGGTTTGCAATGACATGAACACAACTTTGCCAATTTTCAATCAGCTTTCTATTGTGACATATGACGGTAGTATATGTAAATGAACAATGTCTTTCTCCATGTTGCCTGTACTAGATTTATTTGCCAGAAAAAAAGTTTGTCAGGTGATGCAAACATATGAAAATGAAGTAATGATGTTGAATATTCAGCTTTGCATCAGGAATAAAGCACCAAATTTAAATTAAAAAATTAATTAAAATTGTAATAAATTAAATGAAATTAAAAATTAATTAAATAAATAAATAAAATCAATTTAAATTAAAAACGTATTAATATGGAAATCAGTTATTTTAAATTGTAACAATACGTCACAATATTAGTGTTTCTAATCAAATAAATAGGTGAGAATAAGACAAAACCTTGGAGTGTATATAGTGCACTAGTAAGTGCATCAAGAAAAAAAGGTCAATTTTGATATCATGCAGATTTTTATACACTCTGATCTGATTGTGAACTATAAATAGCTTCTGTCTATTCTATGTAATCATTCTTTAAGCTGTAATAGCTTGCTTTTTTACTGCCGTCAACCCTTCAACCACTTGTGATATAGGAACCACTTTTCATCAATTAATTCCCAGTGGCCTAAATCTTACATCTCATTTTTTCTTCATTGAACATTTTTTTTACTCTAAAATATCACATTTGGTTACACACGTTGTTTCATGCAAAAGTTACTTATTTTATCATAGTTTTCAGCTAGGTCATCAAAAAATTGGATTTTTCTTCACCTTGACTTCATAAAGAAGACCAAAGTCAACTGCATGATAGCACCAACAGCTAACCATTTGCCTTTTTTTCCGAGGTGTACTTTCAGCTTCATTATCAAATGCACGTTTGGGAGTCCAGCTTTCTCATAGCTGGCTTTTGACTTAGGCTCCGAAGTGTCTGTGACCTCTAAGGCCACTGAGCAGAAATGTTCAGGGGGTGGGAAAGAATGAGGCCGTGAGGACACAGGAATGTGACCAAAACATTGCCTTTAAACCTTCAGGTCATGGGACCTTGAAGGACATCAGATGAATGTCCAGTTTAGATGGGAATGTGGTCAAGATAGACTGGTTTATACGCGCTGCACCAGGAATGCAACCTATAGATTCCCTGAGGATCACTAACTGAATATTACACTTTAAAACCTTTATTTATAAGATATAATTTATCTAGTAACAGCTAGTAAAAGAGACGCTCAGTCGGATCAAACTCAAAACCGGATCCAATCCAAAATGATTCTGAATCTCGTGATAAAGGATTTAACAAAAAGACCATTATCAGTGCTGTGTTGCAAAACCTCAAACAAGAGAACATTTCAAAAAGTGAAAGCAGTACCGGTGTAATATGATATATTTCATCCAAATCTATTTAAAAAAATATATACTAATTCTTTTATAATGATGATTCAGCTTATTATTTGTTTTATGGCCTCATACGTGAAGTAGGCTAATTGGACAAAAATCTAAAAACGGATTAACAATTGTCAGTTTTATTTTATGAAATGGTGACGAGTCACAACAAAATACACTCCAAAAAAAGGGAGTTTTTGTGGCAATGCAGTATAAGAACCATTTTAAAAAAGAATCAAAAAGTGTTTTTTTTTTTCTTAGTGTGAAAAATATTTTAATAATACGAAGAATGTTTTTTTCCACTATAATGACCCTTTTTGTGTAATGGGAAAGTTCAATGAATGTTAAAGGTTCTTCATGGAACCTTCGATGCTAATAATCAACCTTTATTTGTGAGAATATGAAGTTTGACCTAAAATCTTGGACATAAAAAAAAATATATTATGTCCATTTTTGTCATGTCAACCTGATTCTTTAGTTTTACAGCTTTCAACAGTCTTAAAAAAGGGAAAGTAAATACAGACGATAAAAAATAAAAATGTATTCCCCATCTTAGAATGATTTGTTTTACTATTATTTAAAAAAAAAAAAAAAAAAAAATCCTATTGAAGCTCACCCATGGCAGCTGCGAAGTATTTATAAACACATCAAATGTCCAGCGAACAGCGTCGCGTACTATGATGATAATTTATGCTTTTGAGTTTATTTTAGACTATTTATTTTCTACAGCAACTTTATGACCCTCAGTGTGGTTTAATCTGACACATGACCCCAAAACACATGATCGTTTTATAAACTGTGCGCTATTTCACTCACATTAAGATTATTTAACTGAGAAAGCATACAAGTTTAACAACATTAAAAGCATTTGAGTAAAGTTTGCGTTAGCTTGTATTAATCTTTATCTTTTCAAATTTCGGTCCTGTGAGCATCTATAGGCTACAGTAAGTGTTTTAAGAAAGACATGATGCTGATTAAGTTAGACATATGATATGCTATCAAGCTTCATTGCTTGTAAATATATTGCGTAATTTTAGTAAACCAAGCTTAGAAATAAGAGTCAAGCTGTCAATTCGTAGCCTAAGAATGAAGCAAACTCAACCGGTTTGGCATCAATCCTGACTCAAACTTGACCAAATATGCATCACGCACGGGAATTTTGAATACAGTTTTTGAATATGTGATAACTTACCGAATTCTGTGAGCAGATGAGCGGTTTGTTCTTTCTCTTCAGCGCATTTCTCTTCGGTTTGGCTCTCTCTCGCGCTGACTGACCGCCGCTGCGCGCTCGTGACGTCTCGAGCACTGACTGTGTGTTCTTCTGTCACGCACCATTTGTTTCCAGTCTGTATACCTGCCCAAAACATCCAGCTCCGTGGAATAAACAAGGACAAACTGTTCATTTGTGAACTAAGCTTTACTTGGAAATGTGAAAAATAAATACGATGCATTAAAAAAATTAATTAATTAAAAATCATGAGAGTGGACAAATTCTGGTGGTTTTGTGTTTTTATTTTATTTCTCAACTAGTATGCTACTTATTTTTATAGCTTTTTCTAATTGCCTTTAATTACAAATAAAATCAGTCCTGTTCATAAACCGCTGGGTTGCATTTTATTTTACAGTTGGCATGCACTTACGTGTGCTAGTGTACTTATACTGGGCAATATAAGGTAATTACATGGGTTAAGGTTAGGTTCAGTTATTACTCAGTTAGTGTAATTAATATAATAAATACATAGTGTGTACATGCGGAACAGGACTGCAAAATAAAGTGCTACTAATCTCACCCAGATAGACTGAAATACTGTGAACACTTCTACTGATTTAAAGTAAATAATAACCTTAAAAAATAACATACACACACACACACACACACACACACACACACACACACACACACACACACACACACACACACACACACACACACACACACACACACACACACACACACACACACACACACAATCCACTATCCCTGCTTCGCTATCCTCGTGGGGACATTCATAGGCGTAATGGTTTTTATACTGTACTTACTGTATGTGCTATTGCCCTACACCAATCCTACACCTAAACCTACCCCTTACAGGAGACTGTGCATTTTTAGATTTTCAAAAAACTTAATACTGTGTGATTTATTAGCTTGTTTGCCCGTGGGGACCTTAATTTAGGTCCCCACCGTGACACGAGTCCCCATGAGTCTGTGTGTATTCAGGTTTAAGTCCCCACCTGAATAGAAAAACAAGTACACACACACACACACACACACACACACACACACACACACACACACACACACACACACACACACACACACACACACACACACACACACACACACACACACACACACACACACACACACACACACACACACACATACACACACACAGCCTATATATATTAGTGCTGTCAAAGGATTAATCGCATCCAAAATAAAAGTTTTTGTTTACATAATATGTGCACTTTGTGTATTTATTATGTATGTATAAATATACACACATACAGTAACATATGTACATAAAGTAATAACACATACAGTCAATATTTAGATTTTTTTGCAGCCTCAGATTCCAGATTTTCATATCTCAGCCAAATATTGTCATATCCTAACAAACAATACATCAATGGAAAGCTTATTTATTCAGCTTTCAGATAATGTATAAATCTCTTTTTTTTTTTTTTTTTTTTTAAATTACCCTGATGACTTATGTCTGGTTTTGTGGTCCAGGGTCACATATATCATTAATTATGTGGACGGTAAGATCATTCATACAGACGGGAATACAGCGCTCCCTACTGGAAGTTCAGATTCAGGTTTACATGCTTTCTTTCAGAAACTGCATGAACTATTAAAAGTTCTTTATTTTATTATATGATTTTAGTATCTGTAAAGAAATATTTTTTATTTCTGTGTCATCCAGAAAATACAAAATTAATAATACTCATTTCTACCCTGTATTTCAATCATATATACAAAGACTCTTTTTCTCCCGATCTAACACATGAACAATATCTCATCTACATTGTTAGATGACACAGTTTTACTGATGATCCAACATCAAACCCAAACCCAGGACAGAGAGGCTCAGTGAATGTGGTCTGGATTCTGTGGATGAGGCTCATTGTGTCAGAGACGCTGTAGAAGGACAGAATACCTGCACTGTGATCAACATACACTCCTATTCTAGAGGATCTGGAGGACACGGGGATTTTAGTCTTTATGTTATTTTGCATGAATGAATATTTAGAAGGAAAGCAGTACAAACCAAAGGACTTATTATTCCATCCAAATATAGACTCATTAAACAACCCCTTCCTGCTGATGCTCTTATATGACACTGCTATAAATACACCATCGCTCCCACTCCACTCAACCTCCCAATAACAGCGTCCACACACACTCTCTCTGCACAACACCTGCACACAATCTTCAAATCTGTCTGGATGAGCAGGATAATGCTGGGGTGTGTTAGTATGAGTCGCTACTCTGTTTTCTTCAGACAAATGGAGAAAATGATTCACTGTGTTTGAATCCAGAGTGAGCTGGCAGGAATCTAATGGAGATAAAACACAATTAATTATTATTGTTAGTTTGTGACTGTGAATGCATGCTGCTTTCTAAGTGCATGAGACTGTTCTTTGGGTAGACATTACATTCCTCATAATTTTAAATGACTAAATACATAGCAATTTTTTATTTAAAATGTAAATATGCATAAAGTGTTCAGTGAGGGTTATATTTAGGGATGCGGTTGAGGTTAAAGGATAGAAAATATCATTACCTCATTATAAAATGTATTATGTCTATGGAAAGTCCTCATAATGATAGGTGTACCAGCATGTTTGTGTGTGTGTGTGTGTGTGTGTGTGTGTGTGTGTGTGCATGCTTTAATGCCTTACACTGAAGGAACTGTTCCCTAGTCTTGGGTCCATTAGTGGGAGTTGTTTCAATGCATGTTACTACAGAAAAAAAAAACCCCAGACATAATTACTACAATTTCCATGTAAAATGTGTAATTTAATACGCTTTCTGATATTTCTACATATATATTAGATAAATATATTAGATTAATTTCTAAAAGAATTAGCAAAAATGAATATCTGTTATAGATGCTTTACCTCTGTCAGAGATCCTTTCCATTTCTTTACAGAAACCCTCTAGTTTTTCCTTCATTCGAGAGACTGAATTTGCCACATCATGAAAAGAGAGAGGAGAACGGACAGTGATGCTGATTGAGTCTGTAGATTCAGGAGGTGCAGCGATGTACTGGAACATCTACAGAAAACATAAACAAAACCGTCAAAAACAGAAAAAAAAAGAGAGAAAAATTTTAAAACTAAGAAATGACTACCACTGCTGTTTTGTGTTTCAGTACTCTGTTACCTGCAGGAAATGGACGTGATCATCTGTTTGTAAAAGTTGCTCCAGCTCAGCATCTCTCCACTTCAGATTATCAATGTCTTGTTCTAGTCGCAGCAAGAGTCCTTCAGCTCGACTCACTGCAGCCTCTTCCTGAGCTCTGATCAACTGTACCAGCTGAGAGCGGCTTCTCTCAATGCAGCGGGTGAGCTGAGTAAAGCTCCTCTCAGTGTCGTCCACTGCTGCTTGTGCAGAGCGCTGTCAGACACACATCACAATCAGCTCTTACTGCTGCCTCACAGCCTGAAAGACACGGTGAGATTCAACAGGAATGAAGGTCAAACTCACCTTATGAGACTTCACAGCGTCTCTCAGCTCCTGGCGCTGATTCTGTCTCTCCTGAATTTCCTGCTGGAACTTTCTTTGTGTTTCTCCCAAAAGCCTCTGTAAGAAAACAAAAAGGCTGTACAAGTCAAACACCAAATCAGTATGTAAATAAATTGTAATACTTGTCAACTTTCACAACAGTGATGTTGGATAATGCATTATTATTTATGTAACCTTACCACTAGCATTTATCACTAACAAATCAGTGTCTAATTTCAGTTCGTACCTGTTTCTCGGTCCTTTCTGCTTCAGCTGTTACAGTGTCATGGTTTTTATGTCCATCCATTAAACACGGAAAACAAATGAATTGCTGGTCAGTACGACAATAGATTTCCAGCTGTTTGTTGTGTTTTGGGCAGATCATCTCATGGAGTCGTCTAATGGGATCCATCAGATTGTGTCTCCTGTCTTTGAAGAGATTCTCATGTTGTTCAAGATGACAGTGAGAGTTCAGACACTCCACACAGGACTTGACCGCTTTGTGTTTCTTCCCAGTACAGACGTCACACTCCACATCTCCAGGTTCAGCTGTTTGTAAGTCTGTCGTCTTCAGTTTCTCCACCATCTCAGCGATTATGACATTCTTACATAAAGCAGGTCTTGAAGTGAAGGTGTGTCTGCACTGAGGGCATCTGTAGACTCTCTTCTGTTTCCAGCAGTCTGTAATACAGCTCATACAGTAACTGTGTCCACAGGGAATGGTCACTGGATCCTTCAGGAGATCCAGACACACCGAGCAGCTGAACTGGTCCTGAGAAAAACTGGCTTCTGCCATTTCGCTGTATGTACACACAAATAGAGACGCGCATAGGACAGCTTGACGACACTTAAGTTTCAGTTTCCTCATGAGTTAATAAGTAATATAATGATTGGTTCTGTGTTTGGTAATGTGTGCAAAACATGTGTTTATAAGGTGTGGCTTGCCTTTATTTTAGTACAAAGTCCACAAATGGTTTGAATTTATGAAAAAAAAAAACATTTCTGTCAGCCATGTCAGTATACGATGCTACTACGATATGATGCGACTGAATGTAAGTGAGAACAGAGAGAGCAGGCAGCTCTGAGATGGCCTCCATAGCTATGACAGGGAGAAAAGTTGGCTCAGGAGTAATCTTTTTGACCATGACAGAGTGACCGGGCTGTTTTGGGTGGCCTCCATGCGCATGACTTAACTGGCAAGGACTCATAGAGGCAGAAACTGGCAGGACCACTTAAATCGAGACCACTGGGGTAGTCAAGGCTGAGATCGCTGAACAAGGGACATCTGGGACTACCAAAGCCAAGCTTACCGGTATCGCCAGACTCAAGAACCACCGGTCTCGGGACCACCAGAAACAGCAAAGTCCTGCAACAGTCTCGGCTGCCTCAGGGGGAGCTGCCGGGGCGATCATGGCCATATCTGGGATGGCTGCAGAAAGATGAAACATGGGACTGTTCTTCCTCCTCTGTTCCCAGTCCATCGAGGGCTGGGATGACTGAAGGTGGAAGGTAAGTACAGTCAGTTTGGGAGAACTCTGTGTATAGTGGAGATTCAGATTCTCCACAATGGTGGATGTAGTCCATAAAGTCCCAGAAAGTGAGCTTCCCCAGCCTTCCTATCTCCTAAGAGCTTAGATCAGGGGTGTCCAAACCTGTTCCTGTAAGGCCACTGTCCTGCAGTTTAGCTCCAACCTTAATTAAACACACCTGAACCAGCTAATCATTGTCTTTGGACTCACTTGAAACTTCTAATCTAGGCAAAGTGTGTTGGAGCTGGTTGAAGCTAAAATTTCCAGGAACCCAGCTCTTTGGGAGCAGTATGGGACACCCCAGGCTTAGGAGCTCTGTGAATGTTAACACTGTAGTCCAGGTCATCCACCACAGCAAAGAAGTCATAGTCAAAGTTTCTGATGTCATGAGACAAGCCGGGTCGGCCGATCACTGAAAGATGGGAGGTGGGAAGAGTCCTCTAGTGGCCAGACTGCTGTGTCACATGCAGGGTTCAGCAAAGGGAGAGGACTCATTTGCAGAATACAGAAAGGCTTTTAATTGAATTTTAAAACTAAAAATGGCAACATAAGCTACCCTGAGAGTCCAGGCAGGGCTGGAGCTCACACGGCACAGAAGGAAAGGACTTGGCAAAACACATTAATCCTGTATGTGTAATATTTTAACTGAAGCAAATTTCAGGCCTATGCATTTGATTAAGAATATTAACAAAAATGGTAAAGCTTGCCTCTCATTTAACGAAGGTCAGTTTGGGAGCAGCAAGCTCATAATCTTTCAAATATTTGAAGTATGGAATCAGCCGCTTCTCACTCTCTGCTGTCAGTTGAATTGCCATCCTTCCAACTCCACCTTCATTTATGTTTCTTGCCTTATATAAACATCTGCTATGTCTTTTGAAGTTTAATTGACACCAGAACTCAAGCTGAAGCCACCTCCTTAAGCAGACAGCAAGCCAAATATGTGCAACCATAATAGTTCAAAGATTTTATGGATAAACAAACTTGTGAAACTGGTTTATGAGGAGAATGATTTGTGAGACCAAACATTTCCCATCATTCTCTGTGGCAGCACAAGAATTTATAAAATGCAACAAGACATACATTACACACCTACTGTGCATATCAGGTTATTCTTAAATTGTGCAATACTGTGAAATAACATTTTTTTAGACATTTTTTTTTTTTCAGTTTAGTATTATACACAGCATAAATGGCTTAAGGCGTTCTCCTTCAGTAGACTTCTTTTTTTAACACAGTGGAATGTTTTTGAGGACTTTACAAAGTTGTAAACTGTGCTTTATTTTGGAAAACGAAAAAGAAATATGTTGCACTAAACAAAATAAAGATAATTTATGACAGTGGACAAATTCTGTGAATGTCAGTGACTGGCTTAATTATGGATGCAACTTCTTTTCAAGCGCACAAAGTATTTTGAATCCGGTAAACACAAAGTAATGCCAAATTAAGTCTAATAACTGTGATATATGTGGGAGTAACAGTGAGAGCGGCCACTGCTGGGGGTTTAGAATAAGATAACAGCAGAATCGCATGAACAAAAAATACATTAGCTTTAACATTATTAAAAGGTCTTAGTATCTGTATAGAGCCCTTTTATATACAAGCCTGTGTCTTCCTGCAAAATTCAGTAGCTAAGGCATTCTTCATTCGTATATCTATATGTGACCCTAGACCACAAAACCAGTCTTGAGTCGCTGGGGTATATTTGTAGCAATAGCCAAAATACATTTTATGGGTCAATATTATTGATTTTTCTTTTATGCCAAGAATCATTAGAACATTAAGTAAAGATCATTTTCCATGAAGATATTTTGTAAAGTAATATGCATTGCTAAGAATTAATTTGGACAACTTTAAAGGCGATTTTTTTTGCACCCTCAGATTCCAGATTTTCAAATAGTTGTATCTCGGCCAAATATTGTCTTATCATAACAAACATTTCAGCTTTCAGATGATGTGTAAATCGAAAAATTTAACCTTATGACTGGTTTTGTGGTCCAGGGTCACATATGATACAAAGTTTTTACCCAGTATGTGAAGGTGACATATGCAGAATCCCTCATATACACAGTTTCACTGATGATCCACTACTAAACCCAAACCCAGGACAGAGAGGCTCAGTGAATGTGGTCTGGATTCTGTGGATGAGGCTCATTGTGTCAGAGACGCTGTAGAAGGACAGAATTCCTGCACTGTGATCAACATACACTCCTATTCTAGAGGATCTGGAGGACACAGGGAGCTCAGTCTTTATGTTATTGTGCCTGAATATGTAACTGAAGGAAGAGCAGAACAAACTCCAGGACTGATTATTAAATCCAAACAATTGCTTCCTGCTGATGTTCTTGTATGACACTGATATACACACACTTTTTCTCCCACTCCACTCAACCTCCCAATAACAGCGTCCACACACACTCTCTCTGCACAACACCTGCACAGAGCCAACAAATCTGTCTGGATGAGCAGGATAATGCTGAGGTGTGTCAGTGCAAGTAACCACACTGTTCTCTTCAGACAGGCGGAGGAATCGATTCATTGTGTTTGAATCCAGAGTGAGCTGACGGGAATCTAATCGAGATAAAACACAATCAGGTTAATGTTTGTTTGTTTGTTTGTTTGTGAATGTGTGTGTAATTTATGTTGTAGAGCAAAACATCCAAGTATCGCCAGTTTACATTTACCACAGACCTTTATTTTAATCATAAATTACAAAACCCCATTATTTTCAAAAAGAAGCCTGGGCATACTGCCTAGAAGAAATTAAAAGTTACATGGGATTGCAACAACATGAGGATGAGTAAATAGTAACAGTAAATGGTAAAATTTTGAATGCTTTGCTCCTGTTCGACAGCTTGTTAAAATATAAATCTTTGGACAATGTGCCTTTTGTATGTGCACAGTATGTGTGTGTGTGCTTTATAATTCCTTACGCTGAAGGAACTGTTCCCTGGTCCTCATTGGTTTATTGGTGTTCGTATCAATGCATGTTACTATAGAAAACAGACAAAATTAGCACAATATTTCAGTATGATGCACTTCCTGCATGATGCCAGACTTATTTTTGAGAGTAAATAAATGTCTGCTACAGATACTTTACCTCTATCAAAGATCTTTTCTACCTCTTCTTTACAGAAACCCTCAAGTTTTTCCTTCATTCGAGAGACTAAATTTGCCACATCATGAAAAGGGATGAAAGAAGTGACAGTGATGCTGCATAAGTCTGTAGATTCGGGAGGTGCAGCGATGTACTGGAACATCTACAGATATCAGAAAAAAAAATAAAGATACTGGATCACATTCACTATGTATGTGTACACACAAATTCATGCATGAAATCTGAGTATGAATGTTTTCACCATCATGATTCTATCAAAGCCATGTGCTGGAGTGCCCATGACAGCCACCAGAGGGCACTCCACACAGATCATTGCCTACAGCCTTTGCTCTGTCTATCAGGTCTCATTGTTTCCAGCTGTGTGTCATAAGCCTTGTAAATTCCCTTATTTATACACTGTTCACTTAGCATTGGGTGCTGTAGTATTGCACTGTGTTTCTGTGTGGGCTTTGCTGACATCTGGTTTTTACCCTGTGCTGGTGCTCTGTCTTATGTGACTCTTATTTAAAGCTGCATTTGGATCTTTTGCAAAGTCCCAGAATATTCTGTCATAGATTCACCAAAAAAATTCATAATTTAAAATTTAAAATTCTAATTTCTAATGTAGGAACAACTGAAATCCCAAGTATGTAAAAGCATGATCATGGTAAGATGATAATTATATTTGCAGGAGTAGTGTGGTGTTTAGGTGGACATTTTTCTCCTGCACGTAAAAATATGAAATAATCCACATAATTGTTAGTGAATGAGACCAAGTTTACTTAGAACAAAGAAAAGACTCCCTACCGTTGTTTTGTGTTTCAGTTCTCTGTTACCTGCAGGAAATGGACGTGATCATCTGTTTGTAAAAGTTGCTCCAGCTCAGCATCTCTCCACTTCAGATTATCAATGTCTTGTTCTAGTCGCAGCAAGAGTCCTTCAGCTCGACTCACTGCAGCCTCTTCCTGAGCTCTGATCAACTGTACCAGCTGAGAGCGGCTTCTCTCAATGCAGCGGGTGAGCTGAGTAAAGCTCCTCTCAGTGTCGTCCACTGCTGCTTGTGCAGAGCGCTGTCAGACACACATCACAATCAGCTCTTACTGCTGCTTCACAGCCTGAAAGACACGGTGAGATTCAACAGGAATGAAGGTCAAACTCACCTTATGAGACTTCACAGCATCTCTCAGCTCCTGGCGCTGATTCTGTCTCTCCTGAATTCCCTGCTGGAACTTTCTTTGTGTTTCTCCCAAAAGCCTCTGTAGGAAATAGAAAAGGCTGCATAATCCCAGACTCCAAATCAGTATGCAAGTAAATTAATAATAATAATAATAATAGATTTTGCATATGGCAGCCCATAGAGCCACTTACAGGAAAGATATGAAATTTGGCACACAGAGAGAGGACTGTCTCAACTATACAAAAACCGCAATTTTGGAGTCTCAAACTCAAACGCTCTAGCGCCACCAACAGCTCAAATTTGCACTCACATTTATGCTAATAACTTTTGAACCGTAAGTGTAGAAACAATATTATTTGTTCTGATTCCTTAGCTCAGGATGATTCAACCGCACTCTGAGACATTTTCGTTGTTAAATTTCTGTCTGCTATTTTTTGAAAGAAAAAGAAAACCAATTTTTTTTGGACTCCTCCTAACCCGTTGCTCAGATTTTCATGCAATTCAGATCATCTAAAGACAAAAACTGATGGAATCGAGTTGATTATTCAAACGGTTCTCATATAACGTTTTTTTTAAGAGAAGCACGCAAAAATGGTCGTGAGACTATATCTCCACAACGCTTTGGTGTATTGAGACCAAACTTTGTTTGTGTTATAATAACCATGACCTGAGAGTACCTGCATAGCTTTGGCACAGCACCGCCTAGTGGTTGGGAGATGTGAAAAATGGCTATGATGTACCGAGACATAGCAAGTGAAATGATATCCAATGTTCCCATGTTGGCCACTATTGACGTTGGCCAGTTTGAATTTTATAAAATGCTGTATTTTATGAATTCATTTGCATGTCCTTATGATATTTGGTATGTGCACAATGCCTTGAAGGTAATTAAAAAGTTTCAGGGGAGCGCCACCTTGTGGTCAGAATTATAATGGAAATTTTTCAAAACTCCTACCAGACTGTTGGTCAGATTTTTCACCAAATTCATGTCAGATTTAGAGTCTATAGATGAAACGGTTTGCATTTAACGAATCATTGAATTTGATGACATGATGCCAAACTGCATCTGAGGCTGTAATTCTGACATGGTCACACCAAACTTTGTGGGTCGTTGTCACCTCACACTGAACGCCCCACATCAATTTTATAACAACGCCACCTATTAGTCGAAAGTGATAAACCATTAAACTAGTGAATAAACTAATTATATTACTAGTGGTTTTATTTATGATTTGAGTAAAATGATCTTAAAATGTCTTTACTCATTGTTGCAGTTGTTCTGGTGCCCAGTGTCGTTTTTATCTCCTCATTTTTCCTGTTGTGCTTGACCCCTTAATTGCTGCTTGCAGCTATATTTTAGCATTAGCACATTAGAGTCTAGTTCGTACCTGTTTCTCTTTCTTTTCTGCTTCAGCTGTTACAGTGTCATGGTTTTTATGTTTGTCAATCGAACACTGAAAACAAATGAATTGCTGGTCAGTACGACAATAGATTTCCAGCTGTTTGTTGTGTTTTGGGCAGATCATCTCATGGAGTCGTCTAATGGGATCCATCAGATTGTGTCTCCTGTCTTTGAAGAGATTCTCATGTTGTTCAAGATGACAGTGAGAGTTCAGACACTCCACACAGGACTTGACCGCTTTGTGTTTCTTCCCAGTACAGACGTCACACTCCACATCTCCAGGTTCAGCTGTTTGTAAGTCTGTCGTCTTCAGTTTCTCCACCATCTCAGCGATTATGACATTCTTACATAAAGCAGGTCTTGAAGTGAAGGTGTGTCTGCACTGAGGGCATCTGTAGACTCTCTTCTGTTTCCAGCAGTCTGTAATACAGCTCATACAGTAACTGTGTCCACAGGGAATAGTCACTGGATCCTTCAGGAGATCCAGACACACCGAGCAGCTGAACTGGTCCTGAGAAAAACTGGCTTCTGCCATTTTAGTACATGTACATACAAACAGAGATGTGCATACGACAGCTTGATGACACCTAAGTGACACTCAGCTGACAAACTGAAATATTTCCTGGTTCTGTTTTAGTAAAGTGTGAAAAACAGGTATGTCTGCGTGGTTTGACTCACTTATACATTAACACTGTAACATGACACTATATTTCACACTGTAACATTTACTTATACATTACATAGCATGGGATATTATAAATGTAATTGAAATGGTATGTGAGCATCTATTGTTAATGTATATATTATATATGTATGTATCTGTGTATATGATGGGCCTTTTTAGAACGTAGACTACTTTTGTACTTCAAAGAAAAGTATTTAATTTTGTAATGTGGTGATAAAGTATAATTTTACCTCATAGCCGGTTGGTTTGGTTCATGGCTTATAATGTTTTAATGTTAAATGTTTTTATTTTTATCTTTATTTTATTTTTTATATATAAATCCTTATGGAAAAATGAATGGAAAAATACTCCTGAAACCTGAAATGGTGGCCATGAAAACTAAGGTGCTCTATATTGTGTGTAATTTTTTTGATTCCCACCTCCCTGGAAGCTACCTTTCCTTCATCCCTGTTGGCTAGTCAGCACTCTACACGCTGTTAGACATTTCAAAGGGTTTTTACAGTAACTTACTGGCAACACTGTTACCAGTAAGTTACTGTAATTAAGATTTACAGTAGCAAACTGTGTTTGACTTATCAGTATACTACTGTAATTCATTCATTTTAATATAGATTTCATTAGATTTGATCATTTTTATATAGAATTCATTTTATTTTTACTCTACATACGTACTATTGGCATTCAATTAAAACAGACACAATTACAAAATATCAAATTCTTTATTTAAAACATTGCATGTATAACACTTAAAAATACAGACTTCCAATGCTGGAACAGTGTATCTTCACCGTTTCTCCTGTCTTAGGATGTTTTGCAGTGCATTATGTTGTGTCCTCTGGATTCATCCTCACAAAGAATCTTTAGGCAACAGAAACATAATGGGGAAAGAAGACAAACAACCAAAGACAAATATCTGCAAAACCCAGCTGCTGCTCCAAAACGTGGCCACCACCTTTACTCACCACCCACTATGACAGAAATGTCTTCTCTGAAAAACAAGAAGTATAAATAGCACACTTTTAAAAGGCAAACCTCATATAGAGTACATAAACCTCTCAAAACCATAGTTGTTCTCTTACCATGCCTGTCAGTCTTAGGTTGGCTGGCCTGCTCATGTCTGTCTTGATGCTTCATTGCAGTTGCCTTTAAAACACAAATACAAAAAATGCAGTAAATCTTAAACTCCATTAAAAACTATAATTCTAAAACTAGAAAGGCAGCTAGCCATAAAACTAGTTTAACTTGGCTAATATAGGATTTTATTTTCTCAGTAGGCTCAGGGGTCAAAGCAAAAAAAAAAATCTTTTGACGGAAAATGTTTCCTCGGCCAAACCCCATTCCACAGCCGTACCTGTCACACACCCAGTTTAAGAGCCGTGTTTTTCTTCTTGTAATTTGGTGCGCTTGTCCTCCTAATTTAAAAAGAAAAATTAGGAGCACCTTCTAATCAATAATAAAACATTTGCATCAGAAATTAGCCGCATTAATATGAGGTGACATTTGACTCAAAGTGATTTACAGGGGCATTTTCTTTTTACCTTTTGTAAATGCATTTTTCTAAATTTATTAAACATATGCAGTGTTTCCTCTAGGACTTTTTTCCAGCTGTGGTGGCAGGACTATTTCCCATGGACCACGCCCCCTCCCCACCCAAGAATCGCCTGCACTCAGAATCGAATTTATTTTAACTAAAGACAAGTAAATAGTAAAAAATAAAATAAGAACAAATGAATTAATGACAATCAATAGTACAAACAAAAACAACAAGATACAAATTAAATTATCAGTACTTAATATTTTTCAGTTAGGTCTAACTATAATTTATTCAACTGTAAAATAACACTGGATAGTCTTCACTGTATAATGAAAGACAGCAGCAGGTTTATTTAGGCTGCTGTCTTTATGAATGGTTAATCATGAATCAAAAACGCACTTTCATTCATGAATGAAACACCGCCGTGTTTGCTTTTAGAGATGCGCAGCGGCTCAGCTGTTACTTCATTTAGAACTATTTTCGTTGATGATATAGAGCAAAATCATGCAGTACTTGTTTATTAATCTGTTGTATTAAATCAATATCACATTTGCAAACTCCCTTAATAATTATTAAAAGTTGTCACTCTCCTTATCGCGATCTGTGCACAGAAAATGAGAGCGCGCGAGTGAGTTCTCAAGACTCAAAAGCAGGTGCAAATGTGATGCATTCCGTCGGAACCTGCGGGAATCTGTAGAATGATTATTACCGCTAATAGTCGCAATCCCGCGCCGAAATCTGCTCTGTTCTCTGATAATAACCAGTGTTGGGCATGTTACTTTAAAAAAGTAATTAGTTATAGTTACTAGTTACTTCTCACAGATAGTAACTGAGTTAGTAATTGCGTTACATCATTATAAAAGTAACTAATTACCAGGGAAAGTAATTATTGCGTTACTTTTTTACAAAATGTTCAAATGTCAAATAACTTTGGATGCCCCCAATATTAAATATGTTAAATTAATGAAATAGACACTAAAAGGAATAAATTATTTTTATAAAACATTGTACATTAATCTACACTATTTATCTACTGACAATTAGTATCAGTCAGTCAAGCATTATAATATAATATTATGATAATTTTATATTATATGATGATAGAACTTTAGTAATTAGAATAACCAAGTATGAATGCATATTTGTCATCAATATAAAACGCACTAAGGATTAATGAGCTGCTGGGTTCATGAATATTAATCACGTTGTCTGAGTTCGCTCGAATTGATTTGCTGAAATCAAAATAATAGGTGAGCGCCAGCCAATGAGATTGTCGTTTGCGCATTAGTTCCGCCCACAACCAGAGAAAGCGGCAGTTCTTAAAAGCTGAAGAATTCCAAAGGAACTCCTTTATTTTGACGGGAAAATACAACAAAGAATATCGTTTACATGTAGCGCGTCAATTCTGCATGTTATGAAAGACTCTCTTGCTCTGTATCTTTCTTTGTGTGCGTGTGTGTGAGAGAAAGCGACTGCGAGTCGTGCGCTTCACACTAGAGTTTATGGTACGTCAAATACAGCTACACTGCGCATCCATTCAGATGAACTGAAAAATTAAATTCTAATAATATAATATAGTAACGCCACATTTTATTGTCAGTAACGGTAACTGCGTTGTAACGGGGAAAACAGTAATTCGTTTGATTACTCGTTACTGAAAAAAAATAACGCCGTTAGTAACGCCGTTTATTTATAACGCCGTTATTCCCATCACTGATAATAACCCGACTGTGAATTATGCGAGCGGCGTTACTGTGTTGGCAGTGAGAAGCTGCAGCCGTGGCAGGGATGATTTTTGGTGTGCCGGCAGAACAACAACAACAACAACAACAGGGTCATTCCTGGTATCCGGTAACATTTTGGCTTCATAATTTTTAGAAAAAAAGTTACATGTTTTTAGCATTCTACCAAAATAGTGACATGTTTAACTATATGGAACACATACTGGTCAAGCTCAGTGACTTAAAAATAATAATTATGGGTATTGTTCAGACACTAACTGTGAATGTATTCCACCCTGTTAGGTTACATAGCTATCACAAAATTTTAATAATGTAAATGTTAAACAATAATGATCAATAATAAGGTAGTATATGTCCCTTATGCCATAATGGTATTTTTTTATTCTGGAAACAAATATTAATGAATTAAATATGTCTTGATTATTAAGAACAGGTACTTTTTTGTGCCCATTGTTGCCAACAGGATGGTAAATATTATAAAAATTTTGCTCAAAAACATATATATGCTGGTTATGCTCCTCACCTCACAAAATAAGTCAAAGGTATGCCAAACGTTTAATGTTGCTTTCAAATTTTTATTTAAAATTACTTGTCTAACAGGGTGGAATGGAGTGTAACAGGGTGGAACGGAGCATAACAGGGTGGAACAGCAAATGAGCTTTCCGTCATTGTCCTGCGTGGTTTGCCATCTGTAATGTGTAGAACTACATAATATTGTTTCAAAACAATACAAAAAATGAAATCCAGATTTCCTTTGGGGGAGGGACTCAAAAAAATAGCTACAGTATGTGGTTCCTTATTACAATCAATCATGATGACAAGTGGCAAAACAAATCTCTGTTTAGGTGGCTAGAGAAATAATAACAAATTAGAGAGGACAGACATAAGAAATTATCTTTTTTATTTATAATTGATAAAAATAAAGATGCTGTAATTCATTTTGATTAACTAGATTAACAAACAAAAACACAAAAACCATCACAAGAAGGAACGTATTTGTTACTTTTGGCTACATTTGTTCTTCTATGTACCTCCATGTTGCCTGGTCTACCTGTAAAGACTTTTTATCAGTCTGTCTTGAGCTACAGAAAACCGGAAATGATGCGGCTTTGACAGTTACAGATTTGAAAAACAAAAGGCGGGAAAAAAGTATAATGCAAATAACCATCTAAGCATATGAACTACATGTAAAAAAAAAACCTTTAAAGGACCAACTTTGTTTGTAGGTAATATACAGAAATAAAGTTATCAAACACTTTACAGTCTTAACTGCATAAATTATAAATTAAATATAGACTAGTCCATATAGCTACAATTATTGCTATTACCTTTGTTCTTTGATTTGATACCTTTGTTGCTCTGATGCACATCTCATTTTCTCACAACCCTTTAAGTTAACTTGAGATGTAATCTAACTCATTTTAGACTGCGCTTATGAGGATACCCAACAAAGCAGGATTAAATATTTTTATATTTCTCTGCTCACCCTAGTTGGGTGGTATTTTTTTTTCCTCCAAGCTCAGGTTCTCTAAAAGAGACCTGGGAGCTTAATGGTTCTGCACAGTATTTTATAATTAGGAACTACTCTCATTCCGGCGTAATAATCAAGGAACTTTGCTGCCGTAACATGGCCGCAGCAGGCGTAGTGATATTACGCAGCGCCTGAAAGTAGTCCCCAGCTAGGTAACTAGTTATAATATAGCCGGGGACTACTTTCAGGCGCTGCGTAATATCACTACGCCTGCTGTGGCCATGTTACGGCAGCAAAGTTCCTTGATTATTACGCCGGAATGAGAGTAGTTCCTAATCATATCAGCCTAGAAAATCGCAACTTTTCATTTTCCGCCGGTCTTAGTACACCATATAACTACAGAAGAGTCATGTTTTAAATAGGAAAACTATCGAAACTCTTTGGTCATTTTTGAACGCGATGCCACAGGTCTAATTGGATTCAATGATCTATGCTAAGCTATGCTAAAAGTGCTATCGCCAGACCCGGAGATCGGCTGAATGGATTCAAAAACGGTAAAACTCAACTTATTAACTCTGGGGGAGTTGGAGAATGAGCCTATTTCCAAAAAAAGTGGAGTGTTCCTTTAAGCCCTCCCTTAGCACCCCCAACAAAAAAATCCTGGAGCTGCCACTGATTACAGTTATTTACTGTAAAGGGAATTTGCAGCATTACACTGGGAGATATACAGTAAATAACTGTGGAAATGACAGAAATGTCTAACAGTGCACCTAAGTGTGACTGGCCTCTCAGGGAGGCTTGTTTACTAAATGGCATGTTTACTGATGTTTACATTTTTTCAGGGATTTTTGATAGACTGCTGTTGGTGTTTCAGAATGAGCGATCATGAACAATTTGAACTGCGGCTTAACATTTCTACTCTGGACACAAATGCCGTGACATGTTGCATCAAAGCACATAGAACCCAGTGAAAAAAATGTAAACCCACAAATGTAAAAAATGTATCTAATTTCACTGTTACATATCCCCATCATCTCTATACTTTCATGTTGAAGTTTGAGGTTCCTGTTTCTTGTTTGCTTTTGCTGTTTAATTGTGCCAGTTTTTATTGTGTTTATATACCCCGTGTTTGTCCTTGTGTTAGGAATGTGGAAATCAGCTTCATAAAGTTCTGAGGCATTCCACTTACAGTTCCAGAAAAAAAAGCTTCCAGAGTGTTGAAAACAGCGTCATCTGGTGGTCAGTAATAAATAAAGCAGCCAAAAGCCTCTTTATTAAAGGGTTAGTTCACACAAAAATGAAAATGAGCCTGTGTTTTACTCAACCTTGGGGCATCCTAGGTGTATATGACTGTCTTCTTTCAGATGAATCCAGTCAGAGTTGTATAAAAAATTGTCCTGGCCCCTCAAGCCTTTAAATGGGGTAAGCGGGTGTTTTTTGTCAACAGTTCAGAAGATATGAAATAAAGTGCATGCACCCATAATAAAACGAGCATCACACTGCTCCGTGGGGTGAATAAAGGCCTCCTGTAGTGAAACCATGCATTTTTGTAAGATAAATATCCATATTTCAAACAACATAAACACTTTTTTTTTCTCACTTCTGCTGACTGTGGTACATAGAAGCCATTCAAGCTTCTTTCTTCCTTCCTTCCTTCCTTCCTTCCTTCCTACTATTTTTTTTTTATCTAAAATTTATCCAAGTACTCTGCATAATGAAAAAAATGTGACACTTGTTAATAAAATACATTTTGTGCATATAGGCTACAATTTAATAATATGTAATACAGTTGTACTATAATGTTACTTAAAAAATATGTTGGATCCATATTTATATGTATGCATTTATTTATTTAACAATATTCCTAAAAATTTGTTTTCTTTAAGGATGGTGCCATCACAGGCAGTATTTTATTGGTAAAAGGCCAGTTAGATGAAAGCAAGCTATTTCTCTCATTTTCAGTATGTATTAGTAGTAACTAAACCCATCAGAAAAACAAAGTGACTTCTGCATTTAAAGTGTGTGTGTGAGGCAGAGTAATATGCTGTTTTCCTGCTCCTCCCAATGCTCAGCGAAACATATTTCCTTTCTTACTCTTAATATAGGTCTACTCTTAAAACAAACTGCTTTTATGCAGCAGGCTCCTGATTCATTGCCTTAGAATCAGAAGCACAGGGGGCGTTCACTGCTTGCTAATATTTTCCTTTGTTTTGTTTCCTGGAGACTTTGATTTTTTTCCAGAAGAATGAAATGAAAAAAAGCTTAAGGGCAAGTGTCCTGGAATGTCATACTGATGGAGAAGTGCATTCTTAAGTAAAAGGGAACCGATTCTCTCTCAGTAACAAAAATCTGCAACAAAGACTCAGACCTGATTCCAAACCATGGATGTTTTAAGCCCAGAGGACAACAGCTATGAGGACTATTATAACGCAGAAGGACTTGAGGAATTTGGGCTCTGCAAGAAGACGCATGTAAAGGAATTCAGCCACGTGTTTCTACCTGTGTTCTACTCCATTACCTGTGCATTGAGCATTATTGTCAATTTTACCCTTCTAACATTGTTCATCAAATACAAAACTCTGAGGAAGGTTTTGCCCCTGCACATGGTCATATCGGATATTCTTTTCACACTGAGCCTTCCCTTCTGGGCAGTGTATGCCAGCAGCGAGTGGATCTTTGGTGATCCAAGCTGTAAGGCAATCTCATTGGTTTACATGGTGAGTTTGTATAGCAGCAACCTGTTTGTTGCTAGTCAGAGCTTGGAGAGATTTATGGATATTGCATGTGTTGTTTCTTCCACCAGCATCTTCAAAAGTCCAAAGAGGAATACTATCTTGTGCATTTTGGTGTGGCTTTTCTCAGTTTTGGGTGCAGCTGTTCATGTCAGCTTCGTTGAGACTCAACAGTTCCATGACCAGTACATTTGCACTTATCACTTCAACGATAAAGTCGGATGGAAAATCTATGCAAGATTTCAGATGAACGTACTTGGGTTCGTCGTACCGTTCCTAGTGCTCCTGTTTTGTTCCATTAGACTACCTTGTGTTGCTGAGGTGAGGAGCACGTCCAAGGTGTTTAGACAGGAAGCTGGATTCACTGTCATGTTTTTTCTCCTCTGGTTCCCCTACAGTGTGGTCATTTTCCTGCATGCTTTGCAAGACCTTCACATTTTTTATGCATGTACCACTAACATACACTTTGACTTTGCCATTCATATAACAGAATGTATTGCTTTCATGCATGTTTTCATGAATCCTGTTTTGTACATCTTTTTAAACAAAAAAGCCTGGCGACAACTCAGAAATGCCTGCAAAACTCCAAGAGAGTATCTGCTTGAGGAATCCAACAGTTCATCTGTCATGCCAAGTCAGGGCGGAGCTATAGAGTTGAAGGCAGTTCAGCGATATCAAGCTCATGACCTGAGCATTAGTGCTGAACGACCTAATAATTTCCTTCCTGAGTCAATGTAAAAGCTTTATTTTGTTTATCGCAGTTTAATAGTTATGCCAACAATGCTGTTACTCACTATGGTTTCTTGCTTACTATAGTATGTATTATTATTACAATATTATTACTAAAATGCTTATGAATTGACACTGCTTTCAACAGTTCAGTGATTCTGAGATATGCTGAATCAGTTCACCCAGTGGTCTTTCCCCAACATTCTTATCATAAAGATAACGATAGCCTTGGCCCTTCACATTTCAGATTAAAAATTACTCTGTTAGAACTTAGGAGCACAATGCTCAATGGATATTTAGTCTTTTTTGATTTTAACTTCAAGAGCTTCAGTGAAGTTTCGATTGATGTGATATGTTTTTATATCAGAATCAGAATGGAATTTTTCATGGTAATGAAGCACACAATGTGCACACATTTAAATAAAACAAATTATTAAATTAAAGGCATAACTGGTTGGATACAAAAAATAAAAAGACACATTTTGTTATTTATATTTATTACAACAGATATTTAAAAGAAACAATAATGTATTCCACTTTTACCACAACTGCTTCATATGTGTATTATGTTGTACAGTTTGCTTATATTATGTTATGCAGTACAATGGTATTTTGAAAATTTTAAACCAATTTTTACCAGTCTTTATGTGTTTACCTGGATTTATTTTAATAAATTATCATTTAAAATGTAGACATTAAATTCCAAAAGAACAAGGCCATACCATTTTTTTACTTTTATTTTGCTATTTTATATTTGAACTTTTTGTCTTTTCCCAGAAATTCACAATTGAAGGTCAAATTCGGTCTTTATATGTTGTTTAAAGGTCTTGTCTCTCATAGCAAAAACCAAACAAACAAAAAACCAGCATCAATAATGCAAAGTTCAAGGCCTATTTAAATGATCGCTTTCCAGCTCAAAAGAAGCAAGGTTACAGTTTATGACAGCAGTCCACCTATGAACATATGTTACCTGTTTTTTATCAGCTGTGTTGTATCAGGACTTAAAGTGGCAATCACTAGGGCCTTTATCAACAGCTGAAAAGAGAAGTCTGAAAGAGTATTTCTAGCCTGGATGCATAGTTAAGGATGTATTTTTGAGGAGGTCAAATTTAAATAATTGCAATTGTTTTACTTTCAAAAATTACAGAGGTTTAGAGAAAAGGGTTCTAAGAAAAGGGTTTAAATGGTCAAGTATTCTGAAGGTACCAGTTCAAATTCTAGTCAAGAGGACATTCTGTGTGAAGTTTCTGTTCTGCTTGTGTCTTTGTGGGTTTCCCCCACAATTCAAAGACATAGATGGAATGTGAATATTATTATATTATTACACATATATGTGTTCACATAGGTGAATTGGAGATATTAACTTGTGTGTGTGTGTGTGTGTGTGTGTGAGCTCTGTGGCCCGAGTTGCTCTCTTAGCCTCCAGTATCCATGCGGCCAATAGATAATTAGTGGTTTTGGAGAATGGACGGATGTTAAAGTCAAACCACAATACATGTGTATCCTGTATACATTGGTTTGTTTCCAATGTCATAGTTTGTTGTCTGTAACTGCACAACACATTGCATGATTTATTAAAATTCTCCTGCCATAAACTTTGCGTCTGAAAGAGAAACTCCTACAAATGCATATGCAATTAAGAACATTATTTTGTGTATTTGGTGTAATGCAATGTGTTTATGCGGTTTAAGGTTAAAAAAACACACATTATTTTCCACATACTGTACATTTTTGTTGCTCCTCTATGCCCCGCCTTTCTGAAACACGTCGATTTTTACAAAACTCATTGTTCTGAGAAGCGAGGTCTGCTCTGATCGGCCAGCGTTGTGATTGGCCGAATATCTCAAGCGTGTGACGGAAATGTTACGCCCCTTACCGTATTGTGATGCCTTGTCCCAGCGCGACGAGACAAAAACAATAAAATCCATTACAAACGAGGCATTTGTTGCATCCAGTGGGGACATAATTACTGGTTATAAAATGTGCTGCACACACTCTAATATTTGGGTTGAACTGTTCTGGAACAGTGTTGTAAATACAGCTTAACCACTGATTTCTAGTTGTGTCCTCTTTTGGAAGCCCAAACAAAGTAGTTTCACTTTCACAACGAAACACAGCGTCTCCAGGACATGGCGGCGGCAGCAATACTCCAGCGAGAATAATAGTTCCGCCTTCTTTCTTTGCGTATACATTTTGCCGGTGTTTTGCAAATCTCCCCACACCGTGACGTAGACATGTGGGGGCGTGTTTGAATGAGCTGTTTTAGGAGGGCGTGGCAGAGTCTTAACTTTTATAAAGAATTTCTCTTTGGTTTTGAGACTTTAGTCTTTGCAACTTCAGGGGTCTTATCTATGCACAAACAGCTTGTAACACTCCAAAGAGAAAGGAAAACTTGAAATCGCATCATATGACCCCTTTAAAAGTTAAATAAAGCCATTTCTCTGACAGATCAAAGCTGGGCAATGAGTCCACACCAGTGCATGGACTGAGATGAGATCAAGAGCTGGCATTGGTTATAAAAGAAATTCAAGGGCAATCTCACTCGTAGTCAATGGGTTTAAAGCCTTTAGGCAGATGTTTCTCCAGTGAACTAGGCAAAGAGATGGCATGAGCTCAGGACTAACAGTTTATTGACTGGACTGACAGACCATCATTCAGACGGGCCAACTGACAGACAGAGGAGGAGTGTAAACGATAGCACAAAACACTCTGAAAGTACAGTCACATTAGCGAACCTGCAGTGAAATTTTGCACTGCATTGCTTCCTGTACTGCTCACAAAGAAGTCATTTTAAAACCAAGCAGGTTTTTATTGCTCAGTACGCTGAATTCATGTGACCAACTTGAAAATGAGCGAAACTTGCGTGGGGAAGGTTAAAAGAAAAAAATCAATCAAAAATCAAACAAGACCTTAAGTAGCATTGACGCAGAATTTAATAAACAAAGCTTGCATACACAATTCCTCTTCCTCTGCTTGTAAACAGTGTAGTACTTCCGAGACAACGTCTGCTCTCGCATCAACACAACATACATGAGTCACGCTGCTTTCGTGAACACACGTCAGTGATCGATGCAGAATTGTATTTTTGTTTTTCTGTGCACAAAAAGCATTTCCATTAAGACTGAACCACTGGAGTCACATGGACTGCTTCAATGATGTCTTTACCTTTCTGGGCCTTGAAAGTAATAGTTGTGTTGGCTGTCAATGGAGTTATTGGCAGTGTTGGGGAAAGTTACTTTGAAAAGGAACGCTACTCCATAAAAAAGTAACTAATAGTGTTACTTTGTTACTTTTTATGGAAAGTAATTCATTACGTTACTTTTACATTACTTTTGGGGCTCTTGCTTAATTTTTTTTTTTTTTAATAATAACAAAAATCCACAAGTTTTGTCAACTGTAAAGGCCCTTTCACACCAAAATGAAATGAATAAGCCTCAGGGTGAGGGATGAGCCTCTGCTGCTGCACCTCACTCCTAATTGCTCTCAACACAGGGACAGTGAGTGAATTAATGGAAAAACAAAGTAACTTGTATTGCTTATTTAAAAAAGTAACTCAGATATTTCTTGCATATTTAAAATGTTACTTTACTAATTAATTAAAAAAGTAATTTAATTACATAACTCGTTGGTTATGTAATCTGATTACATAATTATAATAACTAATAATAATTTCTTACATTTATACAGCGCTTTTCTGGGTATAATAATAGAGCTTAACATTGTAGTGGGAATCTCATACATAACCAAAACTGGGGACAGGAACCTTTCGGATTTCATTATGATATCTTAATTTGTGTTCTGAAGATGAATGAATGTTTAATGGGTTTGGAACAACATGAAGGTTAGTAATTTATGACAGAATTTTCATTTTTTGGTTGAACTATCCCTTTAAGTATTTCCAAGGTAGGTCACTGTGTGTTTACATTCAGATACCAAACTAGAGTTATGCTGTTTCTAGGAACTTTGAGTGGTTTATTCCGGCAACAGTATATTGTTTACTTGTTTTACATTTTATTAGCAAAGTAGGATGAAGCACCCATGGGCTGGAAAAAAAAATTACATAGGGTCCTCCACCCATCGTGATCTATCATGCAAGACAGGCGAAGTCTTACTAAATAAGGCATTCATTTAAGACCTGTTTTAGTGTTTTGAAATATACTCAACCTAACTAGGCTCAATCATGAAGACACACAACTTCTCTACATACACAGATGATACAGTATTTAGCTTTACCTCTTATTCCAACTTAAAACCTCCATAATTTCAGTTTGCATTTTGCCTGTCCCAGCTGGCCTGGACAAAGGAACAACACTTTTATTGCAGCCTTGTGAAGACAGAGCTCCTTGTAATCTAACCCAACGAACCTGACCTTTTCCTAAATTAAAAGTCACTTTTAATAAAGGCCTAAAGGACTAAACGGTCTAAAAGACCCGTGACTATAATGCAAATAATAAAAATAAAAATAAATAGAAGAAAATATCCACCATGTTTAAAGCTATGGGAGAACTCATTCTGAATAGTTCACATCAGTGATATTCAGCCACTTTATTAACTTCAATATTTACCAAAATATAATTAAACTCAATATTTAAGGAAATAGGATTTCAAATCTAAATAGGACTTCACATTTAGACTTCAGTTAACTGTACTGATTAATTCAGCTTATTCATTATTACTCTGCTTTGTGTCAAGTAAATGCAGTTAATGGAAGGCATTTAGCAACAGGCAATGATTCAAGGTAACCTTTATTGCACCATCAAGGTCGTGTCTAACTACTGCAACCAGATCTCTCTTATCTCAGTGATAAGAATAGCCTTGATCCTTTCCCTTCTACATCACTACATTATCTGCAGACTGTTATGTATGAGCTAGACATTATATACTAAATTCTCCATAAGCTATTTTTTGTTTCCTCAAAACTACACATATGTGAATAACTATTAAATAGGCTTATTAATCTTTTGCACTTACAATTTGTGATTTAACTCCTATTTTGGTCACACTTTAGATTGGGGACCAATTCTCTGTTATTAACTGACAATTAACTGCAAATTTTGCCTCAACAAACTTCTAATTTGCTGCTAATTAATAGTTAGTAAGGTAATTGTTAAATTTAGGTATGGGGTGGATAAAAGGATCTAAAATATGTTCATGCAGAAAAAGTCATTAATGTGTGCTTTATAAACAGCCAACATGCTAGTAATATGAATGCTAATAAGTAAATGGTCAGTTTTGAGAAATGGTATCAGACTATTTGTTAGTAAATATAGCATTAGTTTTAGAAATTAAACTGATTACATGAATTATCTGAATAGTGTCTGTTCAATGTTTAACAACATTGATTGGTCAGAAGAAACCAATGCATTTCGTCCCTCTGAGCCAAACAGGAACGATTGTTGAGGCTAAGTCCCACACCTGTGCCCAGATTGGTTCAAACTGTCACATATCCAAACAATAAACATAGGTTTTGGTCTTTTGTTGTTTAGCGAGTTTCTTTGGAAATCGGACCAAAAGCAAAGTGAAAGTAGAGTCTGTCATGAGTGCATGAAAACAAACACAAAATAACACATGTGCATGAGAGAACTCTCTGAAAAAGCCCAGAAAAACACAGGACAGAGCACTTTGGCATAAAATAAACCAAAAGCAAGGATGAAAAAGTGGTACATATGGGATAAAGCACTGGAATTTAGGTATTCACGTCATGAGGCGATGTCCCGGTAAAACCAGTTCTGACACAGAGTGCTGCCAGCCAGCTTTATTATGTAAATAATACTTATATAGTTCATAAAGATCATTTGCACTATTTTTTTTTTCTGTTGCACTCTGTATATTTTGTTATTATAAAACACGGTTTCCATTTTCTTTACTCTCTAAATGTTTTTGGACACATAAAGTAAATATACCTGTTTTTCACTGAAAAGCGTCAATAACAATATTGTAATAAATGGCTATAACTTGCTTGGTGGATGTTATATGTAGAAAACAATTTATTTGGAAGTGTAAAACACCCAGATACAACTTTCTAAAGAAAACAATCCAAACTTCAGGAGTACACAGTAAAAAAAAACACCCAATTATTGCTTGTGTTTTTCTTAAAATTCTGGAAATTCATTACTTTTTAGAGAAAACAAAGGGAAAATTGGGACTTTAAATTAGCTAGACTGAAACTTCAAGTTGTCTTGTTTATAACGATATATGGCACTTGATACTGACTGCTAGAATAGGTCTGAAAAACAAAGAAAAGTTCAGGCGTGTAAGATGCCCCAAAAATGTTCAAGGTCTTTAAGGGTTAATTACAAAAACGGTACCTCTAGACACATAAACAGCATTGCAAAGAAACTTGAGAGTCCTGCACTGCATGAAGTCACATGATGACAGCAGGGGCGGGACAGAAGCACAGTTGCCAAGAGAGAGGAATTAAAAACAGAGCAGAGTTCAACCAAGAGCACGTCAAAAGAGGAACATGGGCAGCCTTCTCCAAATCCTGCTTGCTCTATTCATCTCTGTCATAGGTGCCCTCTACCTTCTGGGCTCTTTTCGCCGCAGACGAGCTGGAGAGCCCCCTCTAGATAAGGGCCCTATTCCCTGGTTTGGGCATGTGCTGGAATTCAGGAAGGACACGGCCAAATTCCTGCAGAGAATGAAGGAAAAACACGGAGATATTGTCACAGTCCAGCTGGGAGGCTTTTATTTCCATTTCATCACAGATCCACTCTCTTTTGGCTCTGTGGTCAAAGAAGCCAGAACAAAGCTGGATTTTAGTAAATTTGCAGAACTGCTGGTTGCCAGAGTATTCGGCTATCATTCCATGGAGAGTGAACACAAGGTTCTCCAAGCATCAAGTACCAAACATCTCATGGGAGATGGTCTGGTTGTCATGACTCAGGCCATGATGTACAATCTTCAGAATCTGATGCTCCATAGCGTTGGATCAGGAGATGCCAACCAATGGCAAGAAACCGGACTCTTTACGTACAGCTACAACATTGTGTTTCGTGCTGGCTATCTGGCTCTGTTTGGGAACGAATCGGTCAAAAGTACAGGAACTTTGGAAAAAGCGAAGGAAATTGACCGGCAGCATTCTGAAGAACTTTTCAAGGAATTCAGAAAATATGACCAGTTATTCCCGAATCTGGCTTATGGTGTCCTGGGACCCAGCGAGAAGATGGAGGCCGAGCGTTTGAAAAGGCTGTTCTGGAGCACGCTTTCAGTGCAGAAGATGAGATCCAGAGACAACATCAGCGGCTGGGTCAGTGACCAGCAACAGGTGAGAGACGAAAAGGGCATGCAGGAGTTCATGCAGGATCGATTCATGTTTCTGCTTCTGTGGGCGTCTCAAGGAAACACGGGTCCTGCGGCGTTCTGGCTGTTCTTGTACCTGATGAAGCACCCCGACGCGATGAGCGCCGTGAAGAAAGAAGTCGAGGAGATTCTCAGAGAAACGGGCCAGGAGGTAAAACGAGGCGGGCCACTGATTGACCTGTCTAGGGATATGCTCCTCAAAACTCCCATCCTAGACAGTGCAGTCGAGGAGACCCTCCGTCTGACAGCCGCCCCGGTCCTCACAAGAGCTGTTTTGCAGGATATGACCATCAACATGGCCAGCGGGCAAGAGTACAAGATCCGTAAGGGCGACAGAGTGGCCATTTTCCCCTACATAGCCGTTCAGGTGGACCCAGAAGTTTACCCAGATCCCTACACCTTCAAGTATGACCGTTTTCTCACGCCAGATGGAAACAAAAAGACTGATTTCTACAAAGGTGGGAAGAAACTCAAGTACTACAACATGCCTTGGGGAGCAGGAACCACTATGTGTCCGGGAAGATTCTTCGCCACAAATGAGCTGAAGCAGTTTGTCTTTCTCATGTTGTCCTATTTTGACTTTGAGTTGAAGAATCCCAATGAAGAGATTCCAGCTATTGATATCAGACGATGGGGCTTTGGCTCCATGCAGCCAACTAAAGACATCCAGTTTAGATACAGACTCAGATTTTAAAAGGTATCATTTTAATATTATTTTATGATTTCATACACTGAAGCATCAACAATATTCCTTAATGAAAGTGGGCTTTAAAACTGACATGCTCACATTTACTGGGTCCTAAATTATCCTGAAGTATCTTCTTTTTTTTATTTTATTTTTTTGCTTATCTCACAACCTTAATGTTTCAACAGTTCAGTGAGCTTGCATTTACTCTGTTGGCCAAAGACTGTATCAGTGCAAAAAACAGAGGTCACACAGCATATAGGAACAAGATATTTATAAAAAAGGTAATTTTGTGCATTATAAATCTACCTTTTTAAAAATATCAACATATTGTGCTGATTGCTTATGTGCTATTTAAGAGAAAAACAAGATATATGAGGTATATATGATATATAAAATAAATATATTAAACTCCTTTTTGTTGTTCCTTATTGTGATTCTGAACCAGGGAAAAAAAACTCATATAGGGTCAACTTTATTGTCTTGACCTTTGTACCAAGGTACTCTATAACAAAGGTTCAGTCTGGAAGGCCTGAAAATCGTGGCATATAGTGGTAAAATAAAACATCGGCTCTGTCCACTTCATTTACTCCACAATATATCAGTGATATAAGTTCTTATATATTAATGTTAAACAGATTGGGACTAGCTGTCACATGAACAAGAGGTAAATCTTAGCTGCAATATTTTAAGAGTTTATGTTTACAGTTATACACATTTGTTTTCTCCAGCAGTGGTTTGCTAAAAATACATGTGGGATATTTTTATTATTTTTATTGCAATGTCGCAGTTTGCAAAGGGGTGATTTGTGTGTAGCGACGGAAATGTGCTTAAATCTCCTCAAAAAAAAAAAAAAAAATGTATATGATCATTAAAATCTATTGTCATTGACAACATGATGGATTTGCTTCTAACTGTTGCTTCTAAAGGTCATTTATGACCCTGCAAGAGAGGAAAAGATTTTAGGGATAGTTCACATGAAAAGTCCACAGTTCAACGAAAAGTCTAACATCATTTACACAACCTCATGTTTTACTAAAAATTACTAAAACATTTCTTGAAACACAGTGTTAACGGAGTTCAAATTGTTTTATACCCCATGAGTTTTATTGCATAATATTTAAAGTTTAAATAATTAAAATAGTTAAAAATATATGCCAGAAATTGTTTATGATGATATGAGGGTGAGTAAATGATGACAGAATATTCATATTTGGGTGAAGTGTCAAACTGTGCTGGATATCTAATACTATTTCAATTAAAATATTGTTGTGAAGTGCCTCACAAACTAAAAACTAACTGATTAATTCCCAGACAAATTACAGTGATATAGTGATAAAAGATTTGTAACCAAGATTTCAAGGTGTGTGTCTGTACACAACCAGACTTTACCTATCCCCGAGAAATATATGGAGCAAAAATTATGACTGCTTGCCTTCTAACAGGTAAAATTTTCTTTACTTTCTGTCTTCTGTTAAAAATTTTATAAAGATTATTAGATTGACAAAATCTGTATTTCAAAGTACTCGTTTGCAAGTGAGGTATATCGCACATCCGTTTTATACGGTAGATAGTTTAACGTGTTTACATTCTGTCTGCCTTTTATGGGAGTGGAAGACACTATAAGAGCTTGTTTTATTTAGGAGGCATGAAGCTTCTGTTAAACAGGAAGGAAGTGTCAGGTCAGTTTATGTAGGCAGGAAGTTCCCTGGTAATTAAAAAAAAAAGCATTAACCCCCAGGAATTTCTTGGCATACTCTTTCGAAGCAAAACCAGCATCCCACGTTGGCTCCAGTGTTGATCAGCTGTGATAGGAGACTTTCTAATGCCACTATAACACTGTTATATTTAGATCTGATGTCTTGTACTGTATATCTCCATTGCCTGAGCAACAGTATTTTAACATCTAGAAGAAATTAAAACGGGTTAGACTTGTTTCAATTTTTTTAAGTGGAAATTAAACAAGAAATTCTCTTTTCATTTACTTGCTTTCTTGTCTTTCCAAACCTGTTCCAGTGCTGTTCTTTCATGAAACACAAAAGCGTAATTTGATATACTTCATATATTCCAAGTATTCACAAATCAAAGGTGTGAGGAACACACCTACATTCATAAAAATAAGTAGTTATTTGGTTTCACTTTATTTTGATGGTCCCTTTAACACATTCTATTGACTATAAGTAATGTTGCACCTACATATATACTGACTCTCATTAGAGTGTTAGTAGTGTATTAGTTGACTGGTAGGGTTTGGGTTAGATTAAGTTGACACGTTCTTGCAAAGTTACTTATAGTTGGTAGAATATCTGTTGGGAGATCAACACAATAAGGAGTTAGTAGATATGAAGCAGACAGTCTACTAATACTCTTATGAGAGTTTGTTGACATGTAGTTGCAACATTACTTCGTGTCAACAGAATGTTCAAAAGGGACCATCAAAATAAAGTGTTACCAGTTATTCTTCTCTGTTCCAGTTCTGAACTCTCATGCATGTTTCTAATACCATCATGACATCAATTATTACACATGCACATTTGACATTACTGAGGCACATTTATGGTCTGTAATTATTTTTTTAAGAATATTGCTTTTTTCTTGAATTATGTTTTGACAATATTGTAACATTGTAAATAAACAATAAAGATAGAAAATTACAAATACAAAATTATACAGTTTACAATGATCAATTTGGGACTTTAACAAAAAAATTCATTGAAAGAGTTGACGGATGTAAATGAGATGAGAGCCCTCTGACTGAATCACGTCGGAAACCACAATAAAAGACACATACAAAGAGAAGGGAGAACAATGGCTCTATTGGCCTGTGGTGTTGCTCCTGAGTGTCACTGCCTGTACTTGGTGGTGAATGGTTTTGAGGGAAAATGATCCATTGTGTCTCTTTATTTCTCACTGGTGTGATAGTGGCAAAGGATTTTGGTTTCCTGCTAATTCTAAGACTTGGTGAAGAGATCCGCCATCGCTATGGAGAGGTAGGTGATCTATTCAGTGTGTTTGTTGTTTGTCAGTGTTTTATTTTTTCCAAGTATATTTTTACAGGAGCTAAAAATGAATTGATTATTAAATATTTTACAATTCACACCTGGTTGACGCAAACTGCAATCTAACTATGTTATCTAAATGGTGTAAGAGGCCATTGCTAAAGTCTTTAACTGTGCAGAAGTTGGAAAAAAGTGCCTGTTGCGGTTTCACTTTATTTTGATGGTCCCTTTAACACATTCTATTGACTGTAAGTAATGTTGCACCTACATTTCTACTGACTCTCATTAGAGTGTTGGTAGTGTATTAGTTGACTGGTAGGGTTAGGGTTAGATTAAGTTGACACGTTCTTGCAAAGTTACTTATAGTCAGTAGAATATCTGTTGGGAGACCAACACAATAAGGAGTTAGTAGATATGAAGCAGACAGTCTACTAATACTCTTATGAGAGTTTGTTGACATGTAGTTGGAACATTACTTAGTGTCAACAGAATGTTCAAAAGGTACCATCAAAATAAAGTGTTACCCCTGTTGCTATTATAATTAGTCAAACCATTAAAAAATGTTCATTACCTGAAATAAAATAAAAGTTAACAGACAATAAAACATGAAATAAATCAACATAAAACAACATTTCAACCATTTCAAACTGCACAATAAAAATTTTACATTGTTGACAGCCTTATAAAAATAAGTGCATCTAATTTAATTAAGTTAATTTAAATGCCTATGGTTAACACATTTTTACCTAAAGTAACCCTGATTGTTCAGATCAAAGTTCACTTGAGTGCAAATCTCTAGTGTGTGCAACAAGTGCTTTTTAAGAGCTCTTTACTATGTTGCAGCCAAATGTGATCTTTGAACAACAACAGTGACCTCGTTCTGTGAACTGACTGACCAAAGAATCATTTACTCATGTGGAGCAGATAAAATGGCATAGTGTTATTCTCTGCCTTTTTGCCTACGCTAAAAATTAAATCAAAAGCACAGTTTAGTCAGCATTGACATACTGGGATTATCCTTTACAACTAAGAGGGTGTTTACACAACACAGTTTTCGACTAAAAACGTTTTATGTGTTTTGGCTGTTTATTTACACAGCAACAGCATTTTTGAAAATGCTAACATTTGAAAATGTGTCTCAAGTAGTTTTTTTGTTTTTTTTTCGAAAATGATACGATACCGTTATCGTCTCCATGTAAACTACAACAACATGAATTTGTGAAAACTGTGATTTCAAGTGCATGTGTATTACATGTGCAGTCTGTACGTACAGAATGCGTGCATGCATGTAGTGTTTCTTTACAAAGGGGCATTTTTAGTAATTTTTGCATATCCGTGTGAACGGGGATGGTTTTGACAGTACTGTTGTCTATTTGCATAACTGTACAGAAGGAAACCCCTTTCAGTTTGTAGTACATTGTTGTTGTGTACAAACCCGATTCCAAAAAAGTTGGGACACTGTACAAATTGTGAATAAAAAAGGAATGCAATAATTTACAAATCTCATAAACTTATATTTTATTCACAATAGAATATAGATAACATGTCAAATGTTGAAAGTGAGACATTTTGAAATGTCATGCCAAATATTGGCTCATTTTGGATTTCATGAGAGCTACACATTCCAAAAAAGTTGGGACAGGTAGCAATAAGAGGCCGGAAAAGTTAAATGTACATGTAAGGAACAGCTGGAGGACTAATTTGCAACTTATTAGGTCAATTGGCAACATGATTGGGTATAAAAAGAGCCTCTCAGAGTGGCAGTGTTTCTCAGAAGTCAAGATGGGAAGAGGATCACCAATTCCCCCAATGCTGTGGCGAAAAATAGTGGAGCAATATCAGAAAGGAGTTTCTCAGAGAAAAATTGCACAGAGTTTGAAGTTATCATCATCTACAGTGCATAATATCATCCAAAGATTCAGAGAATCTGGAACAATCTCTGTGTGTAAGGGACAAGGCCTAAGACCTTTGTTGAATGCCCGTGGTCTTCGGGCCCTCAGACGACACTGCATCACTCATCGCCATGATTCTGTCATTGACATTACTAAATGGGCCCAGGAATACTTCCAGAAACCACTGTCGGTAAACACAATCCGCCGTGCCATCTGCAGATGCCAACTAAAGCTCTATCATGCAAAAAGGAAGCCATATCTAAACATGATCCAGAAGTGCAGGCGTTTTCTCTGGGCCAAGGCTCATTTAAAATGGACTGTTTCAAAGTGCAAAAGTGTTCTATGGTCAGACGAATCAAAATTTGAAGTTCTTTTTGGAAAACTGGGACGCCATGTCATCCGGTCTAAAGAGGACAAGGACACCCCAAGTTGTTATCAGCGCTCAGTTCAGAAGCCTGCATCTCTGATGGTATGGGGTTGCATGAGTGCGTGTGGCATGGGCAGCTTACACATCTGGAAAGGCACCATCAATGCTGAAAGGTATATCCAAGTTCTAGAACAACATAAGCTCCCATCCAGACATCGTCTCTTTCAGGGAAGACCTTGCATTTTCCAACATGACAATACCAGACCACACACTGCATCAATTACAACATCATGGCTGCGTAGAAGAAGGATCCGGGTACTGAAATGACCAGCCTGCAGTCCAGATCTTTCACCCATAGAAAAAATTTGGCGCATCATAAAGAGGAAGATGCGACAAAGAAGACCTAAGACAGTTGAGCAACTAGACGCCTGTATTAGACAAGAATGGGACAACATTCCTATTCCTAAACTTGAGCAACTTGTCTCCTCAGTCCCCAGACGTTTGCAGACTGTTATAAAAAGAAGAGGGGATGCCACACAGTGGTAAACATGGCCTTGTCCCAACTTTTTTGAGATGTGTTGATGCCATGAAATTTAAAATCAACTTATTTTTCCCTTAAAATGATACATTTTCTCAGTTTAAACATTTGATATGTCAGCTATGTTGTATTCTGAATAAAATATTGAAATTTGAAACTTCCACATCATTGCATTCAGTTTTTATTCACAATTTGTACAGTGTCCCAACTTTTTTGGAATCGGGTTTGTAAACGTACCGTAAAATGGAGTGCAAACTGTAACAGCAGCGGTTCCTTTCTGCTTCCTGTGTGGTCTGGATCCACTGACAGTGTCAGGCACAAACATGATGGTCGTGGATTCACTCAAACATTCCATCAGAGAGGAAGCATTCTAACTGTTTGGACGTCTGATAAGCACTTAGTAAACTAACAGCATGGCAATACAACAGAGCTTTTACTGTTGTTTATATTGGGGTTGGGAATGGTAACTGGGCAACATTCCTTGAAGGAGGTGTTCTTTGGGCATTACAAGCAGTTTTAGATTTTATTTATTTATTTTTTGAAGGCTTGTGGAGAGCAGTGATTCCCAGGGGGTTCTTAAGCAGGTTCAAAGAGGTTTAAAGCAATGTGTTCACTTGCCATTTAAACAGTTACCAGGGCAGTTTTACACTTTAACTCTTAAAGGGGTCATGAATTCAAAATTCCCTTGATATTTTGACATTTAAGAGGTCATTGTACTATAAAAACATCCTGTAAGTTTCAGATCTCAAAACTTTCCTGTTGACAGCTTATAAGTCGATCTGCCAAAATCAACCTGGTCTCATGACAAAAATATACCTCTGCATACTTTTTCACAAGATGCGAAATACGTACCGCCATGTACATTTTGTGGCATATTCGATGTGAAATGTCTTCTGGGTCAGACCAATCACCGCAGAATAGTGTCACGCAAAGGAGGGGTTTGGAAAAATGAATCGTTGAGCGAATCGTTTGGGAGTCGTTCAGCAAGTAAGGTAAAAATAAATGCATATAATAAGACAATGAAAATGTTTTTTGACCTTGGATGTATGTCAACCTGTTGTTGGGGACTCCCAAAACCAAAATATGAACCTTTCATTACCCATAATAGGGGCACTTTAAAATAATAAAACAGTCTTTGCATTGCCTTTCTTTTTATCCGAACATCAGGAAAGAGTGGATAAACTATTTTTAATTAAGTTCCAGACTGTGTCAGTAAGAAATTGGTCCTTTGCTCACTTCATTTTACCGCGGATTCGTTTATAAACAAGGCACATTTCAACGTGGGATTTTCAGACAGATTGAAATTAAAAAATGTCGCACAACACAAGTGTGAGTAACTGTTTTCATTACATGGTCACTATTGCTTTGTCTATTATTACAGATCATTTGATACTAATGATTATCAACGTACACGTGTCATGGAGCCCCGGCCATCCGTGGGGGTTGACATGCTGGAGGAATTGGTCAATACCCTCCGAGCCTCTCTCCTGCCGGCTTCAGCTCCGGCACCTGCCTCTGTATGTCCCATGGCCATCCCTGCTTCCTACGCGGGTGACGCAGCTGGGTGTGGCGGCTTTCTGCTCCGTCTCTCTCTTCCTTGAGATGCAGCCACAGAAGCTCACCACCGAGCGATTGAAGGTAGCCTTTCTCATCTCCCTGTTAAGTGGCAAGGCGTTGCTGTGGGCGAAGGCAATATGGGATGCCCAGAGTGTCGTTATTAATTCCTATGAAGCTTTCTCCAACCATTTCCAGGAGGTCTTTGGTGTCGCCGCTTGATGGCTGTCGGTGCAAGATCAACTCCTGCGATTATGTCAAGGGGAGTCCTCCATTGACGACTACACTCTAGAGTTCTGCACACTTGCTGCCACCAGTGGATGGAATGAAGCCACGCTGCTGAGTGCCTATCGTCTGGGGCCCGCATTTTCTCCAAGCTGGACCTGCGGAGCGCGTATAACCTTGTTCGTATCCGGGCAGACGATGAGTGGAAGACGGCATTCATCACACCCTCAGGCCACTACGAATATTGGGTCATGCCCTATGGCCTTTCCAATTCACTGTACGTCTTCCAGTGCTTCATGAACGAGGTGTTCTGGGAGTTCCTCCGTCAGTTCGTGACTGTCTACATCGACAACATCCTTATATACTCCTGGAACCTGGCCGAACATCACCACCCCGTGACGCAGGTCCTTCAGCGGCTCAGAGTTCACCATCTATATCTGAAGTTGGAGAAATATGAGTTCCATCGCTCCACTGTACAGGGTATCCAGATGGACCAGGGGAAGGTAAATGCCATTCAGAAGTGGCCACTTCAAGGAACTGCAGTGATTCCTAGGATTTGCCAACTTCTATAGATGTTTCATCCACCTGTTCAGTCGGCTCACATCGCCTCTCACCTCCATGCTGCGTGGCAAGCCCAAATCCCCTTTGTAGTTGAGGTAGACGCCCCGCCAAGCCCGCTGGGCCCTATTCTTCACACGTTTCCATTTTTCCATCACATACTGTCCCAGAAACCAGAACCCCAAGGCAGATGCACTCTCCCGGTTACACACTCCTGATCAGCCCTCAGACCTAGAACCCATTCTCCCTCCAGCCCTCATTGTCAGCCCCATCCAATGGGAACTCACCATGCACATCCTTGACGCACTGAGCCAGCTCCGCAGGGAGGCCAAGAAGGGAAGACGTACATGCCATCCTCCCAGCGATTAACCCTTCTGGGCTCAGTTCACAAAGTACCGGGCTCTGGACACCCAGGCAGCCAACGAACCCTCTCGCTCCTTCAAGCTCGGCACTGGTGGCCCAGTATGGCCGAGGATGTCATCAGGTACGTCCACAGCTTCTCAGTCAGTGCCATGTCGAAGACTCCCCATCATCTTCCGGCTGGCAAGCTGGTTCCCCTGCCTGTTCCCCAAAGGCCCTGGTCGCACATCGGGGTAGACTTTGTCACAGATCTCGCAAACTCTGAAGGTCACACATGCGTGCTCGTGGTCGTGGACCGTTTCTCCAAGGCCTGCAAATTGATCCCCCTGAAAGGCCTACCCACGGCTCTCGAAGCGGCAGAAAGTCTCTTCCTCCATGTGTTCCGAAATTACGGTCTACCCGAGGACATAGTCTCTGACCGGGGTCCCCAGTTCATCTCACATGTATGGAAGGCCTTCTTTCAGCTCCTTGGGGTAACAGTCAGCTTGTCTTCTGGATACCATCCCGAGACTAATGGCCAGACTGAGCGTAAGATCCAAGAGCTTGGACGTTACCTTCAGTCATACTGCTCTAACGACCAGCACAGCTGGAGCCGCTTCCTCCCCTGGGCCGAGTATGCCCAGAACTCCCTCCGACAATCCACTACCGGCCTTACCCCGTTCCAATGCATACTTGGTTACCAGCCCCTGCTCTTCCCATGGACGGAGGAGCCCTCGGAGGTTCCAGCTGTGGACTACTGGTTCCGAGAGAGCGAGACGGTATGGGACTCAGCGCACATCCACCTTCAGCGGGCAGTGCGGAGGCATAAATTCTTCACTGACACCCGTCGGTCAGACGCCCCTCCGTTCCAGCCAGGCGATCAGGTCTGGCTGTCAACCCGGGACTTACTGCCTCCGCCTGCCCTGTAAAAAGCTGAGTTCCCGCTACATAGGTCCCTTTCCAATACAGAGGCAGGTCAACGAAGTCATGTACCAGCTCCAACTCCCATCAAGGTACATAATCCATCCCACTTTCCATGTCTCACTCCTGAAACCCTTTTCCCCTTCCACCACAGGAGGCACCGAACCAGATGCACCTCCTCCCCCAGAGTTCTTGGAAGAGGACGCAGTCTATCAGGTCCGTGACATTCTAGACTCACGGCGACGGGGCGCCTGGCTCGAGTACCTGGTGGACTGGGAGGGATACAGACCGGAGGAAAGATCCTGGGTGGCCCGAGACGATATCCTAGACCCCTTACTCCTGGAGGAGTTCCATCGGTACCACCCCAATCGTCCCGCACCCAGAGGCCGTGGCCGTCCCCGTCATCATGTTAGGGCGTCAGGAGCCACCCCTGAGGGAGGGGGTAATGTCAGAGAGTCTCAGTCACTTCAGTCAACACAGTCACTGCAGTCATCAGCACCCACGTTCACAAGATCACAATCACCTGCATTCTGATTCCCCGCAACTGCTGCAGCTAATCAAGCTCCACTATATCTGCACAGTCTCAACACTCCCTCCTTGTCCGGTCTGCTGTTCACATATCTGAACCAAGCCAGACCTCGATTTACTTCCAGTTTATCCACCGCTCCCCGGATTCCTGCAAGAGATCACAGTTACAGTCACTGCAAGCTAAGCTATCTGGACCTTGTCACTTTGTGCTTCACTCACCTCTCGTCACCTCCTGGTTACTCCTCCGTCTCTTTCAACAAATACCCTTGTGTGACCACTTACCTCTGTGTCTCCTAGCCTGTGTCTTGACAACAATATAATAAAAAAGGCAGTTCATAACCCCTTTAATCCACCCCTTACCAGACATTAATGCTTATAAGTGTTGTCCTTGGTTTCAGTCAGTGGCATTTATATCTTTATATCTCTCATTTGATGCTCTCAGGTCAAGTTAAATTTAATGCACCCACATATGCCATCATTAATGATATACTATAAATATATAACTGACAAACATTCATATTTACTGTTTTTAAAAGAAAAAAAAAAAACTCCCTCTTGCACTTCAGGCAAGAAATATGCTCAGGTAGACAGAGACTTAATTGTCTGAATAAGAAGTAAATGAATTCTAGTTGTTTTGCTGTTAGACTAAGTATAAGTTGTGCTACTCTATCCTTTAATAAGAGCCTTTTACATTTAGATTGTGACAGGATCACAAAACAGTCAGACGAAATGTGGCTCTCAAACTGTTACAATGCATACATGTGGAACTGAACTCATGCACTATGCAAAAGCAGTTGTCTACTGCTTGTATCCAGTCTATTCACCTTTGATTAAATCAGAACAAATCAGGTTACGCACAGATGCTATCTGACCCTTTTACCTTGGAAACAATCACAGTTTTTGAGTTTCGGGATGATTACGACATGCCTCATCAGTAGTTGGGGTGCTGTTTATGAAGTTCGCCCAGCCTACAGAGTTTGGAAGGGCAATCATCTCACACGGCACATAAATCGCCTGTGAAATAATGGCAGTTTTTCCAGTTTTGAGCTATTTCCTTCCAGACATTCAAGACTGTCAAGAGGTTGTAAGGACGGACAACATATCAGTAGTCTCACACATACACCGGCAAGGGGAAATGTGTTCTGGCCTCATTGGAGGTTAGCACATAGTTTTTTGGGTGCAAAATAAGTTTCTGTCGCTAAGGGCTGTGCATATCCTAGGTCAGTTGAATTTGGGGGCAGATCTTCACTTGAGGGATTGTTTTGAGGCCCAGACAATGGAGGCTGCATCCCCAGACCGGGAGGTTCAGCAGGGCAGAAGTGGATCTGTTTTACTTCAAACGAGACAGCCAGTTGCTCCCTTTGGTTCTTTCTTTCTCATCTTTTGCCTCTGGGAATAGGCAATCTGGCTCATGTATGGCCAAAGGCCTGCTTATTTGCTTACTAAAACCATTTTGAATGCAAGAGCCCCTCTACTAGATGGTTCTATGCTTTTAAGTGTCATGTTTTTCTGTAGTGCAAGCTTGATCAGGTTCACTGTCCTGGTGGTTCAGGGTGATCTTTAAACTTTTGATCATTTTATGTTGCATGGCACAGCCTCAGATATTGACAATGATTTAAATAGTACAGTTTATTTCTTTGCATGTTATTGACGAGAAAGCCTCACATAAGCTGACAGGCAATCTTATGTAAAAAGCAAACTATTAATTATTGGTTATTTTTGCTTGAAAATGTGCTTAAGCGTGTGTCTGTTTTAAAACAAAATACTATATTTTGTATCTCATGCAATAACATTCATACATCATTAAGTGTAGCTTAAGTGTAGCCTACATTCTAATATTTAGGGCCACTGACTGTATATATAAGGAGGAATTTACTGTATATTCTATAAGCTTTATTTACATAGATATAACATTTCACAATATAAACTAGGAAATGAGGCTTCTGACCTTTTCAAAGGAAAACAAGTTCAAATTCTCAACTTTATTTGGATTTGCTCCTACATCTGCAAGAGAAGGTTTATATCAGCATTTCTTGTTTACATACAAGAACCACCTACAAGTGGGTGAAGGTTTCCTGCACATAAATCTTGTGCTTTTATTTAAAATGATTGAAATCTAATCAAATATACATTTAACCCTATTATTAATTTAATCAGACTCTAATTCAAATTAGATCTCAAAAGGCTGATATGTGGTTTAAATTAATAATTTTAAATGCAATCTTAATGTAGATATTTCATTAGATGTTCTCATTTTAAAAACTTATTCATTTAGGACCCATATTCATGGGTCTTGCAGTCACAATCTGGCTAGTGTAATCATAAATCTGGCCTATACTGCTTACTCACAACTAAATTATAATTACAATTAGACCACGATAGAGCCGGTGGAGTAAAGAACAGCAGAGCAGTGACTGATGTGACTGAGTCCTCATTCATACGCATACAACGACTGAAACACAGTAGGCCGCAATTAGTGATGAAGCAAGCAAAAGCCATTGAGCTTTTGATATCACAGACATAATGTCATAATTCTTCTTGAGGGTCCATAATTAGAATTTTCTAATGAGCGCGGAATTTATTTATTTAATTATATATAATTTGTTGATGAGACATTCTAGGTCACACTGTTCTTCGCACACACATTTAGCTAATTCAGTCAAATTTAATACTTTTTTTTTTTTTTTTTTTTGGTTATGGATCTTTCTATATAAACCTCTAATGGAACTATTAAACTTATTTACATGGAAAAACAGCAAAGTCACTCTAAGCCAGGGTTCCTCAAATCTTTCCCTGGAGGCACTAGATGGCAGAGCTGTAAAATTTAGAGCAGGGGAGCCCAACCCTGTTCCTGAAGATCTACCTTCTTGCGGAGTTCAGTTCCAACCCTGATCAAGGTTCAGTTGTGTTTGATCAGAGTTGGAGCTGGACTTTGCAGGAAGGTAGATCTCCAGGAACAGGTTTGGGCACCCCGATTATAGAGTGACTTTTAGGGAAGATCCCAGTGTGCACCATGAGCTTAGAGCAGGCATCCTGCAGAGTTTAGCTCCAACCCTGATCAAACTCACCTACCTAATGATCTTGAAGACTCTGATTAGCATGCTCAGGTGTGTTTGATTAGGGTTAGAGCTAAACTCTGCAGGATGCCTGCTCTAAGCTCATGGTGCACACTGGGATCTTCCCTAAAAGTCACTCTATAATCGGGGTGCCCAACCCTGTTCCTGGAGATCTACCTTCCTGCAAAGTCCAGCTCCAACTCTGATCAAACACAACTGAACCTTGATCAGGGTTGGAACTGAACTCCGCAAGAAGGTAGATCTTCAGGAACAGGGTTGGGCTCCCCTGCTCTAAATTTTACAGCTCTGCCATCTAGTGGTCTCAAAAAATAGCACAGCTGCAAATTCTGATACTGTTGATATTTTTGTAAGTATGTGAAGATAACAACAAACCTAATTCTTAAAAAATCTGAAACTGAAAATCTTGTCTATTCTATTATTTATCTATATTTCATGTGGCAAATATATGCTTCTATTTTGCATCTTAGTAGTTACAAACTAGATTATCAGCATGACAGTTTGAGTAAAAAGTTGAATAGAAAATGTGCATGAATTTCAGAATGTTATGATCTTTAATGATCACTTCACAAGTGATATTGGACTTCATAAAGTTTGTGCAACGCCTGATGATCATATTATCCAGCATTATTTAAAGGGTTAGTTCATCCCAAAATGAAAATTCTGTCATTAATTACTCACCCTCATGTCGTTCCAAACCTGTAAAACCTTCATTCATCTCCGGAACACAAATTACGATATTTTTCAGGAATATATATTTCTCAGGAATCTGAGAGCTCTCTGACCCTAAATAGACAGCAATGCAACTGAAATGTTCCCAGGTCCAGAAACGTGGTAAGGACAGCGTTAAAACAGTGGCGCAACTTTAATTTTGCGAAGCTACGAGAATACTTTTTGTGCGCAAATAAATCAAAATGACTTAATTTATTGAACAATTCTTCTTCCCTGAATTACTTCTTCTGTCATTTTGGAGAGTACCCAAGAACGTAATCAGCGTTGTTTACGCTTATGGTAAAGCGTGCGTATGCGTTGTGATACTTTCCAAAATGGTGAAAGGCAGTAACTTGGGGGCAAAGAGTTGTTATTAGTTGTTAAGTCGTTATTTTGGTTTTCTTTGCACACAAAAAGTATTCAAAATTGAAGTCGAGCTACTGATGTAACATGGACTGTTTTACCGATGTACTACGTTTCTGGACTTGGGAACATTTCAGTTGGGTTGCTGTCTATGGAGGGTCATAAATATCTAAAATATCTTAATTTTGTGCTCCGGAGAAGAACTAATCCTTTAAAATGATAATAGAATACTTCAACAGAATCAGTGGAACGTAACCATAAACATGATGTCATGCTTTAAATTCCAATCCCAAAACAGATACATGTACTTTCCAGTGCACAAGACTTCTGATTACAGGGTAGGAGTTTCTCAACGGCCATTTGACAGAACTACCCCCAAATATTTTGGGACCAGCATGCATGTCAAAATGTTTATCACTATCGCAGAAGTATCACTGCATAAATTATGCACATATCTTCTTCTCATGTCATGACATATATGATCGCCTGAGATAGTACTCGTGAGCGTAATAATCTTGGTCAGTGATGGCTGTTATTGCTGTCAGAGCTGAAGAGGGGAGGCCTGGGGTGTGAGTTGGCTGAGTTCACCCAGAACGCAGCAGCTCTGCTGGGCCTCTGAGGAAGAGATCTGGCTCTCCGTTGCTATTACAACCCTGGTGACCCCGGGAGTGAAGAAGAGTCCTTAGGCTTCGCCTCACCCCCTGCATGACATGGGCAATTTTGACAAGATCATGTGAAAGAGAAATAACCTCAGGCTTACTGAAGTGGAGTGTTAAAAACTATTCCATACGATGAGTGCAGTGTCTATGATTGTGTTGGCATGCATGCAACAGCTGTAAGCTCCACAAGTTTTGGTGTCTGGGTTCGCTTTAAACAAATATGTTAAAATCCATTGACTTATAATGAAGGAAAAACCCAAGCCATGTCTGGAGACCAGAAGGTTGAATACAAACATGCTAAAGACACTCAGCAATTTAGAAACTGAATAGAAATGGCTTGGCAACCAAATATAACACACCTGTGCCGGTGAGTTTTGCATCAGACGTTTTCTTCAGAGTATTTAAAAGTTTCATCTATTAATGGTATTATTTAGTTTTGTGTTTATTATGCAATGCATATATTTATCCGTGACTGTCAAAATCAGTTCTAGCTATGGAAAACAGAACAGTCTGCGTCTGTTAAACTGCTGTTTGTGAAATATTGTTTTCAACTTTAGCAGGACTAAAGGAAATGGAAAAAAAATTCTTATCCAGGAAAACCCGTCACATGTCTGCAGATGTGAGTTATGAAAAAAGCAAGGTGCCCTGACGCAAGCAAGAAAAACAGTTCCAGAACAACAAAGTTCAGTACGATATCTGTGAATTAAATGTGTTTTACAGTTTACATGTTTTAGGAGGTCATGTCTGAAATATGACCAGCAGTTTACACCTAAATCAATCTCATGATGAAACCATTTCGATCCAGACAGGATGACACTTTATACTGTTCTCTGCAAGGAAAGTGAAGCATTTCATGAATCACCGAACAGACAGAAAAATAATTTCCTTCGGCAGCCATGCTTTAAAGGAGAATTACTCGCTTTATTGATTTCCAGGATATTCATACAGATATTCTCCATATATACATTTACCACCTGAAATGTGGAAAGAGCACAAAAGCTCATTGGCTGTGTGACACCCCAAGTGCTTTGACAGAGTTCAGTTAGACAGCAGTGTCTGAATGCTATCTCTCTGTCCAGCATATTTGACATTAATTACGTATACTCTGTCTGTACTGTTTGTAGCATCATGAAGTAAATAATATTATCACATAATCAAATAGCCAACACTTTACAATATGATTACATTGATTATATTTTTTAAAAATATAAAAATGTAAAATTACGTGTTTGTATCCATTAACAAAGTTTTATAATATTATACAACGTGATACCTTATCAATTCAGTGTGAAATCCATGTGAAAATAGCCTATCTAATAAAAGAAAATTACCATATACTGTAGGTGGCGTACTAGAGTAGTATAATATGATCAAGGGGTCCTAGGTATCCAATCTCACCATCATTGAGTCAGTCTGGGATTACATGAAGAGAAGCAGAGGAAAACTTCTCCAAGATGCTTTGAACAAACCGCCTTAAAACATGAGGAAAGCTGTTTTAAAACAAAAATGTTCTTATAAGTTAATTGATATATATATATATATATATATATATATATATATATATATATATATATATATATATATATATATATATATATCTTGTTATTATGTATATATTAACTCTTTATATATATGTGTGTATGTGTGTGTGTATATGTATAGTATGTGTATATATAACAGATTTTTAAACTACATACTGCACTTTCAAGGGTTCTGCGATCAACTGCAATCAGACAAGATTATTGTGAATGTTAACAGATTTATCAATGTTCTTAAGTGCACCAAAAAGGTTTAGTGTATTTTTAGTTTAATTTGTAATTTTTACAGTTTTGTCCTCAAACAACCAGTTTAAGTGTGAGCCCACTGGTCTTGGATATGAGAATGCGTTTGTAACACTACAGCCACATCACAGCATGCTGAGTCGGCTGCAGCAGATATACATTATCTTGTAATTTGTGTGACGTTCCAGCAATGTCCTTCTGCACTTGATTATAGCACTAGCCGTACAAGAGACTTCAGACTTCTGAGGGAAGTTTCTTTGGCAATGTTGGCATGAACCTTTGGGCAGTTGTTCTAAGTCACCTCAGTAGATTCATGTTTTCATCAAACTCTGTGTAAGTGGCATTGACCCAAAGGAAGCCCTAAGCCTGGCTCAATGAGAAGATGTAACCAAATGAGACTGCCACAACAGAAACCGCCTATAGGTTAGCCGCCACACTAGCTGATGGGTCCACCCAGTGTGTGTGTGTGTGTGTGTGTGTGTGTGTGTGTGTGTGTGTGTGTGTGTTTGTGTGTTTGTCTGTGACTGAAGGAGAGTCAGTATATGATCGCAGTTATTTGGAAGGGCTTTGGAGATACATGCTTGTTGTTCAGATGGGGGTTTCTGTCAGTGTTTCTCTGAGGGCACTTCTCAGTTGAACTTGATTTATTACATAAACCGTGACATCTGTGACCTAGGACCACCCCCATGAACTTAAGATTTTTGCAGAAACTAAAGTTGACGTTAGAAAGAGCAAATACTGGTTGCTCACTTCACCAGCCAGTCCAACTGCATCATTCTGATTGAAAAAAGCAACCAAACTAGCTTTGAGGACAGATGATGTTGCCAACCCACTATTGAAACTAATTAAAGTGATCATTTCAATTTTGTTTTCATTAACTCACTCTCATCTCTTCCCAAAACATGCATAATATCTTTTTTTCTAGTAGAGCATGAAATGACGTCCCTGACAAATACAGTTATACTAACCATATGTTATAAGTCAGTAGATCATTTTAAATGAATATTTCATTTATCGGAGACTGTGTCCATTTAGTCCTGTTGAGCACCACTTTTTACAGTACATCAAGATCATGTCATGGATGTATAGCCTACTTGACAGTCAAGAAGGGCAGAAATTGCAGATGAAAATGGTGAATCAGTGCATACCGAGTCATTGATGGACCACTTTTCTGATACTGTAATGGTGCTTGCTTAGTCATTTTGAAGCTTGAAAGCTCCAGTCTCCATTTCATTACAAGGAATAGAGCAAGTAAGATCATCTTCAAAAATACAGCTTTTGTGTTACATGAGAGAGAGAAAAAGTCAAGCAGGTTTGGAACCACAAAAGAGTGTGTAAATGATGAGTTTTCCCAGATTACTATTCATTTAAGAGTTCATTTAGTTTTTTATAGTTACAGATCGACTATCATATCTAGCAAATGTCTCCTCTGATCATGGATATATGTGCATACGATACCAGATTGGTGATTGCATATTGATTTCAATGATTTTGGTGATTGCATATGAAAGCTTTTGTGCTCTCACATGACTCGGTTGTATCCCTAGTAGAGGTGACATGAATGGGTGCTGTACCTAAATTGCTATGAAGTTTTAGCAGACACTCATCTTGAGAATGACCGATGAGGGGTGTATGGCATTTGCAATGTGTTCTGTCGTAGAAGTGGTCAGAGAGGCATGGCCTCTGGAGGATGCAGGCCAACGGAGCATCTGAATGGGTGGGCTGCTCATCCAGAGAGGCTTAAGAACACACACGTCCATGGAAGTCCACTGATAGTTTTCTGCTCACTGAACATACAATGCTCTGTCATGGCACTATGTGTACAGAGGCACTCCCTCTAGACAACAGCCTTTCTTCTTCAGAGCTGTGATGAGCGGAACAAATTAAAACCATTATATAACGCCAAGATATTAAGGTTCATCTCCGTCTTTCTGCATTCAAGTTCTGAATAATCATATTGTTTGAGTTACAGGTTATTTCAGATCAATAATACTGAAAATTTCTGTTGTGCTGCAAAGTAAAATTATTATATATTCACATGATAATTCTTTTTTCAAGTATAATCAGATATACACAGAATATATACTATTTTAGTTCTCTGCAGGGTTGGAAATCAGCAGGGAATGGGGCAAGAATGGCACCAAAATGAACAAAATATGCCCACACAATATTAAACTAAAGTCACGATTAAAGTCATAGGCTGCTTCAGGGATGGGGAATGTTCATTGCTCGCTTTATTCCCAGTTTGAATAACTGTTGTGTTTTTCATGCAACTAAGATTCATAAAGAATTAAATTCATAAAAAGCAATAAACTACATCATAAAGTTCTCAGTTTATTTTGTCTGTGTAACAATATGACATGCAATTTCCCCGTAGATGCATTTTAATGTGTTCTATTAATCAACATTAAAAATCATTATTACAATATCAAGGGAAATAACTGACAATAATGATTTCATTACTTAATATTGTGGCCTTAGCCTCTTCCACCTTTGCAGTGTGACTTCTGTTGATGTTTATAAAATTGTATTGATAACAGCCTACAGTATTCTGATTGATTGATTGAATAAATACTTGAATAAATATTTGACCTAAAAGACAACACAAATGCATTTAATAAGGTAATTTAAAAAAGGTTAAAACAATTAAAAATGAAAAATAATTTTTTTCCCATGGAAATCAATTATTGCTCCTTAATGAAAAAGTTCAACAATCTGAGATGCATGAATGATGGGACACTTATTGACCTCCCTATAAGAGAAGGGAATTGTGTGGAGAAAGCAACTGGTTTCTTCTTGGTAAAAGAAAATGAAATCAAACCGGTCAAAGAAAGGAGCCCTTCGAGCCTAATAAGGAGCCAGTGTTTGGCCTGTTGGAGGTACTCCAGGTTGCAATGATCTGTCCAAACCAGGAATGCATTTTGAGCCCCGTCCAACCAATGTCTCCACTTTTCCAAGGCCAGCTTGACAAGCTAACGGTTCACATTGGGGGTCAAGTGATATTACAGCAAGACACAAGGATGACGCATTTGAAGTAACATGAATTATTTTTTCAGCAGAATCAACTACATTTTGATAGACGCCGGGAGCATGATATAAAATCTACTTGAATTTTGGTTTCACAATTACTCCAGACTGTTTTTCAGTGTAGCCTATCTCTGATATTTCTAATACTAGATGACCTCTTAAAAACTCTTTCATGACATAGCACTTAACATATTTTATGGTTATTATTAATGGAAATGAAAGAGCTGTTACAAATCAAACTTTTTAAAGACCAATTGAAACAGTATATTTGCAAGCCAGAATATACTGGGGCACAGAGTTGGTTAACCTGCTCACCATCAAGAATGAGAACCTGTGCCAACACCATACTGTATATGCTACAGTGTTCCTTGCAGGACGTCCAAGCACTACGATGGATAAGACACGGTGTAGTGCATTGAATATCTTGTCTTTCCATCCTCACCCGGGCAGAACATCTAAATATTATGACATACAAGAGGGCATAAAATATCAGACACATAAATGCTTTCTATTTAGTAAATCTGGCTGAAAATAGATGGTTTGTGCTCAATATGTTTAGGTTCTGTTCCTCTATAAATTAAACAACACTTGTGTGTAAATGAACCTCCGTGTAGAACACTGAGCCAGTCACACTTTTACGAACACATTTTATCTTTTCTATAAGTAAACCTACTCCTTGCAGCATATTCAAGTGGTTTTGTTATGATTACAGCAAGTGAGGGCATCATGGCAATTGTGCTGGAACACACCAGCGGTCAGTCTAGGAGTTTAAACCCTTGATTCAGGGCCATTAGCCTGAGGAACTCTTTCTCTCGCAGTTTTTTTCTTTCTCTTTATACTTCCTCTCCCGACGGTGGGTGCAAAACAAGCCAGAGTCAGAGATGAGTGTGAGGCGTCAATGAGACTGACGGTCTACGATGGGCTCACGGGATGCGGCGCGTTCTCTGCGGCTGTGAGATGATGATGGATCGCGATTCCCTTTGACTGAGGACCGGCGGCCGCTTCACTGAACGCACCTGAGATGGAAAGCTGAGGGGTCGCCGCAGTTTGGCGGAAAGTTATGACCGGATGGAGCGCACGTCTTCTGGAGGTGTTTCCTCGGCGCAACTTCCCAAGGTCCGTAGTTTCCTCATAGTATGAGAGACGAAAGATATCACCGATCTAAAAATCATTAGCACGTATCTATTTTGTAATAATAGGTACAGTAGCTCTTAGTATTTGGAATTTTTTTTATGTCAAAAATAAATAAAAATTCAACCATTACCAAGTAATTTAACCATTAATATTAAGGACACTTCCTATAACTCTAAAACACAATGCAATGCAAGGTTCAAAATGCAGGTAAAACACCTGTAAAAAAAAAAATTAAATAGCCATATTGATAGCCTACAGCAGATTAATTTTTCAAGATAAACTTTCTAATTGTTAGCTTATTTGCAGGTTTACATTAAAAGAAACTGCTTGTTCTCAGACTTTGATACATTTGGCATTTACGTTTTGCAGTTGTTCATGCAGAATATTATGTATGTGTTTTAATGACTTAATTACAAGACTTGCAAGTCATATTTGAAGGTATATGAACAAATGTGTGAAATGTACTGCACAGTATAATATCATAGACCATAACATAAAAATGTAGATAACCAACATTTTGTGAAATAAATGTTGTTTTTATCACAAAATGCATGCCCCTTTTATTTGTTTTTATACACATTCTCTGTACTGTAATTATTGTAATAATTAATATAATTAAGGGCATATTTATAAGACATTTTGACTTGCTTAATTCAAACACAGTTAGGTGCACATGTTGTACCTTACTGAATTGTCTGTGACAGCATTTGTGTATAGTTGCACATCGTGTAATTTTCCGTTGCAGATTTCCTTCAGTTTTGTCTGTGTTTTGCAGTTTTATGGACAGAACAGATAACAGATGCACACAGATGTAGCTGAAGATTTAGCTCCTGTGTGCTAAGAAATATGTAAACATTTACAACAGAATCATCTAATCTCTTTTTCAAATCTCATCTGTGTTATTAACTTCTGGAAAAGAGAAGGGGGATATAATTAGCTATAACAACAATATAAACTGTTTGTTTTTATTTGACTACCTCCTTTTGTCGTCCTTTGACATATATTTAGATTTATGATCTGCATGATTACTCTGAGCTTTTGTTATAGGCACGCACACACACACACACACACACACACACACACACACACACACACACACACACACACACACACACACACACACACACACAGCGCTTATTTAGAATGTGTTTAAGTGACATCCACCAGACAACTTTTTGGGCCTGTATTCGAAAGTCTTTGTGATTCTACATTTGATTCGATGAAAGAGACTGAAGTAATAAGGTGATGAACGATGTTGAATGTAAAATAATATGCAGTGGTAACAATGGGACTTATTTCTCATTGACTGATAATGATTTGAGTGGCAAAAAAGTGACTAATAGAACTGCATGACCATAACTGAACTCGACATGACCCTACCTTAACTGACCTGGATAAATGACAAGCTCCACGCGCACAACCTGATAACTGAAAACATATTGCCAATTACACTGAGCAGAATGATTTATTTCATTTCAGACTCAAATCACTGCTGAGGTTTTAGCAACTGCATTTAAAGATTGCACACTTTTTTTACACGTTCCTTTGAAAGGATCCACTCAACCAAACACCTATTTTCCCCGAGGTGTCTCAGGCAATGAGGTTCCACGAATAGTGAGTACCATCTGTGTCCAGTTATCCTTGCTTTCCTCTAAGATACACAATGTGAGCCTGTGGCAGCCATTCCTGCCGGTTCAGATGGTATGGGAGAAGGCAAATCCCACATTATGGCATGTTGAAAACACGAACAGGGGCCAGTTCATATACTCCAGGGAAAAAACGTTTTATTTTATTTTTTATTTTTTGCAAACATTTACAAACACGTAAATCTATCTTTTAATTGACCGTTTGCTAAGCTCCGCCCCTTGACATTTGATAGGAATCAATTTGAGATTTCTATGAACTGGATCTTTTTTGACCCCTTGATTTTTATAGAGGGAGTGAGTGTATGTCAGACATCTCTATATATCATAATAATGCAACATGACTGTGACGTGACGGTGCAGATTGTGTCAAGTTACCCCACCCCACCCAACTCTATGATATACGAGTTATTTTGAGATGAAGCTGCATAATGCTTGTTGCTACCTTAAGCTGACTGTTTGTTACACAGTCATATATTATTGTATTGGTATTTAATTTGTTTGTGCAATATTTTCTCCAACCGCCCAAGCAACAGGAAAAAAAAAAAGAAAAAAAAAAGGAGTAAATAATAAATCAGCTCCATAGTAGATTCCAAGTGGTCGAGGATTTAGGACTTTTGCTGTCAGCCACTTCCAGTTATTTTGGCAGTACAAAAACAGTTCACTATGCTGCTTGATGTTGCAAACTGGAAATTGTTATCATTGTTTGAATTTATTATCATAATTATAAACACACCCGTTTGTCATACAAACAGTTTTACTGCTTACTGCACTTTATTAAGCTGGTTGCACACCAGACATAATAAAAAAAGAAGTCTTGCAGAAAACAGAAAAGAGCTTACTTCAGTGTTGAAAAACTAGAAACAAGAAAACTGAATGTAAAACCAGAATATAAAGCAAATCAGGTTAAAATTCTGGTTATGTTTTGGGTTAAGGGTTGGTTAGGAGAATATATTAATTAAATTTAAATAAAATAGCAAATAATTCCTTAAAAAAAACAAAAAAAAAAACATCATAAATGAAGAGTTTATAAATGCTGTCTGAAATTTTCTTCTAAAATGAGCATTTTTTCAGGCTCTCATGTGCACTGTAAAAAATTCAACTGCATGTTTTCCAGTTTACGAAACCTTTTGAGTCTCAAATACTGAAAAATGCAATTTTTTTGGAAACTATATAAAAACCCTTGCCAGACCTACAAATTTACCCCAAATGTTGTCCCAACTAGTCAAACACAGTTGCCTGAACAAAGAATTTAATATTGTTGAAATGTTAAGGCTTTGTGAGTTCCCAGCATGCATTGCAGCATGAATAAATTATGCAGTTACTGTTATAGGATTATTGTTTAGCTGTTTGCTGACTTCATTTAAAGTTTTTTTTTAGTTATTTGTTGTACTGTGATGAAAAGAGATCATCATTTTAACATTTGTTGATTGCCACCGTTCTTGAGGTTTGTGTGTCTCATTTTGAGGCCTAGATATGTTCAGTCAGTTAAATCCATTTTGTGGATATCTTAGTCTTGTAAGTTGTTTTATAAATAAAGACAATGTTACCTATTAAAGTTTGACATCACTACAATTGATAATGCGGTGACACTTTACACATTCTTTTTTTTTTTGTCCAGAAAACAGAAAAAAATAAATGATCTCAACAACAGTAATTGTTGTTTCAGTTGCTGTGACAAAAATGGTTCTATTAGCAAAATAAGACAATCAGCATTGCATGAACAAACAAATTTACGTTGGCTACACAAAGTGTTTTGAGAGGAACTCAAAAGTCTACTTTTTTTTTACAGTGGGTTGGTTCAGCAATTTCACTTTAATGGCAATGAATAGGTTATTTTCTTTGCCATTAAAATGAAATAACTGAACATAAATATAGGAGCCTGTGAAAAATGCTCATTTTAGAAGAAAATTTCAGATGGCATTTACAGGCTTTTGCATTTGAACTCTTCAAATATAGAACTGAATAGTATAATAGTATATGCAATAGTATAAACTATTATAAACTGCCTGTAAATCTACTGCCTTCCAAAATAAGTAAGTAAATAAATAAATAAATACATAATGCAGCACCACCCAAAGTTTTAGTGCATGTTAATGCATTTAATGTTCAGAATATGCATGTGTTTTAACAAATAACTGACAGTTTTCTGCCAAAATAGATATTTTTATTAATTAAATGTTTAATACGTGTGTTGTTAAGAATTTTTCAAATAGTAGAAAGAATGTCTACTATTAAAAGTCTTGAATCACTATATATATATATATATATATATATATATATATATATATATATATATATATATATATATATATATATTGTTTTTTTTATTTTTTATTTAATATGATTGTGTAATGTTTACTATGATATCACTTTGTTTTTAAAAGAGCTAAAGACTCAGGTCTGTGTTGGATCATGTTCTGAGTAATCTTTGTCAGACAGACCCATGGGCTGAGCTCTGACTGAAATTTTGTGGCCGAGTTTTGTCCTTAGGGTCTTGTTTAGGAACAATTCAACTATGACCTGAAATAAACCGGAGTTTGAAAAATGACTTGATTTGTGTGTAGTGAGAGCGAATGCTGCGTCATTGCGTGACAAACATATCAAAGAACTGCACAGCCTGTTACCAGAAAAATCACTCAAAACACCACAGCAAATTCATCCATAGACAACTATTGGTAAATAATCCAAGAAGAGTTCTCAGGAATAAACAGAGCTCTGAGAAGTGCATTGATAACGAGTATAAGGTGTTTGTACTGCTGGAATGCACTGTGCATTATTCACAGTGGTCCCTTGCAGAGTATATTTGATTATTACCAAAAATATTGTACCTCTTATTGTATTTAACTTACAATAGGCTATTTTAAGGATTTTGCATGTACAAGCACAGCCCATTAACACATCAGACATCAATCAGCTTTTAAAGGAAAGTAGAGGTGTTCTTTCAGTTGCGCTAGTCACAGGTTGGTCCAGAAAAGAGTGAAGTTGAGGCAAGGATGTATTTGTTAGCAGTCTTTATTTGCACAACAAAGGAATCCAATATCACAGGATAAGCTAACCAAAATCCAAAAGTTTTACATAAGCAAATGTGATTATGTGTTAAGTGTATGCTAGGTTAAAGAGATAGGCCTTTATTTAAAATTATGTCATTATTTACTCCACTTGTTCCAATATGAGTTTCTTTCTTCTGTTGAACACAGAAGAAGATATTTTGAAGAATGTGGGTCATCAAACAGTAGCCATTGACTTCCATAGCATGGAAAAAATACTATGGAAATGAATGGCTACCAGCAAGTGTTTAGTTACACACATTCTTCCAAATGTCTTCTTTTGTGTTAAACAGAAGATAGAAAAAGGTTTTGGAATAATGAATGTTTTTGCAGTATGGTTTTATAGCACAATGATCTCCATTATTTCAAAAGATCAGAGAAAATGTGATTTCTCAATTCATGACCCTACTGGACGACAAAACCAGTCTTAAGTGGCAATTTTTCGAAATCTGAATGCTGAATGAATAAGCTTTCCATTGGTGGTTTGTTAGGATTATGACTACTTATGACTGGTTTTGTCGTCCAGGGTCACATAAATTGTATTGACAACTCATCAATTAAATATTTACCGTCTTATATTCTGTATAACTGGATGCTTTCAAATAAACACTGACAAAAACTATAAGTTTTTGGGCTGGACGCTATGATGATTTATATTGATATACAGTAAATGATCACCCAGATTTAGACCAACCTATTTTGTATAATGCATTCACAGGCAAATTAGCGTTATGTATTTCCCCGGCGTTAAAATCAGGCACATATAAATGTCAGGAAACACCATTCCTGGCTGCATATCAATATCCATGGACCACTGGATCTTTGGTAAGTATAAGGCACTCTATATATTGAGTCCAACAACCTTAAGTTTAACCTGGTTATCGTCGATTATCTTTTGCCACACAGTCTGGCCGAGGGGGCGTGTTCTGGCGGGAAAGTTGCGTCAATGCATACCCTCTATACATAGTAAGACCTTGATTAGCTGGTTCAGGTGTGTTTGATTAGGGTTATAGCTAAACTCTGCAGGACACCGGCCCTCCAGGACTGTGTTTGGTGATCCCTATATTTGAGTTTTTGTTATATATTTTTGACATCTAAATCTTGCGCCCTGCAAACATCACTGACATCTATTTTTATTTTATTTTTTATCAGAATGTTGCCTTTTTAATGAAGCTGCATAATTCAGGTCATGACAATCAAGTGTTTTGTGTCAAAAATGTGTCAAATTTTTCCCAGTATCTTTTATATGAATGCATGTAGATTTTATTTTTATTTGGCTTACATTTCTCATTTTCTCTTATTTGCAGAACATAAGTAAAGAGTCTCTGTCACCAACATGAGTTGGAGCTTTCTCACTCGCCTATTGGAGGAAATCCACAACCACTCCACGTTTGTGGGGAAAGTTTGGCTGACTGTGTTAATTATTTTCCGGATCGTTCTGACCGCAGTGGGAGGTGAGTCAATCTACTCCGATGAGCAGACAAAGTTCACCTGCAACACTAAGCAGCCCGGCTGTGACAACGTATGCTACGATTCCTTCGCCCCGCTGTCACACGTCCGGTTCTGGGTGTTCCAGATCATCATGATATCCACCCCCTCCGTCATGTATCTGGGTTACGCCATCCATAAGATCGCCCGTACCTCGGAGGAGGAGCGGTGCAAGAACCAGATTTATCAAAAGAGGAATCGCCACAGTCAGTGGAGAAATGGACACCACCTAGAGGAGGTCTTGGAGGAAGACGATGCAGAGCCAATGATCTATGAAGACACTTTGGATGAGCAAGAGGTCAAACCAGAGACAGACAAGGGCAAAAGCCAAGATCCAGGGAAGCATGATGGCCGCCGTAGGATCATGCAAGAAGGCTTGATGAGGATGTATGTGCTTCAGCTTTTATCCCGTGCAATCTTTGAGGTGGGGTTCCTCACGGGTCAATATCTCCTTTATGGCTTCCGTGTTAACCCTTCGTATGTCTGCAACAAGATCCCATGCCCACACAGAGTAGACTGCTTCGTCTCACGACCCACCGAGAAGACCATCTTTTTACTCATCATGTATGTGGTGAGCTGTCTTTGTCTGCTGCTCAATGTTTGTGAGATGTTCCACTTGGGGATTGGTGCCTTCCGTGACACTCTTCGTAAACGTCGAAGCCATGGTCAACAACCTCCTTACGGCTACCCTTACTCCAGGAACATTTCTAGTTCTCCGCCAGGGTACAACCTGGTGGTTAAATCTGACAAACCGGGTCGCATTCCCAACAGCATCATCCTACAGGACCAGAACATGCCCAGAGTGCTGCCTGAACAGCATTGCACAAGTCCTGATGAGAATATTCCCTCTGACCTGGCTACGCTGCACCACCATTTACGAGTAGCTCAGGAACAACTTGACATGGCGTTTCAGACGTATAACACAAAAAACGCTCAGCTCTCCAGAGCTAGCAGCCCTGTGTCTGGTGGCACAATGACAGAGCAGAACCGGGTCAATACAGCTCAGGAGAAACAGGGCGCAAGACCTAAAGCCAGCACTGAGAGGGCAGGGACAATAGCAAAAAATGGAAAGACTTCTGTGTGGATTTAACTCTCATCTGACTAGTCATGAACCGTTATCCTCCAAAACATATTGTTTCGTTTGTGAGGGCATGACTGAACATTATGTACACAAGTTCTGTTGAACATTAAACAAAACTGAAAAATAAATATATTGTAGATGGGTAGTATTCATTTCTGAAACTCTTTACAATGCTTTACTGTGTTCTCCCTTCCTCAGAATAATTCTTTATGTGCTTCTGTACATATGTTACATATATTAAGTGTGACTTTTCTCTAAATTCCAATGCATGCAAGTGTATTGACCATATCGGAAGTCTGTCAGACAATTTAGTCTTTAACGGATCATTGATTTAATTTGACTTTATAAGAACAACCCCTATGTATCTACTCCATTCAAATAGTCCCGTGAGACCTATAAGTTCTGTTCTTAATGTTCTCCTATTATTATTAGTCTGTGGCTCTGTTCCAAACCAAAGTGAGCTGCCCACCTCTCCCTAAGTTTTAAAGTATACGCATACTGGCAATTAAGGCTGTTCCTGTCAGTAAGCAGAAAGATTATGCTGCATTATAAAATTCCTTATTTTGGCCAGATTCTGAGGCTTCACAGATATTGTACACCTTATGGATAAAGCAATCCCAGAATGCATTGTGATGAAAATGTGATCAAAGATGGTGGATGAAAGCAAGAGCAACCCTACTATAAATATACTTTCTGTATATATTATAAAAAATGTATTAATCAAAATATTTGTTTAAAAATGCACTTTCACACAAGTGAATGTGCTATATGTATTTTTCACTTTATCACAACATCACATCTTGCCAAATTCAGTTGTGAGTTATTTGTGCTGATCAGTGACATTTAATATTGTTGCTACCTATGTAAAATGGTTTCACTTTAAATAGGATGCTTAAGTAGACAGTGAGGCAGCTCACAAGGTTTTAGGACGGAGTGTTCAAATGTACAGGGATACTTCTCATCATTTACTCACTTTCATGCCATCCCAGATATATGACTTTCTTTCTTCTGCGGAACATGAACAGATTTTAGAGAAAATATATTTCTTTGTGAGTCCATATAATGCAAGTGGATGGGTCTCCCAAAGCTGACGCTTTTAAAACCATGCAAAACATTACAATGTAAATACACACCACCCAAATTGATGAATCAATGTCTTCTGAAGCAGAATGATAGAAAAATACTAATATTTTAGACTACAAAACCATTGCTTTCTAACTGTCAGCCTGCTGTGAACATCAGCATGCTCTGAAGCTTGATGTAAGCAAGTAGTGAAAATTGCAGAAATGACGGTCCTCTGTGCTTCTGTGTCACTTAACACGGATCACAGGTGGTGAGTTTGATCAGGGTTTGAGCTAAACTCGGCCGACCAGCGGCCCCTCCAGGACTGAATTTGAAGAACCCTGGAGTAGTGTCTGTGCAGGCAGCCTTGTGTTGATGTATTCATCTCTATTATGTAATAAAAATCAGGAATTAGAAAACAAGTTGTTTTTGGCAGCTTCGTTTCAATAAAAACTGTTTTTTTTTTTTTTTTTTTTTTGGATTAACACAACTTGCAGTATGTTTTTATAGTGCAAGGACCTATTAGACATCAAAAGGGAAATGTGATTTCTCGATTCATGACCCTGTTGTGAAACATGTTGTAAGCACGTTATGAAAATTGCATGAGAAGTGACGTCCTCTGTGCTTCTGTGCCACTTCTTGGGCAAGTTTCACAACACACATACATCACACATCAAGTGTGAACTTATGAACCTGCATTTGAGAGTTAGAAGCAACTAGAAGCTATGGTTTATAGTTCATAGGTTCACTCTAGAAGACATTGGTTCATCTACTGGGGGCCATATGGGTTACCACCGTGTTCATTTTGCTTCTTTTTTTTTATATATGACGTGTTGACTTTGAGAGACCCATCTACTTGCATTATATGGACTTACAGAGATGAATTATTTCTCTAAAAATCTATGTTTGTGTTCCACAGAAGAAAGTAAGTCATATACATCTAGGACGGCATGAGGAAATGATGAGAGCCTTTTTTGGGTGGGGATGCCTTTAATTAGTCTAAAAAAAAGATTGTGCTAATTTTCTTGGTTTCTTCTTTATCGAGAAACATGGATGTGCATATAATATTAATGTGCATTTATAAATTCTATTTGCATTTATATTATGTGGCACTAAAATGATGGATTGAGCCTGCAATGATAAGTTGTACCATTGTCTTATGAAGGTATTTTAAAGGAGCAGTTCATCCCAAAATTTAAATTTTGTCATTAATTATTAACCCTCAGTTTTCTTTCTTCTATGGAACAGAATTTGATTACAGTAAATGAGGACTGAGGCTTTCAAGCTTCAAAAAGTGATTCATATGACTTGTGTGTTATATTCTAAGTCTTCTAAAGCCATACGACAGCTCTGTGAATTTAGATCATTATTCACTGAAAATAATTTTTATTTAAATTAAAATTCATGAACAGTTCAAATTATTTGCCATGTTCTTGTTCCTTGTCAAAGTGGGTGGTTTTGATTAAGTTATGCATCAAATAAAAATACATAAGCCAGAATATCTGCATGAAGTTGGTCAGGTAAGAACGTCTCAATCACTGCACACCTCACCGGGAATGAGGCACAGTCATTCTGTGAACGCCATAATGGTGACTTAACCAGCATTTCTTGTGATTTAACTTATTTTCCATTGTTTCCAAGATCATTATGCACACAATTTACCTCTGAGCTGTCAGCTGTAACAACTATGAGTAGATATAACTATGTTTTGGTGATTTGATTCTTACAAAAAAGTGAGTATTATTTTGTAAGAATTCTTGGATAGGACTTTTGAGAAGTAAGATTTCAAAGCTTTGGAAAATGTTTTCTTTTAGAATCACTATTCCAAACTGTGCCTTTACTAATTACAATTTTACTCATGATGTATTATGATGATTAAGAATAATAATAAATGTAGGATTCATTTAACAAGATTTTTCAACATTTGAGTTTTTTTTTTTTTTTTTTTTTTTAATCTGGTCCAAATATCTATTTTTTCCCCCTAGTATATACTGTTCATGAAAACATTATTTCAGAAATGTGCATTATTACAATTATACATTATTACAGTTCAAGTGTGTGAATGGCAATCCAAAAATGCACACAAGAGATCCATAAGGTGTGATAGCTGACAAAGAACTGGATCACTTGGCATGTCAGAGCTGAGCTTAATTTGTATTTTTTTACTTTGTGTCCGGATACCGTATGTACGGATAAGCACATGGATAACAAATTTGGGTAACACTTTATTTTATGGTGTCATAATACAGAGTAATTAAGTACTTAGTAGTAGCCGTTGTACTTACATGAAATAAAATGTACTTACCATGTAACTATAAGTTATGGAACAGCCTGTAATTACAGTTTGTAATTATGTAGATGTAATAGGTGGCTACTGTTACACACATGTAACAAGCCGAGTCTGTTACACAGCTACTTGTACACTTAAGTACAATCTTAATACACTTTATTTTAAGTAGCTTATGTCTGTGTAATATTATGTAATTGTAATGTAATTAGAAATGTATTACATGTGTGTTAGCTGTATACTGGTGGGTTAAATCAAACTAAGGTGCAGCTGGAGAAGGTGTACAGTATAGATACACATGAAGTACAGTCTTGATTCACTTTATTTTAAGTAGCTTATGTCTGTGTACTTACATTTATAATTATGTTGTATAAAGTCTGCAACACATATGCAACAATCTTTTGGTTACATAAGTAGCTGTGTTACAGACTGTGTTACAGCTACTGTTACATATGTGTAACAGTAGCTGCCTATTACATCTACATAATTACACACTGTAATTACAGGCTGTTCCATAACTTAGTTACATGGTAAGTACATTTTATTTCATGTAAGTACAACAGCTACTACTAAGTACTTAATTAGGTATATTCAAAATTATGCAAAAAACTGCTGCTGGGGTATAAAAAGTCCATTAATTGGTGCTCTTTGGATGCGGGATTCTTTCGTATCGTCAAAAAAACTCATAAATCCAAGGCACTCGAATAATGTGAAAAAATTAATGTGAAAAAATTATTTAAAAAAACAACAACACATATGTGCACTTTTTAATTTTTTCACATTATTCGAGTGCCTTGGATTTATGAGTTTTTTGACTATACTTAATTAGGTAATTAATTAGGAATAAAAACCTTGCATGTCAGCAACCACTACTAGATCTGTATTACCAGTTATTATTTCCAGATAGGCTATTTTCTTGATGAACTATAGGTATGTATTCAGGAAAATATACAGAAAATTTAATTGATTTGAATTTTAAAATCCGTCAATAAACCCCATATTTAGCAATAAAGAATTTCTACAGTCCTGCAGATGTCTCTAGCTTGCCATGTGGTGATTTGGACAGTGATGCAGTTCAGTGACAAATATCCAAATGTTTTTGTGTTTTGGTGGTGACTGCATATTCGATTGCACTGTTAAAACACTCTCAGAAATAATGGTAGAAAAGCTGTCACTGGGGCGGTACCTTTTCAAAAGGTACATGTTTGTACCTAAAGGGTCCATTTTGGTACCTTAAAGGTACATATGTGACCCTGGACCACAAAACCAGTCTTAAGTCGCTGGGGTATATTTGTAGCAATAGCAAAAAATACATTGTATGGGTCAAAATGATCAATTTTTCTTTTATGCCAAAAATCATTAGTATATTAAGTAAAGATCATGTTCCATGAAGATATTTTGTAAATTTCTTACCGTAAATATATCAAAACTTAATTTTTGATTAGTAATATGCATTGCTAAGAATTCATTTGGACAACTTTAAAGGCGTTTTTCTCAATATTTAGATTTTTTTGCACCCTCAGATTCCAGATTTTCAAATAGTTGTATCCCAGCCAAATATTGTCGGATCCTAACAAACCATACATAAATGAAAAGCTTATTTACTCAGCTTTCATATGATGTATAAATCTAAATTTCGAAAAATTGACAGTTAAGAATGGTTTTGTCATCCAGGGTCACATGTTAGTACTTAAAATGTACATATTTGAACCTAATAGGTACAAAAGTGTACCTTTTGAAAAAGTACCGCCCCAGTCACAGCTTTTGTACCTTTCTTTCTGAGAGTGAAGCCTACAGCCTAAGGCTGCATCTTTAGTGACTAAAGTCTATGTTGATATACAAGATGCACCAAAAACAAAAACAAAAAAAACATTCTGGAAACACTGGAAACACGTCGGCTGCCATCATACAGCTCCCATTAAAGCGCTGTTTTCTGCAATGTTAAAGGGTGTGTTAAAGCTATATTAATATTATTAATATGTATATGCAAAACTATTTTATTATTATTGATAAGAGTAAGATGTACCTCCCAAACATCACTAATTTTTGTAATTTTGTCAAATATTTTTCTTGATTAAACATCTTGATTTGATGTTTTCTTTATTTTGTAATGTTGCAAGTTAAAATGTTTTATTTTGTTCTAAACTGCATTCTAAATAAATTCGCAATAGACTATGTTGAATGACATAGGCAGTAAAACTAGAATTACGCCATCAAAACAGAAATTGAGTTTCAATAGTTTCACAAATAGAAACACAGCCAAATGTTTGAATGGACACATTCCAGAAATATTTGCCAATATATAGTGATAATAGTCACTCATTTCAGTCTGGTCTGGTCTTGGACTTACATACTTTTACAGATGCTCCTTGCTTTGCTCTTAATGTACTATTATGCATAAAATATTTAGAGTCTAAATATTGTAGGCTATACGTAATTGTACATTAAGTGCAAAGCAAGGATTTAAAGGATTTTAAAAATTCGAAACAAAATTACATCCTTTTTAGTATGATCCACAAATTTGTAGTTTAAAATGAAGTTACACTGTAAAAGTGAAGGTTTTGAGGAATACCAGTCCACGGCTCTACCACTGTAGAAAGTATGATTGCAATATTTTATGTATTGACTTTTGCTATATGCACTTATTAATAGCAATAATAAAATGATAAATAAGTCTCTAATAAATTGAATAGCATGTTGTCCTTGTATAGTTTCCATCAGGGTTTGCTGTGCTGCACTCCCCAAAAAAAGAGTAGGCTATGTTTTTCCCCACAGACACAGAGAGGAGAAAAACTATGAATAAAGTCATCAGAAAAAAAATAAAATAAAATAAAAATAAAAAGTTGAGACAGGTGTAATCATAATTGAGGATTTTCACTTTTTCACGAAGTTCCCACACATCATTGGGCAGTTTAGTTTTTGGAAAGGCTTACAAAACAGGGAGTTGAGACGGCGAAAAACAGTGATAAAATTAGTATGAAACTTTATTAGCTTTTCGAAATAATCCAATAAAATCAGTTGCAATTTGAGATGCGTGCGCTGATATTTTCTCTTCTGTTTGTTGCAAGTTGTTTAAGGACACGCCCACAACAGAGAAATAGGCTATTATGAATATTAATGTCAGTGCCACCGAATTTCAGGAACCAAATATAGTTCCTATGTTATTTTAGCATAGCACTGTGTTTAGAAAGCGGTGTTTCAAAGTTTAAAAGGGCGATAGAAAGCACTCAAATATTAACCGGCGATGTATCAATGAATATTAATAAAACACGTAATTGATTGGACGGGCCAGGAAGGACGCACGCGATTTTATTATCAATATTCACGAGGTAAACCTTCACCATAGTAGATTCGTAACGTTTCGAATATAGACGCCAGTAAACGCACGCGCAGTGCAGTATGGGAATGAAAATGGAAGGTGAGAGACAACACAACACAAACTTGTGTCGTTTTGAGGAACTTTGAGCTTTAATAGTTGCGCGGAGGATAACAACACAATGCAGAGGTTGATTTTGTTTAGCGGTGCGTTCAGAGCGATCCTGACAGGATCCGGCGGACTTCACGCGCGCTATTTTCACTGTACGAGACATGACAATGTGTGCAGGACTCAGATTAGAAAACACGCTCAAGATCAACCTAACAATCATACAGCACACTTTAGATGTTACAGTTTACCGCACAGGACTCTCATCAATGTGTCTGGACAAGACACTAACTCATTTCTTCAAGGAATAATAACTAATGACACGGCTCTTATGGAAGAGGATGCAGCGCGTGCGATGTATGCTCATATTCTCAATGTTCAAGGCAGGACACTGTACGACATCATCCTTTACAGGTAATATACTACATGGTTTTGATATTTCATTTGTTTGAATTGCAAAGTAGACACGGGATGTCATATTAATGTGATTTTAGAGTTTTGTGAATTTAGTAAGTAAGATGTGGGCGTGTCCTCAGCATTATCTCACTGTCCCACCCTGGACGACTAACTTAACTTACTGATAAGAAGTTGTTCTTCTGCTCTGTTCTTCTACATGTCAGTAAAGCCAGCATGGTTTAGCAGTTCATAAACATCATAAGGAGTTTATATGTATAGTGGCTTACAAGTGAGAATAATATAGGCACGTGTCATCAATGAATAATTCACCCAAAAATGAAAACTTGCTGAAAATGTACTCATTATCAGGCCATCCAAGATGTGGATGAGTTTGTTTCTTCATGGGAACGGAGTTGGAGAAATTTAGCATTGCTTAGCAATGCTCACTAATGGATCAGTGAATGGGTGCCGTCAGAATGAGTCCAAACAGCTGATAAAAACCTCACATTAATTACTCCAGTCCATCTATTAATGAATTAATTAATCATTGACATTTTTAACTTCTGGCTGAAATAGAAGTCCTCTATTCATTGCATCTAAGTCAGGAGAGAAATTTGCTTTGAAAAAGCGTCAATATTTTACCATTTTACTTTAGGGCTACATGATAATGGTTAAACTGATAATCACAGTCATTAATCATGATTATTGTAATTTGAGGAATTATTGCACTTTCACATAAGTACAAATCAGATGCATGATTTAATTTCCTTCATCTAGTTTCCTGGTTTATTATGTTTAGCCGATCATATAATGAACACTTTCTTCATTGAAAACAATGTAAACCAGAAGCTTCTTTCAAAAGCAGAACCATCTAATATTAACTCAAACCAAATTATGTTTTATATTAAAACAACAGCAATGACTTTGTGACACAGAAGTTGCGCAAGTACATTTTTTTTTCAGCAGCAAGTAACAATCGCAAACAGTTAGACTTATTAAAGTTTATTACTGAGAAGTTTTTATTGCAGATTTAGTTGCAGCAAACAGCACAAACGTCTGTGTGAAGAAACCCAGACTGGCTGTATTACATTTTCATCTGAACAGAATGTCTCAATAAAGATCTCTTTTTTTAATATCAACTTTCATTAGATTTTAATAGCTAAGATTTTAAGAGCTTTGCACGTTTTTCATGTATGTATTAATGGAACTTGTTTTTGTTATTCAGTTTAAAAGGAAACCCAGATGGATTTAATGGTCTACTTCTGGAGTGTGACAGCGCTGTACAGGACTCCATTATGCAGCTTCTGAAAGTTTACAAGATACGTCGCAAAGTAAAGTTCAGCTTGTGTCCCAGTCTCTCGCTATGGGCTCTGTTGCCTCAAAATAAAGCTGCAGTACTGGGGAAGTCCAAGCCAGATGTTACTGCAGCAGATAAAGTGTTAGTACTGGAGCAAGACCCAAGAACTGAACTCATGGGCTGGAGAATGATCACTAGCTGTCAGAATAACCCACATGAGATCGTCTCTGCTTGTCAAGAGGGCAACACTGAAGAATACCACAGACATCGCTATGAAATCGGTATTTAACGACTTATATTATTACTTAGAATAATCTTGACAAGTGGATGCATGTTGATCGTTGTTAGTCTACATTGTTCTGATCTTAAACATGCAGTTCTCTGTCTTAAGAAAGTGTAGCTATATGGATAATTGACATGACATGTTAAGCAGTTACAGCACTGTTTTGCAGTGTAACTTGCTATACTGCAGTCCGTAACTTTTTTTGGTTAAAAATGATCCAAAATCAATTTTTGAGCAAGTACATAACCAGCCAGTGTTCAAAACTATCCCCTCACTTTAGCCTGATTCACAACGGTTATCTTATAATAATGTTTTCTAATTTGAGCGGTACGGGTAGGTTTTCGTGGGAAATTCGAGCATGGCACTGCGTCATTACGTCACGTCTGTAAACATAAAGTTGTCCCGGCTACTAGGCTATATCTCATGTGAGGATCCTGCAGGTGGAGGATCATTTATAGCCTTTTCTCACAGCAGCTAGAATAATTCAACGTATCATTCTGATGGCGGATTGTAATCCAGAAAGGATTATGGGTTTATGAAACATATTAATGAAATTAAATTATATTCCAGTTTTAAATGTGCTTCTGATTACAGATAGCCTGAGATTACACAAGATTTGTATTTTAAAGAAAACCAGTTCGAAGGAAGAATAATTTGCTTTTTGGGTTAAGAGAATTTCTTAATATGAAATTCAAAAGACATGACAATTAGATTAGACTGTACAGAAATTGAAATCTACACGCTAATACACACTATACTCATTGTCAAGCAATGCTGATGTTGTTAACATTAATAATTTGAGAATAAAGTATAACAATAATAATAATTTGCATGGTTAGATGTGATATGAGCTAACCGATCGTTATTAATCACCATTGGTAGCGATTTATTGTAATTCATTTTTCCTTAGTTGGTCAGAACAAACGTGGCAGACTTGTTACTTACTTGTTCAGATGGCAATATATGGTGAAAATTTTTATTTGGGTCACATATTCCAAGACGTAGGCTAATCTGTGAATGTGAAGTACAGTAAACATGCACACCGCTGAAGCCGTGCCCGGAGCACAATCCACACAAACAAGATAATTCTGCAAGAAACTGCAATTCCAGGTTTTCAAACAGAGATGGCGACAAAGTGGCAAAACTTACGGACTGCAGCTTTAATCTAAAACTATTTTATATGAATGATTCAAGCAGCTTTATGACCTCAAATGAATTGAATGACACCATAAAATTTATATTTACTTTTAAAAGTACTTAAAAAAATTATTTGTCACACTGCTGGACCATGCAAGTAAATAATACCAAAAAGATCAGTCAAAAATCTAAAATATGGATGTTCCCTAATGTATACACTACTAGTGAGAAGTTTGGACACAGTGACATATTCATTATTATTGTTATGTAGCTACAAAAATTTACACAGATCTAATATTTTAGCTTCTTCAAAATCATAGCCATCTTTTGTCTAGATTAGGCTTTTCTCAGCCAGCTTCAGAAAGTGGAACGATCTGAGATGCTTATTAAACACTACCTAAAAATATAATAATAATAATAAAGTTTATTAAAAAAATTCATATGCTGGCACAGTTTATATTTGTCTATAAAACTAATTTCAAGCTTTTAAGCACAAGATTTTAGATCAAAAGGTTTTTCAAATCAGAAGCATAAATTCAGTCAAGTGTGTCCAATCTTGTGACCCTGGAGCACAAAACCAGTCTTAAGTCACTGGGGTATATTTGTAGCAATAGCCAAAAATACACTGTATGGGTCAAAATGATTGATTTCATGCCAAAAATCATTAGGATATTAAGTAAAGATCATGTTCCTTGAAAATATTTAGTAAATTTCTTACCGTAAATGTATCAAAACTTAATTTTTGATTAGTAATATGCATTGCTAAGAACTTCATTTGGACAACTTTAAAGGCGTTTTCTCAATATTTAGATTTTTTTGCACCCTCAGATTCCAGATTTTCAAATAGTTGTATCTCAGCCAAATATTGTACGATCCTAACAACCATACATCAATGGAAAGTTTATTTATTCAGCTTTCAGATGTATAAATCTCAATTTAAAAAAACTGACACTTAAGACTGGTTTTGTCGTCCAGGGTCACAAATATGAATAGAAATTTAGATATTGGTCCACTTTTTGACAGTCATTTCAATGTGAAAAAATGTCATAATCTATAAGTTTTACCTTAAATTTGTTTAATTTACCTGATGTTTTTATATATGTTAATCTTAAGCAATAGTCATCATCAAAGTGTATGTGGATACTGTTTGGTGATAGTAGCATTTTGTCCTTTGAAATGTACTAAATTGGTATCCTTTGTGATCTGATCATTTCTTGTAATCAGTCCTGTAATTTAACTAATTTCTACAGGACTGCCTGAAGGAGTGAAAGACCTTCCGCCCGGTGAAGCCCTTCCGCTGGAGTCTAATCTTGTCTACATGCAAGGAATTAGCTTCAGCAAGGGATGCTACATCGGACAGGAACTGACTGCCAGAACTCACCACACTGGTGTGATACGAAAGCGCCTAATGCCTGTTACCTTGTCTGCTGCGGCTGAGACCCTGGACCAAGGTGCCGCTCTTGAGACTGAGGGGGGCAAACCAGCTGGGAAACACAGGGCAGGAATCGACAAGCTGGGACTGAGCCTCATACGCTTGGCTCATGCCAAAGAGCCACTGAAACTTAAATCCTCTGACGGCGTGACAGTGACTTTACAGCCTACTATACCTGACTGGTGGCCAAAACAGTAAAGATGAATGAATGAATGAATCGGCAACACTAGAAAGGTCGAAGGCCCACCTGAATGAATTGTGATGCAGATCATATTTATTTAGTTACTTAAAAATTTAAAACTATAACTTTCACACAAAAATCTGATGACTATGTTTTAGTTGACACCTTAAAATAAAATGTTTCAAAAATGTTTAATTGTTGTTGCTTATTTAAAAAGTTGTTTGAAATACTCTTAACTTGGTTTTGTTTAAAATAAATGGGTGGCCTATGTGGTATCCAACAATTATATATGTGACCCTGGAGCACAAAACCAGTCATAAGTAGCACAGGTATATGTGTAGCAATAGCCAATACACTGTATGGGTGATTTTTCTTTTATGCCAAAAATCATTAGGATATTAAGTAAAGATCATGTTCCATGAAGATATTTTGTAAATTTCCTACCATAAATATATAAAAACATAATTTTTTGATTAGTAATATGCATTGCTAAGAACTTCATTTGGACGATTTTCTCAATATTTTGATTTTTTTGCACCCTCAGATTCCAGATTTTCAAATAGTTGCATTTCAGCCAAATATACGTTGTAATGCATTACTTTTAAAAGTAATTCCCCAACACTATTTGTCATAATAAAAATACAATGGCAGCATAAACAACAATTAAATAACAAATATGTTGTTAAAAGAATTTATTAACATTTGCCATAGCTGATCTTCCACATACAGTATAGCTTTTATACAATGGTTCGAACAGCCTCTCTGATCTCCTGAAGCAGTTCCTCAGGTTTGAAGCTCAGAGTTGAAGGGTCTAGTCTCTTGAAGTCTTCGTTGCTAAGCATGCTCTCAAATATATGCAATACTCTCTGAAGGTCAAAGGCCGCATGATGAGGGCCTAAAGCACACAGACTTTCGGCAAGGTGGTCTTGGCAGTTATCTGCATTTCTGGGACATGAATTTAAAAAGGACATTCGATTATTTGTAATAGTCTTAAGGAAAGAGGCAAACTCTCCATAATCGATTCCTGTACACGATTTCATGATCACCTGAAAAAGAATGTATTACCACAGGAATATTAAAATGATGTTTACAGGATTATGATTTTTCAGTAGTACTACAGCACATAGTGAATCTTTATTAGCCGCATTTGTTGGACCTAAAAAGGGGATGACAGATGTCAAAAATAAAGTGTTACCTGACAATGCTGATGCCAGGTATCCATAGTATCACGCCATTCCTCGATTTCTCTCTGGACAGAAGAAAGTTCTTCTTGCAGAAACTGCCACATGATATCCAAATTACAGCCATTCAGCCAGTTATGATTGATGGAAATGGTATCCTCCTATTATTAAAAGATGCATTATTGAAACTGAGATTTTTCTCATAAGGAAATTATGAGAATTAGGGGGTAGATTACTTACAAATTGTAATCCGTTATTGATTCCACATTACATGACAAAAACTGTACTTAGTAACGTAATCCATTACATTACACATTTCAGGTAATATAACCAGACTACTTTTTGATTACTTTTGAACAGATTGATTTAAATAGGATAATCTTGTACCATATCGAAAATGCATTTGTGAGTTTAATGAAAAGCAAATAATTAATCAAATCATAAAGATATTAAATTAGAATAATTTTTTTTTTTAAATAACATCAATCAAAACACTAAATAAAATGTAATATTTTATTTGTTTACCTGCATATCATGTGACTATTAACCAGAGAACCTTGAACATGCAAATGTGATACTTAATTATTAAAATATTTATTTTAAAACCTCAGGGAAACTAAGTTATTATATTAGGTGAAAGCTGACAAAAAAAGTTTGGGAATCCCTGCATTACATGTAAATAAGAAATAACATGAGACAAAAGCCTTCCAAAGACAAAGTAATGCATGATTAAATAACCCTCTGAGTGATAATTCAAATGAATGTGTTTATCAGTAGTTGATGTAATGTTGAAACGCTAAGAAAACACTTCATAAAACTGAAATGATTTTTGTAAATCCAGTGGTCAAATGCTGTGTGGCCTCTCATATGTCTGTGTAATTAGCCTGTATCCACCTGACTATAGTGACTGGTCTTTGCGTAAATGTCCTCAAAACTGGAAGACTTTATAAATGTATATAAGCGGTAGGGTATTTTAGAAAGAAACATTTAAAAGATGAGGCAGAATCAATAAATTAGGAATAATTTATTGCTACTGAGTGTAATCAATAAAACAAATAACTGTAGTCTAATTCTGAGTATTTTAAAATGTACTTAATTTCTGGAATCTGACTACGTATTATAGATTACATGTTAATCAGTTATTACCCAGCTCTGCTGTGCTCCAATTTACTTTTAGGTCAATCTGTCTCAAGTGGTTCAATTTTGATTGCTTGACCATTTCTTGGTTTTTCCTAATTTTTTGAGTGATAACTTGTATGGATTGGTATAGCAAAACCATGTTTTTATTTTTAATTTTACTTTGTGTCATGGCCCACAACACATTTTTGGATGTACACAACATTTATGGAAAGCTCAATACTTCAGCTCCTTGAAGCAAAAACTGATCTCTAATGCACATTACATGGTACATGTACATGGTACATATCTAAATATTTAGCAATATTTAGTTCCTTAGACTTAAAGACCAAATGTATTGATCGCTCAAGGTTCCTCTACTAGGGTCGGCAAGTTCACTTTTTAATGATTTCCCTCAGTTTCAGGTTGATTATCTCTGGTGGGGGACCAACCAGATAGGAACATGGAATGTTCAGAGATATCCGTCCTCTGTAGCATCGGCAGCATTCTGCTGTAAAAATGAGTTTCTGAGACTCTGCTGGTTACAAAGCTTGGGCAAGTGGAAATTGGTGGAAAAACTGGGGAATAAAATTGTATGTATGTGGTTTGAGAAATGAACAGATGTAATAAGCACTCAAAATAATACTGTATAAATGAACTGTATTTTACAGTAATCATGCTTATGACTGGCATAGAATAACGCATTCTTATAAATGAGAGTTAAAACGGTGATTCTGGACATTTCTTAACCCTCCTGTTGTGTTGAGGTTTTCAAACTGCTCAAAATACTGCTTAAACTATTTATTTCTTCTTGAAAAATCTGGCAAATGTTGTTTTTCGTTATTAGTTTTTTTTGGATCTCAATTGCTGTTGCAACACTGAAAAGAAGTGTGAGAAACCCATTTTACCCTCACCAGGGTTTGTGAAAAACAAAAAGACAGAGCAAGTATAAATAGCAATAATTACTACTTGCATTAAGTACAAATAATATTACATTAGTGTGCAAATAGTCACTACAAGTAGTCACAGCAAAAAAAAAAAAGGTTTGTATATGCAGGTAATTTTCAACATACAAATGTAGGTTAAACTGACCCCCTAACCGTACGCAACAGAAACAACACAAAAACAGATAGGAATTTTTATTTCTCACATATTTTATATTTTTTACTCTCTGTCAAGCTAGAGGTTTTCTGTAGAACATTTCCAAGCATGTGTGTTTGGGCAGATTGGAGCAAAGGTCCTCCAGGAGTAGGATTGGACACCCCTGTTTTAGTACAACATATATGGACACCATTTAACAATTATTACTTACCAAATTGTAAACCTGATGATGCCAACCACTAGGTACAAAGATGATCTCCCCAGCTTCTTGAATGATCTCTAAAGGCTGACAGGCCTCTTCAAACTGTGGATACAGACCCTTGTCTTGAAGTACGGGTGCGGTTACATCATACGCCAAGTTGCCGTGACAGTCCCGCAGAAACTCCTCTTGGCCTGGAGGGTACAGGAGCCATTTCTTACGTCCGCAGATGTTGGCAGACCAACTGTATGAGCGAAACACGTCTGCATGGAAAGGTGTCCTAAAGGCAAGAACAAAATCACTGACTGCATGACATGTCCAACATTAAACATTGGGGGTTCAAAAGTCTGAGATCACTAGTGAAAATGCTTCTGTAATCTTATAGTATAATATAAAACTTAGAAATGTATATATAAACACGTGTATACCATAATTTATTAGCATTTGGTATGTCTTCTTTTTGCTTTAACGACAGCACATTATTCAGCATTATTTAGGAATGTTTGAAATATCAAATTTCCACTGGAATCTGACCCTTTGTGTAAATTACATGATGCAGAATAATAAATATTTCTTAATTTTACATCATAATGTTTCATTTAATTTATTTTTTCTTCAAAACCCAAAACTGAAATTATTTACAGGACCTATGCAACAAAAAACAGACTCTAAATTTGGATGCAGACTTTTACACCCTTACAATTGCATATAATAAATAAATGACACCGTACCATGACCCCTTAGGTCCCATGTAGACAAACCGATAATCATCCACTTCAATTGTGTCCCAATATTCATTCAGCCAATCAGAGGAGAAGTAAATTGGGGTCTTGTAAATATTATGTCCAGGGAAGTTTCTAAAATGAACATAAACATATGCAGCATTATGACAATTAAATCATATTTTTCTTTCTTTATGTTACTACAGTGTTTCCAAAGTAGTATTGTGCATCACATTCAAAGCTATTGTACAATAACCCATGCTTTTGATGAGCTGTACCTTTGCATATGCCAGTCCTTTAAGTAAAGGCATCCTTTTGGTGAAGAATGCCCATTCTGAATGTACTCTCTCCAGTACTGGATAAACTCCTTAAAAGGCATGATCTGCTTTGGGTTGGAGTTGTATTCTTTCGCACTGCAGTTTGCAACAGGAACGGGAGTCTCATCTGCATAATAAAATGAGGCCATTTGTAGATATAACAATACTGAGTACACATTTATAATTTTTTTTTAATCGCTTTTGTACTATTTTTTGCAGCTGGTCATCTTTTGTCAAATATTGGCATTCAACAATACACAGCAAAATTATCTTACAAACTTCTAATTTAGTCAAATAAATTGTTATCCAGCAATACAAGATACATGTTTCAAACCACCCTTAGAGAAGCTGAAAGGAAAATGTTACAGTTCTGTAATATGCAGTTATCAATCTAGATTTTAGAGACGAAGCAGGAGCTATTTATAATCATTATTAACTTCTAGTGCATGACAAATGCCATTCTTGCATTGATGCAAGATTGATAAAATATAATTTAAAAAGCATTCTTTGCTCACCAAATTCTTGCAGAAGTCTTTGCAAGTTAGGTTTTCCATCAGCCGTGACCCATTTTTTTCTGCAGTTCCAGTCTTCTGTGAATTTTTTGGAAAACATGCAGGGTTGGTTCGGGATCAGGTAGTTCTTGAAGAATTTGGAGTAGGGTATTTCTCTCTCTATGTACTCAATGAAATGAGAGGAGCAGTGCTGTTGATGGATCTGCCTGGGCATTTTGACCAAACTGCAGCAGTTATGAAAGGTTTCCCTATCCATGACATGAGCTCAACCTTATTTACGGTAGTCACTAACACGAAGTTTCCGCACGTTATTCCATGCTTGATGTAATGATATTAAAAACAAAACCTTACATAAAACTCAATACCGTTGCCTTAATAGCTGAACACATTTTATCAACCTCATGCTTCTCTGATGACAGCTTTGCGTGGTTATTTTTAGGCTGTAGAAGCGCAACTAATGTATCTTACGCTTACGTGTATTTATATTATCGATACGAGGCGATTGCCTTTTTCTATATGTTTATAAATCGAAAATAATTGGGTTTTTCTGCGCCAGGCTTTTAACATGTCTACCCAGTTTCCCACCGGAAAAGAAACGTGTGCACACCAACCCAATGATTTGCTTTTCTTCGTGCGTAAAAAACAATAGCTGTATAATACAAAAAAAACAAGTTAATTGAATATCTTTATACTACCTGTAAATAAATCTAAGTCGACGCCCTTAAGTAGCCATCGCCACATTATATATATGTGTGACGTTGAGCGGAACCTTTAGTAAAGTTTTTTTTTTTTTTTTGCACGTCGGAGCGTAAACATGAGCGCACTAAAACAATCAGTTCAGTCTTCGGTTCAGCTGTATTTACATCGCTACGACGCGACAGGGAAAAAGAGTCCGATGTTTTTTACGTTTATTTAGGGCGTTGTATTAAACGTTAACGGGAAACACTGAGGCGGAACAGTAAATGTCTCCAACTGACTACGATGCGTAGAGATATTATTATTATTTTAATGCGTGAAATACGTCACACCCTGCTGTAGCTGTCATTTGAAAGTCAACACCGTCCTAAAAGGTATGGCGTAAATGATCTCCATGGTGTTTGTTTTTTGTATATCACGTAATGCCAACCACACCAGTATCTACTGTTACTGCGCATACAGAACCACGTGAAAAATGAACGTAAAGGGTCTTCAAATAATGTTTTTAACTCAAAAGTTGGATTAATAAACCACTTTATTTTGTGATTCCAGAATATTCATGAGCTGCATGTTCTTCAATAAAAACGAAAGAAAAGAAGCATTTCAATTCTTCATCTTCATTTTGTGTGTGTGTTTTTAAAATAATTTAAATTAAGATTAATATTAATAATATTAATTATTATAAATAAGTGCTGTCAAGCGATTAATCATATCCAAAATAAAAGTTTTTGTTTACGTTATATATGTATGTGTACTGTGTATATTTATTATATATAAATATATATATATATATGAATACACACACATACCGTGTATATATATATATATATATATATATATATATATAAATACACACACATACCGTATATATTTTGAAAATGTTTATGCATTTAGATATTCATATTATTATATTTTATATAAATGTATGTAATATATAAACATAACACATTTTTCTTAAATATATACATGCATGTGTTTGTATTTATATATATATATATATACTTAATAAATAAACACAGTATACACACACATATTATGTAAACAAAACCGTTTATTTTGGATGCGTTTAATCGTTTGACAGCACTAATTATAATATAATAAATAATGGTTTTGTGTTCCTCTTAAGGAAGAAAATCGTACAGGGCTGCGTCTCCCAAAAGCATCGTAAAACCTAAGATTGTAGAACTATTATCACTAATGGAGCTACGATCAACTTAGGTTTATGATGCTTTTGGGAAACGCAGCCCAGGTTTGTTCATGTAAATAAAAGTGACTGATGATGACTGCTTACTAATTTTCTGTGTACACATTCACTTGGCAGGTGAGCTCCCTAAGTCAGGGCAGCTTTGCCAAATCATCAGAAAAGATGAGCCAGGAGGCATCCATCCATTGCTGGCCCGGCTCTTATTACATCAACAGCGAGAAACGCTGGGCCAGCGGCATCCTCTCCTTAAGCCGCACCACCCTACGCTTCAACTCGGAGCAGAATCAGGAGAGTCTGATTAGCCTGAGGCTCTCGCGCATCATGGAGATCAAGATGGAGTCGTCCAGCTTCATTTTTAGTGTTCTTACTGTGTTAGAGCAGGGAAACATCAAGCACTGGTTTGGGTCTCTCAAGCCTTGCCGTACTGCCGTTTACCACGTGTTAGAGCACTTCTGGAGGGAACGGCTGCTGTCCCCCACAGAGCCCCGTGGAGCTGAAGCTCCTCTCAGTAAGGGCCAGGAGCTGATCAGCCTGATATCTGGAGCCCAGCGGAGGCTGGAAGATACTGGAAAGGTCCTGAACCACCAGGGAGAGCAGTTTGACAACATGATTCAGGGCCTGGACAAGATCGAGTCAGACCTGAGCGTGGCAGATAAGTAAGTTTTGCTCAGATTCAGAAACTGTAATACATAACTTGTACTAGAGACGTGAATGATACTTCAGATTTTAATGAGATCTATCACGGCTTGTTGTGCTTCTAATAACTCATTTTAAGGTTAAGCATGTCCCACTCTATACTTTCTCATTCATCCATGTTTCTTTGTCACTCTAATGTGTAAATAACCTCAAAAAAGTCCAGCTAGCTGAAAGCTGTGCAGATATTTTTACATATGGACATAATCAGGAACGGTTTGTAATTGGTTCATTACATTTATGAAGCAATTGCAAGTAGGAAATGTATTTTCCTAATTTCTCCAATTAGGACCAAAACAGGTCCAATAATGTCAGAGTTTCTTGATGCTACAGTCTTTCATAATTTAGTAATTTCATAGTTGAGTTTGTTGCATTCCTCATATGCAAGGCACTTTGTTTAAAAGTGTGTTAAATTAATAAATGTAAATTATCTTCATTGGGAAGTCAAGAACATCCACTGTCACCATACACCACAGTCTTGTGTTGTTTTTATATAATATTAACAATGCCATTATTTTCTCTTTTGTGCAGACTACTCTCTGAACTTGAGTGTCCTTCTTGGTGGCCTTTTGGCAAACTGCCATGGAAGAGCCACCAGGAGGCCAAGTCTGAAGCAGCGGCCAAAGCGGCCTGTACTAAAGGATCGGCCAAGGGCCAAAAAGTCATAACCAGCATTCCTGCTATTGTCTCCCGTGTTGGAACCTCTGGAACCATGAAACCAGGTAGCCTGATAGTGATGGTCTCCTCTCTGGAGGTTCGAGATTCAAACGGACAGCTCCTCCATTGCTTTGAGAAGGAAGAGGTGGATGATGTCTATGTGCACAGCCCCTACGAGATCAGTGTTCGGCAGCGCTTCATCGGAAAACCTGACATCTGTTTCCGAATTCTCTCTGCCAGGATGACTGAAGCTTTATCTGTATTGGAGATGCAGTATAAGAAGAAAGTTGAGATCACGCGTGACTATGCAGCATTTCAGGCAACCTTGGCAGCCACACCAGGAAGCCCAGAAGATGGAGGAAACATTTGGAGTGCAGGTACACTTAATTTGACAGTCTTTTTTTCATTGTTAGTACTTCAATGCCAGCTTTTATTTCAATCTAAACAAAAGTAGATTATATGACAGCAGACAGCTGCAGCGCAATCCTATGGAGGACCAAGAGTGCCACTTAAAAATAAAATGAAGAATCAGTTTATTAATTTAATAATTGAAACATAAAAATGTATAGAAATAAATAACTTTTTAATGGACAAATTAATTGACATATTTAAAGATGTTTATTTAATTGGTGTTTTTAAATGTAGTTCAATAAAACAATCAATTTAAAAAATCATTTTTAAATGTGTAAATAAAAATTAAAAATTGAAAACTTTTTATTTAATTCATGTTTTAAAACGTGGATTAATAAAATAATAAAAAGTACATTAATTATTTTAAATGCACTTTTTAAATCGCTTTTTAAAAAGCATTTGGCAAACGCTTTTCTCTCTCTATTTGCCAATTGTTTATCCTTGTCCTTTTACCAAATGCTTTTCTTTATCCATTTGTCAATCGAGTTAAAAAATGCCATTGGACAGTACACACGTGGGAGCAACCAATCAATTTACACCTCAATTTGAAGAGCCAAGCCCTCTTTTGCTTATATATGTAACATGCACTCTCATTGGACAGTTAGAAAAGCTATACATCATTACAGCGATAGTTTGAAGATGGATTCGAGGGATGCAAAATGTCAGGGGAATCTGAAGGTGTTTGGCGAGGGATTGTTGATGATTTGTTAGCTTTAGCTGATTTCTGCGAAAAAAAAATTCTCCTCTCGATTATCATTTTATATACAGAAGAGTTTTAGAGTTGAGGGAAGATGTTGCAAATGCAGCCGATAATTGTGGTTGTACAGTAAATGGAAGGATTTGGGTTAAGTTTGATGAGGCACAGAGTGTCATTCAACGAATCAGTCCCTCGGAATGCAGCAGTCGTCGTTTAAGGCTTAAACCATCACGTGCAAGTTTTCGTCGGACTGTCCTTAGCAACACACCAATACATCTTGCCATCTCTTCTGCTGGTACATCCAACGACTGGTGTTGTTAAAGAATGCTTGGAGCTACAATCATTGCGTGACGACTGCTGCATTCCGAGGGACTGATTCGTTGAATGACACGCTGTGCCTCATCAAACTTAACACAAATCCTTCCATTTACTGTACAACCACAATTATCTGCTGCATGTCTTCCATACAATCCCAGTGACTGAGTGAAAACTCGCATTACAATAAAAAAAAAAAAAAAAGTCTGTGTGCTGCGCAAACTGTGGCGCATTGAGAGTATTCTGACTATCTTGAACACCTCTGATTGACCATTGCGTTCTTGCACTCGACAAACATGTCTGTGATTGGCTACACTGCTCAAAGCCAGAAAAACATGTTGTAAATAGAAACCTTTCACACTTTTCACAGAGCACTCATAAAGACACACAGGAGTGTTTGAAAGTGGCCGCCTATCATCAGGGATTGATTGGGATTTTATATTGGGTTTTATTCTAAGAGAGTTATAAAGTAAGCAGTTCTGGCCTTTTTATGGCCTTTATGTAGATTTTATGGCTTTTTTGTAGGTAGAAATACTATCCTTCCACGCAATGAAAATAGCTCTATTTTTGTTTTCTTCCAGCTGTGCTCCAATTTCCGAGTGTACTCTTTATACCGGTGTGTGAGACTGTTCTTCTTAATCTTCTTAAAGCACAAAGGACAACTTGGTCTAACGTGCTAGAAAAGAGAGAGTCTTTAGATTCTGTTGTAACATCTTCTAAGTTATATCTTATGCTGAGGAGACAAAGCAGACAAAGCAGTCTCTCTCTGACAAAGCAGACAGAGGTTTTGCAGTCTTCACTAAACCAATACATGAGACTAGATAATGATCTGAGATATCATTGCTCTGCTGCAAAATTTCAGTGCCTACAATATAGGACAATATTAAGTGTTTAAACCCCAATAAATGCCTGTAAATGCCAATCCCAATGCATCTTTTTTACTATCTACATGAATTTTAATATCACCAACATTGAACAATTTAACTGAAGCCAGCACTAACACAGATAAAAAAAATCAGTGTTCTACATGGTGCCTTGGAGGCCTGTATACAGTCAGAGGCCAGTAGAATTGTCAAAAGGGATTTATTGTTTTTACTAGATAGCATTATATAAAACACCATCACTTCAAAATAAATTGTATTGAAACCAGACCTCTGAGTAATACTGAAAATATTACTATAAATTGTAGCATCACCTCTCCTTTTGCCCTTCAGATGAGGTAATGTAATTGTCTGGTTTTAGCCAGGTTTCTGTCAAACAGGGCACATCTAGCTTATGATCTGTGATCATATCATGTACCAAAAGTGCTTTTCTAGAAAGGGATCTAATATTCAGCAAGCCAGGTTTTATCAGTTGTTTGTCTGCATTATATTTATTCTTGTTCTTCAGACATTCCCCTGTAAATACAATAAATATCAGCTGTTTGCAAAGTGAGCCACAGAGGCCTCACACACACTGCAGCTAAATTCAGTTGTTTATTCACCTTTTAGTGCTTAACTTTAGTGCTTTACACACAGTTCAGTGGTTTACAGGAGTGATAACCTCATTCCACAATCACATTTCTACAAGGTAGTGACAACCGCATTTACAAAATTTTACAGTGTGTAAGTAACTTTTTTCTTTTGCAGTTTTCATTTTTGATCCCATATATCTCAATGCGGTTCCATGCCCAAATAGATATTATATATATATATATATATATATATATAATATAAAATAACTATTTGGACATGGAGCCGCATTGAGATATATGGGATTAAAAATGAAAACTGCAAAAGAAAAAAGTTTCTTAAAAACCAAGATCTAATATTATATTAAGAGATGTTTAATAGTTAAGTTACAGGCAAAAAAAAAAAAAAAAAAAAAAAACCTCAACAATTAAAATAATGTTGCTGCCATTATTTACCTCCCTGTAATTTGGCTCACAATTTCAGGTGAAAACGGTCATTTTGACCCCCATCTGCAAAACCGATTTCTCAGTGAATATTCAGAATATTCTGTATTTATGCTGATATATATTTCAGAAAAATGTTATGTTTTATATATTAAATGTTTTTTATATAATATGAATATAAATATATACATGTAAATACATATTTTCAAAATATATACTGTATGTGTATTTATATATACATAATGAATATCGTTTGACAGCACTACACATGATAAATTAAATGACAGGCTCATAAACTAAACAAAGCTTAATCCATGACATTTTAAGGTTGAGATTTTTCACATTCAAATTTCCACGATGGATAGATGTAACACTGTAAGCCATTAAGTATTTCTACCACATGGTGGCAGGCACGCTCTAACATCTACTACAGGTCATTAAAAGAGAGCTATCCCATTGTACACTTCATAGTTAATGTTTGCCAACATTTTCTTCTAATCTTAACAACAAATCTCAAGGAAATATATGATTTGGTTCTGTGTCTCTTCAGGTCATGGTCAGGATATTGAGGTGCCAGTGGAGATGCCTGCTGGTGAACTGACACAACTGCAGCTTCATGTGCTTCAGCCCACTGTAACTGAGGCAGAGGCACAGGAGCTAAAACAGGTTTGAAATCAGTTGGTTTCAATTTTACACAAACACACATAATTTTCAACAACAGACAAATATTTTGGAAGGATGTGGCCTCATGGGGGCAGAAATGTTGAGATCACATGATCAGTTAAATACTGATCTTGGTAACCCTTTCTTGTTGGACACTTTTGTTCATTTAACAAATTACTCCCGAATTAAAGGGGTCATCGGACGCTCATTTTCCACAAGTTGATATGAGTCTAAATGAAAAGTCTATAATATACTTTGATTAAAATTTCTCAATAGTAGTGTAAAACAACACCTTGTTTACCCTGTCAAAAACAGCTCTGTTCACAGTGATCCGTTTCGGTGCATTTTCCTTTAAATGCTAATGAGCTCTGCTGACCCCGCCCTCTTTTCTGTGAGGTGACGAGTTTTCTGAGAGACTATAAACTTTAGCCGCATTTAGCCGCGGAACTTGTTAACTAGCACATCATTAGGATAGGCAATTTGCAAAGATTCATAAAAAAAACTTACACTCACTTCTTCTGTAGGTGAAGCTGGTTCACGAATGATTTGTGCGAACATAAACGCATTTAGGCAGATCGGGGGCGCATTCCCTTCAGAAACAAACGTAATCCACTGCGTCTTCAGCGGCTCAGATGTAAATGACGACTGCTATGTTCATTATTAAATCCAACAACAAAACACCTCAGTCGCATATGAGACACTCTTGTCTACCGCTGCTCCAGCGTCGAAACAATGGCGGACTGTTCACAGCTCACTCAGGGCGGGTCTGTGCTAAAACACCAGTGTCAATCAACAATTGTGGGAGGGGCCTGTGCAGAACTACATCACTCTGCCAAGAATCTCAGAACAGCCTGATCTGAGAAAGTGATCATTATTATTGGGGATTTTAAAAAAAAAAAAGTGGATTTTTATCATTATAGAGTAGATGTGTACACACACTGCCAACACACATTTATGTTCAAACACCATGTAAAAGTGATTTTTGCATCCGATGACCTCTTTAAGCATTTTTTTTTCTTAAATAGTCTTGATAACTGTTACTTGTGTTTAGCTGCATCCACGCCTTTAGGTCTTAATATTCAGTTAAGGTCATCTTGTTCAAAAGTTTACACCCCTGGTTGTGTGTTTCCTTGTCAAGCATCATCAGTAAATGCACTTAGTGTTGTGTGAGTCCCTCAGTTGTCTTAAGTGTGAAATGAAGGATTTTATAATCATATACCCAATAATATATCCTGGAAAAAGCAAAGAATGTGAAGGGCATGGAGAATTTTTCTGAAGAACAGTGGGCAGTTTAACCGCTTAGGACGAACAAGGGACTTAAAGTATCACAGAACTTAAAGACAGTTGTTGATCATCCAGGAACCGACGATTGGATTCAGACACTTTTGAAATGGAAATCATTTTGAATGTAAATTAGATTGTTTAAACAAGTGGCGCTTGGCCTTGCAAACCTCTCCATCACACATTGTCAACTTTTTCAGTATTGCTAGGCAGCTGCTAGAGATTTACTCTGCTGGTCATAAGGTGGACTGGATGTTAGAGCATTACTAAATGGTTGCAAAAAGGCCCAGAAGAGTCTATTCTATGATATTCTGGTCCCTCAATGGCTCAGTTTCCTCCGTTGAGTCTATGGGATTCTGATTTTCAGGCATTTTTGATTGTTTTGAAAAGTAACAGTACACCTCTCTTCAACAACCTGCACAGTTTTAGGTATAATTTATGTCCGTAGTAGTAGCGGATTGGGACAAGTTACATTTAACAGGCTTAGGGGTTTGTTCACATCAGAATTAAAAAAAAAAAAGAAATTACACACAAACTGAGCGAACATACTTGCACTACAGTGTGACGTGTCTGTGGCTTGTGTTTTTTATGAGACAGGAGTGGGAAGCAGACTCTAGGCATTCCCCCACCGCACAAAGATATAAGGTCTCAGTGCCATCATCGTCAGACGGCCACAGTGCCAGCTGTAAAACCCTCTCAGTGCTCAGCCGAGGTGCTGCATGGTACGCAGCAACCAGACATAAACACTGACGCAAAAACAGTCAAGCGTTTTTCATTGAGTGGATTATAATGGGGATGTGCGGAATGGTGCTCTTCGTGTTGAACCATTTCAAAACACAATATTATTGCTATGACCAGAGATAATTGATGGTTGGTCAACCATCACAGATATCACTTTTCAGGATGGTTTTGGGGTTGAGAAACACTAAAAACAAACATGTTAAAATGCCATGAGGAGATGGAAAATAAGTTTTAAAGGAATGAGGCAGGGCAGCTTGTCTTATAGAAGACTGTAATACGTAGACTCAGCACAGACTGTTTATAATAATGCAAAATAATAAAAAAAAGGACTGTAACCTGTCACTCTCCACAATAGGAAGGAAAACATACAAAATATCGCTAGTGCTCAGTCTCACTGTGCCTATAACAAAACACATTTCACTTTAACTATTATTATTCTATATTCAAAGGCCTGTTTTCTGTGATTGAGGATGTGGGGTGCAAGGAAAAAAATATAATATTTTTTTTGTTGTTGTTTGTTTGCACCCCACATCCTTAATCACTGACATTATTGACCTTATGAACAGAACATTGAAAGTTTACATACCCTTAAAACTTAATGTGTCATTTGCTGGATGATCCACGTCCCTCGTTTGTCCTGAGCATTTCAACTGCCTGCTGTTCTTCAGAAAAATCGTCCAGCTCCTGCACATTCTTTGGTTTTCCAACATCTTTTTCATATTTGAACCCTTTCCAACATTGACTGTATGATTTTGAAATCCATCTTTTAACACCGAGTACATTTGAGGGACTCGTGCATAACTATTACAAAAGGCGAAAACGTACTGATGCTCGTACACAATGCATTAAGAGACAGGGGGTGTAAACTTTTTAAATGGGATGATCAGGGTAAATTGTACTTATTTTGTCTTCTGGGAAACATTTATGTAGCTTCTGTAGTCCAGTACTAAATGAAAAAATATGATCGTTAAACAAAATGAGAAGAATTTACACATTATCATCCTGTTCAAAAGTTTACACCGCCCGGCTTTTAATGCATTGTGTTGCCTTCCTGAGCATCAGTAAATGTTTTCACCTTTTGTAATAGTTGTGTATGAGTCCCTCAGTTGTCCTCAGTGTGAAAATATGGATCTCAAAATCATACAGTCAATGTTAGAAAGGGTTCAAATATGCAGAAGATGTTGGAAAACCAAAGAATGTGCAGGAGCTGGACGATTTTTCTGAAGAACAGAACTGCTCAGGACAGACAAGGGACTCATGAACAACCATCACAAAATATAAAAACATGGATCGTGGATCATCCAGGAAGTGACACACAGTATGAAGATTCAAGGGTATGTAAACTTTTGAATGGGGCCTTTTTTCTTTTTTTTTTTTATAAATTCAGTTATTATTTTGTGGAGTATATGTAAACATTTGTTATTTGAAGTAGCTTATTCAGGACAGTACTAAATAAAAAAATAACGTGTAATTTTCATGCTCCCTCTTATTTTGTTTCAATTATTAACATTTTGCACATTCTGCAAGGGGTATGTAAACTTATGAGCACAACTGTACATAAGCACATATACATATATACACACACACAGTGGGTACGGAAAGTATTCAGACCCCCTTAAATGTTTCACTCTTTGTTATATTGCAGCCATTTGCTAAAATCATTTAAGTTCATTTTTTCCCCTCATTAATGTACACACAGCACCCCATATTGACAGAAAAACACAGAATTGTTGACGTTTTTGCAGATTTATTAAAAAAGAAAAACTGAAATATCACATGGTCCTAAGTATTCAGACCCTTTGCTCAGTATTTAGTAGAAGCACCCTTTTGAACGGATACAGCCATGAGTCTTTTTGGGAAAGATGCAACAAGTTTTTCACAGAGGATTTGGGGATCCTCTGCCATTCCTCCTTGCAGATCCTCTCCAGTTCTGTCAGGTTGGATGGTAAACGTTGGTGGACAGCCATTTTTAGGTCTCTCCAGAGATGCTCAATTGGGTTTAAGTCAGGGCTCTGGCTGGGCCATTCAAGAACAGTCACGGAGTTGTTGTGAAGCCACTCCTTCGTTATTTTAGCTGTGTGCTTAGGGTCATTGTCTTGTTGAAAGGTAAACCTTCAGCCCAGTCTGAGGTCCTGAGCACTCTGGAGAAGGTTTTCGTCCAGGATATCCCTGTACTTGGCTGCATTCATCTTTCCCTCGATTGCAACCAGTCGTCCTGTCCCTGCAGCTGAAAAACACCCCCACAGCATGATGCTGCCACCACCATGCTTCACTGTTGGGACTGTATTGGACAGGTGATGAGCAGTGCCTGGTTTTCTCCACACATGCCGCTTAGAATTAAGGCCAAAAAGTTCTTTCTTGGTCTCATCAGACCAGAGAATCTTATTTCTCACCATCTTGGAGTCCTCCACACGGGCTTTCATGTGTCTTGCACTGAGGAGAGGCTTCCGTCAGGCCACTCTGCCATAAAGCCCCGACTGGTGGAGGGCTGCAGTGATGGTTGACTTTCTACAACTTTCTCCCGACTGCATCTCTGGAGCTCAGCCACAGTGATCTTTGGGTTCTTCTTTACCCCTCTCACCAAGGCTCTTCTCCCCCGATAGCTCAGTTTGGCCGGACGGCCAGCTCTAGGAAGGGTACTGGTCGTCCCAAACGTCTTCCATTTAAGGATTATGGAGGCCACTGTGCTCTTAGGAACCTTAAGTGCAGCAGAAATTTTTTTTGTAACCTTGGCTAGATCTGTGCCATGCCACAATTCTGTCTCTGAGCTCTTCAGTTCCTTTGACCACATGATTCTCATTTGCTTTGACATGCACTATGAGCTGTAAGGTCTTATATAGACAGGTGTGTGGCTTTCCTTATCAAGTCCAATCAGTATAATCAAACACAGCTGGACTCAAATGAAGGTGTAGAACCATCTCAAGGATGATCAGAAGAAATGGACAGCACCTGAGTTAAATATATGAGTGTCACAGCAAAGGGTCTGAATACTTAGGACCATGTGATATTTCAGTTTTTCTTTTTTAATAAATCTGCAAAAATGTCAACAATTCTGTTTTTCTGTCAATATGGGGTGCTGTGTGTACATTGAGGAAAAAAAATGAACTTAAATGATTTTAGCAAATGGCTGCAATATAACAAGAGTGAAAAATTTAAGAGGGTCTGAATACTGTGTGTATATATATATATATATATATATATATATATATATATATATATATATATATATATACAAACACGATTCCAAAAAAGTTGGGACACTGTACAAATTGTGAATAAAAACAGAATGCAATGATGTGGATGTTTCAAATTTCAATATTTTATTCAGAATACAACATAGATTACATATCAAATGTCTAAAATGAGAAAATTTATCATTTTAAGTGAAAAATAAGTTGATTTTAAATTTCATGGCATCAACACATCTCAAAAAAGTTGGGACAAGGCCATGTTTTCCACTGTGTGGCATCCCCTCTTCTTTTTATAACAGTCTGCAAACGTCTGGGGACTGAGGAGACAGGTTGCTCAAGTTTAGGAAAAGGAATGTTGTCCCATTCTTGTCTAATACAGGCGTCTAGTTGCTCAACTGTCTTAGGTCTTCTTTGTCACATCTTCCTCTTTATGATGCGCCAAATGTTTTCTATGGGTGAAAGATCTGGACTTCAGGCTGGCCATTTCATTACCCGGATCCTTCTTCTATGCAGCCATGGTGTTGTAATTGATGCAGTGTGTGGTCTGGCATTGTCATGTTGGAAAATGCAAGGTCTTCCCTGAAAGAGACGACGTCTGGATGGGAGCTTATGTTGTTCTAGAACTTGGATATACCTTTCAGCATTGATGGTGCCTTTCCAGATGTGTAAGCTGCCCATGCCACACGCACTCATGCAACCCCATACCATCAGAGATGCAGGCTTCTGAACTGAGCGCTGATAACAACTTGGGTTGTCCTTTTCCTCTTTAGTCCGGATGACATGGCGTCCCAGTTTTCCAAAAAGAACTTCAAATTTTGATTCGTCTGACCATAGAACACTTTTCCACTTTGAAACAGTCATTTTAAATGAGCCTTGGCCCATAGGTCACGACAGCGCTTCTGGACCATGTTCACATATGGCTTCCTTTTTGCATGATAGAGCTTTAGTTGGCATGGCGGATTGTGTTTACTGACAGTGGTTTCTGGAAGTATTCCTGGGCCCATTTAGTAATGTCAGTGACAGAATCATGCCGATGAGTGATGCAGTGTCGTCTGAGGGCCCGAAGACCACGGGCATTCAACAAAGGTCTTAGGCCTTGTCCCTTACACACAAAGATTGTTCCAGATTCTCTGAATCTTTGGATGATATTATGCACTGTAGATGATGATAACTTCAAACTCTTTGCAATTTTTCTCTGAGAAACTCCTTTCTGATATTGCTCCACTATTTTTTGCTGCAGAATTGGTGATCCTCTTCCCATCTTGACTTCTGAGAGACACTGCCACTCTGAGAGGCTCTTTTTATACCCAGTCATGTTGCCAATTGACCTAATAAGTTGCAAATTGGTCATCCAGCTGTTCCTTATATGTACATTTAACTTTTCCGGCCTCTTATTGCTACCTGTCCCAACTTTTTTGGAATGTGTAGCTCTCATGAAATCCAAAATGAGCTAATATTTGGCATGACATTTCAAAATTTCTCACTTTCAACATTTGATATGTTATCTATATTCTATTGTGAATAAAATATAAGTTTATGAGATTTGTAAATTATTGCATTCCTTTTTTATTCACAATTTGTACAGTGTCTTAACTTTTTTGGAATCGGGTTTGTATATACACACATACATACATGCATACACACACACACACACACACACACACGCGCGCGCGCACACACACACACACACACATATATATATATATATATATATATATATATATATATATATATATATAACTAGCCAAATTATAGATGGATAAGTGGTATTAGATTTAAAGATGCACAGTATTTTGTCTAAGAGTAGCAAAATTGATTAGGCTTATTGTAATTTATCACATTTACACCTTGTATTAAAATCCATATTTACTGATCTGATCAGAAAATGGACAGCAATAAATGCAAGTGTAAATGCCTGAATGATCTCATTATTCAAATCATTCAGAGGTAGTTAGAAACACATGCTATTATACCGACAACATCGCGATTATACCGCCTTGATGTCTGCCGAACACCAGCATCTAGACTGATCTAGACTCATCTGTCAATCAATCACTGTACCAAAACAATTAGTAAAAAATTTAAAAGTCAACCCCCAATGTCCATATTATATCTATATTTTGGACTCCAACCCCAAATATTCATTATCCACATGATTATTTTGTGCTCTGTTTGTGTAGATGCTCCAGCAGCTGAAGAATCTAGCCCTGGAGGCTGAGACAGAGCTGGAGCGTCAAGACGAGGCTCTGGATGAATTGAGCTGTTCTGCTGACCACACCACCATGAACATTAACAGACACACTCGCCGCATGAGGAAACTACTGTGAACTTAATGTCACCAGATTAATGGTAAGATATGCACAGGTGTACACAGGAGTGTGCTTCTCAATAGAGCACTCTTTATACTTGAAAAATTCATTTGATCTTTATGAGTAAGGTTTGGCTATTTAGAAAGCTGTAGAGCTGAAAGCACTAATGTGGTTGGGGACGGATGTCTGATCATGTTACCATACAATAGCAATAGCATTCTCATAAAAGTTAAGTATCAAATAGGAGCCAGGTAGTTTTGAATGCTCACATGTGTATTTAGGAATTACACAATATGGTACAATATGGATTGTGTGCTTAGAGTAATATATTGTTGTAGACTTAAAGGAATAGTTCACCCAAAAATGAAAATTATTTTCTTTGCACACGAAAAGTATTCTCATAGATAACAGTTGAACCATTGATGTCTCATGGACTGTTTTACCGATGTCCTTACTAGGTTTCTGGGTCTTGGGACATTTCAGTTGCATTTCTGTCTATGTAGAGCTCTCAGATTTAATAAAAAATATCTTAATTTGTGTTCCGAAGGTCTTACGGATTTGGAACGACACAAGGGTGAGTAATTAATGACAGAATTTTCATTTTTGGGTGAACTAAACCTTTAATAAGCTGGTCAAGTCATGTCTGCCGAGAGGTAGATGTGACTTCACGTTAGAACAATACATCGGCCTTAAGACTCAGCTTCTCTCTTTACACTCCCTGTGGTCCCAAGTGTGGTGGTCTCTGCGCTGCTTGTGCTTGCAAGTCTGGTGGTCTTTACATTCCCAAGTCCGGTGATCCTGGAGGCCCCAAGTCTGGTAGTCCCTTCACTGTCAGCTGTACTTTCTGTAATGACAACCGACATCTTGTGTGTTTGGGACTCCTCTGAGGTGGCCGTGTCCATTACAGCATCCCCTAAGCTGTCTTTTTGCTTGGTTACAGACACAGAGTCTGTCCCTGAACTCTCAGTGCCCCCTGTTGGCTTTGATAAGTCTCAGGGCTACCCTCGCACTCTCTGTGCTCTCTGTCACGGCCACGGAGACCATCCCTAAACTCTTTGTGCTCCCTGCCAGCTCCGCTACAACCACTGAGGCTAATCCTGAACTCTGCCTATCAGCTCCGTTACATTTGTGGCATTTATCCGCTGCGGCCACAGAAGCTAACCTTGAAATCCCTTTGATCTTTGTCTCAGTTCCGCCGTGACCACTAGGTCCCCAATGGTCTTCTGCTCTGCTATGGTACCCTGTTGCACCGGGTCTGCTGTGAAAGTACTTGACTCGGCCGTAATGGTCCCTTGCTCTGCTGTGGTGTCCCACTCTGCTGGCTCTGCTAGCCTTGTCCTGGTTTCCTGCTCTCCCAACTAGGGATGTGGAACAGTGATCGAGTACTCGAGTACTTGGCCTTGACAGCGACGATTGATTATGAAAACGATGATCGTGGAGAAAAAGCGTGGAGTGCTGTTATAGCCGCACTTTGGGTGGCACCCTGAACTCTGATTTGTTAGCTGGACACAGCATGCGGTCCAAAGTATAGATGTGAGAAGAGAGAGAAGCATGGCTTCGAAGTCACTTAGTGATGTCTGGGTTAGCTACATACATGCCTGATTAAAGGTGCAGTAGGTGATTTTGGAAAATGCCTGATAGCACTGAAACCACCCTCCCTGCAAATCGCCGTCCAAAGCCACGCCTCCTGAGCGCATGAACAACCAGAGACAACATTACTACAATACACCATGTGTCATTTACTGGTGTGAGAACTTTATAGTACAGTTAGTAAAGGTACTACAATACCAGGAAGGAAGATCAGGTTGTTGATGTTTGCCTGCCATTTTTGATGTGTCTGCATAGTGTACATGAACACGCTGATGACGTATCGTTTTTGCGCGAACTGGGTGCGCAGAGGTATGCAAATACACATGTTGACAGGCAGGTAGGAAAGTCAATCGATTGGACGAACATTTCTTATTCCTACGCCTTCCACAGAATATATAAATACATTTAGACCACATAACTTAAGGATTGCTATCGGGATGTGAAGAGACTTTCAACCAGCATAACAGAAATGATTCTGAAGACAATCAACTATTGCACCTTTCATCTAATGGATGCGCTGGGATATTAAAATGTATTAACATGCTGAATGCGATGCATATTACCAGTGTTTAGATTCATCCTCAAAAGTTATTTGAGACTGTCATGTTGCTTTTAGATTTTTCTTTTTGAAAAATACAGATGTTATAATAATGCAGCTTTTTCGTCATATTTGTTCAACAGTAGGCATACTTCAATTAAAATTGTTTTCGTACTTCATTTGGCTTTGAAAACGTGCAGGCGATTTCAGGAATCACTTGATGCTGTAGATGAAAATATAGCACAAATCTGCCATAAACATTAATGCCATAAGCATTATAATGAGCACTTTATATGACGTGAAATCTATAGTAAATTCTGTCTGCTTTCCTTGTCTGTGTTTCAGCGCGCTGTTATGAAAGCGCATCACAGAGCTCTCTCTCTCGGTGTAACTTAATTCACTAGCATTTGCATCCTTTTGTTCAGAAACAAGTTGTAATGTTACGTCTGTTATGTATCTAAGTTATCATAGGATGTGTCATAGAACGGGCTTCGGTTTATTGGCATAAAGTCACTCTTCAGCTTCACTTCAGGCTGTTTTTAGATGCTTCTTTTTTTAATTGCTGCATCATAATCATAATCTAATAGTATTCATGTTGTCATTGAATGTTAAAAATAAAAATATGACATGAAAACCTGTCTTTTTCATAACAGTCTTCAGACATTATCTCCATTATGGCCATGCCCCGGCCCCCGAGTACTCGATTAATCATTTTTGAAATCTATCGATGATCGAAATAAGAAGTTGCCAAAAATGCCCATCCCTACTCTCAACCCCATCAGGGTTTTCACCGCCTCCAGCTCCACTCTAGCTCTCCACTCTGCCCTGATAGTCATGATCTCCTGGGATACTCGGCTCCACTCTGATGGTCATCTATGCTGGCACCACCCTGGTACTCTCCATCTCCACCGACTCCACCTTGGTTCTCTGTCAGATCCGCCTTGGTCTGTTGCTCTATGCTGGTTTCCTGCTCTGCTTTGGTCTCCAGGCCCCTTTTTTTATCTCCTCTACTCCACTTCTGCTCCTTTCTTGTGTTTTGTTTATCGTACTTAGTAATATTTATTAAAACTCATCTGCACTTAGATCCTCTCTTTGTCATGTCTAAGTCCCTAAGCACTACAATGACTCTTATTTTCTGAAACTGATTCTAACAGGTTTTTCTCTAACCAGCAGATGACAGTATTCTGCCCCAATACTGTCAATATCCCGAAACAAGTCATATGAACTTTTTATTTTTTAAGATTTGTTTTTGGCATTTTTGTCTTTTATTTAGATAGGACAGTATAGTGAGTAACAGGAACCAAAGTGGGAGGGAGAGGGTGCATGATCGGAAAAAGTCCACAAGCTGTGATTCGAACTCGGGACGCCCACAGCGTAACAGCGCTACATGTTAGCGCGCTGCCCACAGGGCTATCCATAGATATATATACGTAGATGCCTCATTAGCGACTGTTTCTTTGGGGTGCTATACATAAGCCATCCGTCATATTGTAGCGGTCAACTTGACGTCATTCACCATAGTAATCAGTGAATATTCGAAAGATGCCACAATCCTGCACAGCCGATGGTCTGTGAACCCAACGGCTCTGTGTGAACCTAAAGTATGGTGAATGATGTCAAGTGGACCGTTCCAAGATGGCGGCTGCATCTACATGCCTGGAGCGGTCGAATAGGCCAACTATATATGTCTGTGGGGCTATTGGTGTCGACAACTCATGTTAATTTAGATCATCATTAAAGGGTTTTTTAAATGTAATATTTCATATGCAAACTAATGTTGTTGTTAGGTAAAAAAGGTACCACAGATTCCCCCAAAACACAGCATAAACATGAAGTTAGTAAAATAAAAAAGTGATATCATTTTGTATTATTAAAAATGCAATAATACAATATGTAATAATTGGGACTTTCACTCGGCGCTGTTTTCCATGATGTCTGACAGTGTCTGATTGTTGGATCAAGTTAAAACCGTATCTACAGGAGCATACTGTTGTTTTGTTTTTGCTATAGTTTTGATTGCTAGTTTCACTTTCATAATGTGACTGTTGAGCTCTATTGAGGATCACAGCAAATATCTTTATTTTTTTCCTCAGGTCCACATAGATCTGCAACCAGTGTCATTTTGCATGGCTTAGCAACTTCACCCCACTGAAAGGAAACAAATGAGTGAACTACGGTCTAATTTAAACACTGTAATCAATTTAGTGTTGTTGTGTAAATTGTGACATTTCAAAATTTCACAAGATTCTGTACTTTGTCAACCCTTTAACAGTAATGCATTCTATCGAATCTTGCTTAATTGTCATTGTTTCACGTGTGGTGATTTTTTTAAAATTACTTTGTTGATAAGTGTAAACTCATAATGCTATATTTATTTATTGTATTTTTTGTGATCAAGGCAAGTGTAAAATAAACTCAGACACTCCTTATTGTCACTATTTGTTGTCATTCTTCTGTGAGGGGACTGATTTGCTAATAAACAATTTTCAGTTTAACAATACAACAAAAATTGTTGCTTCTGTAGCTCTACAGAAAACAATCATGTCATTATACAACAATTTAGTTCAATGTTGATTCAATGTAGGTCAAGAACTGTCAATGTTGCAGTTTATCAATTATGAAACCAATCCAATTTAGCTATAAAGCAGATCTACAAACAATAATAGTGCCATTATTGATCTCCATTTAGTTCAACGTACATTGTTGTTTACATGACAACAATGTACTAAAAACTGAAGTTTCTTTTTTTGCACTTTTGAAAAGTTTCACATACAGACGACCATATTTTCAAAACGATCCCTGTTCACACTGATCCTTGAAAACAACTAAAAACACCTGCGCACATACCTATAGACTAATACACATGCACATGATGCCACTGTTTTCACAAATTCACATTCCTGTAGTTTACAAATTCAGAGTCGATTAACGATATCTTTTAAAAAAAACTTGCAGTTTGAAACCCATTTTCAAATGTCTGTGCTTTCAGGCCCCCAAAATGCCAATGTGTAAAATGGATGGCCAAATGGTTGAAAATGGTGTCATGTAAATTCCCAGCATCCTGTTGGCACAAGAAGTGAAGCATCTGCTCGCCACCCAGGATAGAGGACCCCTTGGAAAATGGCTTACTATTCCTTTCACACTACACAACTTTTCGGTATCATGAAGCTGCTGTGGATTGCAAGCATTACACAACAGACTGACGACTGGGGGTCACATCTTACATAATATTTCACTAGGACGAATCTCAGACAACTCTGTCTCATGTACACATTGCATGCATGAGAAATGATACATAACGTAACAATATGTCTCCTCTGCCTGAGATTTCCCTTGCCCTGTATCGTGCTCTCCCATTGGCTGTAGGCCATCATCAATGTAATTTCCAGTCAAAACACATTTCACATTGTAAACACATTTCATACTCTCGGTACAACAAAAATCGTGTACTGAGTAGGTACTACGTTTGAATTAGAACTTGCATTGCAATCATTAAAAAAAGTATATTCTTTATAGTACGAATGAATTTCAGATTTATTACATCCGCCATGCTCTTAAAGTCACCTACCAGTCGTTGCGTCGCTTCACTGCCATTCATAAAACCTCTCCTGTGGCCTCATGGGATAGTAAACTGTCCATCATATAAGTACTTCATAATTGCAGCGGAAGCAGGAGTCATCCAAATACTTTTGCTTACTGTTTTTGGAATACTGTCAATTTAGATATACTGCTCTTTTGGCATTATGTTTTTCACATACTATATAGTAGGGAAGTATTCGATTTCAGACATAGCATCTGGATGGATAGCCTCCCAAATGTTCCTATGGGATTTGTGATGCATTAGAGCTTCTCTCAGATCGTGTCTTTGATTCGCTTAATGTGATCGTCATTCACATGAACAAGCACCAGTTTGCTTCAGATTTTGGGCTTTTGTCAATGATCTCCTGTCAGCAAGTGAAAATTGTTCAGTGTATATTCAGCATAAGTGCAGTGTTTGTTTGCGTGTTTCACTTCTGTTGTGGAAAATCTAGGCACATTGACCCATCCTAAGCATTAAACCCAAGGATACTCGCTTGACTGCTCTCCTCTCCATTGCGTGATAAACAGCAAGCTCTTTTGGGATTTTCTGTGTAAACTCTTAACACGTACCTTTCAGCTACTTGGATTGGGTAGCCTGAAGACATGGAGAGAATGAACACATACTGGTGTGGTTAGAAGCAGCCATGCAATGTGAGGAAGTGGCGGCGGTCTGGCCCAACCACAGTCGCTGTACTCGAGATCCGGCTCTGCCTCGCAGCGGATGGTGCGGAGACGCTAGTGATTTTTACTGGCCTTGACTTACTGGTCTGTTTACATGATGGACTTGGGGTGGGCAACTCTGGGAAGATGGGTGTCTCTATTGATGGTAAATCAATCAGTTTCAGCCTCAGTTATGGGAAAAGGTTGATGAGGGTGTGGACTTTGATTCTGTATAGTGGTTTTGCTTGGTTCCAGTGCACAGTCTGCTTTATATGGCATATGGTGGAAGATATATAGGACTATAATTAGCACAAACATGCAACAGACAGGAATTACACCTCAAATCATGAAGATTGTTGTGGAGAGCTGTGCTAAAAATCATTCAGAATACCCTAGCATTGTGGCGGTGGGGTTTTCTTCAGAAAATGTAAAAATCTAGTAAGGCCCACTAAAAACTGATCTCCAGAATCTGAGACATTTATTTTTGTCTGTGGCTCTAACTCATGCAAATATACATACACAGCTTGCACATGAGAACAGCCCAATTAGAACATGTCTGAATGTGGAACCTGACTCATGTGTTGGCTGCTCCAGGCTTGCTGCAGGTCTTTCTTCCTCTCACTCTGGTTTGCTGTGAGAGGTTTGGGTTACAGGAAATCAGCCTTGTTGTTTTATGTTGGACCTCAGTGAAGAAGAGAGCAAAAAAAAAAAAAAAAAACGCTTGTGGAAGGGTCCATTTGTGAGCTCTGGAAAAGAGATAAGGCTGTCTGTAAACATGTTGTTTCTAAAATGTCTAGTTTGATTAGCTGCATCTTGCTTCTGGCAAAACCTTATTTTTCTCTTCTATTTGACACTTCATCTTTTATTTAGACACGTCATTAATTTGACCAAATACTCTGCTTATTTACTATTTATAGTCTTTTCAAACTTATTGAGTCAAGGTTTAGATCATTTGATACAAATGTCTTTTTCAACACTCCACTGAGGCCTAACAGCCTTAAAGGGATAGTTCACCTAAAAATGAAAATTTGATGTTTATCTGCTTACCCCCTGGGCATCCAAGATGTAGGTGACTTTGTTTCTTCAGTAGTACACAAACGAAGATTTTTAACCGTTGCAGTCAGCCATATAATAGCAGTCAGGCACATGACGTGTCAACCAGGGCCGCATTAAGACCTCTTTGGGCCCCGGGGCTATGAGTTACTGCAAGTAACTGCTTTTGCGGAAAGAGAAGTCCTTGATAATGTCACTGAAGTCTGGGGATCGGAGAATGTCACTCTCCAGGGACATCAAAGTAAGATGGTTTAGTCTCTCTTGTAACATGGATGAACGAAGACGGTTTTTGATTAAAGACAGTTTGGAAAAGGAACGCTCTCCACTGGCGTTAGTCACTGGCAAAGTCAAGAAAATACGAAGAGCTATGTCCACATTAGGGAACACAGACTGCAGGTTTTTCCTTCTCAGGAGCTGAAGCAAGGCAACGACACTTTTGTTTTTCTCATTTTTTGTAAAGTCCTTGAATTGGGCAATTTCATCTGGGAAGTCATCTTGCAAATCTGTGTGGTATTAATCACAGATGAATCATCTGGTTGCTTTTTACGTCGTCTCTCCCTTTGTATGTCAGTTTTGTATGTCTGTGATACACATGATGACATGTTTATGGCTGTTGACTCAAACCTCTCAAACTGATCACAATAAAATCTCTTAACGAGCCCACCAAAGCAACAGCGTTAGACAAGTCAAGGGCAACCATTTGAAGTTGTGTGCTTGTTTTTTGAACACGTTGAAGCACTGTGTTCCACACAAAGCACAGGATGGCAATTTCAAGCTTTTCCATCTGCCTAGAGAGAGATGTGGCCTCATTATGAGTGGTCAGGTTTTGATGATCGTCATCTGCTATTGTTTGAAGGGACTGGAAAATGTTGTCATAATTCAGACAAAGTGTGCTGGTTGCTTGTGCATGCATGCTCCACCTTGTGTTTGACAAGGATGTCAGAGTTTGAATACGTCCCTTCTCATTTTCTTCTAAGTTGGATGTAACAATCTGCCAGCTACAGGTGGATTTTGAGTTAAAAAGAGACTTTACAAACGTGAAAAACTCATCAGTTTCAAGACAACAGTTTACAGCATTTACCCCAACTAAGTTCAGAGTATGTGCTGCACAGGGAACCCATTCAGCTAATGCTAATTGCACACCTTTATAAACACCAGACATGTTACTGGCGCTGTCAAAGCACTGCCCACGGTAGTTCTCTATGTTTATGTTCATCTCCGTCAGAACTGAAATAACTAAATTGAACAGTGACTCAGCAGTGTGACTTCTTGTTGGTAGGAACTTAAGAAAACGCTCCTCTGTGCTTCCTTCTTCAGATACATATTGCACAACAAAAGTGAGCTGGTCTGAATGCAAAATGTCTGGGCTGGAATCAACAATTAGTGAAAAATATTTGGCCATCCTGATTTTATCCAGGATTACAAAGAGCAGCTTGTCACCCATCAAATCAATTAACTCCTCACATACAGTAGATGAAAGATATGAAGTAGTCCCCTTGCCTGCATTGCCAAATCAGACAATTTGCTCTCTAAGAAATGGATCGAATTGACTGATTAGCTCAAGGCACCCCAAGTACTTTCCATTCTGCGGTGATCCAAATTGTTGGTTGTCTCCTCTGAAACCAAGTCTTCGCTCAGATATAAATTTAATAAAGGCAAAAACTCTTTTAAGAACCTCCGACCAGTACTGGCTCTCTGATTCGTACTGCCATTTCAATTCATTGTCAATTTTACCCTCCCCTGCAGTTCTTGTAATCCACACAAGCATGGATTTGCGATGCGACTCAGATCCCTCATGCTCTACAATCCAATCATTTGCATGCTTCGAATCGTTAAAGCCATCAGTACTTCCAAATTTTGAATGGGCGTTGTTGTCATTTCCACCAAATAGACGGCATACAAAACAATACACGGCTGCCTTACATGGGGAATAGAGCAGCCAATCTCATTGCACAGTTTCACCATTTACTAGTCTGCGATTAAAAAGACTTTTTGAAAATCTTCTCTTTTCAGTGCTTGTGTACGCTGGGATATCAATGCTGTGCAGGGCAGGTGAGGAAGCCGATGCAAGGCCGCTGGTCTCGGGCTGATCTGCAGAAGGCTGTCCAAGTTCATTATTATTAGCATTAACTGAAACGTTATCTCCTTGCTTAGTCTCATTAGCTCCAGAAGCAGTTGAATTCAGTGTTTCATCTTCCTGGTGATCTAGTGAGGAAAAGCATGCAAAAATTTGACACATTAGCTGTTAGATTAACAATAATCAGTCAACATTACTTGCTAATAGCAAATAGGTGTTGTGCTGCTAGCAGCTGCTTTATTGCATGTTTCAGTCTCAACCCGCGCATTTACCAAAATGGATCTCCCCCACTGCTTAATGTGCTGGAAGAGTTTAAAATCATCTGTATGTAAACCACAATGCTTAAAAGTTTAAATGATAAGCTCGCATCATAATGACGCAACACAATATTTCAAACGGGTTATCGCCCACAGGCCACAGCCCACCTCTTAATTGAATTTATGGTGTTTGTTCAAACACAAAAAGCACTGTAGATAATTAATGCATCAAGTTAATAATCAAACTAACCTAAAATCAAAGACGCTGTGTTTTCTTCCACTCCATCATGTGCCAAACTCTAGTCCACTTGCTGTTCATCAACTTCATCACCAGCTTTAGTAAAATAATCAGATAACTTTGGTATTTTACTGAGTAACTGATGTTTCCTCTTTTTTTCATTTTTGAGCCCCAAGCTCACATTTTTTAAAAGTAGATGACATTTTTACCTATCGAAGTCTTCTTAGCATGACCATTTCCAGATTAGACTAGAACGAAGTGAAAAGTGATTGGTGGATGCAGCGATCACCTGATAGGCCCATGTGCAGGTGGTTCAAAAGTTAAACGTATTTGATTGGTAAACCAAATTCAAACGTGACGTTTGAATTACTAATGATAATGCATGGAATTTACGGCAAAGCTCTACTAAATAACAGCGCTAATAAGTCAGGGGCGGTGTAGGGCGTTGGCGATCGGCACTACCAATGACCTGTCAATCTGCTCAACAGCCAATCACGCTGTTGTGAACGCGCTCAGGACAGTTGGACATTGCGGCGGATCAGAGGTAAAAAATTATATAAATACTATTCAGATTCTTGCACAGACTGATTGTTTCGTGTCTTAAGACCTCAATGTATCGTCACGAGCCACAGGGTTTCATTTGGTTTTGTCTGTGTATGTTTTTTTTTTTTACTCTCAAAGCCGTGGGTTCCATTGACTGCCATTATATGGCTGACAGACTGCAATGGTTTGAGTTAAAAATTATGCAAATTTACAAACAATGCAATTAAGATGTTTACATTGGCTTGTCAGGGTAATATTGCTTGTCAACTAAAAACTAATCTCATTTGAATTTGCATAACAGCACAAGTTTTATAGTTATAGTTTTATAATTACATTAATTATACTTTGATTTCCTTCATTAAAACATAAATTGAGTAAGACTGTGTAAAATGTGTGTGGATATGTATTATTAATCTGGCCCCTTGGTATAAAGGAGAAAAAGTGCTGGCCCTCGTCATTATCAAAGTTGTCCTTCCGTGATCTACTAGAAAGATTTGGTAAATACTGATTGTTTATTTTATTTAATTAATTTAATATTTACTTATTTATTGTTAGTCATTTGTTTTACACAGTTATAAGTGGATCCTTCCTCATGAGAGAAACAAAATTCCATGTCAGTGCAATCTTTAAAAAGCCTTTATTAGCAGAGCTACATTGGAACTTTTACATTTAAACTATTGCTGTCAAACGATTCATCGCGATTAATCGCATTCAATATAAAAGCTTTTGTTTGCATAATAGATGCATGTGTTCTGTGTATATTTATTATGTATATATACACACACATACAGTATATATTTTGAAAATGTATTTAAATGTCTATATTTATATGCATATAATTTATATTGTAAATAAATATATTTAATATAGAAAAACAACATATTTTTCTGAAATATATATATATATATATATACACATTAAAAATATACACAGTACACATACATATATTATGTAAACAAAAACTTTTATTTTGGATGCGATTAATCGTTTGACAGCACTAATTTAAACATATATTGGCCCAAACAGGCCTTCAGCAGGGTTTCATCATTTGTTTTATTTCCATATAATTGAGCACAAATCTGTCACTGGCCTACAGTCCACACCAAATCAATTGTTTTTTGTATAAATGCATCGGGCACATCTTTGGCCATTGCATCTCATCTCACACCATGAACCATGAACTTACACAGATGTTGGTGAAATTCCTTGTAATGTGTTTTTATCATGTTTTGATGTGTCCACAAGAATTTGTCACCCACATTCCTAACAGCTGCTCTGAACTCTGTTTGTTAACCTAAATTAAAATAACATCAAAACACTTCAAATGTTTTGGTGTTGAATTAGCTTTCATATGTAATTCATAACATGCCAGTACAAACCATGGCATGTGACATAAAGGCAACAAAGAGTGATTTAAGCTGATCAGACTACAGCATTTTAGTACTTCAGCGGGAAGTAATACCTTGCAAAGATCCCCGTCTCAGCATGAATGTCCTCAATGTGACTGTAACGTACATGCCTTAACACTGAAGGTCCATGCAGAGATGAATCCGATATCATCAGCCTCCTGCAAATATTATTGTTATTATTCCTTTGGTCATGAATAGGTCTTTTTTGTTTATGTAGCGATACTGTACACTCGCTCCACTTCATCTTAGCTGATCTACACACAGGCCAAGACTAACAAACAGTAATGTTCACCCCTATGCATTCACTCCATCAGACTGCTTGAAAAGGCCGCTCATCACTAATATTTTAAATTATGCATTCACTCCATCAGACTGCTTGAAAAGGCCACTCATCACTAATATTTTAAATCAGATACAGTATATCATAATTTGTTTAGTTAAAACAGTGTAGGAGCAAAGTATTCCTTATTGGGTCATGCATTAGAAATATGATAAATAATGAGTTTAATCCTCTTTATTATCACACCATGCATATAAAATAATGTAGCTTTCTAGCAGTCCTCCACTGCTCTGAAGGTGGCAACACTGTCCTTAAATCATTTTTTTCTTTCACTAAAATAAGAGCAAATACTTTGTAGGTCCAGCAGACTTCAACATGAGATGTCATTACCATTTATTTTTATACCAATGCATGGATCTATCATACAATACGCACTGAATGTCTTCACAATGAAAACAAATTTCCAACTTATTCATGGCTCTTGTGAAATACTCACTCATTCTCTGCGTGACTTATGATCCATTTCTGCCAGAACACCTCCTATGACCATTCACTGAGTACTGACAAAGCACCTTCCCAGAAATATATTTTAAAAGTGGAAGCAATCAATCTAGGAAAGTCCCAGTTGCCTCAAAATGCTTTTCCCTCAATATCCATCCATCTTAGAGTAGCCAAGTTTTTTTATTAGCCACACAGTTTTATGAGTTTTTTTTTTTTTACTTTAGTTCATACGGAAAGTTACTTATAATTAGGTGGAATTACTTGAGTGTCATTCTTAAGGTTATGAATTTGTATTACAAATAAAAGGCAGGCAATACAACAACACCCAAAAACATTTAGAAGGGCAAGAATTATTTTTACTATTGCTCATGGTTAGTGATATTTAAAAAAAACCCCTAACCCTAGGTATTAAACTACACTTTAAAAAAGAGGGAAACATATTATCATATTATTTGTCATCTACAAAACAAAATTGTGTTTCTCTTCTAAACTTGATTTCTTTGGATTCAATGAATGTACAGACTGTACACTGTGCACTGTTTCCAGCATGCTTTGCCTGGGTCTTAATGCGGAGAGTAAAACATTTTGAAATTAAGCATTATTTGTGTGTGCGTGTTTGAGCAAGATGAGAAAAATGGGAGATTTAAGTGTATTATTTTTTTAATTTTATTTAAAATAAATACGTAAAAAAAAATGTCAAATTTAAAATTGCCATAAAATTAAAGCCACATGTCTGAATGAGGTATGTTAAAGAAGTTTAAGTTTACTGTAAAGAAAATGTACTGTACTGTTAAAATAAATATTTACAAAATATTTAGAAATTTTAAATTGCTATAAAATTAAAGGCCATATGTCAAGATGAGGTATGTTCCAAATTTGAAGTTGATATTACAAAACTAAAGTTCATGTGAGATTTTGTTTAGGGTCTATACCCTGCTGAAGGATTTAAAGTACCATTTTTCATGTTAACGCAATGTCCGATTTCAAAATGGTTTTTAATAGGATGAATTTTGAGTATTTAAGCTTTCGAATGATATATAATTAAAGGAACACTCCACTTTTTTTGTAAATAGGCTCATTCTCCAACTCCCTCAGAGTTAATAAGTTGAGTTTTACCGTTTTTGAATCCATTCAGCCGATCTCCGGGTTTGGCGATAGCACTTTTAGCATAGCTTAGCATAGATCATTGAATCCGATTAGACCAGTAGCATCGTGTTCAAAAATGACCAAAGAGTTTCGATAGTTTTCCTATTTAAAACTGGACTCTTCTGTAGTTATATCGTGTACTAAGACCGGCGGAAAATGAAAAGTTGCGATTTTCTAGGCCAATATGATTAAGAACTATACTCTCATTCCGGCGTAATAATCAAGGAACTTTGCTGCGGCAGCAGGCGCAGTGATATTACGCAGCGCCTGAAAGTAGTCCCCGGCTATATTATAACTAGTTACCTAGCTGGGGACTACTTTCAGGCGCTGCGTAATATCACTGCGCCTGCTGCGACCATGTTACGGCAGCAAAGTTCCTTGATTATTACGCCGGAATGAGAGTATAGTTCCTAGCCAAATCGGCATAGAAAATCGCAACTTTTCATTATCCGCCGGTCTTAGTACACGATATAACTACAGAAGAGTCGAGTTTTAAATAGGACAAATATCGAAACTCTTTGGTCATTTTTGAACGCGATGCTACTGGTCTAATCGGATTCAATGATCTATGCTAAGCTATGCTAAAAGTGCTATCGCCAGATCCGGAGATCGGCTGAATGGATTCAAAAACGGTAAAACTCAACTTATTAACTCTGGGGGAGTTGGAGAATGAGCCTATTTCCAAAAAAAGTGGAGTGTTCCTTTAATATCTAATGATTATTAAAATATGTGATGGGGAAAAAGGCAATAAAAAAGTGCCAAAGCTGCTTTACTTAAGGAGCAAACTTAGTTTTTAGCATCATGCTAAAATATGCTATTGCTCACTAACAGTTTGTTAACTAATTACTCACAACTGTACCTTCGCAAAGAACCGCCCCTCTTCATTACTATTGCTACGTCCGACAAGCTATGCCGCTCTCACGCCATACATCAAGTTCTCACGCAGTGAAAAATACATCGCGGAGCAAAGAGAAAACTGACAACATGCCCACAGACAAGACAGAGCAGGTTACTTTAGATATGAAACAAAGTCTCAGCATTCAAATTTTGTCATTTTTTTAAGAAATTCAAACAATAAATACCATTTTGAATCTCTTTAATGTGTTTAATCACTGTAGCGCCTCAAGTTCAAGTGGCACGTGAACCTATTATCTCTTGCTCTTTACTAGTTATAGTACGAAATATTAGGAACTATGTTAGGAACTAACATCATAAGCTATCTTATTTCAACTGCCGAAAGACATCAATACACACCATTTTAAAGTCTATCAATGTTAATACTCTTTTTTTGGTTTGTGTGTCAGACAAAAATGGCAGATTCAGCATTACGATTGCCTGTCAATCAAACTCCCTACGAAAGGTCATTTCAGTTCTATGATGAAAAGTGTATATAAAATTGAATTAATTGATCTGTATAAAATCAATTTCAGACTACTTAATTTGGTTACTTCAAAATAACTTAATTTGATGATGTGGAAGTCACATTAGGAAATTATGATTGTGTTTAAATACTTTTTTCAGAGCAGATTTGTAACTTGAGGTGAACAACACCTCAAATACAGCAGACACGGGCTGTTACTTTTGTAAAAGAAAAAAAAAATCAAACTTGAATCTGATTGATTTTCGCCTGCTGGGTGGTAAAAAGTGAAATAATTCCATAGACCTATACATCCATTTTTGATTTTTGATTTTATGAGAGCTAGGGCCCCCCAGAAACCCAGATCCTGCTTGTTTTTAGTGGCCCTGGCTGCGAATGGAAACACTTACCTCCCACAATAAATTATTCAGCCTCAGTGATGCCATAGCGCACACAGGGCTCTCCACCTCTGCCGGGCCACAGGGTGAGTCATAAAGGAGCGTTCAGGAGCATGTGGCTGGGAGGGGGCTGCACGGTTATCAGCGGCAGGGTGGAGATAAGGTTTCAGGCCAAGTCTTCCTCTCCAAGGGTGGAGGTGGTATTCTTACAGAGACTTGGCTTTGTGCAAAGTGCTTTGAGCTTGATATGGGGAGACTTGTGTTTAATGTGTGATTGTTGTGTTGGACTGCTACAAACAAGTGCCATGAAAGCAAGGAAATGTTAAAGAGAAATATACTAAAACACAAGAACACCACTATTTTCCAGATATTCAAATAAATAATTGATCAGATATGCATACTTTCTTTTCTGGAAAAAATGGAACAAAATATGTATGATTCGCCTTGCACTTAGGACATATTCAAATTTGTGTTTTGAAAACACTTTTATTGAAAAAATAATATATGAATATAAAATCTCCCGATTTCATAGACAAGGCTTAAGCCTAGTCTCAGACTAAAATGCATGTCTGGGCATGTTTTAACTGAAAGAAACTTGTACTGACTGATTTAAAACATGCCAGTTTTGTTTTATCTCAAGATGCTCACCAGTAGTGTTTTTATCTCAGGCACGTTTATAAAAGCTACTTAAATGTCCTAATTGAACTAATCCTTGCTTAACCTAAGTCCTGTCTGTGAAACTGAGTCCAAGTATGGTGTTAATTTCATCTAAAGAATATAAGTATACTGGCAGTATAAAAATGATGAAATTATTACTATTCTCCAAAGTGTACTTTCATAAAGTATAATTATAAACTAAAAATGGGTCAGCTTATACCCAAGAATATGTTGAATATGAAGTATTTAAAAGGCTTATCAAAGGAATAAACACAAGTCAAGTATACTCAGAATACCTATAGTTTTCTAGATCAAAAGATTAAGTACAATAGGCCAAATATACTTTTACTTTAATGTATACTTGCTAGTGTACTTACTTACTTAAAGTACATAGGCCAAGTATATGCAAGTTTTTTTTTTTTTTTTTTTTTTTTTTCTTCCAAATTTCTTGGACACACTCAAAAAAAAAAAAAAAAAAAAGATTCATAGAGGGGCAATTCATATCTTGGATTTGGGGGAGGTTTTATTAATTTTGTGGCATTTCAGAACCAACACTATTTTTATGCCAGACTATCTTGCTTATGGTTAAGTTTCATGGGCTGCTATTGTCAAAGTTAGGCTGACTGTCTTGAGATTTTATTAGTTTTAATTTCACAATTTAATTTTAAAACACTGCATCATGAGCTTTGAAACCTTTACAAATTGTTTGGTTTAGAATCAGTGCTTCGGACCTCGTATAAAACATGTAGTTCCTGTTTTGTCTTTGCATAGTTACCCTTAAGTGCTGTCAAAGTGCTTATAATTTCCCTCACCTATTCTTAGTTATTCTCTTGTTCATTGACGGGTGTTTTCTTTTGTGGATGTTTTGTGCTTGTTGTTTCAGTTCTGTTTTGCCTGCCTTGCCCTGTGTTGGATTTTCTGTTTTGTCTGCGCCTCCCTACTTTTGTTTAGTTTGTTAGCAACTGGATCCTCTTCTCAGTCTCTTTGTAAAAGACACCAGCGTTACAGAGTTGTTGATCTCAAGGTAGTAAGCCCATGAATTAGTGTCTACTAAGGTTCAGTGTTCATACTGATCCATGTTCAGTGCTCACCTCAGGCTGCCTAGTTTATCACCTGATGTAAAATCCCGCCATATTTTACTATAAAAATAAACAAAACATGGGCAGATTTTGGCTTGGATACTGGCCAAAAATAACGTTTAAAAAAGTGCCTAAAATTGAATGCCCTGAAAGCTAGAAAACTGCACAATATACTGTAAATGACAAATTCACATAGTAAATAAGGTGTTTTTATTTTATTTTCAGCAACACATAAGGACATTGAGGCTTTAGTGCACATGATCTTCAAGGATTCATAGTCATTTTGAGTGGTGGAGGATGAGGGCCTCACACAGCAGCATATGTTCTTCTAGCAAGACACGGACTGAAGAACATGGTTGCTGTAAAGTACAAAAACAAGGTGAAGGTAAAAAAAGTGAAGATGGTGGCAGCAGTGTTGATTTGACATCTGATATGTGGATGCCCATGAATATGGATTATTGTTATTAAAGTTTCCTGAAACACACACAGCTGAGCACATTAAAGAAGCAAAGACTGTTTTACTGGAGTCATGGGGAACAAAAGACAAAGTTACATTCCTTATTCCAGACCATGCCTCAGTTACAGATCTTTGTTGTCAGCCAAGATCAGTGCAGAAGAGTGGTTACCTTCTTTTGATCAAACACCAAATGCTACAGAGAATCGGTCCAAATGGGCAAGCCAAAGATGAAACTGATTCAGGACATGGAAACATGGTGGAGCTGCATGTTTTTTCATGCTTCAAAGATTGTATGAAGAACATGAAACAGTGCAAATTTAACTTCTTTGAACACCAACATAATGCTCTTGGACAGTTTGAAGTCATCTCGCAGTGTCTCCATGCCCTTTCATCTTTCAGTCACACTTCTGAACAAGTGATCCAATGGAGTTTTGGGGAAAAGACAAAACAATAATTCCCGGACCATCTGTGCTATATGAAAGATTTTTTTTTCCAAAGCAGAAATTGTTACAGACCTAAAGTTAGCATGTGCTAATGTAAATAGCAAAGACACATGCACACAATTAAGCAGCAAATATAAGTTTTTGCGGCCCATTCTTGACAGCAAGCTCTATTCTTCACCCACAACTGCAATATAACAGAACGTTAAACACATCTCTCCCTATGTTAATACTGTGCAAAAACACAAAATACACTTCATTCAACATTTACTCTTCTTGTAGTCTGATGCAAAGCATGATGCAACTCATTCAGTTTGTTTAGTTTAATATGATCAGTTATTGAGTTCACACACACACACATAAATATATTAAATAGAATGAATTGTCAGTAATATTTGAGTGAAGGTCGTTTTTTTTTTTTTAATGCTTCATTGAAAAGAATCATCTGAAACAACCATTCTGTAGAAATGAGTCTTGGTATTGCTTCCAGTCAGAAGTAAGGGGCATTTCATGCTTGCCCACAGAGAGATGTGCTGTAACAAGCAATAGAACATAGAATAAATCATAGAATTGCTCTTAAAGAGTGTCTTATAAGGATGATATATGTAAAGATCAGAATATCATAGAGACTTTGGGTTGGTGCACAGTGTTGGGGGTAACGCACTCCAATCAATGCGAGTTATGTAATCAGATTACTTCTTTTTTTTTCCAAGTAATTAGTAAAGTTACACATTACTTTAAAATTTACAAGAAAATATTTAAGTTACTTTTTCAAAGGCAGGTTACTTTGTTTTCCCATTTATTCACTGACAGCTCCCCGTGTTGAGAGAAATCGGGAGTGAGGTGCAGAGGCTTATTAATTTCACTTTTGGTGTGAAAGGGCATTTACAGTTGCCAAAAATATAACTTTTGGGTTTTCTGTTATTAAAAATAAACAAGCACACCCAGCTCAGGTGACAAAAAGTAACACGAAAGTAACGTAATGCATTACCAGAGGTGTAAAAAGTACTCAAAAAATTTAATAAAGTGAAAGTACAGATAATCAGTGGAAATTTTACTCAATTAAAAGAATAAATATTTGGCCAAAAACATATTTGAGTAAAAGTAAAAAAGTGCAACTTTAAATTGTACTCAAGTATTAAAAAAGTAGAAGTACTTTCTTTTCTGACAGACATTCAGAAGTTTGGTTAAAGGGAGAAAATGAAACAAATTGCAATGGCACAGGTCAAACACACATATCTACTGGAACAACAATTAAAATGCAGCACAGCTGAAAAAATAATGAAAAAATAATAATAATAATAATACAGGGAAATGGATTAAAATGAAACACCATCCTTTCCACCCTCATGCCATTCCATGTGACTTTCATTTATCAGATGAACACAAACTAAGAAATCACGTGTACGGGACATCCAAAAGTGACACTTCAAAAACTTCACAAAGTAAATATGACAGTAACTCATGCAACTCCTGTTAATGAATCAGTGTCGTCTTAAGTGAAATTATAGGCATATGTAAGAAGGATACAAATACTAATATTTTAAACTTGACTGTCATTTTCACTTTGTGTGGTTTCTGAAGTGGTTCTGTCCCCTTGCATTATACAGACTAAAAATCTATGCTTGTGTTCACCTTAAGAAAGAAAGTCATAAACATCTGGGACAACATGAGGGTCAGTAAACGATGAGAATTTTCATTTTTGGGTGAACTATCCTTTTAAAGAGCAAGATGTGAGGCAGAGGCTAGAAACATATTGCAGACAGAATACAAGAATGTGTTGAATTAATAAGGAGAGTCATAGAATTAAAACACAACATTAACGTTTTGAAAGGCTACTTTTTTGTGTTGTCTATTCAACGTCACTGTCTAAAAGGATAATTAATCTTTTAATTGTTTATTTTGGGCATTTACAGTTTTTATCTCAGCAAATATTGATAATTACTTGTGACTAATTAGATTAATTAATGAGCAAATCATGTAATTATTAAGATTTGAGAAACAAATTCATTGAGAGTCCTAATTCCTACTCAATTTGTCATATGATGACATATTATAAATACAACTTATCCACCTGGTAAGAACACCACTAAACATGAATTACATTTAATTTAACAAACAATGTTTATTTAAACACTTTTGGAGATTTTTATTTAATTAAAAAAAAATATTCCCACAAAAATATTAATTATATTTAAATTGATCTCTGATTTTATTTGCACTGAATCTTGTGCATTCAGCTAAAATATTACACAGCTAACGGCTCTATCAAAATAGAACAAATAATGAATAAACATTTTTTGGGAAAACGCAACTTTGCTACCTCAATATGCTTCCTCATTTGATGGTGAACTTTTGAAGCCAGACATTTACCTGATTAAAGTCATAACTGAAGTTGAAATGTGTGTGCTTGATGTGTGAAAACATTGATCAGACACACGCGTTTGAGCTTCCGTTTACCATATTAAATGTGCATAAGATATAATAAAAATGTAATGTACTTTTAAAAAATTGTAAGGAGTAAAAAGTACTGTTTTTTCTTCAGAAATGTAATGAAGTAAAAGTAGTCAGTTTAAATTGTACTTGAATAAAGTACAGATCCCCCAGAATAATACTTAAGTACAGTAATCAAGTAAAATTACTCAAGTATTTTACATCTTTTTAGCATAATTATTGTAATGCATTACTTTTTAAATGTAACTTTCCCCAACACTGGTGGTGAAACAAAATGCTAAAACATCTGTTCAGTTCAAACTAGAATGGTACCACAATGATTTGTCTTTTGTCCGGTCCAGCTGGTATCACCTCAGCAGACTGAAAAGATTCCTGGAGTTGCTCATGGGAAAACAGATTAGGAGGCAGAATTTTTGGCAATTCAATCCACTACAGTATGCTTTAGAACCACAGTGGAAATAAGGTGTAAGGCTTAATAGTACAACTAATTTGCCGTTTCATGCCAGAAGAACTACAATGTCTTCCTGGAATTGAAGTGCACACCCACTGAGACATACGTCCCAACAGTTGATTTGTAGACATAACTTGGATTCAGTAAGTTAGGTATGAACAATGACTTTTCCAGTGTAAGTCATAACCCTGGAGTCCAGCAGTTGAAACAGTTACAGCAGTGTGTTCGAATGACAACAAATGTCTTCAAAGATTACCCTCTGGGTACATTATAAAGGGAAAAAATATGAAAAGTTATCAAAAAGGGAATGCTCACTGTTGTCAAGAGACAGTTTAGTTAAAAAATATTACTAAAAATCAGTTGACATCACTTCCACAACATAATGCAATTTATGATCAACAGTACGCTGAAGAGTCCAAAACTGTAGAAGCTTTGAATAATAATGAAAAACTAACTTTGAATGAAAAATGTGTTACATCTGGAGTTGTGCACGCTGGACAGTCAATGTTTACACAGCAGAATGTCCTTATGACTTGGTAATATTGGCGTATATGGTATCACACCTGCGTAGAGCAATTTCTCCATAACCATATCCATGTTATGACTCTCAGCTGAGTTTCATTTTTACACTTTGGATTGTTAATGATGGGATACTTGCAAATGCACTAATATCACCATTAAATTGATATAATTGTTCCTTGGTCTTTTGAAAAAAAAAAGGTTGTAACATGACAGCATACAACTTTTAGAGCTTGAAACTTCCTCACCAGTTCATAAAGACCATTTATTGGTTAAAAACAACAGTCTGGAATTATTACTGTCACATTTACACATCAACAGCTTGGCTTGTTGGCATGTTCTCCCAGTGCTGGTGTGGGTTTCCTCCGGGTGCGCCGGTTTCCCCCACAAGTCGTGTCAAGTCTCTGTTATTTATATCACTTTATACAACACAGATTGCTTTAAAGCACAGTAATAAACAGGAAAATAACAGAATCAATGATGCAAACTTTATCAAACATAAGACAAATTCAAGTTCTGCTATGAAGCAGCTTCTACAGAAACAATAGTGTCATTAATCAGTTCAGTGTTGATTCAGTTCAGGTTAATAACTGTGTAAAAATAATTAATTATGAAGCATCTAAAGATCCTCAAATGCAAACCATGTGTGTTTTGCTTTAAGAGAGCAACCATACTTTTACTTTCTTTCTATTATATCCATTTATTCTTCATTTTATTAATTTATAATCATTTATCATTTTACATGTAATCATTTTATTATTCTATTTAATCATATAATCATTTATAATAATAATTTTAAACCATTTATATTCTTGTTTCATTGATTTATTTATTGATTAATCATTTATATTATTGTGAGAAATCTGGATTATTGTTTTTATACAATTTTTCATTGTTGTTTAGTCTCATAATTGTGTGGTTTCACAGGATATTTGTGTTCATTAGTAGAGATAAAAGATTATCTCCTTTCAAGGGTTTTAATGTCAGGGGATGTTGTGAAGAAGTCATTTTTCATTGCTATTGCTTGTAGTATAATAACACTTATTATTCCATGGTCTGTCTGCATACTGGATTCTGATTGGCTGGCAGGTATGCAGTATAACCGTTTAATGCACAGGTAGTTCCAAGTCAGTTTAATCACCGTTCTATATTAATGCGCTGCTTTAATTGATGCACACTAACCAACACACACACACACACACACACACACACACACACATATACACACACAGAGAGCGAAAGAGAGAGAGGTCGGAGATCGCTGATTGTGCGGCACACACACATAAACTTGTCAAAATAAAAGATACTAGATCGCTACAATATATTCCCCAGCAACGAGGTGATAAATTCGCTGTTTTTGAAGTAATTGTTTGTAGAGAGAGACTCACAGACGCAGTGCAGGTACACACAACTATCATCTCTCTCTCTCTCTATCGATCGATCGATAATTAATTGAAATACATGCTATAATTCATTCAAATAAATGTGGTCTTACTGCACTATTTCACTGTGTCTGATTTGAATATCAGTCATTTTTACCCTTCCGGTTAAGTATTGCGCTGCAAAGAGCAATACAAGTTTTAACATGTCTATAACTTGGCAAATGACAATGGAGTAAGCGGGATAATCAATCGCTTCACGCCATTGTGTCGACTCCGGTGCAGGGGAGGACAAGATGTCTCCAATTAAGCAATTGAGGTGTTTTGTTGTTGGATGTAATAATGAATATAGCAGTCGTCATTAACTCCCGACATCTGACCCGCTGAAGACGCAGAGGATCAAAGTTACTTTCGTTTTTTGAAAGGAATTCAATGATCTCTGATCTGCCTAAATGCGTCTATGTTCGCGCGAATCATTCATGATCCAACTTCATCTACAGAAGAAGTGAGTATAAGAGTTTTTTATGAATCTTTGCAAATCGCCTTTCCTAATAACGTGCTAGTTAGCAAGTTTCGCGGCTGAAGTTTACAGTCTGCTTGTCACCCCACGGAAGAGAGAGGGGGGGTCAGCAGAGCTCATTAGCATTTAAAGAAACGTGGACTAAAACAGCAACAGAGCTGATTTTGACAGGGTAAAAAAGATGTTTTTCACACTACCATTGAGACATTTTAACCAAAGTATGTTATAGACTTTTCATAAAGACCCTAAAGAATCATATCAACTTGTGGAAAATGACCATCCGATGACCCCTTTAAGCAATAAAGCAGCTGTTTAGAAGACAGTAGTGTCATCATCCAGCTCAATTCAGTCAAGTTTCTTCTACACCAGGGGTGTCAAACTCAGATCCTGGAGGGCCACAGCCCTGCACAGTTTAGATTCAACCCTAATTAAACACACCTGATCCAGCTAATCAAGTCATTTAGGCTTATTTGGAAACTACATATTATGTGTGTTGGGGCAGGGTTGGAACTAAACTCTGCAGGGCTGCGGCCCTCCAGGAACTGAGTTTGACACCCCTGATCTAAGCTGTCTTGTATGCTGAGGAGTTGAGACAATTGAAGAAGGTTATTAACAAAGAAATATCTGGTGGTGGAAGTGAAAATTTTACCATATTTGTAACAAGGAGTTGATTTTTTAAGCCTTGGTTAAACAGAGTTAGAGATTAAATAATGATCTGAGATGTCATTGCTGTTCTGCAGAATGTCAGTGTCAGCAACATCGATTTCAAAATTAAGTCTAATGTATTATTACAACAACGAGTGGGCCCTAACACATGTTGTCTAACCCCAATAGAGAATTGAATGTCTATAATCTCAATGCATCTCTTTCATTATCTACATGGATGTAAGAATCACCACCAATGAACCAGGGGCTGGATGCATAAACTGCTTACACTAGTCTTTAATGGTCATAACTTATTAGTCAGTTTCAAAAACGTAGATTGGTCTAATTTGAATCTGAAATTAAGACTGATTACCCCTTGACTAACTGCTAGTTATAGCACAGTGGCTATGTTTATGTATATGTCTCCAGTACTAACTCTGATTGAAAATGATGACCTGTGTACAGTAGCCAGAACAAATGTCAAAAGGGATTAAACATTTATACTAGATAACCTTTTACAATTTGCCTTCAAAAGAATTGTACTTAAAACCAGACCTCTGAGTAATACAAAAAATATTATTATAAAATGTAGCAACACCTCCCCTTTTGCCCGTTGGACGAGGCTTGTGTTTATATAAACAATAACCTTGCATGATAGACTCATTTAAATAAATAACACATCTAATAGCACATCTAAGTTATGATCTGTCATCATATAATTTACAAAAATAGAAAGGGATCTAGTATTCAACAAGCCAAGCTTTATCAATTGTGTCTGTATTATATATATTTTTTTTATTTAAAGGTACAATATGTAACTTGTTTTGTTTAAAATTTAAATAATAAGTCAATACTTCATCAATCCTTCTTCCAAAAGGTTTTTTTTCTTTTCTTCTTAGCCTAAACCCCTATGGTATGGCCTATTATAAATATTTTAAACCTGTTGTGATGGTTTTTGTGGGAAATTGCATAAGTATGTCACTCGATCATGTGTGTCTAGTAAGGTATGGTGTGGGAGTGGCATAGGCTAGTTGTCACAATGAGTGAGTTTGACATGGAGCACGCTAAATCTCAAACCTCCAGGTAATCTCCCGTTTAAAAACACAACCCACCGAACAGAGGAGAGTCTGCTGGCAAAAGAGAACGTGATGGAGCTCGTAATAACACAGGAATCAACAGTGGCTTGGCTTTTCGGAGATGGCGAGAACAGAGGGATTTGAAATGTTGTAAAAGCGACTCGGAGATAGTATTTTTGTTACTCAACAGGTGAGCGCGGTTTTTTATAAACCGAAAAACTGCCATATATCACTCTAACAGAGTTTGTTGTTATACAATATCTATTGTGTAGGGTCATTTCATTATGGGTTGTTGTAGCACTATGCTGGACTTTATTTTCATGGAAGTGCCTTATCAGTTAATAAGTATAGCTAATGTCTTTAGCGACTCCACTTCATTTGAGATACTTTCCATCTAAACTGGATATATTTCTTAAGGCTAATAGTGAATTTTTTATGAATAAGTTACTTCCATTTAAAGCAAAACACATCTGCCTCCTCTACCACCATTATCTTTAATTGGATCTGACTCAGATCGGTAAACTATTATACATTTGATTTCTCCTGGTTCATACAAAAACAATGTTCTTCCACAAAATGCATGCTGTTTTTTTAGTGCTAGGTGGCCAAAAGTTGCATAATGTATCTTTAAATGTGCAGTATGTAATTTTTTACTGCACTAGAACATAAAAATACCATAATATGTCTGCAGATATTTAGGAAACATGCTAAGTTCACATACTTATTTCTCTGAAAAACAATGCTACAGCTAGTCTATAGTATGATATCTAGGTGACAGAGTCTCTGTGTGCTGAGATTTATCTGAGATTTATTTGTCTGCTTCCTGAACTAGGCCCCTGTCAAGTACCAACGCTATTTCTATGTGTCAGATTTCTAGAAAGAACAGCAGTACCACCTCAGGTGGGATGAAGACCACCTTTATTTAACAGATCAGATCTACCTCGGAAACTTGTCCTGTTGTCTTCAAAACATTTTATTCTGCGATTACCACTTAGGCATTCAGTGACAACAGTCTGCTATGTACCTCATCACCACATTAAGCGGGCAAGGGACAAAGGATATTACATTGTTTGACATTGTACTTGCAAGTTCACACACCTCTTTAATCCAAAAGAAACGCATTAAAGATGAATTGAACACATTAAATTGTCTGTAGATGTGAGTGATGGTGTATGTCTGTGTGTGATCCATATACTGGACTGCCCATCCAACCAGGGTGTTCCCTGCCTGTGGCCTGAGACGCTGGGGTAGGCTCCAGTATCCTCGCAAGCTTTGATTAAAATTCCCGATGCATTCAATGTTTCTGCATTAAAAATATATTTTAAAAAAAAATGTAATTCACTACTTATAGTTTCTCCCAGGTCAAGGCTTATAAATAAAAATAGCGTAAGTTCTATTACAGTTTATTTATGATTTAGAAACCTTTTAAGTCATCAAGAATTTTTTTCAAAACAATATCCATCCGGCATTTAATTGACCATATACCCTCTCAGGCCAATAAAACACCATTAAATTTGTTATTGTCAAGATCCTTCCCACTAGAGTGATTTAGAGTGTAATGTGCTTCAGCTATAATACAGATGGGAAAAATCACAATGAAGGTCGATTGCCTTGCAAAATTTCCCAGCTGCCTGAGATCCCTGAGCACATTGGTGAAGTAGTTCACCAATTCTCCTCATCTGAGCTTCTATTGTAACATTCTGCTTTAGGCTCAAGTCCTCTGTCTAAATCTCCAGAGTAATGCTTAACTCCAGTCTAATGCTCAACCAGATGTCTGTTTATGAATCACAATAATCATTATCTGGAGACCTTTCCAAAACTGTCAGAGGTAGATTTATAGCGAAATGATATCCTGTCACATTACAATATCAGATGCTCATTATTTGAGAATGGAACATTTTGGGGCTGATTGTTACCCAACACGCATTTAAATCAGGACCAAATATGTCAAAAGAAATCATATCAATCCTATTGCCATAAGAATTGTATGTATTTTCAGGCAGTTGAACAGGGAGTTTCATTTGGCTTCTTAAAAGACATCATCACAACCAGAGCAAAGTTTTACCTTCCAGTTCTTCAGGATGGGGAATTCATTTCCTCTGAGGGATTTTCAGAGAAGACACATCCAACCAGTACAGTCTATTTATCAAGACATCCTCAGACCTTAGCAATTTGATGAAACAGCATCACACCTCAGACCAAAAGGCTTCGGGTCTCAAGAAAAACAAAACCTTTAAAGCATAGGAGCTAACTCCATCAGGCAAACCCTTAAAACATGCCACTGAAGTTCTTATTGTTACTACTACTACTACCAAGGAATAATTGTATTTTGTGCAAGCGCTACATGTGATATTAATATATTTAATATAAGAAAAAGGAAGGGTCATCCAGAAATTAAATAAATGAACAAATACAACATATGCTTTTGATGCAAGTAGACCTGAGCAAGCAAAAAATTCTACTTTAACATCTGTGAATGTAAGGTCAGAAATTAGGAAACATGGATGGTGATGAACCCATTAGCAGGATTTTATTACACAGAGGTGAAATGCTTAACTGAACTGAGTAAAAACTAATAATGAACAGTGGGATGACAATGCAGGCTGATCGCAGAGTAGTGGTGAATGGAAAAAGAAAACTATTATGATAGCAGTGGCAGCGGTAGATGAGCATCATTATGGAGAGCGGTATGTTCGCTTGAGAAACCAGACATTGTTTGGGAGTTCCTGGTGAGCTTTTAAGCAGTCCTTGATTAGGTTGTGATTGTTTGCAGATGTGATTAAAGGGATAGTTCACCTCAAAAATTTGTTGTTAATTTACTCACCCTCAGGCCATCCAAGATGTAGGTGACTTGTTTTCTTTAGTAGAACAGTAAAGCAGATTTTAAAATAAATAAAATTCAAGTCTTCAGCTACAGTAACTTTAAAAGTCAAAAAAGCATATCAGGCAACACAATGTTAACACCTGCGATTCCTGACGATACATTGAGATCTTATGAAGTAAAACGATCGGTCTGTGGCTGTGCAAGAACCTGAATATTATTTACGACATTATTATCTATAATCCATATCCTTAGGCAAACGGCCTGGGATGATGTCCAGTTGACGAAAGAATCCCCCACAGTTTCCAAAGTGCAGAGGAAAAATTATTTCTATATTTTAGATAAATATGTTAGCAGGATTGAATGTTTAAAGTGCTTCGGTGTGTTTAGATTCGTATTTTTGACAGTTTGAACAGACTTGGCTCATTTGGACATTACATCAGTGTAAGTCTTTGGGATTGTTGGAAGCTTTGTCTGTATAATGTAGTTTGTCTGTACAGTGTTCTGATCCAGAGATATCTCTCTCATATTTTCTTCAGTGGATGTCTGTTTAATGTTTGCTGTAACGTTTTGGTAGGATGGCTGCAAAGTTGGTATGTCATTAGTTATTGGCTGCTTGCCAGGTCAAATGAGCTTACCCCTGTGTCCCTGTGACATTCTTATCTGGACATTTGATCTCCATTAGTCCATTGCTGGTGTTAAGTCAAGTCACCTTTGTTTATAAAAAAATATAAAATTATATTTTATGTTTAGAAAATATAAAATAGATTGTTTCAAAGCAGCTTCACAGTATTCAAACTTCAAAAATCCAGATTCTGCTGTGGCAAGACAATTGTTCCATTATTTATCTCCGGTCAGTTCAGTGTTAGTTCAGTGATAAGTTCAATTCAGTTATAAGCAGCTCTATAGAAGGCAGCAATGTCATTATTCAGCTTGAGTCGGTTCGATGTTGATTCAATTTAGTTCAATAACAGCAAATTCAAATAGCAGAGCTAGTGCTAGCATGACACATTCATCGCTGGCCATAGGGATCTGGGCCGAGGGCTCATCTAGTTGCAGAAGTCTTCACTGAGGATTTGTGCTGAGGGCTCGTCCAGTCGTTGACGTCTTAGCTGAGGATCTGTGGGAAGTCTATGGGATTTTCACTCATTAGGCTACCAAAACACAGAGAGAGTGAATGAGAGACACAGAGAGAAAAGGATCTTAAGACCCTGTGTGTGTATGTGCGTGGTCCAGGTATCCCCATAAGGATAATAAAACCTGAATTTTTTGATGTTGTGGGAGATATTGGTCCCCATGAGGAAAATAACTTACAAATTATACTAAATGATGTTTATTTTTTGTATTATTGAAAATATAAAGCTGCTGAATGTTTTCTGTAAGCAGTGTCAAGCAGCAAGTGGCAATTAAGGGGCCAAGCACAACAAAGTGTCAAAGTGATGAACTTGGTAGTCATAAGTAGTCATTAAGGACATTTGTTGTTGATTTTAAGCACAATGATTGAAAACGCATAAATATAACCACTTGTAAAGTGACATAATTGCTTATCACTTTTGACTAATAGGTGGCGTTGTTGTCAAATTGATCTGGTGTGATCAGTGTGGGGTCAAAAATACACACAAAATGTTTGGTGTCAATATGTCAAAGCTTTGCAGAGATGCAGCTGATACACTTTGGTATAATGGCATCAAATTTGTCATAACCTTTTGCTGGCATGTTCTGAACATGATCCAAGTTGAATTTGGTGAAAATTGGACCAATGGCCTTGGATGATTTCAATGACAAACCAAATGGTGGACAGGTGGACTTCGTCTGAATATGGAATAATTGGAATCAGTGTTCTTAACATTATCCAACGAATCTATCAAAACCAGTCTCATGACAATAGGCAAAACTAATCAAAAAACTATTAGCATTTCTATAATTTTCATTATAATTTTTGACCACAAGGTGGTGCTGTCCCAACACTTTTTGCATACCTTTAGGGTGTGGTGCTTGGACATATGCCGAGCTTCGTAATGATATACTGTTGTGTTCATAAAATATAGCATTGTACACCAAAATTCAAAATGAGCGTCACCCAAAATGGTTGATATGGAATAATTGGGCATAGTTCAACACTGAATCTAAAGAGACCAGCCTATTATTAAAATCATTAAAAAATAAAGGTAACTTGACTTAACTGGAGCTTGGGCTCTAATAAGAACAATAACAGATAGGTGCTCGTGCACCTTTGGTGCATAATAATAATATACGGTAACAGTAGTGATCCTTTTCTTTGCAAGCACTACTACTAATAATAAGCATGTGAGATAATAACAGTGATACTTTGCTATTATTCTCATGTCAGTGATACCTTATTTCAAGGGTGCCCAGTCATGTTCCTGGAGATCTACTGTACCTTCCTACAAAGTTCACCTTCAACCCTGAATCGGCTCATAAAGATATTCAAGAGCACTTGATAATTACAGACAGGTGTTGGAGCAGGGCTGGAACTGAACTGTGCAGGTAGATAAATCTCTGCAGCCCTGTCTAATTAGAATCACCAAAGGGGGCTGTGTTCATGCCCTTTATGGAGTTTAGCATGGCATATCCTCCTTTGGCTGCAGGACAAGTCCTGTCACTAAGAGCAGTATGTATGCTGGGATCATAGAATCTGGGAGCAGACTTCCTATCAGCGCACAAGCTGAAGCCCGGTGAGTGGAGATTATGCCCTCCGACAGTCAGTCTGATTTGGCAATGCTTCAGCTGGGCAGGGGTGGATTTGTTTGACTCAAGCAATATCAAGCAATATGACTCACTGTCCCCTGTTGTTTTCCCTGTCGCCTCCTGTGTAAGGTGAATCTACTTTATTTCACCAACTGCAATACTGGTTCAGTGTTAGTTTTACTCTATTGGTATGGGACCATATGAAAATTGAGCAGTGTTTAACAGTGATGGTTTTTCTGTGCCATTAAACATGTAACCTGCATCACGTGTGTGTGTGTGTGTGTGTGTGTGTGTGTGTGTGTGTGTATTTATTTTTTATAATTTATTAAAATTAAATGGATAATTGGTCTTTATTATCTTTGAACACACACTAAGAAACATGATATATAATGCATACATGAGTTTTGTTGTGGTTTTACTGGGATCATACCAGCACCCAATAGGTCCACCAGCACTTCAGCTTTCCAAGCTGGTCCCAGCTTGCAAAACATAGCTTATGCTGGTCCCCCAACACACCTGCTTCCCATGCTGGGCACCAGCAAACCACCAACCAGCATCCCAAACTGGTCCCAGCATGTTAAACATACCTTATACTGGTAACCAGCAATACAGGATTTTTCGGCAGAGAAGCCAGATATCGTGGGTGAAGGGGCACAGAGCCTGGGCATGCAGGGTATGCACGAGCATATGTGCCCGGCCTGATTGTGGGCCCACCGAGGGGGACCTTTTAATTAAAGCGAACATATTCTTAATTTGTGGCCACAATAAATTTGCCATAGAATTTTTGCTTTGGAATAAGTAATAGATTAATCAGACCAAAGATTAGCCATTTAAAATAACCAAAATTAATTATACTGTACCTCATGTAACACCATCTACATAAGAGCCAGAAGCAAATTCCCGAAGGACTGCGGTAGAAATGCATCATTTTCTAAAAATATGTGCAAGCGTTGCATTGCCATGGTTAAATAAAATAATAGTTAATAATTAAAAAAAAAAAAACCCTTTGTGAGGTTGGTAGCTAGCTAGTTGAAAAGACTGTATCACAATTGAATCATATCTAGCTTAAGCGACGCCTGCGCCATTTTCATTTTCTTTCTTTCATTTTAATTCTCTTTTATCGAAAGATTATCGAAAGAGCCATTCTTTCCATTAAGTTAAGTTAAGTCGTGACGTATTGTCAAGTATGGTGACCCATACTCGAAATGGTGCTCTGCATTTAACCCATCCAAGTGCACACACACACACACACACACACACACACACACACACACACACACACACACACACACACACACACACACACACACACACACAGACAGACAGACAGAGTGAACACACACAAGAATACACAAATCTATAAAATAAATACCAAGGACACTGTGGATGAATTATTTGCTATTTGCCGAAAGAAAGGCCCGAAACTAAAATGTGAGTAGTGAGTAGTTTCTTTCTTTTTTTTTTTTTTTGTATTTTGGGCCACTGTGCCAAGAGTGTGTTTGCCTTAATTAGTAAATATGCCAGTGTTTAGTACCATAATATTTTTAGAATAAAGTCAAAATTAAAGTTGTGTTTAATTGCGTGAATAATGTTAATTCATTTGGAGTTCATCTACTCCAAAAAAAAAATAAATAAATAAGTCTGTGGCGGTTAACTGAAATTATTTATGAAAACAATAAACCTATGTTGGCAAAGTTATATTGTTTTATTGACACTAATTGATCGATTATATGAGACATTAGTTTTATTAAATTGTTCTGATGTGATTTTTTTTTACATGTCTTCTGATATTCATTCATGTTCCATGCTGTAGAAAAGAGGAAAAGTTGATTGATTCACATATGCTGCTTGAGCTGAGGCGAATGCAGTGATCTCACGCAACTTGCTACGCACCACCATGGGCATCCTTATGAAATGCCATTGACTCACCGTGTTCAGAGGGCAGTGCCTGTGCCATCTGCCGATACCTGGCATTGTTCTATCTTCAGACTGGCGTTGTTCTATCACATCCAGGGGTCTTCCCATAATGTCAGCTACTGATGCTTCTTATTCCCTCTTCATGGAACCAAGGTCCGATACTGTATGTAACCGAGACATTTTCTGTGTGATTGCTGAAGACCCAACTCACATGTCTGTACGGTGTTCTGGATCTGAGATATGGCTTCATGTTGATATATGGTTGCTAGGGTGTTCTAAATGATTGCTAGGCAGTTAACAGTATATTTACAGATTTGTTGCCTTCCAGAGTGAAGTGAGCCTATCACATAAGCAAGAGTTTTCCCAAATAACATCACAATTTTATGTTATAAAGCAGTTCAATTAGCAATACGATAATTATATTTCGACTGCTTTTGTTCTGTGTGCCAACAAAAAGTATCCCACATAAAGCAAAACAAGATAGAGTCTATATTAGGTGGCCTTAACTACTATGTACTTACATTTGAATTAATCATTTGGTACAATGCACTTATTGTGTACATACATGTTTTTACAATGTACTTATATTTTTAAAAATACCTATATGTAATTACATCTGTAATTAATTTCTGTAATTACATTTATAATTACACTGTTGACCCACCCCTTACACCTTAACCCACCCTTAAACCTACCCAGACCACCAAACCTGCCCCTAACCTTACCCATATCCCTCCTCAATAGCAGCAAAAGTGTTTTGCAATACAGTATGAACACAATAAGTACATTGTACTTATTTTTTGATGTAAGTACATAGTAGTTAAGGCCACCTAATATAAAGTGTGACCAAAAAAATAAAAATAAAATAAAAATGTTGTTGCCACTGTTTTGACTGAATTATCAGTCAGTCAATACTCAGTCTGGCCTTGGATAACATGACAAAGTGTTCTTTTTTGGAGAACTATGACTTTAGTAATCATTTAACTGTCCTTTTAACATAATTTAATAGCCCTGGTTTGGCATTGGTGGTCCTGTTTAGTGCATAAAAATGGGCCCACTCTCTAAAAAAATTGATGGTGTGTGTGTGAACTCTTTCTCACTCATCCCTCAACTATGACATTAAAATCATAAGGAGTGGGAAAAACTGTACTGTTTTTACCTTTTGCTCTCCCTCTTTTTTTCCTAAAAGCACAAGGCCACCCAAACAAAACTGAGCAACATTACAACACTCCATAGCATTCCTGCAAACACAGAAAAGAACATGTTAACCCTTCTAATAAGCCTCAGCTTATGTCCAAGTTCCTGTTGTGTTTTATTCCCCATCTCAGGAAATTTAAACAGGCTTGTAAATTTCTCCACCTGTTTGGAAATGTCTTTCATGCACTTGGTCTCTGTGTAGAATCATAAAGGAGGCAGCTATTAAATATATAACATTTGCTTATGCTGAGCGCTCCTTCTGGGCAGAATGAGTCATTCCAACAGATCTCTGCTAACCATTCATGTTATTTTACATCATGTTTACAGTCAATGTCAAATTCACAGAGAACACACCTACTAATGACATGGCCTAATATTTGTCACCATACAAGAAATGTTGGATTTTGCCAACATAAATCATGTTTAATTGCTTGTCAAATGACTAATAAAAACAGGCTGATAGTTAAAAGAAACAATGAGACTAATCAGGCTTGTATGTTCAACAATACAACACAATACAATACAATACAACTCGTCTGCAGTAATGTCTATAGGGGAAATGTATAAAACGGAAATTTGAAAATTGTATTTTTTGTTAAAGCATGAATCATTCAATACAAAAATATTTATTAAGTTGTCTAAATCATCCTTTTGAGGAGGGGCTGTACTGTTTTAGGTGAATCAGTGTCTGACATAATTCCTACAGCTGGAGTTTTGTTTTGCTTGATTAATTATGGGTAGTTTCATCTCATCTTGTCTTGGTATCCTCAAAATTGGATATAACATTTCTGTGAAATTATAACCATTCTATAACACCAGTCTCATTCTAACACATGTATATATAATGTTTAGGAATTATGGTTGTAATTTTCTTTTTCTTTTTTTTTTATAGCACCAAATAGTTTCATACAAACAGTTTAATGTAAACTATTGTTGTGATTATTATTTTTTAATGATAATTTTATTTCCTTTTATGTAAAGCACTTTGAATTACCATTGTGTATGAGATGTGCTATGTAAATAAACATGCCTTGCCTAAACTCCCAATGATAAGTATTCATCACACACATTGTTAGGTTATTTTTATAAGCTCAGACAAATTATTATCTGAGATGAAAATGTAGCATTGTTTTTTTGTTTTTTTGTTTTTTTACTTTTCAGGGGAATAAGCTGACAATTGGTTTAAGCTGGAATAGGAGAAAGTGTTTTACTACTTTACTTACTTACACACCTTTCAAGAGTTTTAACATTTAAAATCCGGTAACCTTTAAAGTCAACACAAAGTCAGATGCCTGTTCTTATTGTAAATGATTCATAGGAGGATGTAACTAGTGTTTTTACACATAACTGGAAGGTAGGTAACCATAACAATATGTCTGCACATTAAAACATGGTTGTTTCCATATGTCTGGTAAGTTTTACTGTAAACTGAAAATTATTTATTTATTTATTTTATGGGCTCTTCATTATGTAACCCAACTCTTGAACCTCTTACCTGTCAATTGTACCCTGTCTGAACTAAAATCTGCCTTCAAGGAAACAGGAGAAATGAAGGAAACACCAGACCTCAAACAGTCAACCACAAACATTTGTATGGCCAAAGCCTTCTGAGTGAATACCAATTTAGTTCAAGGAATTCAAGGAAGCAATGCTACAGAACTGTTTCATACGACTGGAGTAAAGAATCTTTAAATTGTTTTTCCACAGACTTACTGGAAATGTCAAATGTAAACATTTTTTGTACACATGCAACATACATGGTTGCAATGGAAATGTTTAATGCCCCTCAAAAGCTTACAAGTTTCACTCATGTTCAAAGGCAGTGAGGGTTCTCATATATACAGAGAAAGTTGCAGTCATTTTTTTTTTGAAAATGTTATTTATTTTCTTCAGAATTTTAAGTTCTTGGAAACTCTTAGCATAGGATGCTCCCTTGCCCCCTCTATAGCGTACACCTTTCCTTACACACTATGTAAGATTACTGTATTGGTGAAGGCCAAAGCCTGTCCAGAAGCCACTGCAGGTCTGATTTGTTTTGGCTAGGCTCCGCTCTGACATGCCTGGGAAGGGCAAGGAAAGGAAATGGGTGGACCAGCAACTCTCAGCTCCCCCAGAGAAGGCCTGAGAGAAGCCAATGAGAAAGAGTGTGTGTTTTTTCTCTCTACTTTGAGCTTGTAAGACAGAGCCTGGGCCCATCTGGATCTAATAACCTAGCCCAAGCTGCTGCCCAACGAATTCAGACTAGATTGCCAGCCCCGCTCAGGGAACGCTGCATTGAGTGCGGTCACACTCGGCAAGGGGGGTTAGTAGGGAACGTGCCATGCATGTCAGCTCCATGGTCCCCAAGCAATTTGTTCTCTCAACATTGATGAGCACCAAATGCAGGCCCTTAAGAGCACCCTTGGGTCTTGTGGTGGGTATAAGGCCTGATGACTGTTATGGTGCGGGTTTGCCAATGGTGGGCAGTGTAGCAGTTTATCACAGCCTGTTGTGGAAACGTGTTGACTGGTTTGTAAAAAAAAAAAAACGAAAAAAAAAACCAAACAATTAATCTCAACTTTATTCTTCAGATTTATACTCTAGACCAGGGCGCCCAATCCTGTTCCTGGAGATCTGCCTTCCTGGAAAGTTCAGCTCCAATCCTAATCACACACACATGGACCAGCTAATTACGATCTTCAGGAACATGATATCTACAGAAAAGGGTTTGCACTGAACTCTGCAGGAAGATGGATCTCCAGGAACAGGAATGAGCATCGCTGCTCTAGACTAGTGGTCCTCAAATCCATCCAAATGGTGGACTACTTTAACAGTAAAATAAGATTTGAAATTACCTAACATCTGAATCTTAAGGAAACCACCAAAAAAAAAAAAAAAGTTTTATATTCTGAAAAGAGTCTCAGTTTTACCAATCTGTACAACAACCTAAACTTTTAATATTTTTGGGTCACTGCCCTGCTTAAAACATTTACCAAGCATAAGCTAAGATATTAGTTCATTGCACCCATCCAAAAAAAAAAAAAAAAAAACTGACTGTCTGCACTTCCATTTGTATCTGATATTTACATTGGTTGCTATAGTAATGACCTAAGTATCAACACAACATCAAGTTACTTTCCTTTACAGCACCTCCGTTAGCTGTCATTGTGGAAAGAGAGGACAGAAAACTGGAAATTTTGACTCTGTCCATGCTATTATGACATCTTGATTCTGTGTGGGTGATGTGAATGCATGTAGTGTCTTCAACGTCCCAAAAAGGCCACTTGAAATCTGATTTGACATTCTGAATATGTCGGTTCATTAATCTAACTTTAATTTCAAACCACATATAAATGTGATTTCAAATATGGTTTGTAAACATATTACTTCATTTATTGTTTTCCAAACTACACTGTAAAAAAGAAAAAAGAAAAAAAAGTTGAGCCAACTTAAAATTTTAAGGCAACCAGCTTCAGCAGATTTTTGAGTTTTCTTAACTTGTCGTTTTAAGTTTATACAACAAAAATTTGAGAATCTCCCATAAAAATAAGTTGAGCAAACTCAAAAATCTGCTGAAGCTGGTTGCCTTAAAATTTTAAGTTGGCACAACTTTTTTTTTTTTTTTTTTTTTTTACAGTGTACAACAAAATATTTAAGTTGTTCTTTGCTGCTTTGTCTGAACAAAGCCTGAAAGTTTTCCTCATTTAAAAAGTGAGATCACACTTTAGTTTAGGGACCAATTCTCACTACTAACTACTAACTATGTCTTTTGCCTCAGTAAACTCCTAAATTGCTGCTCATTTATAGTTAGGTCGGTAGTTGTTAAGTTTAGGCTTGGGGATGGATTAAGGGATTTAAAATGTGGCCATGCAGAATAAGGCATTAATACTGTATGTGCTTTACACGTACAAATAAACAGCCAATATGCTAATAATATGCATGTTAACAAGCATTTAGTTAATAGCGAGATCTGGTCCTTAAAATAAAGTGTTATCAAAAGTGATTTACTGTATAGTTATGTAACATAATTTCTTTCACAAACAAGGTTGGTATATGCAGTTCTATCTCATGTGTCATATGAAATACTTTTGGAAGAGTGTGACAATTATTTTAAAATTTAATTCACTGTGTTGTAGATTCGACCCACACATTTGCACTTGCATTCTAAGCACACTGGATAAAAATTACAGCCTTTGTCCACAATCTCTATTATATTGTGATCTCTGGTCTCTATAAGTCTCTGTATGACTTGAAATAGTTAACCCTGGGTCATTGTGGGTCATCTTGCTTCACACTTCACACGGCTCATATTTTACTCCGGGTTAAAAATTCATCCTGGGGATTCAGAAACTGATGTTTCACTGCATACATTCCAAAACCTTGGATTAACCTTCTTATATTTGCATATTTGTGTTGTCAAAGTCATTGATTGGATGAAGTATGTGACATGTTTATATAAAGGCTATAGAGTTGCACATCTTCTTCTTATATACACTGTATTCCCAACTGTACTATCAAGTTTTCCAGAAAGGACTTTTCGGACTATAAAGGTCTTCATTCCATCACGCATTTTCTTTCACCATTTGACATTTTTCCACTCAAACGCTGAAACGACTGCTGAAACACACAGTGTTTCCATAACTGTCCAAAGCATGTGAATATGAGGCATATAGTTGCATGTCTGTTGCATCGTTTCACACTGTACGTGTTTGGCACCACAATGCAGGGTCAACACCACAACAGCAGTGATAACCTTGCTCTGGAGCAGGGTTTCATAACTCTGGGTAAAAAGCGGTGCTAACCCCATAAGGGGATTCGTTCAGCACAACCCTCACAGTGCATTATGGGTTTTCCCTTAACGCTGAGTGTATGTCGCTGTACACTCATTATTGTGGTGCATGATAAACACCCACTATCATTTAAGACACCACTACAATACAGTGCCCTATTTAAGTGTATGGGGTGATATCGAACACAGCCAAACTGTCCTTCAGAATTGATCTACAACCCTAATCTAACACACCTGAACCAGCTAATCAAAGTGTTCAGGATAACTTTGATGAAAATTGCAGGCAGGTGCGTTGGAGCAGGTTGGAACTGAACTTAGCAGAATACTGGCTCCACCAGTGCTTCTCAAACCTGTCCTGGGGACACCCACCACTGCACATTTTGGATGTTCTTCCTTATCTAACAAACCTGATTCAATTCATCAGCTCATTAGTAGAATGACAAAAATTAAGTGTGACCAATGAGAGACACATCCTAAATGTGCAGTGGGACCTCCAGGACAGGTTTGAGAAGCACTGCCCTAGATAATGCAGGAAATCAAAACAGACTTATCAGAGGAAGACTCCCTTTGTCATGGGACACACTACACGATTTTCAAATCTTAAAGGAACACTCCACTTTTTTTGGAAATAGGCTCATTCTCCAACTCCCCCAGAGTTAATAAGTTGAGTTTTACCGTTTTTGAATCCATTCAGCCGATCTCCGGATCTGGCGAGAGCACTTTTAGCATAGCTTAGCATAGATCATTGAATCCAATTAGACCAGTAGCATCGCGTTCAAAAGCGATCAAAGAGTTTCGATATTTGTCCTATTTAAAACTTGACTCTTCTGTAGTTATATCGTGTACTAAGATCGGCGGAAAATGAAAAGTTGCGATTTTCTAGGCTGATATGATTAGGAACTACTCTCATTCCGGCGTAATAATCAAGGAACTTTGCTGCCGTAACATGGCCGCGGCAGGTGCAGTGATATTACGCAGCGCCTGAAAGTAGTCCCCAGCAACCGGGCACTACTTTCAGATTCAATGATCTATGCTAAGCTATGCTAAAAGTGCTCTCGCCAGACCCGGAGATCGGCTGAATGGATTCAAAAACGGTAAAACTCAACTTATTAACTCTGGGGGAGTTGGAGAATGAGCCTATTTCCAAAAAAAGTGGAGTGTTCCTTTAACGGATTTTAAAACCATGGGAGACAACAGACATGGAGACAGTTTCAACTGATTTTTAGCTTTCTAATCATTTGAAAGTGCACACTAGATGATTCGACCAGAGACCACACACTTGTTGATTGTGGAAACGATTTCACAGTGACATGAGATCTCATGGGAACTCCTGAAATCAAACGTGACAAAGAGAAGAAAAACATTTGGAGCACAATTAACACTGTCAGCTGGCTGTCCTTGCATGCATTCTGTTGTAAGGTGAAAAGCAAAATAGAAAATAACATTTATGGGTGATATTCCTTCTCAAATTCTTCACTTTCATGGCATGTTTGTGATTGCCAAGTTTCAGCTATAGAAGCACGCAACATCCAGAATGTGACGCTTGCTCGCTCTCATTGGCTGTCGGAGGTATCACATCAGAGGCAGCCTGATCAAAACATGTTTGATATTAACGATGTGTGTTCAGGAACACTCTATCTCGATCAGGGGCAGTTAAATAATCGTAATGACACCACACAATAGAGGATTTTTTAGACAAAAAAAATAGTTTGTGACGAGCCTATAACCAGTAACATTGTACCTCAGAGGGTGATGCTTGGATCCTCAGTTAATGATTTCCCTTGATTCCATATAGGCTTCAGACACTTGTTACACCTGAAGCAAATACAATCAATAATACATCTGAACCATAGTTACTCATTCCCCCGGTTTCACAGACAAGGCTGAAAGCTTAGTCCTAGACTAAAATGTAAATCTGAGCTGTTTCAACTGAAAGCAACTTGCACTGGCTGATCTTAAAATATATCAGTGCCTTTGTTTTGTCTCAAGATGGACACCAGCAATGTTTTTTTCTAAGGCACTTTTATAAAAATTACTTAAATGTCTTAATTGATCTATCGCCTAATCCTGGTTTAGTCTAAGCCCTGTCTGTGAAACCATTGTGTCTCATTTCCTACAAAGGGAACTACATCACTCTCCTCAACATAGTTTGTTAATGTAATATAATACCATTAACAGATACAGAAGAGGAGAGAGCATGCATAAAGAGTTCTATGCCTCTCTCTTATCAGATTTTCAATACTCACAATAAAAAAAAAATCACTTTTAAGGTGGGTGGGATCATTTGCTGGCTAACAGATTGTCGTTAGCGGCAACATTGACTGTGCAGCAGAATGATAACATTTCAAACAAGCCTTACACGGGGTTCATGATTCATCATGTCTCTGCAGACCCTTGAGACGATGTGTTCAGTAGAAGAGTTAGTGATAAGATGTTGCCCTGATAATCCCATACAGGCTTGCTGTGTAAAGAGAAACATTTGGAATGTTAATCCTTACTAAATTGTTGTCGCTGTGTAAATATTTATCATGGCAAATTTGCTGTTGTTTAAAAAAAAAGACACCATTGCACCAGTTCCCAGGCTTCCAGTGCATTTCAAAAGCTTTTGGTAAACAAAGTACCGATCTGAATAACAGAAAATGCACAACAAGCTAATCAAAGAGAGGACGGTAACCATTTGCTACAGGTTTACAGATGAATCAATATGTTTTTTTGAATTATGCGAATTCTTTAAATGGGCCTGTGACCAGAGATGCTGGGACATGCTCTAGCGTCCCTGCCACCCTACAGAGGACATGGATTGTAAAATACTTCTTCACTGCATGAAATAGGAATTTTAAGGAATTTATTCATGTCCTCCATAGGTTCTGCAGTGAAAACATGCAAACATTTTCAGTTGATGCCAAGACAGGGTTCTTCTCTCTTTGAATATATCCTAAACCTAGACGCTGACGGGCCAACCCTAACAAATTAACCAATCAATAATTGGCAAAGTAAATACACAAACAACATATCCAGCAGTTCTCATTCTTGTTTGTCTTGCTTGCTTGTTGCAGTTTGAGTCACTTGTACCTTTCCCTGTCCATCACTCCACCCAGTGCCTCATGGTCATAACTCTCGTACATGTCAATTATTGCCATAAATAAACAAAAACAATCAGGCCAAGAGGTGTGGAAAGGTGAAAAGACCTTCTGCAAGCTCTCCAGATGGAAGTCAGTCCTGACGGCATTGGGTTTGACAGTAGACAGAGGAGGGAGTCTTGTTGTTTGGAGTCTCTGTAAGTGTTGGGGAAAGACTGAGGTGGAGAGGGTTGCGCCCAATAACGCAGGTGACTCATGGGATACTGTGGTTCATGGTCAGGTCAGCACAGGCATTTGGCTGCTCTGATAGCTATTGGGTTTGCAGCTGAGGTAAGAGAGGTCTGTGTGTGGCTCGCTTGTTCACAGGGGCGGCAGTGTAAACAGCAGTGATTGCCACGGGAATGTTCCAGTATTTAATGTGTGATCTCTAATGCATGTTGACTAAACAAATGTGGCAACACACTTAATGAATACATAAAAGTAAAGTTTCATCTGCATTAAAAGACAATCAGTCATGTTAATCAGGGTTCCTGGACTTGTTTAACACCTTTTGCTATGGAGGGGACTAAACCTAGAGCCACATACATGTTAATTAAATGCTTAAAGTCATGATGAATAGGGTCTGGACTACTAACACAAAAGCTTCAGTTTTAATCTTAAAGCCATAAACTGCGTCCCAAATGAAGCGCGACACACTATGCACTTATACACTCTGTACTTATGTAGGCCTACTACGTACTCAACCATGTAGTGTATGAATTTTATAAGGTTATTTTGTCATTAATAATTGGAGTCTGATAGCCCCTCCCCCTTCGTGATGCGATTAAAGCTGTGACAGTTGAGTGCATGAAGTATGCAACATTCCACACTTCATTTTTTCGGTTATTTAAGTGCATCATTCGGGTATTTAATGTACACCTTTTCTTTTTGGAATTTTCAGTGCGAACACACTATTCGCACTATTTATAAAACGTTATAGAATAGTACAGATGTACATGATTTGGGATGCGCCTAATGTTTTTTTCACCCCATTTCCAAAATCCTTTTATTTGTTCTTGCCAAGGTTCTGCACGATACTCTTGTTTTGTAAACATTCTTAGGGTCTGAATTGGACTCAAATTGGTATGGCAAAATAGACAACATCTTTAATATTTACAGCTAAACATATGAAACTCATAGTTACATTTCAAGTGTGACATTTCTGGAACACTCTAGTGGTTCGCCAGTCACAACACACTGGGTCAGAGCACATTTTGTGTTTCGGGAAGGAGCTTCATCAAAACAGTAACTCAGCTGAGCGTTCAAGACAGGTTGGGAAGAGAGGTTCTGCAAAAGTGTAAAATACGTTTATAAAAATCAACATACATGCATGAAAACCTACACCCCAAAAATCAAATCAATATTTTGTGAAAGGGCATGATAGGACCACTTTAAACACTCCTTCCATCTGCCATGAAATGGTTAAGCCAGTGGGTTGGGTGAGATGCCTAAACAAACAGAGCAAAGTTTTGACAGCAATATTCCATACCTGGTGAGCATTCCAGAAAGCAGGGTTAACTTGCATCACATGAACTCTGAACTCTCAGTTAGTTAACCCTAACATTTTTTTTACTTGCTATAAGTTCCAGAAGAGCATCTGGGAGTAAGTTTTGTCAACTCATAGTATGCCAACAAACAAATACAGTCTCCACAGAGTATCCAAATACAGGAATCATGGAAATGGATGCTAAGAAGTGCATCACACTTGTGCAAGCATTTATTTTAATCTTATGTTTTAATCTGTAATCTTTAATCCTTTTTTATTGAGGACAAGAATTATACTGTTGGTTTGATGCTTAATTTATAAATGAAAAAGGAAAGATTGACTGAAGCAAAAAAAAAAAAAAAAAAGGCCTGTGCTTCCACATGCAGGTTTATTAAAGGAGTCATCGGATGCAAAATTCACTTTTACATGTTGTTTGAACATAAATGTGTGTTGGCAGAGTGTACACATCCACCCTATAATAATAAAAATCCACCCAGTGCTTTTTTTTAAATACCCAATAATAATGATCACTTTCTCAGATCAGGCTGTTCTGAGATTCTTGGCAGAGTGACGTAGTTCTGCACAGGCCCCTCGGCATCTGAGCCGCTGAAGATGCAGTGGTTTACGTTTGTTTTTGTAGGAATGTGTCGCCCGATCTACCTAACTGCATCTATGTTTGCACAAATCATTTGTGATCCAGTTTCACCTACAGAAGAAGTGAGTATAAGGTTTTTTATGAATCTTTGCAAATTGCCTTTCCTAATAATGTGCTAGTTAGCACGTTCCACAGCTAAATGCGGCTAAAGTTTACAGTCTCATAGAATGGCTCGTCACCCCATGGAAGAGAGGTGAACAGAGCTCATTATCATTTAAAGGGACATGGACTGAAACGGCTCACTGTGAACAGAGCTGTTTTTGACAAGGTAAAAATTGTGTTTTTTTACACTACCATTGAGAAATTTTAACCCAAGTATGTTATAGACTTTTCATTAAGACCCTAAAGAATCGTATCAACTTGTGGAAAATGGGCATCTGATGACCCCTTTAACAAAGTAGAATAAAACAAACACAGGAAACCAGGAAACAAGAGAACACAGGCATCTACAGAAAACAATGACTGACAATGAACAAGGCAGAACTGTCAAAGCAACCTGATCTCACAGAATTCCGTGTAATGTTCACGGACTTAATTAACCTCCGAATCTGTGGTGGCATCACGGAATCGCCGAAAATTCTGTGATGGGCTCACAGGAGGCATCAGCCGTAGTCCATGCACGGATTCACTGGTTCAACACCAGCGCTGCATCGGACCACATAAAAAGAGTGACTCCGATGCAGTTATACTTTCACTGGAGTACCTGACAGCCCCTACCCTAAACCTACCCAGTTCTGAACAATAATGATGACGATAAATTTCCCAATATTGCGTCGGCATATTGATGCTAAGGGTTTCTGTGCGTGGAGCACGGCTGATGCCTGTCACTGACTTACATTGATATCACTTCTGTGAGCCCATCACGGAATTTTTTCTGTGAGCCCATCACGGAATTTTCGGCGATTCCGTGATGCCACCACAGATTCGGAGGTTAATTAAGTCCGTGAACATTACACGGAATTCTGTGAGATCACGTTGGTCAAAGAAAGGACAGAAAGGTTAGTAACAGCCTCAGCGACTGTAACAAAACAGACCGAAAGTTCAGGGATATAGCCGGGCTAGAGAGCGCTGAGGCCATGGGGCTTGAGATCATTCAGACTACCGGAAAGCCAGCCGCTCACACCAACATCAATGACCACGTTCACACAGCAGCAGAATACTGTCGTCAGTCCTGTATTTGAGTCCTTAATACGGTTACGTTCACACACAGTACGGTTATTTACGGGCGTGACAACCGCATTCGGTTTCACTTTATTTTGATGGTCCCTTTAACACATTCTGTTGACTATAACTAACATTGCACCTACATTTCTACTAACTCTCATTAGAGTGTTAGTAGTGTATTAGTGGATCGGTAGGGTTAGGGTTAGATTAAGTTGACACGTTCTTGCAAAGTTACTTACAGTCAGTAGAGTGTCTGTTGGGAGACAATCACAATAAAGAGTTAGCAGATATGAAGCAGACAGTCTACTAATAATCTAATGAGAGTTTGTTGACATGTAGTTACAACATTACTTAGTGTCAACAGAATGTTCAAAAGGGACCATCAAAATAAAGTGTTACCCCGCATTCTGTAACCGAACTCACACCCATAAATTTTCAGGACTCACAAATGCATTCTCAGAACACACGCACTGTGTGAATGGAACAGGACTGGACAACTAGTTGTCTGTCACGTCATCTACCGCGTGTTGCGTGTTTTCAGTAAATTACAGTGATGGAGAAATGAGCTGCATGTCATCTGAAAGTTTTAGATCCCAGTCAGTTTTCCACTGGAGCCGCTCCAGTTTTGTGTCATCTGAAAGTTTTAGATTCCGTCAGTATTCCGCTAATGTGGTCATACTTCCTGGTTCCAGTAAGAACTCTAACTGCTGCATTTTTTAACCATCTAGAGTTTGTTTATTAAGCGTGAAGGACAACCACCCAATAAAGCATTACAATAATCTAACCTTGAGGTCATAAACGCATGAATTAACATTTCTGCATTTGACATTGAGAGCATAGGTCTTAAGTAAAATATATTTTTAAGATGAAAAAATGCAGTTTTACAAATGCTAGAAATGTGGCTGTCAAATTAAAGATTGCCATCAAATAGCACGCCTAGGTTTCTGACTGATGACGAAGAATTTACAGAGCAGCCATGAAGTGTTAGACAGTGTTCTAGGTTATTACATGTGGAGGTTTTAGGTCCGATAATTGACACCTCTGTTTTTTTTTTTTCAGAATTTAGCAGTAAGAAATTACTCATCATCCAGTTTTTTATCTCGACTATGCATTCTGTTAGTTTCTCAATTTGGTGTGTTTCACCGGGCCGCGAAGAAATATAGAGCTGAGTATCATCAGTATAACTGTGAAAGCTAACACCATGTTTCCTGATGATATCTCCCAAGGGTAACATGTAAAGCTTAAAAGGTAACGGCCCTAGTACTGAGCCTTGAGGTACTCCATACTCCACTTGTGATTGATATGATAACTCTTCATTCACTGCTACGAATTGATGTTGGTCAGATAAGTACGATTTGAACCATGCTAATGCACTTCCACTAATGCCAACAAAGTTTTCTAGTCTATTCAAAAGAATGTTGTGGTCGATCGTGTCGAATGCAGTGCTAAGATCCAGTAGCACTAACAGAGAGATACAACCATGATCAGATGATAAGAGCAGGTCATTTGTAACTCTAATGAGAGCCATTTTGTAACAGCCAATGGTGGGACACCAGTCTTGAATGCCTAGGACTGGCTTTGTAGCTTCAGGTGCAATGTTCATGACAGTCAGAAATACTGGTGTGACATCCATGACGGCTGAAGTTATGAAAGATAGTCTGTCATGGCGGCCATGACAGGTCGATGCTCTTGAATGTTGGCCATGATGGGACAAGACTGGGATCATGACAGCTTGCAAAGATGATATGGCTGAATTAATTTTTTTATGTTTAGTCATTTTGCTTCTACATTTATTGTAAGGTGAGTAGATATGTTTTTACATAGAAGTACATTATACAATGGCAAGAAAAGGTATTTGAAACCATTGAAATTGGTTTGTTTTCTGCATTAATTTGTCATATAATGTCATTTGATCTTCTTCAAAGTCACAGGTATAGACAAACACAATGTGCTTAAGTTAAAAAAAGTAAGTGAACTTTGTTGTGTTCTGGATTATCCACAACTGAGTTTCTTTAGAGCTGGCTTAATTATGCAAGACCATATAATAAGTGAATTTATTCACTACGAGTTATGTCGTGACGACACACAACCATCACAACCTTGTGGCACGCAGATGCTGACAAGCGAAAGCGTGGCAGACAAATGCCATGCGAAAGGTCGCAACCTTCCCATTGCCCCAGTGCAAATTCGCTAACCTTGGTGCCCACAGGAACCACTGAGTACATCACTGCTGGAAGTAGCCAAGCCGCTGTTCCTTTCCCCACAGAAGTCGGAAGGGATTTCGACCTTCAATGAAAGAAAGTCTTTCCTATTTGTTGTTACAGCTTGGCAGTAATGACGGGGAAGCGAGTCTTCCAGAGAGGGGCGCTACGGAGGCCACATCCTGCCCGAAGGGAGGTAACATTGTGACACTGATATGGACTGACCCAGGCCTTGGGCAGTACTACATACTACTGGACCCTGGGGCAGAGGAGAGGAGGGTAGGGAGGAGAGCTGCCAGCAGGGCCTGACAGAGGGCTCTGTCAAATGGAAGACACAGGTTTACTGTGAGGGAAACCTTACCGTGGAAGAATACACATATGGGATTACCCGAAGGGAATCAAGCCATACGGACACCTAGCCCAGTACAGGGGCTGACCGGGGGCCCGGGTGAGCTAGCACAAGTACACCGGCCAGCACTTTCCGCCACTTACCTGTTACCCAACACACGGGAAGAAACTGGCTCGACGCGGAGATTGTAGAATCTCACGAAGGTGTTTGGTGTCGCCCAGCCCGCAGGTCTGCAGATGTCTACCAGAGAGGCGCCGTGCGCCAACACGTAGGTCGACGCAACACTCCGTGTGGAGTGAGCCCTCATCCCCAGGGGGCACGGCTCGCCTTGAGATTGGTACGCCAAGGCGACGGCATCCACTATCCAATGGGCCAACCTCTGCTTGGAGACAACCTTCCCTTTCTGCTGACCTCCGTGGCAGACAAAGAGCTGCTCAGAGCTTCTAAAGCTCCGGGTGCGGTTCACGTATATGTGCAACGCTCTTACAGGACACAGCAATGCCAAGGCCAGATCTGCCTCCTCCGAGGGCAGTGCTTGCAGGTTCACCACCTGATCGCGGAAGGGCGGGGTGGGAACCTTAGGCACGTATTCAGGCCGGGGTCTCAGGACAACGTGAGAGTAGACCGGCCCGAAAACAAGGCACTCTTCACTCACCGAAAATGCTTGGAGGTCCCCGACCCTCTTGATGGAAGTGATCGCGGTCAGGGGCGCTGTCTTAGCAGACAGGAACTTAAGCTCAACTGAGTCCAGCGGCTCAAAGGGGCCCCTCTGAAGCCCAGCCAGGACAATAGAGAGATCCCAGGAGGGCAGCAGGGGTAGTCTAGAAGGATTTAACCATCTAGCACCCCTCAGGAACCTAACAATGAGATCCTGCCTTCCCAGGTACTGGCTGTCCACTGCATAGTGATGTGCTGCGACAGCAGCCACATACACTTTCAAGGTGGAGGGTGACAGCCTACGCTCCAACCTTCTTGCAGGAAAGAAAGCACTACTCCAATCGTGCATCTTCGGGGGTCTTCTCAGCGAGAAGAACATCAGTTCACAAACAGACTCCATTCAGCGCATAGGCTTGCCTCGAAGAGGGAGCTCTAGCCTGAGTGATCATGTTAACCACCGCTGGTGACAGATCAGCTAAGTCTGCCGCGTCCCGTCCAGGAGCCACACATGGAGGTCCCAGAGGTCTGGACGTGGGTGCCAAATGGTGCCAGGCCCCTGAGAAAGGAGGTCCTTCCTCAGAGGAATGCGCCAGGGAAGGGCTGTCGCAAGGAGTATGAGTTTGCGCACTTTGTCGACATCACTCCTCTCAGCAGGCTGAGCCAAAGATGGTGCTATTGGACCACAAACGTGGACATCGCCTTCCCGAGGGACCGCGCTGTGACATCCGTCGCCCATAGGGCGAGGTCAGTCGCCGAGCGCAGTTCCTGCATCAACCTCGGGTTGGTACTACCCTTGTGCATTTTAATGCCTTGGCTGGTGTACTCGCAGCATACCCATGGCATGCAGGGCAGAGGCAGCTTGGCCCGCAGCACTGTAAGCTTTGGCCGTGAGCGGCCATCAGCCTACAGGTTTTGGACGGGAGACGAGACGATTCCTCCAAGTGGCAGCGTTTTGCGGGCACAAGTGCACCTCAACCGCACTCTCCACCTGGGAAATGTCAACGTACCCCCTAGCCGCCCCGCCATCGAGGGTAGCGAGGATGGGGGAGGCAGGCGAGCCGCTTCTGGCCGTAAAAAGGGGCCATCCACGACGGCACAGCAGAACCACCGGGGAGCCGCACAGAACAGCTGCTGCGGGAGGAGTGAGAGGTCAGTGGGGACTGGCCCGGCGGAAAGGCTCTCACTGTAACCCTCAGATTGCCAAGAGCACTAGCTGATGGTTCTCTGCTCGTGGCAGAGAGGCCAGCGCGGGTAGTGACAGAGGGAGGCCCTCCCATCCCCGTGAGGAAAGAGAGGCGCGATCGCAGCGCTGCCATGGTTACACACTAAGAACAAACGCATAATCCATCCATGAATGCAGCTTCAGCACGCTGGATGCCCAGACACTGAAGACAACGATCGTGGCCGTGGACGGAGAATAGGAAATGACCGCAACCAAAAGAACACGGCCGGAATGGTGTCTTTAAAAAGACACGAACCGACCGTGATTTGCTCATTTAGGAAATCTGCTCTTTTAGCTGCAGACAAGGACACCGCTGTTCGCACCATAACGCAAACCAGAACAGCTTCCAGACAGATGATGAATGGCTTTATGGAGATCAAACGTTCATCCACTCAGCTCCGAAGCAAAATTCTAATGAGTGGATGCACCTGCCGCCTATTTACATCCGTGTGCATGGGGAGTGGCGCAGGTATGCAAAATCCACTATCCAATATTCATTGGCGTTTTCTCTTAAAGGTCCCATGACATGCTGCTTTTTGGATGCTTTTATATATGCCTAAGTGGTCCCTAGTACTGTATCTGATGTCTCTTTCCCAAAATTCAGCCTTTGTGCAGAATTTCAACCACTACGAGCCAGTCCCACAATGAGCTTTCCTTAGGATGTGCCATTCTGTGTCTGTAGCTTTAAATACTAATGAGGAGGAGAGAGGCGGGGCAAGGTGGAGAGTGGGTGTGTGGCCTTAACCAGCTTTTAAAAATTGAAACAATGCGGGTGTTTTTATATCACTGTATTTCTGAAGGAAACCGCCTGTTTCAAAAAATTTGGGATGTCATTTTCATTTAATTTTGCATGCAATGTCTGATAAAGCAGCGTTTGTGAGCGGAGCTCTGCTTTGTGTGCAGCATTACTGCCGAAAACCGCTATCTCCATGCTCTAAAAGCGCCTCCTGCTGGCAGAGAATGAATTTGCATATAAGCCGCCACAAATAGAATCCAAGTCTGTGGGAAACACTGTACACATACTTTGGTGTTCATTTGTACATCCAAACACTGAGCAACTGCCATGCTTTGCAAAGCAGAGAAAGCAGGCGGGCAAAGCAGAGAAAGGGGAGGTAACCTTTCCCCATATGACGACATAAAGAAAAGGCTGGGGAACTCATATTAATGTTAAAAAAACCTCATAAAGTGAAATTTTCATGCCATGGGACCTTTAAAGTCAGAGATGATTGGGGCTTCCAAGTAAATCCCCTATGTCGTCACGACATAACTTGTAGTGACTGACAGATAGGGAACTCACCCTCAACTGACTCCCTCACAATGTGATTAACATTGTTCACAGTAATCTGAGGAAGCTCTAGTAAACCGTGAGTGTAAAATATAATCCTGGAATGATTGTATAGTCCATTCTGCATTTTTAAACAAAGTCAGAGGAGGTAATATTTTACATATGCATTTACTTTACATACGCGATTGCTTGTTTCTGCTTCTTCTTCACTGAGTTTTGATTCAGACATTCAGTATTCTCTCAGAAAATGTGTAATAGCGCCCCCTAATGTACTGTATAATAGTCAGCCTCGGGGAAAAAGTAAAAAATGACATTCACACATTCTGTTGTTTCACCATGATGTTCTCAGCATTGCCATATTTAATATTTGTATTTGACTAACAATTTTTAAATAATTTTTATTATTTGAACGGTAATATTTTTTCTAGCAACTGTTTTGTCAGTGCTGGGCATATTAATCATTGGCTTGCTTATTGTCATAATGACGTCAAATGACGCTTGTCACTGAATTGGGCTAGATGGGTCTGTTGCTGACCTCGAGCACCGCTCCAATCATTATGTGCAAATAGGAAGTGGCAGAATTCTGAGTTCTGATTTATCTGGGAGACGGTATAAGAAGGGAATGGGGAGTGAGGGCTCAGGGAACAGAAATTACAGATCATCAGCAGATGGATCAGCACTTCTGTGCCACTTTCCCACAGCCTGTCTTCGTCATTCTGGGATGTCCCGACAGATACTATCAGCTTGCAAATGTTTACTAATAATATCTGAAAGCCATAATAAAGTTTCCTGTATTCTTTCATCAGGTGCATTGTTTAGAAAAGAACAGCAACCGAACACCTGAAACTTTATCCATATGGCAAGTGCCAAAGCACAATGTTGATATGTTATTACTGTGAAGTAAGGATACATCTAATAGATGTGGGACCATTTGAGCTCTATCTCCATGAGCTGATATAAGAGCTAATCCAAACAATGAACGCCCTGTAATTGAGAATAATAGTTCATTGTGTACCACCCACCACCACCCAACCAGCAATGTCTGACAATATCATTCAAACAATGAATTAACTTGAATCAAGGATGAATTCAAACCTGAAACCCCTTAAACCTCTTAAACTGACTAAAAATATATGTATCTATTCAAGTAATTCAAAGCTCAGAGTAAAATTTTTTATGAGAAACAGTTTAATATGTAGTACCGCTGTGCAGTCACTTCATTCAGATTCATTGTTGTGCATTGTAATATATATGTCAATTATGTAATGACAATGAAAGGGAAAATGTTACAATATACTTTGTTTTTTAACACACACACACACACACACACACGTTTGTTTTTGTGAAAAGTGGGGACATCCCATAGGCGTAATGGTTTTTATACTGTACAAACTGTATGTGCTATCGCCCTACACCAATTCTACACCTAACCCTACCCCTTACAGGAAACAGATTTTCAGTACACTCCATTCTGTGTGATTTATAAGCATTTTGAAAAGTGGGGACATGGGGTAATGTCCTGAAAAGTCACCTTCTCCTTGTAATACCCGTCATACCCTTGTCATTATACAAATTTATGTCCTCATTTGTCACAAAAGCATGCGCGCACACACACACACACACACACACACACACACACACACACACACACACACACACACACACACACACACACACACACACACACACACACACACACACACCTCACTGAAAAGCTATGATCTGTGTTTGGCACATGACCTAAAGGCTCTAAATTCATTTAAAATAAGTTTTGCACTTCCTCAATTATTTGTATGTTGCATCATCCTGTGTGAAAACACTTATACATCATTTGTTCACTTAGTAATCAAAACTCGTTTTTTTTTTTTTTTTTTTTTGAGAAAAATTATTTTTACCCACTTGCATTTCTGTTTACATTGTATCTAATTGTACAAAGCGCTTTATAAATAAAGCTGACTTTCTAACTTGGCTTATATGCATATTCAGTGTATACACACACACACACACACACACACACACACTGAATATGCATCTGTGTTGTATGCATATTCAGTGTGTGTGTGTGTGTATATATATATACATATATATATATATATATATATATACAGTATATAAATATATACTGCAGCTTCACAATAGTATAAAATTCACATTCTGCTGTAAAGCAGCTCTAACAAGACAAGTGTCATTCTACAGCTCAAGTCAGTTGAGTATTGATTCAGTTCAGTTGCATAACTGTGTAAAATTCATCAGTCATACATACTGTATACTGTGTACTGTATATGTGCATATGCATGTACAGTATGTGCGAATGCTATGACAAACTCATGTGCTTCACTGCACTCTGAACAAGCAAAAGACACACGAGAGTAGTGTTTTACATTTTTCACATCTGTGTGTAGTTTGGTGTGTATGTGGCTAATTATTTTATGTTTGTATGTAGAGTTACTGCGCAAAAATAAATTTTTTATAAAAGTTAAAATAGTTTAAAGTGTTTGCTTTTGCAAGATGTGTGTGATGTTTTTTATGCTGTTGTGTGTGTTTTGTGGTTTTGTATGTAGAGATTTGAGAAATGGAGCCATAGTTTCAAAAACTGTGTAAGCATTTTGAAAAAACTGTAACTGTGTCATTGATTTTTAGGACCAGTGTGTGTGCGCGCGTGTGTGTGTGTGTGTGTGTGTGTGTGTGTGTGTGTGTGTGTGTGTGTGTGTGTGTGTGTGTGTGTGTGTGTGTGTGTGTGTGTGTGTGTGTGTGTGTGTGTGTGTGTGTGTGTGTGTGTGTGTGTGTGTGTGTGTGTGTGTGTATGTATATGTGATTGTTTTATTTTTCCTGCAGTTAAGCCATGGGCAGTACCTGAAAAGTTTAGTCACAGTTGTGAACATGGGACTACTGATATACTACTGACTACTGATATTCAGTTTTTAGATATAGCAACCTAGCCAGACATTAAGGCAGTGAGGTCTCAGACTGTCTGACAGCAGATACCTAAAACCAAACAGGGGAGATGTATGTCTTGATTGATTTGTTTTGTACACATTGTGGTATTAATTATAATTCAAATGCATTTTATTTTATTGACCACAATATCATATTTGTTGAAAGTTGCACTTTTGATTACTTTTGTAAAAGGGTGGGGGTTAGTTGTGGTGGTAGTTTGGGGTTTTGAGGAGTTCACCAGACCAGACTGCATATTTGGTCTTTTCCTGTATAAATTTTCATGAAAAAGCTTACGTGTTCTTGCGTGTTTGGAATTACATTGTGCAGACAACACAAGGTTTTCCGTGATAGGATGTGGGAACCAGGCAAGAGACCTTTGCCTAAGTGCATGTTTGGGTGTCTGTTTGACAGCAAAGGTCGTTGCCTAATGTCAGAGAATCCATATAAATCCAGTGGCCCATCCTTTCCCTGCTTTTTTTTTTTTTCTTTTCTTCATGTTTTATTTCTCTTTAGCCACTAAAGGAAACCATTGAAAAGCTGCTTGTGTAGATATCCCAGCTCTCCGCACATGGAACAGTAGGCTTACTTCCAACATACACAGTGGGCAATCACCACTTAAAACACAGAGCATTTAAAACAAATTTGACATCAGACCATTATGGATGCACTGAGATTGAAAACGGAGGTTTCCTGGCACTTTTAAATTTACTAAGTGGTTGTTTTGATGTAAAAAATCCTTCCTTCTGTCTCCTGAAAAACCTTATGTTGGAAAGAGCAGCTGAGGAACTGTCTGCTGTGGCATTTCCCACAGGCACTGTGTTTGCCATAAAGGAAGTGATACTGGCGTGTGAGGAATAAACTTTCATAGCATCTTGATTTCAATGAAATCAATCATATTCCAACAGATGATCTGTTCCGTCTGTGGCATGTGAATCCCATGGCTTCTAATTCCTCTCTAGTATGAAAACGAATGCTGAATACAATTGATTTTATTTTCAAATATTGATTATTTGTTCATTTTAAGAGTTCAAAGTTTGGCTAATTCACATGGAGCTTTTAGCCGCTGCATGCTTGTAGAAACCGTAACTACATAATTCTTATGTATGATGTCCATTTTAAAGTAATTATGTATTCTGATCATTTTTATCTTTTATTTTTGCAAGCAGCATCATTTTACTACAAGTTTTATTATAGAACATGACATGTTCAGATGATTGGCTTCAAAAGTTCTGTGACGAGCAGAATGCTCATCATCAAAAACAGCAGCATGTGGTGTGACACTCTCATCAAGGTAAATGGGAATGCTAAAAAAAAATACTATGTACATTTGTATACACACAAAAGCAATCACACAATGCAATCAAAGATGTCCTTAAAATTTACTCTTGCTCTCTTTGATAGCGTTTGTCTTTCTACACTATTTATGTACCTAAATTACAATGTTAACACGCACACACACACACACACACACACACACACACACACACACACACACACTGGTATCAATATTGGTCTTTTTAAAGTTTTATAAGCTCTAAGATTTTTAAACCAGTTCACAGATATACTGTCAACTGAAAATATAGCATGCAGGATCTACAAATAGCTGTGCAATAATATCTGTGACTAATGTCAAGAATCTTAAACATGTAAATACATAAATAAAGGTATATTTTGTAGACGTTTCTACAAAATATCTACTTTTTTCAAAAATGTTATTTATTGAAAATGTTAAAAGTTTTAAATTTAAGATTGCTTTAATCAGTTAACATCCATAAATTATGGCACCTTAATGTTGTAAAGTCTTTCTGTCATTTGTTACAGCAAAATACTCTCATTTGTTACAGCTGTCACAACTTTCCTGTGATCAGTTCCTGTTTTGATTTTCCATAGTATTCGTTCTTTGTCTGTTTTCTTAATTTCTGATTAGTTTCAGCTGTGTTTTATTTAGATTCCTGTGTATTTATACTCTGTTTACTTAGTTTGGTTGTCATTTCTCAGCTCTGTGTGATTTGGATATTGTTTGGATATTTTGGACACATACATACATTTCTAGATATTTTTTCTTTTATGTACCAACAAACAAATAAATAAATAAACACCAGAAAATTATAAAGCTCACAAAAATTCCTGCAGTCAATAAAGCTACACATTATGTGTTCTGCACATCAAGACTATGCTATTAAACAAAAGGAGTATTTAATTGTTTCTTTTATGTCATTCTATCAGGAGTGTATTTGCTTTTATTTAAACTGAAGGACTAACATAAAACGTACTTTAAATACAGTACCCCCCACCCCCCCAATAAAAGTATATATTTTCCATTCATTAATAATGCTTAAGACATGAGGGAAAGATGGATGGTGGTAGACGGTAGTCTTTAGGATGATAGTTGTTTTTGTACTGTGCATTTTTAGTATGTATTTCAGTTCTTGTCTGTTTCCTGTTTCCCCCTCTTCCTTGATTGTTTCCAGGTGTCTTGTTAGTCTGTTACCCTTGTGCAGTTAAGCCCTTGTGTTCCCAGTGTTTGCTGATCAGGTCTTGTCATGGAGGTTTTGAGTTGGTTGTTTTCACTTGTTTCTTTGTTTCCTAGTTCATTGCGCTCAGTTTTCCTTCCATATTTTAGATATTTTGTTTAATAAAAGTACATCTGCATTTAGATTCTGCTCTCCCTCATTTCTAAATTCACCCAAACATTACAGTAGTTCTTTGACAAATGTTTAGCGATGACACCTCCCTCAGTGTAATCGAGTGAGAGCGCAGAGCCCCCGTGCCAAACACAATAAAATGTATGACATGGGAACATCACATCTGTCTGGTTCTCCAATACCGGACACCATGAGTCAAGTCTGGGATGGGTGGTCTGAAGTGCACCGAGCCTGAATGTGTTTGTGTGTATGTGTACAACATTGGAAAGTGTGCAGGGGGGTTCCTCTGGTTTCCTCACCGAATATACAGTGGCCTTTTTGCCTTGCATCCTGTTTTATCTTTCTCTTCTCTTTCAAAGTCTTGCCCTCAAAAAAAACACACATTCAAAGCAGGAAAACATTGATCTTGTGTCACTTTCCCAAACTACTGGCATTCTCTCCAGCTGACACCCAAAACAGAATAAGGAAAAAGTGTTTCCAGAACCCAGACAGGCCTATAAAATGTAGACCTGAGCGTATATGTTTACTATTATCATATTTTTCTTTTGAGACAGTCTTTTAACTTTAAGTAAAACCAAACCATGGACAAGCCCAATTTTCTTTGGTGTTTCTTTTGAAGTTTTAGGTTTTCTTCCATGATATGTGGGCATCAATTATGTTCTCAAAACCTGGTCCAAACTTAAATTAATTCCAGAGACAACCTCAACATTATGTTATGAAGATACATTTCAAAGTGATTTTTCATTTGTTGCACAGTGAGGAGAATAGGTTCTCATATGATGCCTAATTTAATTTTTGTTCAGATTTTTGTGCATATTTTCATGGTTTTACATACAACAGTTCTCAGCATTACTTACACTACATGGCAGTGACATGTGGTGGTCTTCTGAAATGAGAAGGCAAAGTCCCTTCCCTTTTTTTAGGGGTCCAAGTACATGAGGGTTTTCATCTTAATCTTTTTGTGCCCTAAAACTGTCTGATCATCAGAGACCGCAGAGATAAAAACTTGGTGGGATGGTCAGAAATCCCACCTACTTCTCAGGTGCTGCTCACTAGGTGGTGCTATGATAATGAAATTTTCATTTTGAGTCATATCTCCAGAACCTTAGAGGCTAATATATATATATATATATATATATATATATATATATATATATATGTATATATATACATATACATATATATATACATATATACATATATATACATATATATATATATATATATACATATACATACATACATATATATATATATATATATATATATATATATATATATTAATTCTTGATTCATGCTATACGAAACGTTTATCTCTGATTTCATTTCTGAAATTCATTTTTCTGTCATTTTGAATTTTTTTTTTTAAAAATCTTCTTTTTTCTTAATGCAACTTGGAACACATCATTCCCAGACACATAATTCACACAACATTCATTACAAAGTTATCAAAAGAATTTTGATTCATCAGAGCATTGCAAAGATATAAATTCCTTATTTGGTCAGGCATCGCCCCTTTTTTGCAAGTTGACCTATATACTGTATTTTGAATGCAATGTGCAATCTTAAAGGGGTTATATACACTTTATGATGTAATAGTTTGGCTAAACACCGCCTTCGAGGAAGAAGATCAGTGCCTGCTTCTACATCGCTGCATGTTTAGTCCCACCTAATGATTCACGCACAATAGTAGGTATATGACAAAAATGGGAAACGCAGGTCTATGCAGAAATCAAATGATAAACTTTATTTGATGAACTTTATTTTTAATGAAGTTTCATATTGTGTCAGTAAGAACTTTGTCTTTTGTTCACTTCGTTTTACCATGGATTCGTTTACAAACAAGACACAATTCGATGCAGGATTTTCAGAAAGATTGAAACTAAAAAACTATGTTGTGCCGAATATACTGGATCCGGCAGTAATGACACAAGTCACTGTTTTTATTACGTGGTCACTATTGCTTTGTCTGTTATTACAAGATCATTTGATATGTATTTATGCATTTTTAACCTAAATCACAGCAGCGTCAATTTGTGTAGGATATATTGTGTCAAACATGCACAATTGTTAGCCAATCATAGCAGTGGGCGTTTACCTCTGAGTCTGCAGTCCACCACGTCTATTAAAATGGAGCATTCCGATGAAGGGGGTTAAAACAGGACAGAAAAATAGCCTGTTACTTCTAAATGATGTTTTTGATGTAAAAATCTTGATAACATTATATGTGGACCTCATATAATAGTACAAAAAAAAACAAAAAAACAAAGGCAGTTCATGATTGCTTAAACAAAATTTGACACACATAAATAAACAACTGGAAATTTTGAAGAGGCATACAGAGTTTTGTCGATTTCCTCCAATAGGTGGCACTACAACTAAAAAATAACTCTTAACTCTGTAACCGTATTATCCTTGAATTTGAAAACTGGTATGCAGCTTCATTGGTGGATGATTCTCTGTCGTATCAAAACTTTCTCTCCACCAGAATACGTACATATGCCTATGGGAAGCTGTAAAATGTTGACAAGAGAAAGTCAATAATCTTAATAAATTTGGGCGCAAACCAACATATATTTGTGCAGGCATAAACTATTTACAAGCCAGAGTGCACAACAGGGCACTGAAGAACTATATACTGTTCACATTTATAACTTAAATGAACCATGTGCCATACCCAGCCACACATCTTCTCATCCAGCCATGCAATGACAACTGGAGGGAACACCAGAAGAAGAGGTATTGCATTATTCCCCCTGCTAGTCCCAGCACAGCTATGTTTACCCTGTAGTACCATGTAAAGGTAGATGGAAGAGCCCATGATAAAAACACAGCGTGTAGAATGTGTGTAAAGATGAGAGGAAGCAAGCAATCCAATAAACCTGTCAAATGGTATCAACCATCCAGTGAGAAAGCTCAGCCTTAACAGAGATTGTCCAAAATCTTAAAACTAAATGATCTGATTTGAATTGTGTGCCAAATGCAGGTCTGTAATGCTCTCACAGGGCATAGCAAGGCTGAAACTACTTCACTTTGCTCCATAAAAAGTAAAAGAGGAAGTTGTCCGAAGGGGGAAATGCTTATATATGGAGACCCTGAGGCCACTCTTGTGATAAAGCATTGCTGCCTGGGGTGTGTGCCTCAACTAGTAAGAAATAGAGAGCAATGAGTTGACTCCCAAAAAATACTGACATTTGCCATCCCAAAATTGGCATCAGCACTGGAAAGATACATTTGATTGTGTTGAGTGTCTGCGTCTTACTTTCAGTTTCTTTCGTGGCAGTTTGCACATTGGCTTGCTGAAGAGATGCTCAGCTGCTCGTCCTGCTCCTATATAATGTCATATAGCCTATAACACGCTCTCACACATTTATTATTTTTTACATTTTGGGAGGAGTGAAATTTACATATGTGGTTTCACAACCAGATGCATTTACACATGTCCAGTTTCATCTGGATTGCGACCCAGACCACCTCCTGAAGTGGTTTGAGCGATCGGATTTATATCCATCTATAATTTATATCCGTTTTGGAGGGCATTTACACCTGGTCTTTTCACGATCGGATATCTATCCGATCAGACAAAACGCATGAAGTGACCAGGTGTAAACAGCCCCTATATGTTTTAGAAACCTGTTTAGGCTTCTGAAGTCCAAGATAGTTCGAAAAGTGCTGTTTTTCTTTGGCACTAAAAAGTAGCAAGAAAAAAATGTGGTCTGTGCCTTGTCCCACCACATTCATTGTTGTGATGACCCAAGAATTGTTTCTAGCACCTTTCCAGGCTGCTACATGAGCTGAATCTTCAGGAAAGGGAAGGGGGCTCATCCTCTGGCCACCTACAGGAAGCTGCTGCAGACTGTATCCTATGTCTAGGTTGTCTGTGACCCTAGTGGCCTTCAGCCCTCCTGAGTTTAATGCTGCATTCACATGCTATCGGAATTATCGTAAATACGAGTTTCCTAGTCGGAAATTGGCCATATAAGGCCTCTCTAAGGCGTTCATGTCCAATTTAAGATTTAAGATTTAATTCCGATAGCACGTGAATGCAGCATAACTCTCAAGGTCTCCTGACACCAGCAAAAGGTATGTTTTGCATGCTGGCCCCAGTATGAGATGCTGGTTGCTGCTTTGCTGTTCTCCAACATGGGAAGCTGGTTGTTGGTTTGCTGGTGCCCAGCATGGGATGCTGGTTGCTAGTTTATTGATCTCCAACATGGGAAGCTGGTTACTGGTTTGCTGGTACCCAGCATGGGATGCTGGTTGCTAGTTTGTTGATCTTCAACATGGGATGCTGGTTGCTGCGTTGCTGTTCTCTGACATGGGATGCTGGTTGCTGGTTTGCTGGTGCCCAGCATGGGATGCTGGTTGCTGCTTTGCTGGTCTCCAACATGGGAAGCTGGTTGCTGGTTTGCTGGTACCCAGCATGGGATGCTGGTTGCTAGTTTGTTGATCTCCAACATGGGGTGCTGGTTGCTGCTTTGCTGTTCTCTAACATAGGATGCTGGTTGCTGGTTTGCTGGTGCCCAGCATTGGATGCTGGTTGCTGGTTTGTTGATCTCCAACATGGGATGCTGGTTGCTGGTTTGCTGGTCTCCAACATGGGATGCTGGTTGCTGGTTTGTTGATCTCCAACATGGGATGCTGGTTGCTGGTTGCTGGTTTGTTGATCTCCAACATGGGATGCTGGTTGCTGCTTTGCTGGTCTCCAACATGGGATGCTGGTTGCTGGTTTGCTGGTGCCCAGCATGGGATGCTGGTTTCTGGTTTGTTGATCTTCAACATGGGATGCTGGTTGCTGCGTTGCTGTTCTCTAACATGGGATGCTGGTTGCTGGTTTGCTGGTGCCCAGCATGGGATGCTGGTTGCTGCGTTGCTGTTCTCTAACATGGGATGCTGGTTGCTGGTTTGCTGGTGCCCAGCATGGGATGCTGGTTGCTGGTTTGTTGATCTCCAACATGGGATGCTGGTTGCTGCTTTGCTGGTCTCCAACATGGGAAGCTGGTTGCTGGTTTGCTGGTACCCAGCATGGGATGCTGGTTGCTGGTTTGTTGATCTCCAACATGGGATGCTGGTTGCTGCTTTGCTGGTCTCCAACATGGGATGCTGGTTGCTGGTTTGCTGGTTCCCAGCATGGGATGCTGGTTGCTGGTTTGTTGATTTCCAACATGGGATGCTGGTTGCTGGTTGCTGGTTTGTTGATCTCCAACATGGGATGCTGGTTGCTGCTTTGCTGGTCTCCAACATGGGATGCTGGTTGCTGGTTTGCTGGGGCCCAGCATGGGATGCTGGTTTCTGGTTTGTTGATCTTCAACATGGGATGCTGGTTGCTGGTTTGCTGGTGCCCAGCATGGGATACTGGTTGCTAGTTTGCTGATAACCAGCATGGGATTCTGGTTGCTGATTTGTTGATCTTCAACATGGGATGCTGGTTGCCGGTTTGCTGGTCTCCAACATGGGTCTGCTGGTGCCCAGCATGGGATGCTGGTTGCTGGTTTGCTGGTCTCCAACATGGGTCTGCTGGTGCCCAGCATGGGATGCTGGTTGCTGGTTTGCTGGTCTCCAACATGGGATGCTGGTTGCTGGTTTGCTGGTGCCCAGCATGGGATACTGGTTGCTAGTTTGCTGATAACCAGCATGGGATTCTGGTTGCTGATTTGTTGATCTTCAACATGGGATGCTGGTTGCCGGTTTGCTGGTCTCCAGCATGGGATGCTGGTTGCTGGTTTGCTGGTCTCCAACATGGGATGCTGGTTGCTGGTTTGCTGGTCTCCAACATGGGATGCTGGTTGCTGGTCTGCTGGTGCCCAGCATGGGATGCTGGTTGCTGGTTTGCTGGTCTCCAGCATGGGATGCTGGTTGCTGGTTTGCTGGTCTCCAGCATGGGATGCTGGTTGCTGGTTTGCTGGTCTCCAACATGGGATGCTGGTTGCTGGTTTGCTGGTCTCCAACATGGGATGCTGGTTGCTGGTCTGCTGGTGCCCAGCATGGGATGCTGGTTGCTGGTTTGCTGGTCTCCAACATGGGATGCTGGTTGCTGGTCTGCTGGTGCCCAGCATGAGATGCTGGTTGCTGGTTTACTCGTCTTCAACATGGTGTGCTGGTTTGCAGTTTTACAGTAGGCTAATATATTTAAGTATTCACGTAAACATAATCTGTTATATCTTAAGTAAATGTTTGGGAAACTGTTGGGGAAAAATCGGCTGTGTAACATTTTATTAGATCTTAATAGGCTGTCTGTCTTAATAATCCATTTATTTGTAATGAACACACTAAAGCGATTTTTACATTTCATTATTTGTTTTTCTTACTTGAATGCTTATGTTTAGATATCAGATTAGATGTAAAATGAAAAATGTAATACACTATACACTTGTTTCTTTCTTATATTTTTTTCTTTTTTTTTTTAGCTCGTTCATTTTTCATCCAATTCCAACAAATCATACATCATTTTAAAGGTCTTTTAATGGAGATAAAAAAAAATTTTTAAAAAAATAACTCATTTTTGAAAATGTCATTTTCAAAATGACAGGTCACAAATGAAATCAATGATATCTCAATCAATGGAATGTGACTGACAGCTGGATTTTGACAAACGAGTTATCAAATTAGCATTAGTCTTTTAAAACAGCAATTTTCAATTTTGAACTTTCATTATCAATACCTCTTTATTAGCAATAGTACTTCTTATAACAACCCTGTTATTGAACATACTGTTTATGATTATGCTGTAATTTGGGATTTTCCTCTCTTTTCATATCACTGAATGTTTTAGTCTTGCTATGTACATAACCCTGCAATTCCATGCTGGTGAACCAGCTTCACCAGCTCCACTATGCTGGTCCACCATCTAGACCAGCACTATACTATCACTAACCAGCATAAACAAGCCTGGACAAGCATGGAATTCATGCTGGTTTAAGATAATTTTTTCAGCAGGGGAGTCTACAATATCTCATCTTTTCAGATGATTGCTGGCCCTCTTTGCAAGTATGATGGTATCTTGTCCAGTTTCTTCCAGCACCTGCCATAGTCTGTATTAAATTGAGGAGAAATTCCTTCATCTCCCACGCACAAGTTTAGGCCTCACATTTGTTCAGACATGGTCTCAGAAAAAAGAATAAAAAGAATAGTCTAGGCGGGCATTAATCTCTAGTACATCAGGCAAGGCAGTGATAGACTCACAATTGGCCTCAAGCACATCTGGCACTGATAACCCTGGGCTAGAGTAGGGATTATCATGCACTATAGTAGTTGCTGAGCTTGAGCCCTCGAAGGCAGGAAGCAAGGTCCTCAACCTGTTGGGTTAGGGCAGGAACTGTAGAAGCTACATCCTGTGTAGTATGCTTTGGCTGAGGATTACTGGTTGAAGCATTTAAAAAAAACTGTCAACAAGCCTCCCTTGCATGAGCTGAGATGATAAAGCAGTTAATGCAGCCTTCTAGCTACTCATAGCTCTACCACTGTTTGTTATTGTTTCACTCAACGCTGCCACTGTCACACAGAGAGACGTTGCTCTACTGCACGCTGAGGGAAGGGGAAACTTGTGGCTTTAGCCATCCAGCTCTTTAAGAATCTGGATCTTCACCATCACACTAGAGCAAGCGTAGACAAGTTCGGTCTTAGAGAGCCTCTGTCCTTTAGCTCCAATCCTAATCAAACACACCTGAACAAGCTAATCAATGTCTTCAGGATTACTAAGGCTATAAGCAGGGGAGGTATTTTTTAAGGGTTGGAGCTGAACACTGAACTCACCTACCCCTGCACTAGAGGAATGCTGTCCTGATCATGGAGTAAGTCTTACTGCTTCCATCTTCACCTGATGTTCAGGCTGATTCTGAGCCTATGCAGCTCAGACAGATTCGCCTCATCACAGTTAAAAGAGAATCACACATCACTGAAAGACTATCTGTACTGTGCTGTCCTCCATGGCTCCCTATTGTTTCAGACCATCCCTGGTAATCGGAGCATACTTCCCATACTAATTGCACAGAGAATACTGTCTTGTTTTGGAGTATATCTTTTAATGCCCTGGTCCAAGCTGGCTTGTTGTTTTGCGAGCACTGTGGTTTTGGACTAAGGAAGACAAAATGTAGCACAGCCCCCTGGGCTTAGAGCTGCTGATGGCACCTGTCTCCTCTTCAGCGCCAGCCGGGAGAGCGCTGTATTTGCCTTGATCTCTGGGCTAATTACATTTGGATTACACTCAAAGCAAGATCTTTAACTATGCGTCAACATGCCCACTTTGTCCTGCTACTACTTTCACCCTCTGCATGCAGTCATCAGCACAATGGCTCTGTGCTTATAAAGCCTGCTGCATTCATTTTAAAGGTAAAACCTAAAAGTCAAGTTTATTAAAGGAAATTAGTTAATTTCACTCAAATAGCCCATTACTGAAAGTTCATTGCACTTACTGTAATACAAAAAAAAAGTTATGTGAGCTCAGTTATTGATTATATTAAACAGAGCTCAGAACCAGATTTCTATAGTTCCAAGAGAAGAGTCTATGTTAATAATTTAAGCAAGTTTTATCATTACAGTTAAGTTCCAGTAACATAAAATTATTGAGTGGAGATTAATTTTGTTTTAGGAAATATTCCTTTAATGAACTCAAATGAATAAGTTAAAAGTACTGATAACTACATATTTTGTTTTATCATAATTTCATAATTTTAAGCATTTAAATATCATCCTACTAAGGCATTATTAAGAGATATAGGGTGACAATTAATATGTTTTATGCATTCTATGTTCTGTAATAAATATAAGGCTATCAGAATTCAGAAATATATCTTACTTTTTGGCCATATAAGTAAATTAGCAACTGCACCAAATGTACTTGGTTTCTGTCATAATTCCCTGAGATACAAACGAGTACTGTGTCTTGTTAAAGACGTTATTGGAAACTGCATATTTTGTCCAATTTGGGAATATAAGTAAAACTTTTTTTTCTCCTTGAGTTCTATATCCTCCTATATCATACAATATAAACCATAAAAGCTTGATGTATTAAAGATAGATAGATAGATAGATAGATAGATAGATAGATAGATAGATAGATAGATAGATAGATAGATAGATAGATAGATAGATAGATAGATAGATAGATAGATAGATAGATAGATAGATAGATAGATGATAGATATATATTTTTTTCTATAATTTCATCTGGCTTTACAGGGTTAAATAGTAATGTTTATTGCATTTTATTTCCAGCCACTACCCACGCGCACACACACACACACACACACACACACACACACACACACACACACACATTTATTTATCATTGTAATGTTTTATACTATAGTAAGAAATTTGAGCAATTATATGGTATTTTGGTATAAACTATGGTTACCATGGCATATTTTTTATGATAATAATAATGCTATTATTATGAGTCAAACCTGTTTTGGTACACCCCTCTCAAGGGAATTTTTTTTTCTTACATAGTACAGTCCGACTTGCCTTGGGCGGGCTGCGGCTCACTAAGATTACTTATTCTCTAGCTTTGTGTATTCATTTGTGTTTTAGAACAGCAAATGAACAAAAAGTCCAGCAAAGTCTTCTCAGATGTTAAAGCTGCGACCACAGGACGCCTTTCATGTATCCTGCACTTGTTCAAATATCAGAACAAGCTAAAAAAAACAAACCTGTCAAAAGCCCTGGACAGTTGCCATGATATACAGTTGAGATAAGTTCCCCTTTCCCCCTGATGTCATAGGCATTCAGCTGGCCTACAGACACACTGTAGGTTAACTTCTCTTCGACCTTGCCAGTGTTTCTTCAACCACACCTATCATTTACCATGGCACAAATGACACAGGATAAACTCCTGTCTTTCTTTACAGGTAATCAATCATTGGAGTTACTTATCAGTGATTGCAGTGATGTACAGTATACTATCACCAAGCACTTTGTGTTGCTATTACACAGGGAGGAAATGACTTCATGCATGATGTTGCCAAAAGAACATTAACAATTATTTAGTAGTAAATTAGCTATAAACTGTGGGGTAGAAGAAGGTAAAGAAAAAAGAGTGTCTCATATTTAAGAGCTAAAGTAAACACATTTAAAATGAAATCATTTCCTAGAGAATGCTCCATCTTATGCTAGCCTAAAATGTATAAAAATAAGCTATAGAAAGCTGTTGATCATTTTGTTGATGCCACCCTCATATACTATCATATTGATTTCTCATTCAATTCTTTAATATGCTAGGTCACAGTTTAATTCACCTTATTTTGATTTTTATCACTTATTTTCTCTCATAGAAAATCTTTTCTAGTTGAATGTTTCTTTTATATTTGATTTGATTATATTAGGTTTCTAAGGTGATAATCTTGATATCACCTAGTTGAGCTTGCACTGTTTTTGCTGGCTAGTTTGACTGCCAGCAGTGAAGTTCACAAATAGTAGTAAAGTCAACAAGAATCTCTGAGTGAAACGGGATATTCACCTAGAAAAAAGTGTAGGATCTTGATGTAAGGATTAGAGGTGTGATTACAGCGTCCCAGCCTCAGACATTCTGATCGCTAAAAGTCTAAATCTGATTGGCTGACTTCTAACGGATTTCTGGCAATGTCGTGTGTGGCAGCCTTTAACTGTTTGCCAGGGGGAAAAAAAGAAGAAAATAAAAAAGGTTGTGTTCACAAAGATTATGACAATGAGCACTAAACACTGGATTTAAAAAAATAGTTAGTTGGGTAGAAGGGTTATAAATGTTAAAAGATATTCAGTAGTTTTTGTTTGTGGTTCTTAGTTGTTTTTACATGTTTAAATATGGGAAAAGGATTCCTGAGTTATCTATAATTTTATTGGCTGTATATCCTCTCACATACAGTATTTGATGGAAGATCAGGTGAAGTGCTTCACTGAATTTTTTTTCTCATCAAAATATTGCCAAGTAAAATGCTGTAATCAGGAATGGATTTTTGCTGTCAGCACTCTTGCTTGTGTGACAATAGAGATCTGGGATCACGAGTCTGGGATACGTGATCCTGGTTCCAGGCGCCTTAATCCATGCATGGCTTTTCAGAATGTCAGCAAGCACCAATAGGCTATTTCAGAGTAAAACTACACATAAGAGTTTATGGGATAAATACTATGTTTTTGCTGAAAACTCACTTTAAATGTTTGTAATAACTTCCTATTGCGACCAAATATGGATTTTGGCCATATATTGACGCATAAATGTATGATTTGTAGCTTTTTGGAATAGGCTAAACCATAGATATGTATACCTAGATGCCTCATTAGCGACTGTTTCTATGGGCCGCGATACGTAAGCCGTCTGCCATATTGTAGCAGTCAACTTGACGTCATTCGCCATAGTAATCACTGAATATTCGAAAGATGCCACAATCCTGCACAGCCGATGCTCTGCGAACCTACAGTATGGTGAGTGACGTCAAGTTGACCGTTCCAAGATGGCGGCTGCATCTACGTGCCTGGAGCGGTCGAATAGGGCGTCTATGTATGTCTATGGGCTAAATGCTACAGTTTATCATTTCTCATCAAAAACAAAACAAAAGAAAAAGAAAAAAAAAAAAAACACCAACCTGTGAATAAAAAAGATACAAAACACAACAATTAACTGTATATATTTATTAGCTTCACGTTTTTTCTGTGTTTGGTACGTACAGAGACAGAATGCAAAAGTTTACTGGAGGTTTGTCATTGGAAAGTGAGTAAATCTCGGGCTCACATTGAAAGCAGACAAGAGCAGACAGCTGGGGAGGATTGAAATATATGCACTCAAGACAGACAGATCTCACTTCTCGTGGTGGGTAAGCCACCTGCAAGATCAAAGGCGGATATCACATGATTTATACTTGTGTTTTGTTGATAATACACTGAGTATAATTTAAATTCTGTTGCCTTCAAAAATTTAATATTATGAACAAAACATCCAAGGTACTGGTTATTTAATGTAGCTACACAATCTGGCATGGCCGCCTTGCTGTCGTAAAAGTTTTTTTGGCATACATCAGCATGACGTCAGAATAGGTCGGATTGCGTCTTGTGGTGATCGGTTCTGATTTTGCTCATCTCCAACAAGCCTATAGATTGATGGATCTGCAGCAAATCATCTGTTCATGAGTTATCAATCCTGGAAGAGAGAAGAGCAGACAGTGGTTGAAGACAGACACATATGATGTAAAAGACATAAAGTAAATGTGTGAATGCATCAATATTTCTTCAGATGTCCACACCTTTGTACTAAAAGCCCTAACAGATATTGTTTAGTAAAGCTCTGTGATCACAAATAAATAGATCAATAAACATTGTATAATAGTCTTCATAGTGATTTGAATTTTTTTTTAATTTTTTTTATATATATATATATATATATATATATATATATATATATATATAAACACAAAGACAAAAGCAGTAGCGCTTGTGGAGTGGTGAAATTAAATAATTAAATATGAAGCTGGAAGAAATCTATTCCTTATTTTGACAGTGTGTTTTAGTACACAGGGCTAAAAGATTGTAAATGGAGAAAATATTTAAATAGCAATAAAGATAACATTCAGACTTGCAACCAACCGATGATACAATACCCACCAGTTGAAACAACTCTGCGTTCAGCTGCGGAGCGTCAAGGTGGAAGCTGTCATGAGGAAGAACTCTCCAACACCCACCTCTCCACGGATGCTCTGGCACTGCGAGTCGCTGAGCTCTCAGGCCAATTCTGCCAATATTCTGATGCTGAACGTCAACCCCCAAGTCAGTGAGGCAACCAGCTGTCATTAAGTCATTATTAATTGTGATGTTCTCCCTCCAGCCACAAACCTACAGTATGCAACAGCAATGCTCTCTACTAGGGTGTCATCAGAGAGTCACATTCCTGTCCAACTCTTCAAGACAGAGCTTATCAAGGTCTTTGATCGATTTTGGCAGCACAAGGGGGACTTTCTTGCAGGCTGGGCAGCTGTAATGGCAAGCCTGATGCTCTGTCACAGCGATTGAGAAATGGAGAATTGTGTCAGGTGAGCTCTCGGTTGAGGTGCCTGGGGGTTGATTTTTGTTCCTGTGGAAGTCTGTGCTGCCATCCTCCAGTAGGGACAGTCCTCCAGATTGTTGTGCCATCTGAGGATGAGGAGGTCCCTGGGAAACATTTGTCTGCACCTTTGGTGGATGGCCATGTCAGAGGATGTCTGCCACATATTGCATTTTATTTCCAGCCACTACGCGCACACATGGCACATATTCAGTCTGTTCTCAAAACAAGTTCCCAATCAACCATCCCTTGGTCTGTTGCACCCCATCTCTTCCCACCCATGGTCACATTTTGCCCAGATTTTTGTCACCAGCCTCCCTCCATCTGGAGGTAAACTGTGATCGTTTATCGTCAGGATTCCACCCCCAGACCAATACCCAGACAAAGTCTTCAAATCAGGATATCAAGCTGATAGATAGAGTTTACTGTCATTTGCACAGGTACATTGCAGTACAGGTACACTGAATGCTTGTGCGTTTCTCAGAGTGAGCTTTATAGAAAAATAAATTTGAAAATAAATAAGTAATGTTGCACATTATATGAAGTAATAAAATAAATAATATTACACATTGCAGTAATACTTCACATTGTAAAGAAATAATAAGAAATGTTGAAATAATGGAAAAAATGTTGCCCGTTATGGACTATACATAAATAATATTAAATAATATTTCACATGTTGTTTGACAAAAGTGAAAAGATAATGCACATAGGTTAATACACTATTGTACATGATTGATGATAATGCACATGGATTAAGACACAGTTATGGATGGTTATGCATAGTCAGTCACAGAACAAAACATTATATAAATTGGGGAGATTGATCAGCGAGGTAGTTAATTGTCCAAAGTGTGAAAAGCTAGTGGGATGATGGATTATATTCGTCCATATAAATGGGTAATGGAGAATGCCACTATGGTTTCCAACATCTAAGCTGGCAGCAAGGTTCATTGAACAAGATTCATTCATCATGTTAAATTATTTATTCTCAAGGAAACAAAAAAGTTTCAAATATTTATTTATTTATTTATTTGTTTGTAAAATAAATTGCACCCTGGATATGAAATTGATAATTGTAGATACTGGATTGAACAGTAGAATAGGCTATAATAACAACTATGATTGTTGACAATATCACTGCACAGCACTTTTTTTTTTTTTTTTTTTTTTTTTTGCATGGCCACATTCACGTCAGAGACACTAATATCTTCCATTTTTCCAATATAACAGCTAATATATCATACTACAGCCAAGCACAAAATAATTTATCTCCACATAATTTTATTACATGGTAACCATTTTATAAAATATAGGTGGTAACATGAGGTACAAAATTGGGTACACGAATGAAATATCTACATTCATGACCACCGTCCTTCTGAGGTGACAGCAGAAGTTTTTAGTCTCTGAGTAGAAATATAAAGGGCTCCCACTTTATATTAGGTGGCCTTAACCACTATGTACTTACATTTAAATTAATCATTTGATACAATGCACTTATTGTGTGCATACATGTTTTTACATTGTACTTATATTTTTAAAAAATACCTATATGTACATTAATTTCTGTAATTACATTAATAATTATAACACTGTTGACCCATCCCTTACACCTTAACTCACCCTTAAACCTACCCAGACCACCAAACCTATCCCTAACCTTACCCATATCCCACCATAATAGCAGCAAAAGTGTTTTGCAATACAACATGAACACAATAAGTACATTGTACTTATTTTTTGATGTAAGTACATAGTAGTTAAGGCCACCTAATATAAAGTGTAACCAATAAAGGATTTACTGAACAAGAAACTATTCTGAGCCCACCCCACCTGTTAACAACGCACTCCAATATGGGGAATATAGAAACAAAAGTGTTTAAAGGAATAGTTCAACCAAACCTGTATCCATCTTTTTTTCTGCAGAGCACAAAATAACACTTTTTAAAAAAACATTCCATAAATGTTTTTGGCCATAAATTGAAAGTCAGTGGTGTCTCATGATAGTCTTTTGTGTTCCACAGAAGTGAGTCAGTCATGCAGGTTAAACGATAACACAATTTTCACTAATTTTATTGATAACATTAATTTACACAGTTTAAAGTTAAGTTGTAGACTTCAAAAAAGCTTTAATTCAATAATAAATAAATGTGGGAAGATGTGATAGATATGGGAAAATTTTATCAAAGTTTATGATAAATAGCACAATGAATCACTGAAAAAAGGGACATGTTAGTCTTCCATCAGTACTGTGGCAAGCAAACCCATTTGACCAGTTATATCAATATTGATCAATTTGTGAATTTGGCATCACTAGTCCCGATTCAAATAGTTAATCGAAGACATGCATGACATGACTTTTTAAATATTATTAAGGAAACTTATTTGCAGGTTGGTATAAAGGACATTGTTCATTCAGAAGGTCTTCAGAAGCAGCAGAACGACCCAAAATGTCATTAAACATCTGATATGTTGAGTGGCAAAGATGACCAAGTGAATTTTAATTTAGTAAATCATCTTTAATTAGATTTCATCTGTTCACAAGACCTTTTCCCAAAGATATTCAGTGTTACTCAGGTGTGCTTTATGAAGTGATTTTACTCTCTTTCTCTCGACAGAAGAGTGCTCCAGGGTCTCTGACCACATAAACACCCTTTCACTGGATGTGGAACAGATTGAGTAAGTTGACACCATTCAACCTTTTTTTCTGAAAGTCAGTTTGAATTTGAGTGCCAGTTCCTTGGGTTAGTTTTCACTGACATACAAGCAATTCTTTGCTGCAATTTGTCAAATTTAGTTTTCTCTTGAAGCCACTTCTAGGCAGGTCAACTGAAGTTCAGTATGCCTCAAACTACCTGTTAATATTATTTATGGTGGAAACAGGAACGTCAAGGTCTCAAGAGATGGAGTTCTGGCCTTGAGATAGCATGGCTATATCCTTGTGGCTGATCTCCTTAGACATTTCCATGGATTCTGTTTTCTATGCTTACAGTGGTACATCAAAATCATTTTCTCTTTCAGAATGATTCAGTGACGTTTTATGTTATGCAGGCAGAAGTGAATTCATTTCCAATGTAAAGGTGCTAAGGGGCGCCAGATTCAGTCCCCCTGGATCCAGGTCCTGTTTTACATTCTCAACTGAAACAGTAACAAGGGCATATTGACAAAGCAGATTTGATTAATGTTCCAGTGCATATTTGTGTTTCTGCTCTAGAGTGTTAAGTTTACAATGTGTTTTTGCAGCATTGAGTGGGGTAGCCAATCACAGACAACTCAATATCTAATCAAAGGTGTTGAAGTTAGTTCAGAAACCACTCAAGGTTTTATTCAGTGCTGAGCTGTGCACACTTGTGAAACCTCTCACTATAACAATGTTTTGACATAAAGTAAATTTTATTTATTTATTTATTTATTTATTTATTTAACAGGGACAATACACTAGGCATTATTACAGACAGACAACCGATGCCGTGTACATAGGGCAAATAGCGTAAAGCTAGTTTGCAGCCCTCGTCCCTGGTTAGGCTTTTACATAAAATCAAAACAAACAAATAAAAAATAAGCACAATCATCACAAGAAACAAAACGAGTACAAATAAACATATTACTGTGTGTGCATATGTTGTACATATTTTCAAACCTGAGCCCACATGCAATTTTATACAAAGTCACAAACATAAACTGTAAATCAACCTGCATACAGAAAGAAAACGTAAACTACACCAGCCTGAGGTACGTACTCAATGTTCACATTGCTGTAAAGATTTCAGCCATTGTTTCAGCTTTGTAGAGAAAACTGTGAGTTCTGATTGCAACTTTAAATCAACAGGTATGATGTGAACCTTTTACTGAGAAGGATGATTGACCCATAGTAATTCAGCATCGCCGAACTCTACAATTCCCACTTACTGCCCCTCTGGTCTTTGCCCCATCGCTACTGAGTTTTTGTATCAACTGACAGACTATATCGAGAGATAAATAAGAGATTCATTGTGCAAGTGTAGACTGCTTCATTGATTATAATGCAAGCTAGAGCAAGAGTGCTTTCTATATATAATTCATTCATAATTTAAATAAAATTTTCTTTTTCAATGCTGCTAAGTGGACCTACACTGTAAAAAATGACCGTGATTTTAATGGTAAAAAACTGTGAAAAAGCTATGGTAAAAACCTGTTAAATGGTTAACGGTAAGTTCCCCTAATATATAAGGTGAAAAACTGTAATAGACATTTCAGACAATTTTACGGTGAAATACCGCTTTTGGAAGTGAAAAAGAATGTAAAATTTACAGAGAAAAAACGGAATTCTGCCGTTTCCAGAATTCCCTGCATTGCATTTCAAATTTTGTTTGAATTTGATGTTTTTTCTTTGAAATGACTAGGTTTCTTTTTAGTTTTTTTCTTGTAAGTTATGTTTATTAGGGTTGTATGTTACATCTAATGTTGTTAAATTAATGTTTATTGCGTATTTCAGTTTAATGAGTCTCACCGTGATGGTGTTTAGTGCTTGTGTGAATGACACTGTGTTATTATTTAAAAGCTGCTTGTGATGGGCTTTGGTTCATCATGTGACTTTTTCATCACCACCTTCATTTGGTGGTTATCAGTGTATTTCAAAGGTACAAAACAGATTTCAGTACTTCAATAGGTTGGTATATTAACATTATTTCAGTTAATGAAATTACGGTATTTAACTGTAAATTTAAGTTAAAACCATAAAACCTAAAATGTTGCTATCGTATATTTTACGGTAGAATTCCGGCAACCACAGCTGCCTTTTTTTACCGTAATTTTACAGAATTTTTTTACAGTGTATACAGTGTTAATTTTGACAGCAAATTTTGATTTAGTTTTGATCACAGTCTCTGGACAAAAATGCCATTTAGTTTTAGTCACATTTGTCATCTGATTTGTTCTAGTCTTAGTCTGGTTTTAGTGGACTAAATAGACTTCTACTGTAGATTTAGTAGAAGAATGGGTTTAGTTACAGTGTAATGCATTTATTAAGCGTTTCACTAAAATTTCCAAACTCATTATACATTCCTGGAAAAAACATCTATTAGCCTGGTAATAAGAATGATATTAAGCTTAGAACATGCTATATACAGATTTACTGTGGCATATAATGTCTTTATCTCAAAATAAGGAATAAAAAAAATAACTTATCTTAAAGAAACAAGAACATGGTCCTCTCTTTAATGAAATACCGATATATTATATGCATTCTTTATAACAACTTGCATACAACGTCCTTCATTCTTTCAATCAGACATATTCATTTATAAAAAATTATATTTAGATTAATCCTTATTAGGAATACTAAAGTGATTCAGTCAAGAGCAGTGAGTAATTTTCTCTCTTTCTTTTGTTTGTTCTGACTGGATCTCTTCCCAATAGTCCCTCCCTAACATTTTCTTTTTGTTTTTTATTTATTGATGAAACTGTCAATAAATTTTCGCCATTATTTTTGTCATTCAAAAAGAGTTTTTATGTCGTTATCATCTCATTTTCGTCGTTTTCGTTGGCAAATTATTCGTCAGTGAAATTAACACTGCCTTGCCACATACATGCGACAAAGTATAGGAAATAACTGCATGTACTGTGAATACAGAATTCACTCTTGCAATTGCACTGACATATAGTGATACTGATAACCGTGGACAGGACAAAAGTATATACAGTTTGTTAAAATTGCAATTCAATTTATTCTAAAGCAGGGTTGTCAAACTAAGATACTGGAGAGCCATAGTCCTACAAAGCTTTGTTCCTACCCTTCTCCAGTACACCTGCCATATTGTTTGCAAGTAATTCTAAGAAACTTGATTAGCTCCTTCAGGTGTGTTTAGTTAGGATTGACCTTGGCCCTCCAGTAATTGAGTTTGAAACCCTTGTTCTACAGCATTTTTGGGTTTGTGGCTTACAAAACTCAGCCATGAACATGACACTATTTGGCTAAGAATCATAGCAAAAATGGCTGAGAAAAGTGAACTTAGTTCTGCGAAATGTGGCATCATTTATTTGCAGAAACCACTTGATTTTTTTACAATATAATAACAATAAAAAAAAATGTTTAACTTAAGTTTGCCTTAAGCTTTTTGGGGTAAGATTAGTCACACATACACACCTCTCTGAGCTAGATAGGCAAGCATCCCTAAAACTGTTCCTCAACCATTTCTGTGTTAGTTATCTGTAATATAACCCGAAGTACTTCTGTGATTTATCAGGCATAGCTGCGTTTACTGTGTCCCATATCACACAGGTATGAATCATCGCTCCACACCCTCCCAGCTCAGAGATTTTCATCAGATTGGCAGCGCCATAAAGGAGCTTTTGTTTTGTTTCTAATTGAACGATTGGCAGGGGTGCTATTACTTCCTATTGCACACAGGTAGAATGCTTTCACACAGCATACCGTAGAGAGTTCAGGGAAAATAGAGTGCTGGTGCTTGACCTTTCCGGGGATTCTTGTAACATATCAGCTTCCTTAAAATCCAAACCAAAGCTCAGTAATCGTAACAAAATAAGACAAACCAACAAATAGGCCGCTAGGGGCAGAACAGTACAACCCTGCTGAGACTCGCTCAAAATTAAGTATGAAACATTAAGCACTTAAGCAATGGATTAGAGTTTTTATTTTTATTTGTGTGTGTGTGTGTGTGTGTGTGTGTGTGTGTGTGTGTGTGTGTGTGTGTGTGTGTGTGTGTGTGTGTGTGTGTGTGTGTGTGTGTGTGTGTGTGTGTGTGTATTAGTTGGATATTGTAAATAAATGTAATTATTATAACCATTACCCTTTATTTGGACTCTGTACATAATCAACATAATCAATTATTATTATAATTAATTATGATGATTAAGTAATATTTTAATCATATAATACAGTCTAATAAATAATGAATTATTATAATAATAAATTATAATGAATATAATAATATTATATTTATTTGGTCAATTTAACTACATTTTATTTGGCAATATTACATTTATATTTATTATATTCTATATATACATTCAGTTAGGTTCACTTAACATACTATATAATACTATATAAAATACTATATAAATTATATAGAACTTCATTCTTGATTTACAAGAAGATTGAAATGAAAGTGCATGGACCCAAACCATATCTTAGGGTCTTGAAGTTGGGCTGTTTTGACTTGACCCAAAAAGCAGTCACATAACATCCACTGTAAAGACCTAAGTAACACCCTAAATAGACTCATAACATCTTAGCAACTTTATGACTTCAGTCTTGAAATCATTAAAAACACCCTAGCATTTTTTTCCACACACATTTCTTTAAAGTTCCAGAATATGTTTTTACATACAGTACTAACTTAAAAACCTACATTCTCAAATTAAAGTCAACTTTAGAATAAACCCAGGTAGGTAAGCTATTGTAAGCTATTACCAGAATAAAAGATTTAAAATGTCATCACAAAACATCCATGAAAACATCCACAGGAGCAATTATGTTTATGTAATGAATAAATCTTTGTCATAAATCCACTGGTAGCATGCATATGAGTTAACTTCAAGTCTACATAAAAGACAGTTGATATATATCAAGTGTAACAAATTAATACCTAAATTGGAAACTACTAGTATAGTAAAGTCCAAATATAAGATATTAATTTAGCTACATGCAGCAATTGCATGTTCAGTTCAGCTATAACTAACTCTACAAAAGGCAATAGTGTCATTATTCAGCTCAAGTCAATTTAATGCTGATTCAGCTCAGTTCAATCCACCTTATTTTGCAACACAGTAAACTATTTTTGAATGTGCAAGACTTCCAATTCATTGGCTGCTTTAGGTAAATAACTAAAGAAAAATTCATTGCAAACTGTTCACAGTATAGTTGCACATTTACAATAAAAATGTAAAACATGGATATAAACTAGATCTGTAATCAGAGTTCACTACTTTTACACTTACTGCATAGTCAAGTATACTTTAATAAACTAAAAAGTGGGCTAAATTAAGTATTCTGGGAAGCTTTGAAATAGTGCAAGTATACTAGTACACTTTAGTAAGAATATGAGGCTTGTGCAGTTGAAACCTCTCTTTAACCAGTTTCAACTTACTCATGTCACTTTAAAAGGTTTATTTACTCTCAGATAGTCCTTAAAAAGGTTAATTAATTTGATATGGTATTTACTAAGCTGAAATGACAATAGTGCATCCAATACCACTTCGAAAGTCTAATGGCCAATTTCAAAACAATTGCTAAATTCTCCTAACTGTGTCAAGCAGGGACTTAATCAAGCCTTTGCTTTCCAGATATCAGCAGCCTTTGTGGTCATAAGCTGGCGCGACACCATCTCGTGTCACCTTGCATTCACAATGACACCCAGAGAGATGGTACTGCCAGGGGAGAACCCATTCATCTGATTTGTAAGTATTTAAGCTTAGCCACATTAAGATGATTTGGGTACTTTTCACTGCAGCTCTGCCATTTGTGTCTAAAGCGGCTCTAATTTGTACTGTGCCACCTGCCGCGAGCTTTCATTTCCCCACACCGCAAAAAAATTCACTTAGTTATGTCATGCCTACATTCTGACATCACTGGGATCTTACTATATAACGTGAGAAAAATATCTCAGAGAAAAATCAGCAGCTTCAAAAAGAGCCCAGCCTAATGCTAATGTGCACATGTTTGTACAGAACCAGAGATGTTGTTTCCAGTCTGCTAAAAGTTTTGGCTGAGACTGATCAGAGAAAGAAGAGGGACATGGTCTGTGGTTCATTTTTGATTCCAAGGCACATAGTTGACCACGACATGAAAAATGAGGAGTACAACTGGGCTAAGTTATGAAATTACATGAGAGGGTAGACTGTGGTTTAAATACTGTCCAGACGCCCCACAGTTTTGAAAGAACATAATAGCAGCGGTTTTGATTTTCTGTATGACATTTATTTTGTTTCAGGCACATCAGCATGCATGTCTGGCTGCATATTAGTGTTTAATATGAAACAATACTTTTCTATTGTTTATTGCACTCACACACGGCTAGTGTTACTCTTAAGGTGCCATTTTCGATGGGCTCTTCTAACTCTGCATGACTGATTCCACTCCTCTGATCTCAGGCCATGGCTAAGCTTCTCCTTTGTCAACACTGTTACAGTACCTCAGTGTAGCAACAAATCAATATCTATGACCTGCTGACAATGTCCAGGTCCGTCATTCCCCACCACTCCTCCATCTGCCCAATCTTCTATCTCCAGCAAATTCTTAACACAGTCACCAGCGAGCCAATGACAAGCTGGTCACACAAGTATTATGTTTTATGTTTCTCCATTACTGTCTACTGTTTCACATGGAGATTGGGAGCATCGAGGCAAACTGAAGCTCACCAAATAATGGGCCCATTGATTTCCCAGAGGAACAGTTTTAGCTAAGGGAGAGTTTTGCACTGGGCCAGACTCAAAGGGGGCTATTACCTTCTTCTCCAGGGCTGTGATCCATGACTAGAGAGTCTTAGCACAAGGAGAGTGAGGGGAACTGTCCTGGCACCAATTCACCCAAACCCAGGCACCTCTCTGCCATATACACTCTTAGGCAAAGCCTTTTGTTTTGCTCCTTTTAAATGTTTGATGAGGTGTCTGCACATTTTTTTTTTTAATCTCAGAGGTTTTTTTTTCTTCTGTTACTTAACAATGGTATTGTTAATGGATCTGCTAATGTTTTGCCCCTTTATATTCTGAACTAAGAAAAAGGTGGTACGAAATACAGGCCCAGGTACTGTGGAGATAACTTAGATTCTGCTCTCGAACAACTCTAAAAGACAATAGCTTCATTATTCAGCTCAAGTCTGTTCTGTGTTTGTTCATTTCAGATCAATAACAGTGTGAAGTTCATACATTTGTAGCGGGTTCAACTAGTTCTGCAAAAGGAAGCAATGTTGTTATTCAGCTTCATTCAGTTCAGTGTTGATTCATTTCAGTTCAATACCAGTGTTGATTTTGAAAAATGTGATTCAGCTGTAAAGCAGCTCTACAAAAGAGACAGTGCCGTCATCCAGTTTGATTCAGTTCAAGTTTTGTGCTCATTCGATGCTGTCAGATGGTGCTGTCATATCAATAAATTTATGTAAATGAAGTGTCTTTCAGACCCCAAATAAGCTTGGCAGAAGGCAAGGAACCCAAACTCCATCAGGTGACAGAAGAAAAAAAAACCTTGAGAAAAACCAGACTCTGTCATGGGACCAGTTCTCCTCTGGCCTGACCCGAACTGTTTAGCAATAATGACTCCATGAATATCTTCACTGAGAAAATCTTCACTGAGGCTTTTTCCCATATGCGTCTTTATCAAGACGCAGTACTCGTTCTGTATCTCAGGGAACCGAGGTTACGACAGTACCCGAGTACAATATTACTTATTGGGCCAAAACCTGTACACAGAAGCAATGACATTAATTTAGCAATGACATTTCAACTTTTCGACAGTGATATTTCTTCAAACATAAATTCTTGCTATCTACATTACCCATAACTTTCCCATCATGGTACTTTTTTTCTTAAAATTACTAATTATTTCTTTAGAGAAGATCCTTATTTGTCAGCTGGGGTCGTGTGGATTACTTTGAAGCTGCCTGCCTAAAAATCCTGAAATGTTTTCTCCAAAACTTTAATTTCTCTATGGCTGAAGAAACAAACTCATCTACATCTCAGATGGCCTGGAGGTTAGTAAATAATAAGGAAATTTTCATTTTGGTGAACATTTCCTTTAAGGAAAAATGTTCACATGACAAAGGTTATTCAACAATTCAAAAATAAATATTCTTCGATGTAGTCTGATCATTTAAAAACTATGTATATTGTGATACTTTTAAAGAATCCCTATCTTCCACTCCATTTTGCAAAATGCGAATTTGGAAAGGCCACTGTTACAGCATGTATTTTGGAAAGCAAGCGGGTCAAGGTCATCTGGGCACCACAAAAGTTTAATCTACTGTGGAGTTTCCTGTTCCCCAGACCAAGCACGTATTGAGACGATTTGTAGGAATCGTTTCAGATGTTGTCTTACTGTTAACAAATTTTCTCTCCAAGGAGTTTGTGTGGTGTGATGCATGTTGTCCAGCTTTTGAATCTGTTTAAATGAATATCATAATTTCCTCAAATTGGATAGGAAAAAAAAATCCGTAACACTTTATTTCGATAGTCCACTTTAGACATTCTACTAACAGTAAGTAACTTTGCAACTATATGTCAACTAGCAGTCATTAGAGTATTAGTAGACTGACAGCTTAATATCTTCTAACACTTTATTTTGTTGGGTCCACAACATACAACATACTGACTACTAGAAACTTTACAAGTATATGTCAACTTATTCTACTCACCCTAAACCTACCCTACTGAGAGTTAGTAGACATGTAGTTACAAATTAATGAGAATTATCTGACATGTAGTTGCAAAGTTACTTATAGTTAGTAGAATGTCTAAAGTGGACTATCGAAATAAAGTGTAAACAAAAACATTTTTTGTTAAGCTTTTTCTACACAGCAAGTGTGAAAAGTCTCAAGCTTTGTTGATAATAACAGGGTTAGTTTTGTTGCATCACAAATGCTCACTTGCAGTGTAAATGCAGTGTACGGATAATGTTGTTTTGTCATTTTCATGAAGTGTCCTTTCCTTTAGCGGCTGTAGCAGCTAGTTAGTGTGCATGTGTAAAGCTTGGGAAGTTGGGAAAACATGCACAACACACTGCAGCTGGCACTGCACCAAAATGCACCTGCATACTGAGTTTAGTGTACAGGCATGTAGTGCTGCTTTCCCGGTCTCTCTAAATCTCTCTGCTCCACTCTCTCTTTCTCTCCTTCTCACACTCTTTTTTTTCCACCTCTTTCACACCCTTGTTCGCACTTTCACTCCGAAGTATCACTCCCTCACCCCTTGTCTAGACTTGCTGCACCTGTGGTACATTAATCTGCAATAGTCCTTGGCTGGATAACAACTCCTTAACATGACAGCATGGACCAGCGACTTCACCACACCTTACCTTCTCCCTGCAGAGAAAAAATAAAGAGTGAGAGAGCTTGACCAAGCTTGGCTTCTATTTAGCAAGGTTTCACAAATGTTCAAAATTCACTGGAGGCAGCACTATGAAACTCAGCTGAAAAGACCTCTAAAGATGGTCACCAGTATATGTTTTTTAATGCTGGTCCCCATCGTGGGATACTAGTGTCCCTACCAGGCTTCTTAACTAGCATTAACAGGTGAGACCGAATGCCAGTCAATCTAAATTTGTAATTAAAAAGCTATAATTAGTTTGCAATTTAATGCTAAATTTTGCCAGAGAGCAACATGGCATAAACCAGCACTGGGCTGGCCTTTGATGTAGGGTGGTTCTCATCTGGTTTTACTTACTGTAGGATCCAGAATTTGCTGGAATTTTCACAGTTTTCGAGGTTGAGGAATATGTCATGCAACATGCACATGTTGGCATCTGCCTAATTTGGCTAGATTTCACTCAATGACAAATTAATTTGTGCCAACTATTGCATAACCTTGTCGCCAACAAGAAAAGTCACTGCAAGTGTTGTTGTTGTTTTTTGTTGTTGCTTTTTTGATTTTCCTAACCAGCTATGCTCAATTATACAGTTACATGAATTTTTCTTTTTCTTCTTCTTCTTTTTTCCTGCTGTCTGCTACCCTTTCAGAACAGATAAACTTCTGCATTGTGAACCACCAGTCGAGAACCACTGCTATAGACTACAGCTGCTTTAGCAGGTGTGTCCAATGGGTTCTTCGGCCGCACTCAAACACCTTTGTGTTCTTGTGCTTTCTGGAGCTCTGCCACATTCACAGCCTGGTTCTCAGTGTCTCCTGTCATGCATCTTTACCGAACAGAACTGGGCTTGCTCGCCTGCCTGCCTGCTTGTTTACGTCAGTGTTAAATATATTTAAACCCAGCAGCACCTTCACTGCATTTCTGTGAGGCCACAACATTCCCGTATTTACTCCCAGGGCAGGGACTCATTTACAAGGACCCTATTTACTGTACATTTATTGGGCTTGAAGAATGTTGATTATGGGACATGCTCAGTTTAATCTAGTTGTTATTAACAGCTGCTTTTTGCTTTGAAATTAAATGAAAGAATCCCTTGGGTAAATCATGGAAAGATTTCCAAAGTGTTGTGGCCCTGAGTTGGGCAGCGTGCATAGCTGGAATCAATCATGCTTTTTTTCTTCTTCTTCTTTTTTTTTAAATACATAATATCCCTGCTGAAAAGACTATCATGGCTGGCCACCAGCAAATGTTGTACAGAACATCACTGCTGAAAACACTTGTTTAGACTAACATGAATTTCCATGTAGGTCAAGGCTGGTTTATGGTCTCTAGGTTCCATAGCATTCACAATCCATTATACATTATAGATTCAACAAGAAAACAAAACCTAAGGTGGGATTTTGTCAATTGAGAGTTTTAAGTCGCTTTTGTATAAAAGCATCTGTTAAATGAATAAATGTAAATGTCTTGTGTTGCAAACTGCTCCAAACTGCTTCATGTTCTGTCTCCCCCAGCACACATTCACACCTCTCTTGGTGGAATATGCCTGTAATTATAATTATTTGTCTTTATTATATTTAATGATGCCTTTCTATTTACAATTTTAATCCCTAATTTCTATAATCAAACTTCTCACTTTATCTTCTTTGCCTTTGGATCAAATGTCCTTCTTAAGAAAGAAACATTCCAATGATCTTACATGCATTTACTTTTAAAAATGAATCATAAAACATAACTGCAACAGGTGCATAAGGGCTAGCTGGCATTTTATCTTAGCATAGCATCACAGCATGTCACTTTCTGAAATTAGTAACATGTTTTTTTTTTCTCTAAATTCACTATATCCAGTATCTAGAGTGGTTGTTTAATGGAGATTTCTCTGTCATTCTCTTCCCAAAAGCAGTCAGCAGTCTTGAAAAATGCATGTTAGATCAGACTTGTTCTTAATGACCTTCAATTATTTTAGACTTTAGAGATTTTATGAGGTTTTCTCCATTAAATTAAAAAATAAAAAATAAATAAAATATAAGCTATGAATAAAGCAGTTTGGGCAGTTTTCATTAAAACTTTTAGACGATTACATGTTTTATATGGCAGTTTTATATGGCAATGTGCTTCAAAGTCAGAAAAAATTGAGCATGATATTTGGTTTATTCCTCTGTAAATTTCTGTCTACTGTTAGAGTGAACATCTGTATACTAAATGCACATGGGATTCATCCAAGATACTTCTAGTGCATCTGTTGACTTCATCATATGTGTGGATTAGTTTTATTTGAAAAACAGAAGCATGTTGAATGGACTCTGGAGTGAATCTAAAGTAATAAATAACGTAACATGCAGCCAAAGAAAAACACACAAAGCACATTATTCACCCCTGTTTGCATCTGCAGAGTGTCCATTCAACATTTATAAAACATCTGAAGAATGTTTTGAGGTGTTATAACTGTGGTATAAGTGGCATAATTGACTCTACATTACCAGCTCGATTGTGCATTATATTTTTCAACAATTTAATGGTTCCTTATTGTATTCTATACTGTAATAAAGGCTATGTCGATTAGCACTGTGTTATAAATGTACCTTACTTATATGAAAATAAACAAGATGGCTTGATGAACACAGATAAACCACAATATTGCAATGGCTGCAGACTTTCTCTTGCACTCTCAGTCACATTTATTATGGTTGTGTTATATAATTAATACAATGATGCCACTTCATTACTACCTTGAATACATAAAATAAATTATTTGACAAAATAGTATTTATACAAGTTGATACAAGTTATACAAGTTGAAATCACTGTACCACTGTACGCTTATAGTTTGCCATCCCTGTTTTACTTTCTCAAATTGAAAACCAGGCAGTGGAGGTGATAGTACAGGAGCTAAATACTTAAATGAATGCGTAAATGGAATTACAATGAAATTACAATTACAAAATGCCAGTGTATGTTTGTAATAAACAGAAAAATATTGTGCATTGGTGTGGACACTAACATAACTATTTTTATAGTTATCTTTATACTTATCGTTCTTAGTGTGAACAGGCCACATAGGGATAGTTCACCCCCCCCCCAAAAAAAAATGTTGTTAAAGGAACACTCCATTTTTTTTGGAAATAGGCTCATTCTCCAACTCCCACAGAGTTAATAAGTTGAGTTTTACCGTTTTTGAATCCATTCAGCCGATCTCCGGGTCTGGCGATAGCACTTTTAGCATAGCTTAGCATAGATCATTGAATCCGATTAGACCAGTAGCATCGCGTTCAAAAATGACCAAAGAGTTTCGATAGTTTTCCTATTTAAAACTTGACTCTTCTGTAGTTATATCGTGTACTAAGATCGGCGGAAAATGAAAAGTTGCGATTTTCTAGTCCTACTTGGCTAGGAACTATACTCTCATTCCGGCGTAATAATCAAGGAACTTTGCTGCCGTACCATGGCCGCAGCAGGTGCAGTGATATTACGCAGCGCCTGAAAGTAGTCCCCAGCTAGGTAACTAGTTATAAGAGTATAGTTCCTAGCCAAATCGGACTAGAAAATCGCAACTTTTCATTTTCCGCCGGTCTTAGTACACGATATAACTACAGAAGAGTCCAGTTTTAAATAGGACAAATATCGAAACTCTTTGGTCATTTTTGAACGCGATGCTACTGGTCTAATCGGATTCAATGATCTATGCTAAGCTATGCTAAAAGTGCTATCGCCAGACCCGGAGATCGGCTGAATGGATTCAAAAACGGTAAAACTCAACTTATTAACTCTGTGGGAGTTGGAGAATGAGCCTATTTCCAAAAAAAGTGGAGTGTTCCTTTAATTTACTCACCCTCAGGCCATCTAGATGACTTTTTCAGAAGAGTAAATAAGATTTTTAGCTGAAACTATGGTCTTTAGTGAATCACAATAAAAGTCCACGGCCACTGTCACTTGAGAGTCAAAAAATCATATATAGGCAATACAAAATTAATACCTGTGGCCAGTGTTGGGGTAATGCATTACAATTAATGCAAGTTACATAATCAGGTTACTTTTTTCAAGCAACTGGTAAAGTAACGCATTACTTTTTAAGAGTAACTTTTTCAGATATGTAACACCAGTTACTTTGTTTTCCCATTTATTGACAGCTCTCCTGTTGTTTGCACTGTGTAAACATGATGTTACTGTAGCTCTAGACTAAATGTGAACATGCATTTACTCACTCACTTGGACAAAACACATTCAGTATTCCTCAGAATAAATAAAAACAGTGAAATGCAAACTCAGAATATGACACAAACCTAAAATAATTAAATATTTTAAATAACATACATACTCAACTTTTAGTTTAATCCCATTTTTTAACCAATGTCTTCGCTGCTGACCTTCAATGATCCAATTCAACCATACTAATAAGCAAAAATGACTCTAGATAAACAGCATTAGTGTTTATTTCTTTTTTATTATTATTGCTGAAGAGTGTTGAACTTTCTTCTCTTGCATCCTATTCTCTAATGCAATCCAGAATGGCATCACAGATGTGAATTTATATTTCCTTCAACAAGAGGATTATTCATTTCACTTTTGGTGTAAAAGGGCTTTTACATTTGCCAAAAATAGAATTTTTTTTATGTTAAAAACAAACAAGCAAGCTCAGTTCACATGAGAAAAAGTAACGTAAAAGTAACATAGTGTGTTACTTTCCATGAAAAGTAACTAAGCAATGTAATTACTTACTTTTTTGGGGGAGCAACGTAATATTGTAATGCATTGCCTAAGTTGATCTAAAAGTAACTTTCCCCAACACTGCCCCATGGCTTCTGACAGTGAAACCACTGTTATGTCTGAAAAGTTGAAAAGTTGTGAAAATTGCATGATCTGTGACCTTTATACAGTGCGTGCCATTGTAAAGACTGTAAGTCTGTCACTCACAGCCTTGTTTTCATCGGCATTAAATTCAATATGTCGTCTAACCTAATTAATGTTTATTAACTCCATTTCTAGCCATTACAATTTCTTAGATGCATGCTTATTGCTACAGACCAGACATGCCATCATGTTCCCACAGCCATAGCCCTGTAACTGACACTTTCACACATTGGAACCTGAGTTTGGGTGGTTTGGGACCCATGCCAATGCCTTCATTCTAGCAAATTCAAAGGATTAACAAGTTTCTCCTGATCTAAAGAAGACAGATTTTAACCAACAAATAACCAAACTCCAGCAAAATTGACCTCCGTCCAGTCCATAATGGTTCTTGATGTTGAAGGAGCTTCATTTGTTGAGGGTTTGGCACTTGCCAATCAAGTGCTTTTCTGTTTCACAATACCCCCTGATCCTCTGAGGATTAAGTGTAGTTAGTAAACACTGCAGACAAAACTAGAATGGATGGGAAAAACTAAGGAAGAGCAGCTCACATTTGTGGATCATCCCAAACATTTGCCTAGTCTCATTTCACAAGTTTGCCTCACACATTCTCCCTGATTCTCCAATGCTTTTGGCTGGTGGTAAAGTCTCATTTAAATAATGATTCATATGCTCAGAGACAAAATAGAAATGTATACAATATGTCTAGGCTTTGGAATGAACAAATTAGTACAGGATATTTGTCATATTTTTTATTTTATTTTTTACTTTACTTTATAATGTTGATTATATATAGTTTTTGAGAAGAGATGAAGAGCCATTGAATGGTGTCTTAACCGTAAAAGTACAGAAAGCTGTTGCATAGATGGTTTACTCACCAGAAAAGGCAGTTTGGCAATTTTATGGTAACGTAATGCGTTGGAGTTTAATGTGTGCAAATGGCTATTGAATAAAATCACCGGTGAGTGTCAATAAAAAAAGTTCAGAACAGTTTATATGATATGCAATTCATACAACATTTATATTTATAGATGCATACATAGTAATAATTTATTCACATTTATAATTACTATTACTAGCTTACTACTATTATTACTACTACTACTACAAAAAAAAAATAATGCTACATTTTATTTATATAGTGCCTTTCCATAGCTCAAGGATGCTTTACAATTTACAAACAATAGAGAAAATGCAATAGTAACAGAGTTTAGAGCTAAATATTATACTAATATATTAATAAGTAATTTATTACTTCTGTATATACAATACTAATATACTAATATATCAATAATAACATCAAATAAATACATTTAATATCACACCCAGACTCTCCTGGTTCAACCACACTCAACTCAAAATCCCTGGAGCTGTAATCAGTAACAGTGCAGCACAGGGACGATATGAGGCAAGGATCTAGATGTACCAGCATTTATTCAAATAAACAAGGAGACAATCCAGAAGGTTAAGTTAAACGCAAATGTGACAGATTTGTGGAACAAAGAAAATAACCGAACATTAACCAAAGAAATCAAGGGCTATATATATACAAAGGATAATGAGCTAAACTAGAAACAGGTGAATAACATAATCTGTAATCAAGGTGACTAACGAGAACATACTCAGACACCAAGGCAACGGAAATTAAACACAGGAAACAATGTGCGTTCCACTTACCTCAGATGTCAGAGTTAGCAATACCAAGCCATAAAAACACATTAAAAAGCAGTATTTTGCACAGATAATACAGACATATCATGTCCACAAACAGAGGTTGGATAGTACTTTGTGCATTTATTGAGACACAGACAAACAGAAGTGCTATTAAGCAATGCATTACTGTGCAGCCACATTGGATTCTGAAGTCAGGATTGTTGCGTTTCCTCCAAGTTTCTGAGTCAGAAATCCGACTTGAGGGGCGTTCCGGTTACAACTGACTTCCAAGAACAAATCTAATGCACCACAAGAACAGGTGGACAATGAATCTGAATAAATATGAAAAAAAAGAGTCTTATAATAGAAATAACTGAACCAGACATGACAGTTGTTCTTTCTTGGTCCCATTATTTAACTAAGAATAATAAATTAATAAATAAAACATGGCCACAATTTAACTAAAACAATGCAACGAAAATCAAGCGACTGATTAATGAAACATTCTCATGTTTTAGCATGAAACAAATGAACTAATAAAACATACTTAGTGTTAGTATTGTTAACTAAAACTGAAACCCTATTACGTTAACTAAAAATAACTGGCTATTTATCCTGAAAATGTTTCATTTTAAGTTGGCATTTGCGTTATCTTGCATAGCTAGAATCATGGTACAACCCTCATGGAATCATGGAATCATTGGTACAACCCTCCCTATTCTCCAAGCACTGCACTCATCAAGAGTGAGCAAAAGGGCGGGTAAAATCACTCTGGACCCCTCACGTCCAGCACGCTCCCTCTTTGAACTGTTGCCGTCTGGTCGACGCTACAGAGCTCTGAGCACCAGAACGACCAGCACAGGAACAGTTTCTTCTCTCAGCCAATCCATCTCATGAACACTTGACAATAAACGTGGAACACACACTATTTATACACTTATTTATCTAACACACATACTTAGTCTACATTTCAATTTGCACATGATATACCTGTACATACAAAACTGTATTGTAATATACCTGTACATACAATTGTCAATTTGTATATAGTTATTCCTTATTTACTTGTTCTATTTTTTAATTCTTCTTTTTATTATCTGTGTTTTTTGTTCTGTCGCTGTCATTCTGTTGCACCGTGGAAGCGTCTGTCACGAAAACAAATTCCTCGTATGTTTAAACATAACTGGCAATAAAAGCTCCTTATGATTCTGATTCATAACTATTTATATTATAAATAATTATCTACGATTAAATGTTAACATTATAGTATTATTGTTATTATTATTACTAGAGTTATTTATTCATTCATTTATTAATTTGGCTTCGTTTACAAATGAAAGTAAGGTGGCCGAGAGAGCTCAACTTCAGGCACCAGCAAATCAAGAAAACATCTTCATCAGTTTGACAGCAGGTGGTGCAAATGCTCACAATGCAACCAAATATTTTATTTGCAGCGTTTCATTGTTTGGTTGTGTTGTGAGCATTTGCAGCGCGCGTGATGTCAAATTGATGATGTTGTTTTCTTAATTTGCAGGTGTTTTTTCTATTTGCAGTGCAATGAGCTCTCTCGGCCACCGTATGAAAGTGTCACAATTCCAGTCTTTTCAAGCAATTGTGCCAAACTTTTCTTTGCACCACCTGGTGGTGATTTTGTGAGTCTCTCCTGGTCTGAAGGAGACAGAATTTAACCAACAAATAATTGAACTCCAGCTAAATTTACCCTCCTCCGGTCCACAATGGTTCTTCACGTTGAAGGAGCTTCACTTGCGGAGGGCTTGAAACTTGCCCATCAAGTGTTTTTCTGTTTCACAAGACCCCCTGATCCTCTGAGGATTAAGTGTAGTTAGTAAACACTGCAGACAAAACTAGAATGGGTGGGAAACTGGCTAAGGAAGAGCAGCTCACATTTGTGGATGGGATTATGGCCAACTCGGCTCATCCCAAACATTTGCCCAGTCTCATTTCACAAGCTGACCTCACACATTCTCGCAGATCTCATGCATTTGCACCAGTGAGTGCGCCAAAGAGACGAAGAGGCATTGTTATGTGTCTGTGCAGGCTGTGCTGATGTATTCATTTATTACATAAAAAAAAACACGAATCAATTCAGTTGTGAGTTCTGAAACTTGACTCTTTTTGTCAAAACATCAAGAACAATCAAATTTCTTTAAAGATTTCTTTTCAGATAATTGACATTGCAGAGTTTACTGGTGTTTTTGTGATGACGTGTGAATGTGACCTTATGATAAAAAACATAGAAAGCAGATTTTGATTTGCAGATTTTGCCAGTTTCCAAATTGACTTGGCTGGTAAATAAATGGTTTAATTTGGCTATTTTATGGTAATTTATAGAGTTTATTGTGAAAGCAGCTATTGACTTCTCTATTGAGGTCAGTTTTTAGACACTATGCAATTTATTCAGCATTTATATTTATAGATGTATACATATACAGCATGAATTTATTTACATCATTATTTACTGTTACTAACCTCTTGTATTACAGGAAATTATGCATAACAAATCAATCTTTTATTTATTTTTTTATTTTTTTATTTTGCTGTGGTTAAAAGAAATTACCTGCCATACAGTGTGCCATTTTTAATTCTTAATTTAAATATATATAAATATATTTTTAAAAAAACTTTTTTAATATATTTATTCATACTGATTTGAAGCCAGATTCATGATTGTCGGGTTCATGATTAGATGATGTTGCAAAATAGACTGTTACAGAAAGATCAAAGGGTGTTTTTATAGTTTTTTTTCACATTATTCTAATATCTCGTGACTTTGAATGTTGCTTACCAGGTGCTACTCTTGTGGTCTTATGGTCCTCTGTAAAAAGACTTCGGGTCATGATGTTTTTCCACAGCAATTCATAATTGTTTTGATTTCTCTTGTTTATCAAGATGAATTTGACAAACTTTATATACTCCAAAAAGAGAAAATGCAAAAGGGTTACCATAGTTTATTTATTTGTGACATTTTATTAATGAATTGTTTATGCCCAGACTTCTAATAGTAGTTACCTATGGACCTTAATGTAGAGTGAGCACCACTGAACTATTTTTTCATCAGTTATAAATTTTAGTAACCTGTGAAAGAGCACCTTTATGTACTGTAAAGTGGACATCTTTGAACCGTTTATTCATCAGTTATTACAGTTTTTTTTTCAAAATGCTTACACACGGTTTTTGAAATTATGGCTTCATTTCTCAAAACTCTACACACAAAATCACAAAAAAATCACACACATCTTGTAAAAGCTTACAAACACTTCTTTGAAAACTATTTTAACTTTTCTAAAAACTGTATTTTTGCGCAGTAACTCTACACACAAACATAAAATAATTAGCTGCATACACACCAAACTACACACGACTCTCGTGTGTCTTTTGCTTGTTCAGAGTGCAGTGGATTTTGTCATATCACTCGCACATGCATGCATACGCACATATATACTGTATATACAGTAGATATGTACAACTGATGAATTTTACACAGCTATGCAACTGAACTGAATCAATACTGAACTGACTTGAGCTGTAGAATGACACTATTGAGTTGTTAGAGCTGCTGAATTTGATATTATTGTAAAGCTGCTGTGAAACAATCTATATTGTATAAAGCACTTTAGAAATAAAGTTGACTTTCTGGCTTTTATGCATATTCTGTTCATATAATACACACGCATACACGCAAATTTATATATATTTATATATATATATATATATATATATATACTGTATGATATATACTGATATATGCATACAAAGATGCAATATATTCAGTGTGTGTGTGTGTGTGTGTGTGTGTGTGTGTGTGTGTGTATACAGTACATACATACATACATACATACACAGACACACAAACTAGATAGATAGATAGATAGATAGATAGATAGATAGATAGATAGATAGATAGATAGATAGATAGATAGATAGATAGATAGATAGATAGATAGATAGATAGATAGATAGATAGATAGACTTAATATGCATATAAGCCAAGTCAAAACGTCTACTTTATTTCTAAAGCACTTTATACAATACACGCTGTAAACAAAAATGCAAGGGGTTAAAATAATTTTCTTTCTCAAAACAATAAGTTTTGATTTCTAAGTTAACGAATGATGTATAAGTGTTTTCACACATGATCACTGTGTGTAGGTCGTCAGTAAATGAGTGCAGCATTAAAATAACAGTATTTCCCAAATTAAACAAAAGAGCTGTTAGTTTCTAATGATGTGTGTAATGTAAACTGTGTTTAGAGTTTTGCAAAAAGTTTGTTTTGCAATATCAATCAGAGTTTAAAGCATGTAATGTGCTTATAGTTTTGCAGACTTGGTCTAAAGATGAGCTATATGAGTGAATGGTTCCACTAAGTGGGCCTCAAGTATCACCTTTAGTGTCCAAGCAATTAAAAAAAAAAAAAAAATGTAATATTAGTCACCTGTTAACATTTACTTTAAAATGGACACCTGTGAAAAATTTGTTCACTAAAATCTTTTAATATCTAAAACCATTTTCAATGTTATTTTATTACTAAATTACTAAAAATGATTACTACAAGTTTACTAGACTTCCGAGTCTTCATTTTGGGTACACATGTGCCGGGAGCAAACAAGATGACGAGAAGGCACTTAAGAAACGAGAGACTGAGTTCATGATAAGTAAAGTTTAAAATTCAATGTTGTTATCAATTGTTTTTGTCCAAGAGTAATTTGAGTCAAGTATACTTAATTTAAGTATATCATTGATTAGTACATGAAAAGTAGACTGAAAGTATACTCTCTCTTATTTTAGAATACTAATAGCACACGTGAATAAACTTTTTTTTTTCTGTAAGGTCTGGCTGAATCATTCACCGTATGAGTAGCTTTCATCAGGACTTTCAAACTAATTCTTCATTCCAGGCTATGACACTTTGTTGTTGATGGCACAGACCCATTTGGGTTTGTTTGTGTGTGTGTGTGTGTGTGTGTGTGTGTGTGTGTGTGTGTGTGTGTGTGTGTGTGTGTGTGTGTGTGTGTGTGTGTGTGTGTGTGTGTGTGTGTGTGTGTGTGTGTGTGTGTGTGTGTGTGTGTGTGTGTGTGTGTGTGTGTGCATACAGGTATGTGAGTGTTTGCCTGGCTCACAGCTGTGCTCTACTTCTACGCACAGAATCGGTGTGTCACTCTGTTTGTCATGCCAAATGTCATTCGGGTTCCAGTTGCCTCATTTGAACCAACATTTGAGTAAAGAGATACAAAGAACCCAGAGTGCTTCCTGAACATTCAGATCAGCCTGTACAATTACCATTTATCATCTTAAATGACACATCACTTCATCACTTAGAAGCAAGTAGAGAAATATTAAACCTCATTTGTGAGGTGAGATTTGTTTTAACAAGAATTGGGCAAATTCTTTCCTCATAGGGTTTACTGGCCTATGGGCAACAAGATAAACATCCCATTTGCATTAGCTTATGCTATTCTCATGCTGTCAACCAACAAATAAAAGCATTAGCAGTGAAACATTTCGTCAAACAGGTACAGCTGTGAACAGATTTTCATCTCTGTTAATAATCCCTTATTCAACAAACATTAATATATCACTGAAGCAACTTTTCACTCAAAATACCAATAGACAGAATCCATTCTTGGTAGAATGTCTGACCTGATGACGGGGAAGGTACCAGCCCATCTCTGAGCCAGAGGCGCCTGCTCCAGCCACGGTGCCATGAGGCTTAAGCTTTTAATCACTAAGCTTAATCCACTGGACAGCTGGAGAATCTTTACGAGCCAAACTGTGCATGATGTAGCCTGTTAGTGTGCCCTTTATCTTTCTCTGATTCACAGTTATATTAGGGGTGGTGGGAAGTAAGCCCATGAGACCATTGGAATGTGAAATCACAAATGTCCTATTGGGAATGTGATACCGCTATCATATTAAAACAAATGATTGTGCTTTATGAGTCTACTGTTTATGAATGCATCTTGTAGGACCAAGAGCATCATGGACACACACAATTAAGTACATTTTCTTCAATTCTGATTATTATAGAATTTTCTTCAACATTTGCCATTCAACATTTGCCATTCATTTGTTCAGAGGGTGAGGATTCTCTGGCATTAAACCTGTTTAGTAAAAAAGGACCTATTCTTTTAAAAAGAATATTTCTTTCTTTGCTTCTTCTTTCATTTTTTCTTTTATTTCATTTATTTATTTTTTGATGAAGATGCTGTGTGCTCTACTTTCGTACACCAGCTGAAGAGCATTTCATGTCTTTGGTGCTGAAATGTGCTGTCAGGTTCTCACATTAAAGGAATAATTCACTTAAAAATTAAACTCTGCTGAAAATTTACTAAGCCACCCAAGATGTAGAGGACTTTGTATCTACATTGGAACAGATTTGAAGAAAGTTAGCATTCCATCACTTGCTCAACAGTAAATCCTCTGCAGTGAATGGGTACCGTCAGAATGCGAATTCAAACTGATAAAACATAACCATAATCCACAAGTAATCAGATTTGTTTTAGAGCTGTTTGGACCTCCTCCACCTTGTGTCTCCATCTTCCCTTACACTCCTACTCTTTCCAGTTCCATCCATCCAGGAACCCATGTGCAGTTTGCCTTCTCAGTACTAACTGGCAGCACTCCAGTATAAACCCTTACCTGGGAACAGGATCCAGACCACATGCAGCAATGCACATCTCCTGAATCTTCCTATCCATCTTCTTTGGCACAGCAGGACCTGCCTGGTGTACTCTTAACTCCTGGGACAACAACTTACTCCACAAGTACAACGGAAATGGGATACATTGTTGTAAAAACAAAGGAAAGCAGTTTGTAAACTTACCCAGGGGCTGACGGCAACTTCCTCCCAACACAAGTGCCAAATTACCAGTCTTGACAAAATGGAGGACAATCAACGACAGGTTCTAATGTTTATAGCAGCAAACAAACAACAGGATGAGGCAGAGACTGATCAAATGACTAAAGCAATCAAAATTATGATTTCAGATAAACTCCAAAAAGTTATGTCTACCTGTGTTTCTGGGGTGCTCTTCATGATGGAATAGCTCCAGTTGAACAATTAGCAGGACCGATATTGAAGAAGTCTAAAACTGAACTGGTGGACAGATTCAGACAGCTTTACATAAGAACAGTGTGCCACCACTATTTCCCACTACCTCCACCTTCAGTGACTGGACAAATACCTCACTCTTATTGTCAAAAGTGACCCCCTTAAGTTAACTTTTTTCTAAAACTGTAAGGCTTTTAGATTACTCTGAAGCCATGTAGTCAGTCTTCAACAACACTGTGTCTTCCACAACTACAACCAAATCATCCTCAACCCCTGGAAAAAAAATAATCTCCACTGCTTCTACGTCATTGCTGTAACTCAGAAATTAGTAGCCCACATAAGTATCGGCATCTGGAAAGGGAAAGCCAATGAGTCTTTGGAAGGAGCTTTCCCCACCAGACAATCTCCATGATCCCTTGGTCTGCTCTATTTGGCCAATGGTAAAGCAGAAGTTCAGTTAGGAATGATGAACCTACAGATTACACTTCACAAGAAGGATTTTATTTTATGGGCTGCTGCTCTCCTCCAAAGCCCTCGCCTGTGCAGTAGTTCTATGACTGGACTTCATCTTATTTTAGTTTAAGTATAGTACTAGCACACCTGAATAAACGTATTTTTTGTAAGGGTATGCTTCCACATGCATCTTTCCTTCTACAAGGCAGAGAAGTAGAGCTTAGAATATTTTTTACCATGATAATTATGCAGGCTTAGGTAACCCTTTGCTCAAAAAGTCAATACTTCAGCAGTCAAAAACTGCATACCTGTCTCTGTCCCTTCATGTCAAAAACTATAGAGTTGTTTTCAGTAAACGCTTTAGATTTCTTTCACAGAATAACCTACAGATGACAACCAATCCACCTTCATTTCTGGTCTGGGGTGCCTCAGGGATCTGTGTTTGGCCCAATATTCTTGCTCTAATCATTTTATGTAACTTTTTCTGGCATGATACACAACACTACCTGTCATTTGAGCCTGACAACTTCACAATATAAGCTCATATCTCTTTCTGCCTTTTAGACAAAACTCCACACAATCTCGGCAGCTCATATTAACCAAAAATTTAATAACAATATTTTTAACATATTTAATGTCAGCTGATATAGCTTTTTTTTCTTTCTTTTTATACCAAATTATCCACCCAAGTGTTGTGAGTGTTTTTGAAACGCCACATGATTTTGATCTGGGTGGTCTGTAATTTCATTTTGTGGTTGTGGTTCCTCACTATTATGTAAATGGTAACACAACAATCCGGTAAGTGAATAAACATTGAGACATAGAATGGCTGAGAAGAAAATGTAGGAGCTATGGGGACTGACCTCTATCTTTTAAATATCTTCTTGTGCCTTGGCCAAGGAAGATACGGCGAGCTCCCTTATTTTTCCTCTGTGTTTCTACATGGGTTCATGAGAGATTTATGGCTGTCATTCTGAGGACCATATTTCCTTTAGCACTCACACTATTTACTGTTCCTTGTCTTGTCTAGCTTTTTACATGTGATAGCCACCTGTAGAAATGGGAAAAAATCATTGCCCTCTCTGTAAAGGTATTCCAGAATGTTAAAACACAAATAACAGACACCTGATTCACCATAGTGAACAGTTTCCACTCAAGTGTTTGTGCTGAAACCAGACAAAGTTGGAAGTGCAAATACTCAAGTTAATAATGTCCATTTCCGACCTCAAATTGTTCCATTTGTGGTGATATTGCATCTTCAAAACCCAGACTTTGTTGGCTGTTAACTTGGAAATGACATAAAAGTAGGCTTTTCACTGAAGTCAGAGTTGACTGGTCTATTGATTAAGCACCAGTTGCCAATTGTACATCTTTAAGCATCATCCCAATGGTTATTTTGATCATTCTGAACAGTCTACCACGTTCAAAGTTGAAAAATCCTGATTATAAAGGAGGGAGCATGTGCCCAGAGTTTGTCCTTCTCTGCAAGTCTGTTACATGGTTATTTCATTATAGGTTCACTACAACCTATCCTGGATCAAGCTATAACAAATTATAGTCCAAGTCCAAATTCTAGAGTGACTTAAAGGGGTTGCATACTACCGCATTCTAAGCTTAATTCATTCCACATATCTAAGGCCACCAGGAGTGATTTTGTCATACAAGTGGTTCTAAAATTTGAAAAAAAAAAAAAAAAAAAAAAAAATGCATGCAAATTTATTGATAATTAATGGAATGTGCAGCACACACAGTTCTACACAAATGTCTATTCAACCACTATTTCAAACAAATACACAGTATTATTGTAATGATAATGGTAAACAATAATAATAGCAATAAACAGCAGCAAAGATCATTTGTTCCTGTACAGTAAAAAGGAGTCCTAAAGTACATAATAAAAAATTAAGAAGAAGAGTCTTCCGTTAGGAATCTGTAAAGAAGGAAATAAAAAATAATAATATTAAATTAATATTAGGATGAATAATGGAGTACTAGGTGGAATTTCCTTTTAGATTAAAATGTTGCTAACACTGCACCTCTGCTGGCAAAGGGACTGATTCACCCACAGCAAACGCAAGCATGTAAGATCTGCCAGAACCTGAGGCCCAAAGGACAAATCCACTTCATGTTTGTCTCATTTTATTTGAAATCCAGCTATGGTCTCTCAAAGTTTTTTCCCTAGCTGTGCAAGTATGTGCATCAATGCAAAAAACACATGCTTTGTTGTGTATTATTTATAGATGGGTTTGTTTATTAATCATCATCTTGTGTTAAAGGAAAACCTGTCTCACTTCTACCACCCATTTCAAAAACTATCTGACTTGTTTTCGATTAAATCTCTACTTATCTTTAACAGAATACCATGTTTGTATTCCTTTGCTCGACTACCCGTGATTTCAGTCTGACAACTTAATCTAAGCTTGTATCTATGCCTGCCTTTCAGACATCTTAGCCTGAATTAGAGATCACCACCTTCACCTTAACCCTAATAAATGTATTATTTATAGATTATTTTGTTCGTTTATTATGATTGTCTTTTTCCTGAATGTAATTACCTGTGTCAGAATTTATTAATAACTTCATGTCACATTTTGAATGACTAAATATGATTTAAAATGGTGCACAGACAAACCATTGGTCATTGGAAATTTTTGTGGGTGGTTAGGATGCAGTGAAGGCTTAAGCATTGAGATATAATTTACACCTGTTTTATATTTGCCATTCTTTAGACCAGACATATGTCACACATCTGTGTTTTGGCTCTTTTGAGTTTAGTTTCTTTACCCCGGTTTACTCATACAGAAATATATGCACTCTGAGATGTAGCACGGTTGCACTTCTGGCAACCTGAGTTTGAGTCCCAACTTGAGGACCTTTCCCGATCCCATCCCCCCGTCTCCACCACTTCACTTCCTGTCTGTTTATACTGTCCTAAGGCAATAAAGGCAAACACACCAAAACCATGAATCCAAAAAAGGCAATCTTTTACTTACTTATATATACCTTATATATACTTAATATCAACCTATATTAACAGATTTTGTCCAAAAATGTATTACACATAAATAAGCATTGTTCCAATTGTTCCCATTTCTAATACATTTTATTTAGGTTTTTACTTCATATGACAAATGTACATACAGACTTCATATGTAAATTTAACCATGGGTTCCCTCAAGATTTTCCTATGGATTTTTATAATGAGGTTATTAAACTCATGAGTAAAATAAAAAGGTCTGTAGTAAACATAACTTGGCGATACTTGGATGTTTGGAAAACATACATTTTTAATATCAAACTTCAAAATTCACATTTTCGTTATGGGTGTGTGTAATTTACATTGTAGAGCAAAACATCAAAGTATGGTTCATTTATTGTTCATTTTCATTTACCGTTGACCTTGTTTGCTCATAAAATAAAAAACATTGCATCATGCCATATACACTATGAGCCAGTGTCTGAAGCACGTGTGTACATCATGAACTTTTCCTCAGAGGGAGTAAAATATAGATCTTATATATTTGGTGGTTGTAACTATAATAGCTTGACTGATCTGATGGTCTCTTCACAAACCCTCGTAGCTGACTAGAAGCACTACCTGTGTAAACATTGTTTAACTTGCAGTGCAAACTCTTCCATTTCTGTGGCTTCTTCACCTCGTAGCCCTTGATTTCACATCCAACCTCAGGCAGAATGAAACATGCCTCAGCACAAAGCTTCTGTGGAATGGGCAACTACACACTTCTGCTCTATGGGAGACTAGTGAGGGGACTGCTGCGTACTTGTGTTGTTTTCGGCACACAAGGGCGTTTTAACTGACAGATTATCTCACATTCCCACCCTTCTTGACGGCATCAACCATGTTATGGGACTTCGCAGACAAAACGATGAGAACGTAGGAAACAGATTGATTTTGTGTGTGTGTGTGTGTGTGTGTCTGTCTGGTTGGTATTTTTTCTACAGCCTTTGCTCTAGTTGCACCCACTTCCTCAATGGTAACAGCTGTCAAAACGTTGCAGGATTACAGTACACCGCACAGTTACGGCTGGCGTTAGAGCCTGGCACAGGACAGGAAGCTAGGAGGGGTGATGCATGCTGGGAATAAGGGTCATACAGAGCGAGGTGAGAGCAGACCAAGGGAGGAAAAGCTAATACGATGCCATTCCAATGCTTGTCATTCTCTAACATATGTCAGATATATCCCAGGGTTTCTGTGATGATCTAACAAAAATTAACCATGTGAAAACTGAATATTCTGTGACATACACCATTAGATTTAAACCACCACCACAAGATGTTATTGAAGAAACATAGTGAGGCTCAAAGTCTCCATACAGTTATAGTTATCCAGTCAGGACCAAATAGTCTGTCAAATAATAATGATAAAGACTTTATTAACAACTAAAGCACTCTGTTTGTGTTGGTTCTGTTGCATCGACTAACAGAAGATAGAGGCAGATGTAAAGAGCAGCTTGCATCCATGCAATAGAGAGGTAGCCAATAGAATAAGTGAATGGAGGACTGATCTGATATGTGCTTTAATTGTAGGGCTGCCCCCCTAATAGTCAACTAAATGTTAAGCTAAGTCAGCTAAAATTTATTATTAGGCTTCTTTGAAGGCATCCAAAAAGCTTTCTTTATTAAATCTATACGGAACACAGTTTGTCCCGTATCCGCAGGCCATATGACCACCTAGACCATACAAATAACAACCGTCAGCGTTTAATTTCACCAAATCAGTTTGGGCAAATGCAAAGAACGTGATTATTGCTAATGAGCCCAACGTCCAGCCAGTAGTATGTTTAGGCACCATGCAACCCATGCAATTGCGTGGGGCCCCACTGTCCAGGGAGGCCCCCCACGGAACCTGATGTTTCTGTCAGGATCCTGCCATGAGAAGTTGTGTCTGTCTTGTCCCTGTTTCTTTGTTTGTTTTGTGTCTGAGCACATGGGTCTGTCTCTGTTTGTGTTTGCCATGTGCTCCTCTTGTCCCACCTCCTTGTTTCCTCTGACCACGCCCCCTTGTTTAGTCTTTGTCTATTCCTCGTTTGCTTGATTGTGTTCACCTGATCCTCATGTGCTCTGCTCCTTTATATTGTGTTCCTTTCCCTTGTGTCTTTGCTGGTTAGTTGTGGTGTGTTCTGTTCTTTGTCTGGGAATTATCCTTTGATCTTGCGCTAGTGATTTTTATTTTATTTATTTGTTTAATGTCTCATATCCAATATATTGCATCCTTGTTTCTATTTTGTTCTTTCTAGTCCTGTCTTGCTCTAGTTTTTGATTTTGTGCATCCTAGTCTAGTTTAATTTCTTCTCTGACTTAGAATTTATCTTCATCTTGTTTTTGTAGTTCCAGTTCCTTATTGGATCCTAGCCCTTTTAACTTGTAACTATTCTTTGGCTAGTTTTGGTTATTTGCTCATTTCTTGTCTCTTTGGCCATTGCTTTTATCTGTTTTTGTTGTCTTATTGTTTTGCATCTTGTCTTGTGTTGTCCTGAGTCTCATCTTGTTTGGTTCGGTCCTGCCCTGTATCCAGACTTCCCTGGCCACTGACCCCTACTGCCTGGAAGCAGCTCTCCACTCTCTCGTGTCTAGTCTTTGGTTCTGTGAGCCTCTACCTTTTGGCAAGACTGGTGCTACATCAAACTACGGGTTCCCTGTGTTCCTGCCTAGTCTTTCATCTGGACCTGACTCCTCCGTGCTCAAGTCTGTTGCCAACTTGGACTGTCTCAGTGGTCATCCCTCCTGCCCGTGTTGTTGTCTGCCTTGCCCCTCTGTTTGGACTGTTTCACTCCTCACTCTCCCTGCTGTCTATGGTCCTGTTAATAAAAAAAACCCTTGCTCCTTTTGCATCTGGATCCTATTTCTTGCAGATCCTTGAGTTTTATTTACCTTCAGTTGTTATACTCTCAAATTTTGTGCCGTATGTAATAATGGTATTACATCCACCTTCTAAACTACTATACCACATGTGCAGTCACAATTCTATAATGGTACAATTTACTCAAGCCAATGGTTTGTGTGTAATGTATGACACGTTACTTTTTTTTTTTTGTATGACATTAAATTTCTTTTTAGAACTATTGTGCAACTTAAGTAAACAGTTGGTATTATTTATGAGAATACACCTTTCATGCACATACTGGAGGCATTACATGTACTATTGTACAGTACAAATATTTTAAGCATCCTTTGTTTTCCTACTAAAAAGTCAGTTGTTCCTTATTTTCCTTTTCTGAAGTTGGCAGAAAGTCTCTCGTTAATCAATATAGGTTTTAATATTATATTTCAATATTATATTCTTTCTGAAAGATGGCAAGTCTGCATCGTCAACTTCATCTTCTGACACTGACTCGGAAATCACTAGCTTACAAATATCTCCTTGCTATTTTTTTCTGATACGTTCATGGTCATTACTTTTGCAAGCTTTATACGTGCGCTTGAGCGCTGAATAGGCTATATATTTAAGCAACCCCCCCAAAGTACATATTCAAGTCATTAAATTAATATGAACAATGAGCGTGCGATTAGTTAAATCTTTAGTTGGGGGAAGTCTTAGGGTGAGCTATTACTAATTATGTGAATTGCTAAAGTAGGTTTTATGATACCAAGTCACATTTCTTAGCAATTTTCTTATGTTCTTAGCACATGAGTGTTATTGGGAAACTCAGAGCTCTCTCACTATAAGGCTTTACACAGCTGGTGAAGAACTTGAGGCTGTTGACCGAACAAAAGATCCTCAGTGGGGAGTTAGTATCATAATCTGGCAAAGTTCTTTGACTTCTGATTCAACATATTCAGAGATTCTTGAGTCATGTCAGCATGATATGGAACAGGTTTGCAAAAACGTGTAAGCAGAGAGGTGCATATAAATACTGTTCTGCTGTTTTATATTTTACAAATCATTGTAAGATTTGGTACCAAGACATGTCAAAATTATGTTACAAATGATGGAATTGTATACTTCATATTTTTCCTCTCGGGTCCTGTCCATCTGCCCAGATTTACATCTTCCTCTCAGCTCACCAATTCTCACTAATTACATCTCTGGTGGCGACAGTCTCAATCCCATCCCCGATTACAGCCGGACATTGGAAGATGCTATTCCAGCAGGAGTTTGAAATGGATGGTTTTAACTGAACCAAGGTTGTGAACTTTACAACAAATACGAAAGCTATTAAATATAAAGTCATTACAGAAATCTGTCATTGAAAAAAAGCACCTTGAGACAGCTGTTTCCTGCCTGTAATTAATCTCTGTTCCCCCAAAATAGGATAAAGACAAGAACAGGAAACTGCGACACACCATGTTGATCAGTTTCATGTTCCCAGTTCCTTGACGTCTTTACACTTGATTGTGTAGCTTTCCCAAATTACAGAGGAAAGAGGGTTGGTAAAAAAAAAACAGAAGGTTTGTAATATTATATCACACGTTAACCTGCAGCATAGGTTACTTTTTTAATAATGAAAATATAATATAGCTGAATGAAATCCAACAGAAGTTTTTTTTTAAAACTAACCAGCAGAGAGGATTACCTTTAGTACTGCTGATCAGATTTGTTATCTTCTTTTTTACATTTGGTCATATTTCTTTACTTTAAAGTTGATTTCACCAAGATAAATGAGTCATTTCTCATCTCCAATTTTCAGATAAATGAAATAACCACATCTAAGGTCCTGTAAAATCAGAAACACAAAATCTCAACATTCTTTTAAAAACTCTTTTATTATTTTCAGATTTCCTTGCCTTTGTTATACAAAGATGTTAAATAACTTAAATACATTCTTACCAGTCATTCATGATCAGTTTATACCTACAAGCTATACACATGAGGTAGAGGAAAATAATTTAGAGGAAAATAGTTTCCCATAAGACAAGAAAAAGTGGACGAAGACAAACTACTGACAAAAACTCTGCCCTTAAAAGAAAAAGAATGCCTTTTAATAGTTACAGCATTGCACAAACCCTGACAAAAATCAGAATAGTGACCAAGCCATTGGAATTTATGGAAAAAATTACTGTGCATTTGTTCAATGCTAAGTATCTGCGATCCACTCTCAATGAATGTAGGTCTAAAACAATCAAGTGACTTGCTAGTTATGTTTATTTCATATAATCAACAAAGTAGTATAAAATAGTATAAAATTTTACAGCCTTTATGCTACAAATGATGAGATTGCTACAGCTAACTGGGACATGTATAGTCTTATTGTGGGTGTTGTAATTTTGCGTTGTTTACATACTAAATATTGTTCATCTTTGGTATACATTCCTTATAATAAATAAGGACAACGTTGCACTTCAGACAGACATAGAAGTGGAACTGAGTTTTTGAGGGTTTGCATTGTTCTTTATCTTGGGGGGAAATGTTTTCTTTTAACCACCGGGAGTAATTATGTTGTAGAAAAAAAAAAAAAAAAATTATACCTCAACCCCAGAAAGCAAATACCCAATTACAAGCCAAATGCAAAACAGAGAAAATATATAGAAAATCATCTTGAACTTTACAAAATGTACAATTAACACATGCTCATAAAACATTTCAAAATAAGTTATAGTTTGTCTCTGTGTCCATTTTTCCTACCGAATACATTTTATACAGGTTGCATTGGAAAGTAAGAATAAGGAACCAAGACAGCAACAAAAAGAAACTTATAACATATGCTTTCACAATGCCTTCTGTCAATGAAAAAAAATATATATTACTGATTACTGAGAACATGCAGCATGCCAAAAATGCAACTATATGTGATATCTACATTGTTTGTCAGCATATTTAGTGAATCAGAACAGATGTGAAAGGGCAGCTGAAGAGAATTGAATCTTGTCATTGCTGTTTTCTGTTCACTTCTGCTGTGGGCAGACAACATGACTGGTGAAAAACTCGGCATAGCTATTATGGTTTCCATTTAGCGTGCTAAAGTCTATGTTTATGTTTCCATGCATTCTTTAATTGGCATGTCTCCCCATCAAATAACTATTTGGAATTCAGCTCGTTTAAATGAAAGAAAAATCGAATCCCTTCTCAGACAGATTTATTTCCTGCACCCCTTGGTTTTTGTATTCAACAGTTGCATCAAAATCATCACTGAAAATGTTTTTTTTTAATATTAATATGAAGTATCAGCATTTTTGTTTTTCTCATGGCAAATATATGAACATCCTTACTTGAGAAGCAAAAAGTCTTAAGATCTAACACAACATTGCAAAAGTGTCTTGTTTTAAGATTTTTTTTTTTTTTACTATAAAAAATTAAATGTTTTTTTGTAGTGCTGTCTATTTATGTAGATGTATTTTTAGTTGAGCATTTGCCCATCTTCAATGCAACACCAAAACTTTCCTTATTGAATTATCCATCAGATGTTTCTGCAATATTTGATCAAAAATTAAAAGTAATTTTGCTTATTTAAAGATTTGACACAAATGAGATAAAATACAGTGCTTTCCAGATGATTTCACAGAGATAATGAGACATCCTCACAGAGAGGATAATAATTACGTAAAATTGTAACATTTATTTACAAAGCACTGAACTTGGCACTTCATAAAATGTTTGGGAAAAAAAACAGTTTGAGTTTGAATTTGAACTTAAAACAACAACGTACCTCTACTTAGTCAGACAGGTCTAAACATCTTTATTCTGGAAACTTCTGTCCAAAAGCGGTATGCATGTGCCTCACTTTCGTCTGTATGCCACAGGAACATAACCATAGCTATTTACAACTTTAAAAAAAAAAAAATACATAAATAAATAAAAGAGCTTCCAAGCTTCAGTGCGTGAATGGTGCCATTTTTCTTGTTGTCGGTCTCTCACTCAGTAGTTCATTCACACTAAACTAAAAAAATAAAAGAGCATATATAATTAATTCATATATATTTTGTCATATCTTAATTTCTATATACTGTATTTACATGATGTGTATCTCAAAAGAGTTTGGCAATCTGAATACAAAGTCATACGTTTGTGCTGCCACTAAACTGACAGAGATTTAAATGATTAATAGTCTGATCAGAAACTTAGATCCTGTCATTTGGTCACACAGCGCATGCTGATATGTTAAATAATTTTCAAAAATATGGAATTTCAGTGTTTATATTTTACAATATAGATATATGGACTTCTACGTCCATATAGTCATAAAAATATGCCATGTCCAGCCTTTCCACAATTGTGAATAGATTCAATGAAACAGTCATTTTTGATCAACATGCATGGGCATTTGTCCAATATGGTTATTCAGCATAAATTTCAACAATGTAACAATGTGACAAGAGAGAACCACAGCCAAGCAGTACATCATCCACACTTGAATGTAAAAAATGTTCACTGTGATTTTCCAACATCAATATCTGCTGGAAAATGTATTAGATTAGCTCTGAGGTTAATTATTTCCCCCTAGAAATACAATGCAAAGAGGGGGAAATGACGAAAATAATTTTTTCGTTGCAATGCAAATTTGTGTCTCACATTTGCTGTCATGTTTATTCTCAACTCTTAGTTGCTCCCTCCAGCTGTCTGTGAAACTGACAGAATGTAAAGTGGCCACGAACCATGGCATATTTCATATTTAACCAGCATTGTCCTGAAAAGCACTGCTGCAACGATTACAGCAATGAATCAGCAGCTGGATGGACAGATCTGTCATCAAGTGGAAGCCTAAATCATGGAGACTAACGCTCCTTGCGATATCTCTGAGATTTCTTTACCATCCAACGGCGCATAGTGGTTTCACTTGTTCCCTGAACAGTCATTTGTAGAGTTGGTTTAAGGCCGAGTTAAATCTTAAATAGACTGGCAAAGATTTCCTCCGTCAAGCAAAAAGAAAATAATAAAATAAAAATCAAAAAAGGAAGGAAAAGCACATTTTCCTTCCATGCAAGGACTGTTCCTTGAGATGTTCCATAAATTATATCCACAGAAGAACACAAATCAAAAAAAGTATTGCTTTCCTAAGGGCCTTGTCGAAGAGAATTACAACACAAAGTGAATGCAAGCACACAAACAATAAAACATTTGTGTGGTTAGTGGTTATTTAACATACTCAGATAAGTGGTGTATATAATAGAATTATAATGTAATTTGATCTATGTACATATGCATACACACTCTTGTGTGGGTGTAGGATACATGTGCATGTAGAATAAATCTGACGCCACCATTTTTTTCATTGCAAATTCCGTCTCCAAGTTGGAATTAAGTCACATACGAACACATACTCTTACACGTACGGCTTGAAGCTATTATTCTGAGACTGTCAAATCACTGGACAAACAATTGTCTGTCCAAGACTGGACTTCACTGCTGATTGATATCTTGGCAGACGATTTACTCCTTGAAATATTTAATCTAGTTCCAAGGTGTCTCTCAAAGCTGTAGACCATTCCCTCAGGCTTGGTATATTATACAGCTTTCACGCTGCTCCACATGGAAAACAGAAAAAAATGCCCTGCAAAACATCTCAAAAAAGTGCTTTCAACTAGTTTGATGTCTTTGAGACCGTTCTCCAAACCAGGAAAACTTGTCACTTCTCCTCTCTCTTTGCCTTCCACTCATTCAGACTGGTGAGAGATATTCTGCATGGTCGTGACGGTTTTACCCCTTACAGGTGTAAACCTCTTCTCTTTGTGTGCACTGTTTGCATTCAACATAGCAGCACCAGCGCACCTGGCACTGGCACGGTCTCGTCACCACCCGGCTCTGAGTGTTGTGGCCCCGGCCGCAGCAGATGGCCTCGCAGTTCTTATCCTTGTAGCATTTGCGGGCCATGGTGCCTGCCGAATACTTGCTAGGCCTGCAAAAGCTCGGCGAGTCCTCGATGTGAAGCAGGTCAGAGGTGCGGGGAATGAGTTCCGTTCGAGGGCCCGGAGAGGGCTGCTGCCCCTGGGATCTGGTCTGGGAGATCTCCCCCTCCCCAGTCGCCTCATTGGAGGGGCTGGCCAGTTTGATTGAAGTCTCGTAACGCTGCTTGAGCTGCTTGCCGATTTCGTGGAAGGGTGCCAGCTGCCTCCAGCATGTTTGCACGGTACACGATCCCGAAACTCCGTGACACTTACAGGTGGTCTCCACCCCCGCCTTGATCACCTGTGCGGGACAAATGTTAAAAGTAGTCAGACATCACACATCAAAGGAATTACATTCGAGATTTTTACCAAACATCAACATTTACGTCTCCAATTATCTCGGCAGACACAGCACAGCGCTCAGCTGCGATACATCAAAGACGCGGTAAATGCAGTGTTTACCAAACCCTTATGTTGCCCCTCGTATTGAAAAATCTGTATAGGTCAGTTAAACAGATGGGCAACGCTATTTACAAAACAAGTATTTCAAAAGCACATTGAGGCGGTGACTTTGATGTTCCCACATATTTTGATTGCTTTTAACCTTCCCAACCAAAGACTGAAGATATAATATAGGCCATTGAGGAGTAGGGCATTATCATCATTCTTACCTAATTGCCGTAATTTCGGTTTTATCAAAAGCAGCATCAGTTGACATTAAAAAGCTGTGCTTTAAAATATGTCATTATTATGATGGCTGTGGTAACTTTAATTTTAGTCACAAGATGCAAAGTGGAGGCTTACTTATGTTTTTAAATATTGTATTAAAATAATACAAATATGATAATATGATATATGTGGGTTTTATAATGATATATGCAATAGAGTACAGTATAATATACGAAGAGTTCAGATGCAAAAGCCTCTAAGTGGTGTCTAAAATTTTCATCTAAAATGAGCATTTTTATCAGGCAATGTACAGGTCCTTTTCTATGCAATTAAAGTGAAATAACTAAACATAAATATAGGGGTCTGATAAAAATGCTCATTTTAGAAGAAAATTTCAGACTGCACTTAGAGGCTTTTGCATCTGAACTCTTCAATTATGATTATATATGTTAAAAATTGAGTTTACCAGAATGGGTTGCATATAGTTTGCACAATACAATTACAAAATGGAAAATGTGTATACCGCTAAAGCGAAAAACCATCAATCCAATGTCTTCATTGCTAATTCAGTTCTATGCATGGCCTAACCTAGTTATGACACACGACATTTGTTCCTGTTTATGTTGCATCATACTGCGTAGCCCCTTTGTGAAATTGCATCTTGCTCCACATAGAGGTATACTAAACATTACAGTTTTTTACAACCCTTATTTTCACCATTGTAAGAACCTTTTTATTTTTTAACAACTCTAACAATAAAACTCACAACCTTTCTCCAATTGCTTGGATACAACACACAAAAACCTAACCACATTTGTTCATTGAAGTAAAATCACCTATTCAAAATAACACAATTTACAGAGTTTTATAATCACTACGACACATTTCATCACATCAACAGTACAAAATCATCACAAAGTTGTCCCTTTTTTGTATTGATTCATTAAAAGTCTAACACCTATTTGGGTGTTCAACAACATCTAATTGTTTTGACAGTATTTTGTTTTGTTTTTTTAGTAGAACATGGTAGCATTCTAGAAATGTTGTAAATTGCTGTCTTATTCAGTTCTGTATTATGTTTGGTTTTGAATTTAAGTTCAACAGTTTTGAAAAGAGTATATAAATGTGCAAATTGGCCTGTAGGTAGGTAGGTAGTTTTGGCTGTGGTTGTGTTTGAGTAAGAGAAGAATTCATGTAATTTGAAAGCTGTAGTCATTGAATGCATTTTGTGCCAAAGCAATGATAAATGATCCACAGTTTAGCCCACATAGACTGCTGTTGTGCTCACTGTGTGAAGAGTTTTGAAAAAGTGACCAAAGAACTAAGAACTGAGGAGAGTCGTAAGGATTGTAGAAACTGTAACATTTTAAAATACATCTGAGATGACTGTTGATGAGTTGCTGAGATGATTAATTTCATTACAATGATCTATCAATCGAAACAACTGCCCAAAATGATATGTAACTGTTGCATTACTCTTAATGCATAGTTTTATGGAAAATGACAAAGAATATTCCAACAGGAAAATTTCAGCATAATGAGATTAGTTAACACTTTATTTTACAGTGTTCTTGTTACACGTTGCATTGACAAGAACACTGTAAAATAAAGTGTTAACAAATCTCGTTATGCTGAAATTTTCCTGTTAGAATATTCTTTGTCATTTTCCATAAAACTATGCATTAAGAGTAATGCAACAATTACATATTTCAGATCCCGTAATGCATCTACTTACTAATAACAGAAAATTATGTGCAGTTTCAAGCAACTAAACCAAACCCTAATTCTAACCATAAGTACATGTTGTTAATTAATATTCCTCAGTACTTAAATGTATAATTACACTATAATAAGTACACAATAAAATAAATGTTTTCAAATTACATTGCAGTCATTCAAACCTTTATTTAGATTTTTCCATTTTTTTCCGTAGCTACTCATTTTTGCCATGATTTAAGGAACCAATGTTATGATTTGATTGCATTTAATCAATACTGTATATTTCATGCAGAATTTGTGTTCCACTGTCTGTAGTGTTCTCTCTACTAGTCTGTTTACAGTGATGTATTTATGTAGTGCCATAATTAAATGTGCATCACATATTTTGTACTAATATTGAATGATTGTACAAATAACTGCACAGTAACTAGTGTGTGGATGAAATTATGTTTTATTATGAAATGTCATAATAAATTAGTAGAACCAGTGAATCAGAAAGTGATCACTTTCTTTAAAGATATGAATGCACAATGCAAAATTGAACACTGAACAGCCTGTGTTACCAGTGATGACCGTTTTGAGTTGTGTGTCTAAAGTTTTGAAAAAAAGACATCAAGGTTCTGAAATGTGTCAATGTGATTGAAAAAAAAAACAGTTGAAATAAAGGATAGACAAATGTTTTAAATTGAGAAGAAATGCCAAAGTTTGATGGTACAAGCATGGATGAGTTTAGTTGATTCTGTGAGTTTTCAAAATTTGAACAACTGACAGAGGTACTTAAATTTCACGTTATGCAGAGAGCACTACTGACCACAGTGTTTGATCCATTCAACATTTCTGTAAGAAAGTGAACTTTGAGATAAGCATATAAAAGGTGCTGTCTGGACATTTTGTGTTAAACAAGTGGTAGACTAGTTCAACAGAAACTGCAAATCCACCACAATGGAAGGAGAGGAAAATGTGTAACATCAGCTTTAAAATGCAGGTGATGCCGAGGCTAGCACATTCCAAGTTTGTTCTCCATATGGGATTTGACCCCAAACCCCGTACACCTCCTAACATGTGCAGATGGACCAAAATATGCAGTGCTGTAAATCTCTTATCGCAGACAAAATGGCCTGAGGACGACTACTTGAGATGGACTGAGCAAAGAGGGCAAGTCTGCTGAGCGCTGCTGTAATTTATATTCATTCTACAACTAAAACTAACAATATGAGACAATCTATTGGTGCCAGACCTGTAGTTTACTTTGGCTCTCTGTTGTGGGTCTTTTTCTGTTCCTTTTTTTTTTTTTTTTTTACTCTTACGAGGGCCTCAATGTTACCTCGGCTCTTTCTCTTTTACCAGAAACAATGGAAGACTTGGACAAACTTAGTGCTCTTTAGACTGTAAGGGAAACCTAACCTTGATTAATGGGCACTTATTATAAATTACTGAATTAAATAGCCAATTTAAGTGATTTAAAATGGGACCTTTACAGACTATTTGAGTAACCCTAAAGAATTTATGAAGCTGAACATTTAACCACCACAGAGAAAGAAAGAAAGAAAGAAAGAATTCTTTAAAGTATACTAATATGCAGATAACTCCACGTTTGTCATGCATGTTTCCCACATTATTTATAATTCCCATGATCCCCATACTTTTTAATATATCTTAGCAGCCTACCTTCATTCCTACATTGCTGTTGTGCATATCTATCCGAGCGCGGAGATCCTTGTTGGACCTCTTACCCAGGAAGTCTTTGACAAATTTGTTGCTGTACTTGAGGTTGTCTCCACAGCCTCCCCACTGCCAAGCCTTGCGGTTCTCCAGGTCAGGAGCCTCGTCACAGGTGCAGCGCTCCATGCGGCCAGCGCTGCAGGCTTTGGCCATGGCGTGGGTCAGGCCTGCTGAAGAGATGGCATAGAGGAATGCCGTCTCCTTGAAGCCTGTGAAGAACATGGAGATTACGAGGCAGCCAATAGTTCATTCCTGACCTTCAATCCTGTGATTTTTCCTGTGATTTTACAGAAAATGCTAGTAACAGTTCCAAGCCCCCCTTGCACTTACTTTTGTTCAGCAAGGACACATTAAATGAACCAAAAATAACAGTAAAGGCATTTATGATGTTACAAAGGATTTCTGTTTTCGCATAAATACTTTCTGTTCATCAAAGAAACCTGAAAAAAAAAATTAACTGGAAAAAAGTATCATAAGCAGCTTAATTATATTTTGATAGTCCTCTTTAGACATTCTACTAACTAGTAATTTTGCAGCTACCTGTCACCTAAGGGTAAGTTTACAAGACAACAATGTACTATAAAATGGAAAAATATATATATATATTTGCAAAAGGTGACAACATTGTGAAAACAATCCCTGTTCTCATGGATCTGAAAACGACTAAAAGCTGTATTAAGCATGCCAGGCCAGTAGTTGGCGATGTCACTTTGTAAAGAAGCTCACGCATGCCTATCCACCTTATTCCTGACGAGCCTTGTTTTGAATTATGGGTGGCACGTCCAGTTTGGGGACCTTCCATTCAAAAAATTGAAACAAATCATTTCAAATCATAAGGTCGCCCTACAAATACAGCCTACCTCTCTGTTTGACTGAATGAGCTGTCGATTTTCCTTCATGTTTTATTTTTTAGACATCATGAGAAAAACGTAGCACTTGGTATTTTAACGTGACATTATAACAAGAAAATCTATGGCAAGAGATTTTTTCAGTCTCTGCATTCTTTTCCTCATGATTATTTTATTTTTTCCCTTTGCATTTCATTGTAATGGTATGAAAAAGGACAATATTCTCCCGATTTAATTTATGATATATCCCATTAATAATTCCCTGGAATGCAAGACAAATTTCTTATTTTTCTCCTCAAATCCTCATTTTTGATTAAGGCAATGTATGTTACTACATAATACAGATATATATTCCTACAGTTATATTTCACCCGTCCGTTATTGCTATGGAAAGAATTGCGCTTTTGGGGTTATTCATAATCTGTTAAAAGTACCTTGTTTATGCTTTTACACTTTTAAATGTCATTTTATTGATTGAAGGGTGAGTAGTATAATGTTATCTTACTGTACCCAGTTTTTAAAACAACGTATTATTGCGTTCATAGAGCGAGCCTTTCACTGATCGTTTACAGCTTAACGGAAGTTATACCCATAATTCGTGCAAAGTGTCGTGGGGCATAGGAATAAGGTGGATAGACTAAACACATAGTATGTGTGCACATGATGTCACTGTTTTCACAAATTCACGTTTTTATAGTTTACACGGAGACTATACTGGTATTGTTTTCAAAAACTTGCATTCAACCCTATTTCAAAAGTTTGCGTTTTCCTACTCAGGCTCATTGGAAATACGTGCCTCTACCTACATTTCTCCACAACTCAAAAATGTACCTATACGTACAGTACAAATCGCCACAGTTATAAACAATTGTAATTGCACAATTCCTGCACAATATTGTGTTATGATTTCAAAACAATTCTAACCTGCTGTGAGATTTGAAAACGGATTCTTTTGAACATTAGCATCACATATACAGCTTCACATGTCAGGGTTTTATAATGTAGTAGTTACTTGGTAGCTCACGCGATACGGCGTTGCACTCATGAAGTGAAGCGCTCCGGTACGGAGGTTCACCGGTACAGTCCCGTGAAACTACGGTTCAACAAAACAGCTCAAACCTGCATAGAAGGAAGTTAAAATAGCACAGTTGCATCAGCGAATGTTTTTATAGAATTTTTGCTTTCGGTAACACTATCAGGTAGGTTTAGGGTTGGGTTTGTTGTAGCCTTTTTTGGCGACACTCCCCAGACATTTGAATTCTGAACCGCTCCAATACGTGCCTGAAGCTACGTTATAAAAATGACGCAATATGTGTACCAATATAATAAAAATGTGGCCACGGTCACGTATAGAACACACGTTTTAGCACCACTGACTGGACCTTTCACGTTGAAACTGGGCAAAATATGCAATGAGGTACGTAATATTAATGTTGCAGAAACGTCGCGACAAGCACGTATTTTCAGTGAGCCTGGGTTAGCATTTTCAGACTTCCAAAAGGCTGTTGTCAAGTAAATGAACGGTCAAAAGTAATAAAAAGGTTTTCTGTTTTCAGTTGATAACGGCCTCTAACTCTCATCAGAGTATTAGACTATTAGGTTATGGTTAGGGTTAGTTGAATAAGTTGACTTTTACTTGCAAAGTTACTTATAGTCAGTAAACCATCAATATTGTATAGAAATTGTACAAAATCACACTCTACATACCCCTCTTTAAAATGTTAGCCCTGTAGCGGCCTTCCAAGGTGCAGTTCCATCTCTCAAAGCGAAACTGATACTGGCACTCTAAGGCACTCATACTGATGGCCTCCATTAGAGTCTCGGCCACGCCAGGGTCCCGTCTGCACATTCTGCGCTGTTTCTTCTCCAGTTTGAGTCGATCACACAGCTTGTAGTGCGCCTTGCCCGCCCTTTCGTCTGGCTGTGAGCTCAGTGGCAAAATGGACAGGGGTTCATTACCTGTTAGCCTACAAGAGAGACAAATATAATCACCGTTACTGAGGTACTGTTAAAAGGCCAGATAAGATGAGTCTTTAGCATTTATAAAGGAGTGTGTCACAAAACATATACAAGTCCATTTAATATACCAACCAGTATTTTTCTATCTCCAGTACATGTACTGTGATATACAATACCGTTATTGTGATATAAATGTTCTCATTCCATGGTATAAGATATTGAAAGTTCGACCAACACCTAATCCTAGTGTTTGCACACAGGTTTCTACACATCGAGCCAAGCTGTTTGTTTTGCCAATGCACGTTCAAAGAAGAAGAAATCCCATACATCTATTGAAGTTCATGTTATTAAATGGGTTATACATACAACTTTGTACTGAGGAGGACTGTATATTGTAATGCCAATGGACCTAATTTTTATAACAGGAAAATGTTAAAAGCCAAATTCACTTTCGCAGCACCCACATAAGCACCACGACACGATGTGTTTCTACTTGACAAAGCAGAGCACGTCACTCGTCATCAATAACAAGCACTGGGGACAAAGTTGTATAAGAAAATTCTGGTCCCAAACTTACACTTTTTTTCTTTCTTATATTTTTTTTCCCTGAAATTACAGCTGTTCTTAATCAAGCAATGCCAATTCAAACTTTGATGCGCTGATAAGCTGCAGATGTTGACCCATAGGATTATTAGTTTATAGTGGCACCCTTCCAAAACAAAACTGATTGCGTGGATCATATCACAGTATTTGGGTCTAATACTGACAATAGTTATTATAGATTGATAAGCCTTTTTGTGCATTCATGAAATATTGCACTTTTATGTAAAAGTGTGTGAAGCAAGTCACACCGGACTGCAAAACTGCTACATTTTTACAGGCACTGCAATGAACAGGATATGATGTCACACTCCAGGGCTACAGTTTTTAATTAATAATACAACACATAAACATGACTAAATAATCATAATCATAAATAATCATAATCTACATAATCTAAGCTTGAATATATTTATTAAGCCAAGAGGTCACTCTTTGATGTTTGGATTGGTCCTACATCAAACTTGAACTTCACCAAACCTCAACTTTCATACGCAGTATAATGCCACATTTCCTTGTGTGAGCTTGTGTTGCTGATCTCTCTTATCTGTGTATGAGTATATGAATGTGTATGAATGGAGGTAAAAGGAGCACAAAGTGTGACCATGTCTTAAATGTGATACTATCACAGTCCAGACTAATAGAAACTACCTTACAGTTTTTGCTATGTAATAAATAAGTGAAAGGACAAGCCTGTCTTCACCGCCTGAAATGAAAAAATGAATGAGGGGTGCTTTGGGCACTTTTTATGTGTCAGCTCAATAGCAAGAATGAATTCTGATGTGGTTAATGTTCTCAAATGTATAATTCCCTATGGAAAACACAACCCAAACAGGGTTTACAAACTTTGGGAAGTGGTTCCCAACACTGTTCAAAAGTACTTTTTTTTGACGTCTCCCTAATCAAACACACCTGATTCAGCTCATCGTATTGTTTCAAGACCTGAAATGTTGATGGGTTGCTAGGTGGCCCAAGTGAAAACAGCCAAATCTCTGTGGCTTTGTTTAGACGGAAAGATTTATTTATCATTCACCAAAGTTGGGGGTTTGTTCAAATCCCTAACGCTTAACGACAATAAGAGTAATGATAACACCAACAATAATCACAGAAATATCAGCAACCAAACTAAGAACAAAGAACGACACATCCTTATTTACCAGTACACTCTAAAAAAATGGTGCTATATAGCACTAAAAGTGGCAATTTGGCTCGTAATTATAGGGGAACCGCTTTTGGTGCTGTATAGCACCAAATCTTGGTGCTTCAGTGGTTCTTCAGTGGTTCTACACCGGTTCTTTGGCATGACTGAGGGGCTATATAGCACCGCTACCGTATACAGAACCTGTTAAGCTCCTGTATGGTTCTTCAGCAATTCTTCAGTGGTTCTTTGGCATGATTAAGGTGCTATACAGCACCACTGCTGTACAAAGAACCTGCTACGAGCCAAAGAGCCACTGTTGGTGCTGATTAGCACCATTTTTCTTGAAGAAATACAATGCAATATGGCACCTCTTATGGTTCTACATAGCACCATTTGACAAAGGTGCTGAATAGCACGTAAAGATATGGTGCCATATAGCGGCAAAAGTGCTTCCCCTATGATTACAAGCCAATAACCACTTTTAGTGCGTATTTAGCCAATATCTCATGTTTTAGACATGGTGCAGGCAGCATGCGATGGAGCAGCACCTCTTTTGTCAGTTTATTTTAGAGCATGCAAGCATAAAACACACTGGCTGGGTCTGCCGCATAGCTGGCGAACATCTAACCAGCATTCTGCGGTTTGTGACGAGGAGAGCTGAGAGTTACTTTCATAACACATACAGGGGACAAGACTGTCAGCTAATGACCATATTGGTCACACCAATTGACAGCACTGGCAGAGCAGTAGCTCATTATGTGCAATTTCTGGGTTCCTTTTACACATTCAGTGAGAGGCAGAGGAATAAATGGATTTACAAAACTCACAGACTCGGGTCTTAAAACACATATGTTATTACAGTGAAGATTATAGCTTTAAATCTGCCACTTTTGTCTCCTAATATAGTTGCTGGCTATTATTAACTACAACCTAGGGGTTGCCCAGAAAACATAGATCAACAGAGCAGCAGATGTTGATATTAATGACAGCACTGGGGGTATTCTGCTCTGATCACTTTAATGTAATTTTGCTGAGGATGTCAAGACACCGAGTTTTTTGGCACTATACTGATTCTTGTCATGCAGCTAAGTTTCCAAACGTTCATGCAATATATTCTGAGCTTGAAAAGAAGCTGCCTCATAAGGAAATCATGACATAGAAAAAACATGATGTTTATTCAGTTGCTTAAAGGTGACTTCATGCAAAAATATAAGGGGGTCCACTTGTGTTTTTATTAAGTTGTAACCTTCAGGCTTGTTGTGAGATCTGGTTGACAAAATAGGGGAATTTTGGGGGGGGGGGGGGCTAACCTTTCCCAGGAATGCTTTAAGCGAATGTGTGAGGTGCTCAGCAATGACCACGAAGTTCTTGATTGCTCCATGAATGAGCTTGACCTATGTGGTCCCATACTACCAAGCGATATCGTCTGAACATTTTCAAGTCGAGTCGAGTTAATTATGAGGTGTACGCCAAAAATGCTGTCTTACATCATCTCTTGAAAACACGAGGGGTTCAGGTTGTTCGAATAATTTGCTGTCAAGAAACCGCAACTGCATAATCCAATTAGGACATTAGACACGCTTGTGGCTTGCCTGTGTGATCCTGTAATATCCTGGCTCGCAGAGAGACCACCCTCAACGTACCAGCATACTACGGTCCTCTGGAAATGGAAAAAAGGAATGTTCAATTCCTCAGCAAAGTGTCTCTTTCCATTATAACTACATCCTCATATAGTGGCTATAATATACTTGCGATTTCTTCTTGTACAGCTCAGACGAGAAGGCAGACTGTAAGTGTAACCTCAATAAGCAAACAAGTGCAATGACGCTTCTGCAGAGAAGCTGACAAAATAAAATATATGATGCAAATGGCCATGAGAGCCAAAAATACAGTCTACAGGTTTCATTCCAAGTACTAAAGGGAAATTCTGAACACATAACACAGATTTAAACAGGTGGCTGCAAATGTCTGTGAGACATTTCTCTCGGGAGCCCTGACGAGGCATGAGTTCAGCATGTTTAAATGAACACAAAAACAATCTTTGTAAGTTGAAGCTAAGTGTAAGGAATCTGTTTACTGCAGCAATTTGACATCTATTGACAAGTTAAGGAACAGAAACTAGGCAAGCAAAGACTTGCAAAAGCATATTAACAACACCCACATCCATAGCTTATTTTATAATGACAGTTTATCCCTCTGCAACACAGCCGTGTTTAACACTACAAGTGAACTTCATTCATTAGTATCAAACTTCATTTCAAAGAAATACTAAAAGGTACACATTTGGTACAAACTGCAATCACTCACAAATGACTATTGCGTAATTATTATCAAATATCAAAGGCACAACAGTTAAACTAAAGCTTTAAAATAGATGTAGTGTTCATGGCTGTATACTTTCTAATTGTCACGGTTCATGGGTCCGTGCGCTGTGTGTGTGTGTGTGTGTGTGTGTGTGTGTGTGTGGCTCGGCTCGTAGCGCATGTCAGCGTTGCTTAATTACCGTGCACCTGACGAGGTACTCAGAGCTCACAGGTGTAGCTTGTCTGCACTGCCTTTATCTGGCTGGCGTGGCTGTGGGGTTTTGTCGGATCGTTGTGGTTCATGTCTTGTCTCGCTCTCTGTCAGTCCCTCTAGTTCCTGAGTCATCACCGCCTGGTTGCTGTTTTCCCTCTGTGAGGTGTGGACCTTTTGGAGTGGTTGCTCTGCCCACCGGAGATTCTTCACTACTGGATTGCCAGCACTTATTTGTGGCTGTATTTATTGGAGTGTCTAATAAAGACTCATCATTGACTCGCAATTGGATCTTGAGTTTCTGTACCGTGACAGAACGATCCGACCTAGATGGATCCAGCGAGTGCCTCAGATGTAAGAGACTTTTTGTCTCACAGTAATTCACGCATGGATCGCCAGGAGGAACAGATGGCAGCCTCGAATCGCGCAGTTCAAGTCCTGGTCTCTCAGGTCTCGGAATTGACCACCCAGTTACAGCGTCTCCAGACCGAATCTGTTCAATCACCCACTCTGTCTAGTCCACCTGCGTCCTCTTTTGCGGGACAGACCGTTCGTGTCAACGAACCTCGCCTTCCGCCTCCAGCCTTTTACTCTGGTGAGCCCCAGCAATGCCGCTCTTTCCTTGCCAAATGTTCGTTGTACATCTCCCTCCAACCATCGTCGTTTCCTACTGAGGAATCGAAAGTAGCGTTTGTCATAACGCTGCTCTCTGGACGGGCGGCTCTGTGGGGAACTACAGTTTGGGAGCAGAGACTTCCCTGTTGTACTTCGTTTCATTTATTTTCAGAAGAGATCAAGAAGGTATTTGATCGGGCAGTTTCAGGCAGGGAGGCGGCTCGTTTTCTGGCAGAGCTAAGGCAGGGAGATCAGAGCGTCACAGACTACTCCATTGAATTCCGCACCCTGGCGGCGGAATGCCGTTGGAATTTAGAGGCGCAGTGGGATATGTTTTTACATGGACTGTCTGAATATATCAAGGATGAGATCTATTCACTGGAGTTGCCTACATCGCTGGATGGCTTAGTCAGTCTGGCTATTCGAGTGGATACCAGATTGCAGCAGAGAGATCAGCGAGCGCGTCGAGTTACGGCAGCCAATCGGCTGAACCATCTTTCTGTCACCTCCTGCGACAAGGACATCGTCGTCACCGACCCAGAACCCATGCAGATGGGAAGGTTCCGCCTTTCCCTAGAGGAGAAGCGGAGGAGGCGTAATGAGGGTCTCTGTCTATATTGCGGTGCTGCTGGACACATTGCTGCGCAGTGTTCCGTAAAAGCCAGAGCCCGTCAGTAGGTAAGGGGTTACTGACGGGTGGGGTCACTCTGATTAAATCCTCTCTTGCTGCTACCCTTCTTTCAGTCAAGTTACAGTGGTCCTCAGACACCTATGACTGTCAGGCGTTAATTGACTCCGGTGCTGAGGGTAATTTTCTTGACTCTGACCTGGCTCATAGACTTAACCTTCCTGTGCTTGCTCTCTCTCAGCCCATTGCTGTCCATGCCCTCAATGGTCTATCTCTTCCTTCCATCACTCACAGTACAGGTCCAGTAAAACTCATCACTTCTGGCAATCACACTGAGATCATTAATTTTCTTTTAACCACCACCCCTGTTACCCCAGTTGTACTTGGGCATCCCTGGCTTGTGCTTCATAACCCTCATATTAATTGGAGTCAGAATTCTGTTCTTTCTTGGAGTGAGAGTTGTCATGCTGCTTGTTTGTTGTCTGCCTGTCCCTCTGTGTCCCGTTCTCTGTTTCAGGAGGAGCGCATGGACCTATCAAACGTGCCCAGCGAGTACCTCGATCTGAAGGGAGTGTTCAGTAAGTCTCGGGCTGCTTCTCTACCTCCGCATCGTCCCTATGACTGTGCTATAGATTTATTACCAGGTACGTCTCCGCCTAAGGGCAAACTTTATTCACTCTCCGGTCCGGAGAGGGAGGCCATGGAGAAATACATTTCTGATTCTCTGGCAGCCAAGATCATTCGCCCTTCTTCTTCGCCGGCGGGGGCGGGGTTTTTTTTTGTGAAGAAGAAAGACGGGTCTCTTCGTCCCTGCATCGACTATCGAGGGCTGAACAACATCACGGTGAAGAATACATATCCTTTGCCGTTGATGTCTTCGGCCTTTGAGCGTCTGCAGGGGGCTTCCTTTTTCACAAAACTGGATCTCCGTAACGCTTATCATTTGGTTCGCATAAGGGAGGGGGATGAATGGAAGACTGCTTTTAATACCCCCAGGGGGCACTTTGAATATCGCGTTCTTCCTTTTGGTCTTTCCAACGCTCCCGCAGTCTTCCAAGCACTCGTCAATGATGTGTTGAGAGATATGCTAGATCAGTTCATTTATGTCTACCTGGATGACATACTGATATTTTCTCGTTCTCTCCAGGAACATGTTCAGCATGTCAGACGGGTGCTTCAGAGGCTGTTAGAGAATGGTCTTTATGTCAAGGCGGAGAAATGCGTTTTTCATGCACAGTCTGTTCCTTTCTTGGGTTACATTGTGTCGGTCGAGGGGATGCGCATGGATCCGGACAAGATTCAGGCTGTGGTAGATTGGCCAACTCCAGATTCCCGTAAGGCCCTGCAGAGGTTTCTGGGCTTTGCCAATTTTTACCGGCGTTTTATTCGCAACTTCAGCCAACTAGCCGCTCCTTTGACTGCCTTAACCTCCACCCAAATTCCGTTCAGGTGGTCCTGCGCAGCTGAGGCTGCGTTTGCCGAACTGAAGAGTCGCTTCGTTTCGGCTCCCATCCTCATCGCCCCTGATCCCTCCCGGCAGTTTGTGGTGGAGGTTGACGCATCAGAGGTGGGGGTTGGTGCCATCCTATCCCAGCGTTCTTCCTCGGACGACAAAGTGCATCCTTGCGCGTATTTTTCTCATCGTTTGTCTTCCGCTGAACGTAACTATGATATTGGTAATAGAGAGCTGCTGGCGGTCAAGCTTGCCTTGGAGGAATGGCGTCATTGGTTAGAAGGTTCGGGGGTTCCTTTTATCGTCTGGACTGACCATAAGAATCTTGAGTACATCAAGTCCGCCAAAAGATTGAACTCTAGGCAGGCCCGGTGGGCTTTATTTTTCGGTCGTTTCGATTTTTCTATTTCTTATCGGCCAGGCTCCAAAAACATCAAGCCTGATGCTTTGTCCCGTATTTTTGACTATTCGAAGCGCCCGTCTTCCGAGCCCATTGTGCCACAGAGGATTTTTGTTTCTGTAGTCACATGGGACATCGAGTCGAGGGTCCGCACGGCTTCACAAGGGGTAACGCCTCCGCCCGGGTGCCCACCAGGTTGTTTGTTTGTACCAGAGACGTTACGGTCCGATGTCATTCGATGGGGTCATTGTTCCAAGGTAGCTTGCCATCCTGGGGTGAGTCGTACTATGTTTCTTGTTAAACAGCGGTTCTGGTGGCCTGCTATGGCTCGCGACATACGGTGTTTTGTCTTGGCTTGCTCTGTTTGTGCCATTTCTAAAACTTCCAATCGACCCCCCGCTGGACTCCTTCAGCCGCTGTCAGTTCCTTCGAGACCCTGGTCCCACATTTCATTAGATTTCGTTTCAGGTCTCCCGCCCTCTGATGGAAACACTGTAGTTTTGACGGTGGTGGACCGGTTTTCGAAGGCGACTCATTTTATTGCTCTGCCTAAATTACCTTCTGCCAGAGAGACGGCGGTTGCTGTCATAGACCACGTCTTTCGTATTCATGGCCTCCCGACGGACGTGGTTTCTGACAGGGGGCCTCAGTTTGTCTCTAAATTTTGGAGAGAGTTTTGTCGTTTGTTGGGGGCGACTGTTAGTCTTTCTTCTGGATTTCATCCCCAGAGTAATGGCCAGACAGAGAGAGCCAACCAAGATCTAGAACGAATGTTGCGATGTTTGGTCTCCCAGAATCCGTCCTCTTGGAGTCAGCAGCTCTCATGGGTTGAGTACGCACATAACTCATTACCAGTGTCTGCTACGGGCCTGTCTCCGTTTCAGTGTAGTTTAGGGTACCAGCCACCTATTTTTCCCAGTCTGGAATCCGAAGTCGCGGTTCCCTCTGCCCACGCATTTGTCCAGAGGTGTCGTCGCACCTGGAGCAGGGCCAGACTGACACTCCTCCAGGTGGGGGCGCGCACCAAGGCCAAGGCTGATCGCCACCGGTTAAGGCCTCCCGTTTATGTCGTCGGTCAAAAAGTGTGGCTTTCATCTAAGAACATTCCTCTCCGTACCGTTTGTAATAAACTTGCTCCTAAATTCATTGGCCCGTTTTCTGTCACCAAGATCATTAGTCCGGTGGCAGTCCGTCTTAAACTTCCTCCGGCGTACAGGAGGATTCATCCCGTTTTTCATGTCTCCAAATTAAAGCCAGTTTTTCATGCTACCATTAATCCGCAAACCCCAGTTCCTCCACCGCCGCGACTCGTAGATGGGGAACCGGTTTATTCGGTAAATCGTATTCTGGACTCTAGACGGAGGGGGCGTGGATTCCAGTACTTGGTGGACTGGGAGGGTTACGGTCCTGAGGAGAGGAGTTGGGTGCCTGCCAGAGACATATTGGATCATTCCCTTATCGACGATTACAATCGTCAGGTAAGTTCCTCTGGGAGCGCCAGGAGACGCTCTTAGGGGAAGGGGTACTGTCACGGTTCATGGGTCCGTGCGCTGTGTGTGTGTGTGTGTGTGTGTGTGTGTGTGTGTGGCTCGGCTCGTAGCGCATGTCAGCGTTGCTTAATTACCGTGCACCTGACGAGGTACTCAGAGCTCACAGGTGTAGCTTGTCTGCACTGCCTTTATCTGGCTGGCGTGGCTGTGGGGTTTTGTCGGATCGTTGTGGTTCATGTCTTGTCTCGCTCTCTGTCAGTCCCTCTAGTTCCTGAGTCATCACCGCCTGGTTGCTGTTTTCCCTCTGTGAGGTGTGGACCTTTTGGAGTGGTTGCTCTGCCCACCGGAGATTCTTCACTACTGGATTGCCAGCACTTATTTGTGGCTGTATTTATTGGAGTGTCTAATAAAGACTCATCATTGACTCGCAATTGGATCTTGAGTTTCTGTACCGTGACACTAATGGCAATGCCTGAAACTTCAGTAATGCAGTCTGTACAAAAATGTGAACGCAAACACTTCTAGCTACACAATCTCAATTGCATGTGACATTGCATGTTTCAAAATACCATTCATAATGCAACTTACTGTAAGTACTTGTTGCCACAATAGCTAATAGTGTCTTCTATTGTCATTTTTCTCTTTCAAGTCAGCTACTGTCATGACGGATTTGTAACTTAATTACAAATTTCTTGCATAAAGTTTATTTCTGGCCCAAAGCAAAACTTATGCATTTGTGCATTTACCCTTCAGTCCTTTAAAAAGGATTAAGTGTTCATTATCAGCGATAATATGCAGACCAGAGACATGTACGGCTGTAAGAATTGACAGATCTCACAGAAACAAAACAGAAATGTCATGTCTGGCCTCTGAGAAGTCTTTGAGACATGCTTCTATCTGAAACACAAAAGCTACTATGGAACTGGAGAGCTGCCAGAGACACTGAGCTCCACTAATCCCTGGGCTACTGGCGATGGCTTACAGCCCAGTATTTTTAGCCTTTTACCCAGAGTGCTGGAGGGCAAGCCTGGATGTGTGAGAATGGAGAGCAGTCAAGTATTCGGGCTTTTGAAAGATGAAGTCACCTCAGCTATGTGTGAGCTTTTATGTGTGTTCTTTTTCCAAAACTGTATAGATTTGACAGACCGCTCACAGTGTCTACAGTATGTCAATAGAGACTAGCAATAAATCTTACAATGAAGTTTTATCTCTGGACAAACCTTTGACTTCTTCAAGCAATAGATCACCCAAAAAGGAAACTTGCCATTTCATTATTTACTAAACCTCATTCAGTTCCAAAACCATGCTCTGTTATTTCCATAGAACACAAAAAAATATAATTTTTGAAGAATCTTCACACAGCTCATTTTCATAACAAGATGTTATTCATCCCCTCGCGGCAACTGTAAAATCTTACTCTCCATTCAGCATATTAAAGCATATTATTTAAAATGATGCATGTTATGGTAACTGTATGGTAAAATGTTAAAATTATGTTTCAATTATTTTTTAAAAAAAGAAAGAAAGATATACATAAATCATTTTTTTTAGACTTTCCAGCTTGTCCACATGCACATTTTGGAGTAAACAAACCGGCTGTTTTAACTGTTAGACAGGATTTATTAAGAACTTAACTATAAGGCCGACATATTGAGTGTTGCAAAACGTCTATCAAAAAGACAATTACCTCTTTTAAATTTAAGGTAGGACCACACCCAGAATAATCAGTGTTATTACATCTCCCATTTGTATGAATGATTATTATGAATAATTGTGTACTTGTCAACATGGCAGTGAGTGAATGTTAAATCCCTACAGGTTGTCACGGCTGTCAAGGCTGACTCTACTCAACAATATGTCTGGATGCTACATTATTATTATTATTTGAAATTGCTTTGGAACTTTTTCACAAACAAGTAAAAACAACTCTTTGTACTAAGTTATAAGTGCACAACAGGTTATCAAAAACAGATATGAAGAAGATATAGATAAATAGAAGATATGTCATTTGTGAACACAGAGCAGGATAAAGTACAAGGAGGAAACAAACAATGACTCTATCCATCAGATTGATCAGAGATGCATCAGCAGGAAGGAGACAGAGGGTTTTGTGCTACAACAGAATTTGCTGCCAATATGGTAAAAATATGAACAAAAAAAAAAATTCTGATTTATCCTTCCAAATCAGAAATGTTCAATTCTGCTTTTGGAGATCCACCTTCCCAGAGAATGTAGTCACAGCCCTGCTCTAACACACCTGTCATTTTTATGTGAACTCAAAGACCTTGACTGACTGGTTAAAGTCTGTTTGATTAGAGTTGGAACTAAACATTGCAGGAAAGCAGGGTTATGTCTAGAACCTCATTCTTTTAAACTCTTGTGAGATTCATGTTTGCTGCTGCAAGGTTAGTGTATGGGTCTCTACAAATATACTGCACAAAGGATACGGATGTGAACTCCCGGCTGCAATATAAGACTAATTTGCCTCACAAAAAAATGAGGAAACTTAAAAACTGAGTTCCAGAATTAATCAAAAACAGACTAGCTTGCTAACTTTTCTGAGAAGTCAGCTGAACACATCTGACACATGCAGTTTTAAGACAGAGTGCAGGCCTTTTTTTTTTTTACATATATTCTGTAGAGAAGCAGATGAAATAATAAGGGAAACACAGAGGAAGGCAAATGCAAATATAACAGCTAAACAGTTTAACTATCAAATGTTCAAAAAGAACCAACCAATATCAACCCACCACACCAAACAAGAACTGACTATTAAACTAATGAAACACTGTTATACACTGATCAGCCACAACATTAAACCGCTGAAAGGTGAAGTGAAAAACATTGATTGTATCATTACAATGGCATCTGTCAAGGGGTGGGATATATTAGGCAGCAGGTGAACAGCCCGTTATTGAATTTCATGTGTTGGACGCAGGGAAAAATGGGCAAGCGACAAGGGCCAAATAGTGATGGCTAAATGACTGGGTCAGAACATTTCCAAAATGGCAAGTCTTGTGGGTTGTATGCAGTGGTTAGTACCTACCAAAAATGGTGCAAGGAAGGACAACCAGTGAACCGGTGACAGGGTCATGAGCGCCCAAGGCTCACTGATGCACGTGGGGAGCGAAGGCTACCCCGTCTGGTCCGATTACACAGAAGAGCTATTGTAGCTCAAATTACTGAAAACTTAATAACTTAATGCTGGCCACGATAGAAAGGTGTCAGAACAAACAGAGTTCCCAAGATGACCCATGTCCACCACTGAGCATCTGAATTGGACCATGGAGCAATGGATGAAGTTTGCCTGGTCTGATGAGTCATGTTGTCTTTTAAACCAGTTGGATGGTTGGGTGCATGTCTTGTTTACCTGGGAAAGAGATGCATTGTGGGAAGAAGTCAGGCTGGCATGTTATGCTCTGGACAGTGTTCTGCTGGGAAACTTTGGGTCCTGGCATTTATATTACTTTGACATGTACCACCTACCTAAAAATTGTTGCAGACCACAAACACCCCTTCACGGCAATGGCGTTTCCTGTTGGCTGTGGCCTCTTTTAGCAGGATTATGCACCCTGCCATACTGCAAAAATAGTTTAGGAATGGTTTGAGGAGCAAGAGTTCAAGGTGTTGCCTTGGCCTCCAAACTTCCCAGATCTCAATCCATTTGTGTAACGATAATTTGTGTAATCCAATCCATTGGGGCCTCACCTCACCACTTTACAAGATTTAAAGGAATGGTTCACCCAAAAATGAAAATGATCATTTACTCACCCTCAAGCCATCCATGTATATGCCTTTCTTCTTTCAGATGAATACAATCGGAGTTATATTAAATAACATCCTGGCTCTTCCCAGCTTTGTAATGACAGTGAATGGTGCCTGAGTTTTTGAAGCTCCAAAAAGCACATCCATCCATCATTAAAGTAATCCATACGACTCCAGTGGGTTAATGAATGCCTTCTGAAGTGAATCGATGGGTTTTTGTAAGAAGAAAATCCATATTTAAAACATTATAATCTATTATCACTGGATTCCAGCAACTGCTGTACGTGCATTCACGAGAGAGTCGAGTTACGACATATGACAGGATGTTTGTCTGAAAGAAGTAAGGCATGTACACCCAGGATGGCTCGAGAGTGAGTAAATTATGGGATAATTTTCATTTTTGGGTGAACCATACCTTTAAATGGTCTGCTGCTATTGCCTTGGTGTCAGATGCCACAGGACACGTTCAGAGGTCTTGTGGAGTCTATGACTCGATGCATCAGAGCTGTTTTGGCAGCACAAAGGGGATTTACAGTACATGATATTGGGCAGGTGGTTTTGTTATTCTGGCTGATATAGTGTATATATATAAAATAAAATTTGGTAACAAACGTGAACACAGGAAATGCGATACAAAGGAATGTAAAATAAACTCTGGACACTAAAAAACTCAGTAAACACATGACTAAAATCCTTATCATGATATGTGTAATTTTCAACCATAATAAAAATAGACATTACAATATAATAATTCTGTCTATTTGTGTTGTCTGTGTACCGAGATGTTACTGTTTGAAATTAAATTTTATCTTATTATTATATATTATTATCTATTATTAACTGCTTACTCTTGCCTCAAACAAAACAGATTAATATTTATATTTTAATAAGATGTAAATGCATATTATAGATTGTCTTGTGAACTATTCACCCAAATCTATTTTTTGACATGAAAAAAAAAACTGACCTCGTAATATTTTTATTTAAAATGTCATAAATTGCTCTTCCAGTAAAAACGATAGACTTGCATCAGAATGTTCAGGCAGTGTATCTGCTACACAAAATGAATTCAATAAATATACTACTATAGCTAAATCTACATTTGGAGGATCATTTATACCATTGTTATATATCACCACATCATCCAGCTCTAAAAAGTGATCTATGTTAAAGATTTAAGACATTATATGCAAACCATTATGACTTACTGTAAAGCTTCTTTTAAAAAGTATTGTGAAAAGCGCTATACAAATAAATTTGACCTGACTCATATTATGAGTCTCAGACCATTTACAGTTTTTATTACAGGTGTTCACATTCGGCATGAGATTAAAACAGCACTGATGTGTTATCTTTAGGGTTGTATGATTTTTCACCACTTGGCTTTTTCCATCATGCCCTCTCACAAGAATCTTTGCTGCAGTTCTGTCACTCAGCGCTCTGGGGCTTGTTTGCCCCTTTTTTATTACTGTCAGCACTTCATATTACCCGTGACATAACCGTCATATGCATTTTCCGTGGTGAGGGTTGAACTAAAATGGTTCATTACACACTCTGGAGGTTCTTGCCAGGTTCCTTAAAGTTGTTGTTTGTTCAGCATATTTGTGATTAGACCTTGCAATAAAGTGTTTATGAATAATGGATGAGCAGCAGAGTAGATTTCAAAGATGAGTCTGAGACACAGGGAAAGCCACAACTATTGTTGTGTATTGCAGTAAAGCAAATGATGTCCTTGTCTAAGTCAAATACTAATGTTACTGCATACTGACAACACATGACCGTAGTGGTTCTCAACGTGTGGCACCAAATTAATGTTGTGTGTTTTGGTTACATGTCACTTGAGGTGAGTGTGGGAGCGTCAGGTGACTCTTCTCTTTTACCTCGGGTACCAGCTAAGGAATTTCACCTTAACAGTAAAAGAACTATCAAGGAAGTAAATAAATTGCAAATTGGAGGAAGTTTGTCAGCTGACCAATCTGAAGGATTTGTAAGATATCTGCAATTGTAGAGCCTCTTTCCGTATTATCAACATTATCAATACAATTTTATTAACAAAAACACAGACAAGAGTAACTAACACAGCGACAAAATTAATACCTATTTATGGATACATTTCCTCCAGTTCCTTCTCCTCAAGAGCTTTTCCTGAATGCAAAAGACATCTGTTTATATTGTTCACAGAAACACGATCAAGCTGAATTGCAACTTTTCCACACCGCTGTGTGGAAATGGGGTTTCTCTCTGCTTGCTGTCCACTACATGACAAATGAGTGACATTCCATTCACAAGCTCAAGATCATGACCTTCTGTTAAACAGTTCTTTGCATGCACCATAACGGTAAGTGAAGTGTGGATGTGAGCTATGAAATTGTTTGGCTCACGAACAACATGATGTCAGAATAGAAGAGATCATTTGGGAAAAGAAAAGGCTCCTGTGGGAGAGGAAAGGTCAGTGGATAACATTAAAAACCTGATGTTGTTCGTAGTATGGGAGAGAGATTATAGGAAACAGATGTGAAGAGACACAGTATAACTAATCACACTCAGAACCCTGACAGTTTGAGATATGGAGTACCAAACAAAGGTTCAGGAGGAGCTTGTTTATCGTCTGCTTACATCACTCCCGTGACCTTCAACATCCTTTCAAATCTTTAAAGTTTACTTTTTTTTTTTAAAAATGTACTTGCTGGTAATATTTATGAAATAAAATGCCACTGAGAGTACACTTTTATGACTATTTTCACTTTTAAAAAGTCCACTTTGTAACAATGTCAAATTAAAAGTTTTTAGCTTAAAGTACATTTAAAATCATTGTTTTAATAATCATGTTGTGCTTTAAAAAAGGTACATCTATTTTGATGTGTACATGTAAAGTACTTGATTATAATTTGAACTACAGTTTATTTGGCATTAAATTTAAAGTTAATATTATTTCAAATGTGTAATTGTAAATATATTAATATACACGACATACAAGTTTCAATAGAAATAACATTTGAGTATATTTTAGTTCACCATACCTGCTTGTAAGTACATTCAGCAGTACACTTTAACAGCATTTCAAAAACAATATAAGTAATTATGAAATTACACATAAAGGTGTACTTAAGTCCTACATGGGGGGTACAAAACACTCTTAAGTTCACCTAAATGTCAAGTTTATGTTCTGATCCATGGACTCTTATTTTGATATGTATGTTTCCTACACTCTCTGTGGGTGCTTCTCATTTCTTATTTGTGCATCCTCATTTCCTTTCCTTGAGTCTTAGCTCCACCCCGTTAGGATATGAGAGAAGGATGCAAGGGAAGGAAATGAGGACGGAGGAATCAAAGGATGAACATTGGAATATTCTTGACCACTCAAGCTTCACATAAAGCATCATCAGCTGCGCTAAAGGGATCTGCCCTTATGTTGTTAAAGTTTGTTATTTAAGGCATTCATAATAAATATTAGGGGCTCTCGTGAAATATGACATGTATGGTTTACTTAAACTGCAAAGGTAAAATATCAATGTAAATTATTACGATAGATGTGAAGGGGGAGGAGAATTTATATGTGCGTCAGTTTTTTCACCAAAAAAGACTTCTGCATAGGATACACCTGTGTATCCTCGCTCATGACTCCTCAGGAAGCCTCCTTACTCCTCGGTCCTCGCCTCCTCATGGTGCAATTAGAGAATTGGTCTCAAACTCAATTCTTGGAGGGCCACAGCTCTGCAGAGTTTCGCTCCAACCAGCTCCAAATCACACCTGAAGTTTCTAGTAATCCTGAAGACACTGATTAGCTGGATCAGGTGTGTATGATTAGGGTTGGAACTAAACTGTGCAGAGCTGTGGTCCTCCAGGAATTGAGTTTGAGACCAATGTCCTACAAGATGGCTGAGCTCGACCAGTTTCTGGGTCATAGGATGGCGGAGCAAGGAATCGAGGAGGGATATTGAGAAGCACCCTGTGTTTCATTTGTTTAGTTCCTGTTTACTTAAGGCTGGAATATACTACACGATTTATAGTTTGGATAAGTTGACGTGACTTGTAGAAAGTCAGAGCCTGTCTGCAGATTCCATAGAAAATCGCGTAGTATATTATAAATCACAGACTCAGATTTTTTAGCTTCAGACTCTAATTCCATCCAGTCAGAGGATATCAAACATGTTTAATATTTCCAGCCAATATTGCACGTTGTTTTTATTTGTCATGCATTTCCAAGCAATAAGGTGCACGACTCTGTCTGAGTTTGTTGTGATCGGAACAACTTAAAAGTCTGGTAGTGTGTGATCCTCAGTCATTTAATGTATGATGGCCAGTTTTTCCTCTGTTTTTCCTTAATTTAATCTTTTCTCCTTGCTTCCACAACCACCCAATGACAGAATGGACCTTAAAATGGATTTAACAGCAGTACAGATCCTCCTCCTCTCACGCACGGATTGCTCCCTCAAAGACCACACACAGGATTGTTTTAGATTGGTGTAGTGGATGGTGGGCAATGACAGCCTCTGCATGCTTTTCCGTGCGTGACTCAAAGCTTAGAGGAGAGCATGTCTGCTCAGAGTTGGTCCTTGAGGGATGCTTAGTGAGTATTTGGACTGGGTGCTCATGCATTGTGCATCCGCCTTCACAGTATTTGTGTGAGAGAGGAGGATCTCAACCCCCCAGTGTCTGCACCAGTCCCAGCTCACCCTCCTGAGCTCATCCAGCCTCTCCCCAAGCCTGCAACAGATCCAGAGCCACAGCCCACACCCACAGCGGTCACAGAGCCAGAGCCCACACCCACCATGAAGCCAGAGTCCATTCCCGCCATGGAGCTAGAGACTGCTGCCACTTCAGTCCCAGAGGCAGAGCCCGATGCCATGTTCATCACGGAGCTGACGCTCATTGAAATGAAATGTTCGACTGGGAGCTCATGGAGCTGGATGCTCAGGACTATGCTCCTGACTATGTTCCAGTCCCAGCACCAGGACACACAAATTCTCAGGGGGGGGGCTAATGAGGGGGGATGTGGGGCATATTCCGATTGTAAATGTGTGTAAGTGAATGTGTTTGTCATTTAAAAACTTTATAATACTCATTCAGATAATCGGATCTTTGGATTAACATCACGTAATTTCACACATTTCTCCCGAAGTACATAAAAGTAAGTCACCGTTGAACTAGGAGAAGAATAGAGTGAACTTTATATTTAACTGCACAACGTTTATGTGAATAAAACACATCGTCAGATTTTAATTAAAAGGATTATTATTGCATCTTTCCTTAGACACCAGTGTATTTAACAAACTCACAAACATCCATGTGTATTTAACTAATGTCTTTTTTGCTAGTAATTAAATAAATAAATTTGATGTGGTTTAAAACACTGAATTATTGTGCTTTAGGCTATGAAAAGCACTAAGCACTAGGATCTGGCTCAGAGCCAGACAAAGCGCGAAAACACATTTGAATTTATCAGTGATGTTCTAAATACATCAGGGATCGTCCGCCTTGAATGGTAATCGACGCGGTTGGAGGGGTTGGAGGGGGTCAAATTGAATGTGAGGTGGCACAAATCAGATCTGAGGGATATCCCTCGGTTGAAAATCGCATTCGTTTTAGATTGCTTTCCACGATGAAAATCGCATTCCGGGGACTAGTCAATTAAAATGTCTTAATTATGAATTTGTTTCTCACAAACATGCAGCTTTTCGTTTCATGTGGATTATTGTGATATTTTTATCAGCTGTGGACTCTCGTTCTGACGGCACCCATTCACTGCAGAGGATCCATTGGTGAGCAAGTGATGCAAAGTTAAATTACTCCCATCTGTTCCAATGAAGAACAAACTGTATATCTTGGATAGCCTGAGGGTGAATACATTTACATTTTTGGGTGAACTATTCCATTAAATAGAGTTGCTTATTTTGTCTTTTAGTGTGCACTTAGTGAGTTTATAACTTGTAGTGTTTATAGTAAATATCTGCAAACAAACTACACAGCAACACTCAGTGTCACTGCTTTGGTCCCACCACAAAAACAAGTCCTCACACACACACACACACACACACGCACAAGTCCTCATACACACAAGACAGTTAACAGTCTCGAACATAGACAAAGCGAACTTGCTTTCAGCAAGTTTGGGCTTGCTGGTTGTGTGGTCTATTGGCTGGCAAGTCAGGGTCCCCAATTACTTCAAATGCATGCCAATCATTCCCCCCAGCTGTTGACCCCAAACAAAGCCTTTTCTCAGACCCCCCGCCCCCCCCAGCTGTCTACCACAGTAACCCAAAACAAAGACAGATGTGAGGAAAAGTGTGAGTTACTCGCACAAGCCAAACAAAAACCTTCAAGGAGTCCATTCGTGTTTCTGATTTGGCTTGGAATGTACTTCTTCAATTCTCTGGACAAAAACATGGCAATCCAAGCCAGATCTCAACAGATGTGTCAGCAAGATGGATTTAGCGTTAGTCCATGATGTTCGTTCAGACAGAGTGTTTCAAGATGCTTTAATGACATTTCACACATCACAATGAATGTTATAGATACCAGAAAGACAGCAAGCAAATCGTAATTGCACAATATCTGCTCAGTGTCAGTGAAATCAACCTGTGGCCTCCAACCCTGACCCTGTCTGAGCTGACTCTGTTGTCAGAACAGTTCCTCCATGAGATGAGGGGCCCGAGAAACACTGCACTAGAAAAAGAACACCTCTGTAGGGTACTGAAAACACCTCCTCCTACTCCAGGGGTAGGAGAACATCTCCTTCAGAGAGCTAGATGAATTTCAGGCTGCAGTGCTGGAGTCCCATCTAGAGTTTGGCTGGCTTGACCCAGCAGGAAAGCAACAGTGGTAGATCCAGCCAAGCAGCAGTGGCAGCCTGTTTTACATCTTTCCGCCCCCACGTGTGGCAGCCAAAAAATCCTAATGACTCCTTTCATAATGATCACGCTCAAGCGAATGTTTACCTGTGGGGTGCGGTTAGCATTGCAGGTTAGTGATTACTGGTTTGACAGGTGGATTTATCGTAAGACTTGCTGGATGTGTTTATTGTTTATGAGTTTCTGAATTGTGAAGAAATTGTGGCAGCTGTGAAGAAGTGATAAAGTATACAGGTGTTGTGTATTATGTTAGGAGAGCAGTAACTGGTTAATGTTTTTATGTACTCTAAACTGTACTGCTTACAGTTCTACTTACTATTAGACAACATTTATTGGTAACACTTTATTTTGATGGTCCCTTTTGAACATTCTGTTGACACTAAGTAATGTTGCAACTACATGTCAACAAACTCTCATAAGAGTATTAGTAGACTGTCTGCTTCATATCTACTAACTCCTTATTGTGTTGGTCTCCCAACAGATATTCTACTGACTATAAGTAACTTTGCAAGAACATGTCAACTTAATCTAACCCTAACCCTACCGGTCAACTAATACACGACTAACACTCTAATGAGAGTCAGGAGAAATGTAGGTGCAACATTACTTATAGTCAATAGAATGTGTTAAAGGGACCATCAAAATAAAGTGAAACCCATTTATTTTATGTGTACACAGGTTTGACAGCGATTTGAATCGCAGTGTCCACAATGCTTTAATCAAATATTTTCTGTCACTGTTTGGAAGTCACACATTGAAAAGTGATCTGAGAAACATGGAACCATATATATATATATATATATATATATATATATATATATATATATATATATATATATATATATATAATATATGAACTTTAACAAAATGTTGCACATTACTATAATGGCTTAAACAATTGCACGTTTGAGAATGAACCTGATTGAATGAAATTCTTAACACAAATTTGACAAAAAAAGCACTGTAGTTAGTTCCATGATTATCATTTTTGGGACTGGAATCAGTCATGACCACTAAATGCAAGTCAGCATACAGAAACTCTTCTACATGATGACAAATCTTCATGAACACAATCTGCACCCCTAAAATTATCTGTGAATTCACCAGCGAACTGTCTGCCTTGCAAGAACAAAGTGCTCCCAAATAGCAAGAAGATGACGGGACATGACGGCAACAGTTGAGTGACACACACAGGATGTGAACGAGTCACCATGACCTTTAGAGTCACTGTGGGCTGTGGCTGTCTAATGAGACTTGCTCTCTGGATTCCCAACACCAGTCACTGGCACAATAGCTGAGATGTTGAGAAATATCACGTTGTAAATTTGTCAGTTCTAGTCACGACAGAACACAGAAAAACTGCAGATGTACACACACAGGATGGCTAAAAATCAATCGGACACGGATAGTCATTCCAGAATTTTCAAAACATTTCGCAAAGAAAAGGGTTTTCCATGTGCTAGTGGGTCCAGATGGATGAGGATGACATATTTATTCACTTGGCACTAATATTTTGTTTGGCAGGGTCACATGAGTATGTACTTAAAATCATTAACAGAGTTGCCAGTCTACTACAGCTGTAACCAGGTGTAATATCTAAAGGAAAAGTTAATCGACAATACCTAGAACATCCTAAAGGAAAGCTTAATTTCTTAGGGGATTTCTCAGTTAAATTTGAATTAAATATCAACGTTGTCATTGATGTTTGTCTAAAATTTATTTTAAAATGAGCCAGTCTTAAATAAGCAAGCAACTGCTGAGATACACTACGTGTAAGTGTATGAGTTGGTGTTTATCCATGAAAAAATAATTGACACGATGCTGTGGATTGTTGCTAGACCATTGCTAAAGAAACGTCTCAAGCTCACCTGCCAAAATCATACATTAAGTCTGGGAAACGTAGTAGTACATCTTTCCTCAACAAGATGCATGAGTTGAGATATCGTTCATGCCTGTGGCACAAACGGTGTGGGACAAGTTAAGCGTTTAACAAAATAGTTTTTAGTTTAATACCTGAGCAATACCTGGTCTTAGAAGAATCTGATGACAAATTAATTGAATACAAATTGAATCCACTTATGTTTGAATGTAGAATGTAGGTACAGTACCGTGTTTTCCAGAAAATGACTACAAGTCACACCAGGTCAAAACTGCATAGTTGAAAGAAAAAACAGAGTCGCATTGGTGTGAGTCCAAATTTATTATTACTTTCAGAAATAATGTATAATACCAGTAAATAAAATTAAAAATGCTTATAAACAAGAAAGACTATAAACATGCATTTTATTTCCCTCATCTCCATTGCAAATCATTTTACTTTAACGGTATTCAGAACAGGAATGAAAAATATAAGTATAAAACAAACATAAATTATGGTGTCATTCATTATAAACTATGAACACCAAGCTAAAACGAATTTATTCAAAGCGAAACTGGAATTTTGTTGACTAAAAGTAACTTTGCAACTACATGTCAACTACCAGTCATTAAAGTATTAGTATAGTATTATTAGACAGTTAGGCTATATGTGACCCTGGAGCACAAACCCAGTCATAAGTAGCACAGGTATATCTGTAGCAATAGCCAACAATACATTGTATGGATCAAAATTATAAAATTTTTCTTTTATGCCAAAAATCAAAACTCATGTTCCGTGAAGATATTTTATAAATTTCCTACTGTAAATATATCAAAATTTAATTTTTGATTAGTAATATGTACTGCTAAGGACTTAATTTGGACATCTTTAAAGGTGATTTTCTTAATATTTAGATTTTTTTGCACCCTCAGATCAAATAGTTGTATCTCAGCCAAATATTTTCCTGTCCTAACAAACCATACATCAATGGAAAACCTATTTATTCAGCTTTCAGATGATGTAGAAATCTCAATTTCAGAAAATTGACCCTTATGACTGGTTTTGTGGTCCAGGGTCACATATGGACTAAGTTGACTACAGTTGCAAAGTTACTCATAGTCAGTAGACTACAGATATCTGAAGAAAGTGTTAGCAGATATTAAGCAGGTGGTCTACTAATACTTTAATGACTAGTAGTTGACATGTAGTTGCAAAGTTACTTATAGTGAACAGAATGTCTAATGAGGACCATCAAAATAAAGTGTCTCCCAAAAATGAAGCTACCTGAGAGTGGGAAATGCGTTGGGCAAAAATACCTCACTCATTCAGCAGGAATCCAAATGTGTGCACTTATAATAATGCCATCATATAAGTCGCTTTGGAACACACAGTCCCAGCATGTTTCAGGTGACAAAAAAGTGACATATTTTTAAGAGATTATGTTAACTTGACAAATGATCTCTTTTGAAATACATTTGAGGAGTCACTAATGTATTTACTGAGGTTGTTTTATTTGGAAACTAACCTGAGAAGCAGCACAGCAATAGTCTCCATTCACTCCAAGTAATCTCAATGGTGAAACAATATTAACAGGGCACAATATCTTAGAAAATAACTTAACTATAAATGTAGTGGTAGTAGAGTAGGACACACACAGTAGGTTGGTGCGTACAGTACCGTGCTTGTGGTTAGCATTAGTAAGAGGTTTAACCACGGGGCTCGACGCAGGTCAGCTGCTCAGCGATGGTGACTGTGTGACTGGCACAGCATGGGTGCACCACAGAGCTCCACATGACTCTACCTATCGACCTCACACCATGGCACTGAGAACCCCAGCACCCAGTGACAGGTACGAGAGCTGCTCCACTCTCTCATTTGGGCTTCCACTAAAAGCCTTTTCTAGAAGCATGCAAACATAGCCCTTAATGATGTGTTTTTCCTGACCATAAAAGCATAAAAATGGACACGAAAAGATGGGAATCCTAACATGCTTTGACTGCGGGGCTTAGTAACGTAGTATTTATGGTTCTTGTTGTAAGTTGCGTGACAATATAATGACACAGCATCTATGACACTGATTCTATGGGTGCGCTGATACATTGATCATCTTCATTCCAAATAGAAGACCAAAATGTCTTTTACGGAACCAATTAATCTTAAAATGACAGCTGTATTAGTTACAGTTATTTATATTTGCTGCTGACAGAAATTATATAGCTTTTTCTACATATTAGAGACTCCCGTAAAGTCTAAGTGTACCTTGGGCAACAGTTACAAGTACTCCAGCTGGTGCCTTGAGGAACCAAAGACCAAAATGCCTTTCACAGAACTAATTAATCTTAAAATGCAAGCTATATTAGTTGGTTATTTATATTTGCTGCTGACAGAGATTATATATATCTTTTCCTACATATTAGAGACTCGTGAAAGCTACGTGTACAAGAACAACTACTGATGCCTAGAGCTGAAGTACTTGAATTTTCATATAATATAAATATAAAATATTTCTATGATAATTTAGCAGTATATTGTTCCCCAGTTCAGTCTTAAAGACCAAAGACTGATTCATGCGCGTAAGCTACCCTAGCCAAAACCATCTATTGAGACATTCATCTGTGGTTGTGTGTTTTTGTTTGTTTGTTCACGTTATGCAGGCAGTGTGGCTCTAACCGACTAAATGAAAAGTCAAACAGCTTTAATTAAAAACTCCAAGTTTGATGCGAGCATAATGAAACGGAAAAAACAAGAACTCAAGGTACATTCTTGGTTTGCCTTGCCTACTGTTTTGACATCAACACCCAGTCCACGTAATAAATGTGCATGTATGGTTCATAGCTCAGGGTTTTTACAGTCATCTTATGGTTTTTCAGTCATCTAATCTTGGCCGTAGTCACTGATCATTTTGGCCCAGAGTCCACCCAAAGCCCTTTGTGGCGGAAAACAGCCTGTGGTGGGAGACGGAAAACACATGACATGGTAGTGCCACTAATTAACGTCATTTCATCAATCTTTGACCACCAAAAGCTATTCAGATTCCATATTGGCTTTCCGGTTTTGCCTGGCAATGCGCTCCTGTCTGCGATGCCCATCACTGCATTCCCAACAACAGCCTACATATCTACAAAACACACCGCTGACTGGGTTATGGCAGGAGCGGACCCGCCCTCTCTTAAAAAATCGAGGCAGACCTCCAAACTGTGGTCGGAGCCATACTACCAGAATATTGAGCCGTTTGGATGCAAGTGTGCCAAACACATTTAAAGACATTCCCCAGAGCAATAATACCATATAATCAAGGCAGGGTTGGGATGACTCCTGCGGGAGAAGCCATTCTCACAGCTTGTCGAGAAAGCCATTGAGGAAAAACAAACCGGTAGAAATACAGAGACACGGATTGATGTTTTTCAAGTGGTTACTTGAAATGTCACGAAAGCCAAAGAAATGTTCATAATCGTAAGTGTGTTTATAGTAGAAACGTTACAGTGTGTTAAGCTGTCCAGCAATGACACACACCTTGGTGGACTTTAGAAAAGACCGTCACGTGTCTGTTAAGTGAAACACAGTTTAAGTTTGATGTAAAGAAAACATGCATATGATTCAGTAAAATGTCTGTGGGTGTGTGTAGGAAGTGGTCACATGTGAGGATCTTCAGTTGCAGACACTGCTATTCTCTGGCACTGAAAGGCGATCCACCGCAGCTCAGGCAGCCGCTCTCATCAACATTCCCGAGCCCAAGTCTAGTCGGGAGATTTAATCTGAAGTCTTATGCAGCAAACTGCTTCTGTACAGGGGCTTTCCTGAGAGTCGCGGCCAAAAAATGCCATCGCAAACAGATCAAACTGACCACAGCTACCTTTGAATAAAACTGCTGCTCTGTTGACCTTCTCCATGTATCCTCGTCACGCAGCTCTCTGTGATCATATCTGTTTTTGCCACTCATTTCCCACTGTGCTAAGGTTTCATAAAGCAGCAGATGATGATTGAAGAGCAGGGCTCTTTTACAGTAGTGACTCCACCCCCTGGTGGAAACATCAGGCACTGCAAATACTGCTGCACCTACTGATGGACAGGTCGTGGCAAAACATGACTCATTATTTAGTTAACAAAATCAAAATAAATGACAGATGAATTACACGAGGAGTGATGCACAGCTTTCACTGCAGATCCACAAATGCAAAAGGACAGAGTGTTTCCTAAAGAAATACTGTGGGAGCTCTGAGCCTGTTCTGACTGGGTTCTAGGGGCCAGAACTACAACAGAACCAGAACTGGTTGAGCCCTTATTATAAGGTTATAATGCACATACACATGCATCTTGTCGCAGCCAACATCTTCAACACAGGATTTTGGAACATGTGACACTGTCGCTTATCAACTGATAAAGACTGTAAATAGTTCCTTGTTAACAGGTCGAGCGCATTTCACCAGTCTTCCTTTTAAATGGCAAGGCATCAGTCATAACTTACTGTTGAGATAGCAATGCAACAGTTTTGGATTTTTCAAATGTAAACACATTGCATAATTTACATCTCTAGAATCATAATTTGGGTGGCAATAACCAGCTTCTCACATATCAGTCTTTAACCTCATTTCGATTCAGGATCCCCACATGTGACCCCAGGCTGGCTTCCTCAGGAGATCTGCATAAACTTGTCAAAGCCAGGTACAAAAGAATCTCATTCCATGGATATTCAGGGCTTATTTTCCCCATGTTTTCCCAGCACGTAACCTCTTCCCCTTTCGTCCCTCAGGCTGTTTGAGGTGAGCTCTACACCTAGACAAACAGTGTGCTACCCTCGTATTGCTGCATTGTTCCACCACCATTTTGTCCCCAACCAACTGAACCTGGTCTCCCTGGGACTGCTGTTGAATGAGATACAGCTGAAATAAACACTGGGCACCTGCCGCTACAGGCTGGAGGGGACGGCTGGTAAAAACTAAGGCTTTGCATTCTTGTGGCCAGGATGACAATTTCAGCAGCGGCTCAACTAGGCAAGGAATCCCACCCAACCCTCAGAGACACAGACCGAGGTCAAACAGAGACTGTGTTTAAGTTTCACATATGCTCCACCGCACTGGGGAAATTGGGTATGCAACATTGACCCTCTATTTAAGTAAATCAGTGGCCAGAAGATGCATTCGCCTCATGGAAGGTATTTATTTGCACGTTAGTGGAAGCAAGTATAACAACATGTCAGAAAGTAATGGTTTCGTGCTGTTTCTGGCACAAGGTTGAAATGACTTGTTTGATTTGTGATTGTGTCCTTGTCTTAAGGAGTCACCCCCCTCTTTGACCGTAGAGTTCAACAAAAAGCCTAGAAAATGACACCCATATCAGCGTTCAAAATTAACACTCATTGTGTGAGATAAGAAAGAACACCCAGAGTGAAGTATATCACTAATGAGTTTCCTATAGTTTGTTTTCATGACCCGATAACATGGAAGCACAAGCAGTTTCCGTCAAAGTCGACAAAGTGCTGAAACTGGCAAAAGTTGGAGTACTTTTAAACAATGGCTAGTTAGCCTCACATACGCATGACAAATTGAATGTTAAAAATATCAAGACATTTATTAGACACAGCCTCTTGACACTGCATATCTGCTCATTATCAGACATTGTAGTTTATAGTTTTCCATTAAATGTGCCAAAAAGCAAGGGGAAAATATTCTTAAGAGGCTAACTCCAATTGATAACAATCTTTCAGATCAAATAATGGAGACTATAAATCTTTATGTGAAGTACTGTCCCACCCATGCGAACGCAGGCCAGCATTTATTAAATTTATTGACTTCCTAAGAGGGGGTAGAATAGGCTTAGACCCAGTCTACAACCACTGCAGCCCAACAAACCGGTTTACTGCTTCATAATGTTCAATGGGGCCTGAGGGAGCCACTCCCGCCCTGGCCCTCGATTTGCCCTAACAATATCCTCTCCTTAGCACACCTTTTTACATATAATCTTCCATCACTGTTGAGCCAAGAGAAATAATGATACGGTGTCATGAACCTCTGAGCAGTTGTTGAACGGGAAAAAAATTCTGTCTTGTGCATCACTACAAATTCTAGGATAGAACACAAACGCACACCTGTCCCTGGATTACATCCAATAATTTTGGATTGCATGCACTCATGTACATGACATATTCTGTGTCTGTATATAAAAGGTTTTCCTTGTACTTTTACCCTCCAAACTTGGTTTCAAACTTGTTGATACAAGTGACAATGATTTAAAGACGATGATTAAAAGTTAAACACGTTTCTCGAAACATGAAGGCGCGTAATGGAAGAATATCAATAAGCAGAAATGTACGCGTCATAGAAGAACATATTCCAAAGGCGTTCCCGCGGTATCACAATTACCTCAATTAAAATTATGCTAGGGGAATGTTTATAGGGGGAACTGGGGAAACTGTAAATTCAACACACATTCTTGAACTTGCGCTTATTAAACTTAGTGAGCGAGCAGTGGGGGTGCCAAAACGAGTGTTTATGCTGGATGAAGAAATATTATCTGCGATCTGAACAGACGTTTTGGCCACCAGGTTAGAGATCTTCGTAGCTTTATTGTTAACAGCTGTTGAGAGCTGCTCGTGTCTGTTTTCATTCTTCTACAAGCATCTATGAAAAAGACAAACCTGACCGGCTAGTACCTGCCATTCAAAACACACTATTGAATTAAGACATTGATAAACGAGCCGATATGCACTATTTAATGAACTTGTAAATAAGCGCAAATGTATTGAATTTATAAATAAGTTATTAACCGGAGACTTGATGCAAACATGCTATAATGAGAACATCACTCAGACTGAATCTGAACTCTACAGGTTGTTGTGGAGAGAAGTTTACATAACATTTCCTAGACTGCGTTCTTTTCTTTTTTTTCTTTTTTTTTTTTGTGATTTTTGATTCATAAATTTCAAATCTATCTTTAGTCTATTCATTACAAACGTGAAGCTTGAAAAACATTTAAAGACTGAGGAAGAGTTCCTCTGCCTACCCGAAGTAAGCTGTGCACGGTCCAGGCAAGCTGATCAGATGCACTATAATGGTAAATGATAACCATCCCAGGAGAAGGTGTCCATCCAGCATTTTGTAGCGGCTCTGGGGCAGCTCATTTCGTTCGTCCTGAGTTGCTGTGTAAAATCCCTGCTTGTGAGAACGGCACTTCTTATACACTCCGAGGATTTCTGCGCCCCTCCCATTCACTTAGAACGGAACGAGAGAGAGAGAGCGAGAGAGAGAGAGAGAGAGAGAGAGAGAGAGAGAGAGAGCTGGGGGGGACTGGCTGGGCAGCTGGATTTTGAAAGTCTGGCTTAATTATTTACGTTTGCTGTAATAGGAAAGCTAGATTGTTTCTAAGCATGTGCACTAATAATCGTGATACTTCTAAAATGGAATAAGTACCGGTTTTCATATATTGCCTAACTTTTTAATATCAGAGAAAATCTCTCGAGCTGATGAAAGATATTGAGCATGCTCAACCAGCATATGAATATTTTTCCCATTATTCATGTTCCATTATGTTAAAGGGGTTGTTCACTCAAAAACGAAAATTCTGTCATCATTTTCCTCAAGTTGTTCCAATCCTGTGTGAATTCTCTTCCTTCTGTTGAACACCAAAGAAGATATTTTGAAGAATGTGGGTTACCGAACAATTTCTGGTCCCCAGTGACTTCCAAAGTATTTTTTTTCATTCAGCATTCAACATTCTTCAAAATATCTTCTTTGAAGTTCAATATAAGAAAGGAACTCAGGTTTAGAACAACATGGGGAAGAGTAAATGATGACATAATCTTCATTTTTGGGTGAACAATCCTTTTAAAGCTTGCCCAGTAGAATCAAGATTTCTTTTATTTCTGAGAGGACAAACTGGCACAAGTTCACAAGTTTCTATCAGCTTCGCTTACTGTCCAAAATTAAATATTTTCTCACTCCTAAAACTCCCGAAATGGCTGTTCACGCTTTTGTTACATCTCGTCTAGATTACTGCAATTCTTTACATTGCAGTATATTTAAGTCTCAAATTGCGCATCTTCAGCTTGTTCAAAATGCTGCGGCCAGACTTCTTTTAAGGTGTCGTAAACATGAGCACATCACTCCAGTTCTTAAATCCTTACACTGGTTACCGGTTTGTCAGAGAATAGACTTTAAAATTCTCCTCTTTGTATATAAATCCCTACACAACCTAGCCCCTGTCTACCTCTCTGAACTTCTTCATCTCTACTCTCCGTCCAGAAGCCTACGATCCTGTGACCAGGCTTTGTTGGTAGTCTCTCACGTTAGGCTTAAGCGTAGAGGTGAGCATGCATTTGCAGTGACAGGGCCTTGACTTTGGAATACCCTGCCTCTAGAGATTAAAATGGCCCCTTCTCTGTTTTTAAGTCTCTGCTAAAAACGTATTTGTTTTCCTTAGTGTATTGACTACTGTGCTATGGCCATTTTAATTTTTTAAACGGGTTGTATTAAATTCTGTCTGGTCTGTTTTCTGTGTTTGTGGTAGGCTATAATCTTGCTTTTCTGTAAATCACTTTGGTCAGCCTGGTGGCTGTTGTAAATGTGCTATACAAATAAAATGAACTTGAACTTGAACAAGTTCAGTGGCAGTGAGCGAATACAGGTCTATTATTTTTGTTCAATTTTTACCTTTTGCAAGATCTAAATGAAACTTTTAATAAGCAAGAAAACAAAATGAATTGTTGGAAGCTATAAATCATGATGAGAGATTTGTTTTGGCAAGAGCAGAGGAGAAAATGTTGTCTATTCTTGTTTGAATGTTTTTTTATTGATGAGCAGTAAAGAAAACATACAGTACACCGCAGTAGAGCTAATCTGCTCTGCCTTCAAGGCGATACCAATTATTGACAAGTAAAGAATGATGTGTCATTAACATAACATAAATAGCACAGATGAAACACAAATCTTGGCATGATTATCCACCATTTACACATCTTTGTTTTGGTAGCGAGTTGTTAGCAAGATAGGGATCTGTTGGGCTGGTTCCAGCTCACTCTTGGGTACACCTGGAAGGAGCCCTTGACATGCTTGAAATGACAGCCCTTGAATGCTGCAACAATATGGACGTTTTCATCACAAGGATCACAGTAGCAACAACAGGTGGGCTACTGGAAGCTTTTGCCAAGTTTCTGTTTGCTAAGCTGCCTGTTCTTCTGGATCAGGTACAGGGTGAAATGGCATTACTGAGGATCTACCTGAGCAGCCACGAGGCAATGACGTCTGCTTTGTTGACACCAGATGATGGGGAGCTCTACATCACAAATTAAAGAACTGGATTTAAAAGACTAAATGGCAAGATTCCTTAATTCCTTCAAGCCTAGGTCTCCTAAAGTCAACACGAAATCAAAATGGATCTTATTTACTTTCTTAGCATGCATTCTTCAGTGTAAGTTATTTCAAATAAAAAAGTTTGCTTTCTACTCCACCTCTTTTTCATCTGACGACACAAATCCCTCTCATTTATCAACCCCTCCCCTCCAAGCACCTGTTATATGGGTTTTCTGAATCCCATCAATGGATATGTATCATACATATGACCACCTACTTTAAAAGAATACTTTACTCAAAAATTAAAATTTTGTCATCATTTACTCACCTTCATGTCGTTCCAAACCTGTATGAGCCTGTTTCTTTCTTATGTTGAACCTAAAAGAAGATCTTTTGAAGAATGGTAATCAAACAGTTGATGGTCTCCATTGACTTCCATAGTATTTCTTTCCCTACTAACTCAGTGGGGACCAACAAGTGTTTGGTTCTTCAAAACTCTTCAAAATATATTTTTTTGTGTGTGTTCAACATAAGAAAGAAACATACACAGGTTTGGAATGGCATAAGGGTGAGTAAATGATGACAGAATTTTCATTTTGGGGTGAACTATTCCTTTAATTTCAAGCACAGGCCTGGACAGCAGACCGTGTTGTGCTGCTTGGAAAGACCACCATCATCTCTTACAACCTTTTGAATGAAAGCAATTTAACCAGAGATTCACACGAAATGCATCATCAAGCATGTTCTAAACAAGTCTGTTTCGTTAAGTCTTTTCAGACTCCAAACCTGCTTATATGATGTTTGTTGTTTTAGCGAGCACACATGCAAGGATATAAAACAAAATATGTGCCATATGTTAGTGTTGAGATCAAAGACTGTAAAAGGGGGGAAAATGATGGTGGATGATACATCTTTATTGAAAAGTGATGCTAAATGTCCCAGGTATGGCCGCTGCCATCCTGTGCCTATGATTTGGAGCCCGTGTCTGCACAGTAGTGTAGTGATTGTGCAGTGGAGTATCAAAGTCCCACCCAAACTCCCGCAGACCCAACCATAAACACACTGTCATGACGCCACACCCCCTTTTTATAGCATCAAATAAACTAAAACTAAAACTAAACTTGAACTTAAACACTTGAGCATATATCAGCATGGTAAGAACGTCCCAGGTTACATATGTAACCATGGTTCCCCGAAGGGAATGAGACGCTGTGTCGAAACGCTAGGGGACGCCTTCAGCGTGACCACGCTCTGAATCTCATGTGTAATCAGACCAGTGGAAGGGTGTGACGTCCCGGGCGGGGTGACGTCATGACCAGGAAGCTTAAAAGCACGTGTGGCAGAATCAGCTTCTACGCTGCAAAAAATGCTTTTCTTACTTAGATTTTTTGTCTTGTTTCCAGCCTATATATATATATATATATATATATATATATATAAATCTTAAATCAAGAAGGATTTTCTAGACAAGTAAAAATTATTGTCTTGTTTTCAGAAAAAAACTATTCAAAATAGTCTGCCAATGGGGTAAGAAAAATAATCTTGTTTTCTATTTTACATAAGATTATTTTTCTTACCCCATTGGCAGATTATTTAGCTTGTTTCAAGCAAAAACTCACTTAATTTTGACTAGTTTTTTTCTGAAAACAAGACAATAATTTTTACTTGTCTAGAAAATCCTTCTTGACTTAAGAATTTTTTGATATTTTGGCTGGAAACAAGACTAAAAATCTAAGTAAGAAAAGCATTTTTTGCAGTGTAGGAATGAAGCAAGCACTCACAGGGATGCCGAAAGTATGGCCTCGAGACGCAGTGTCTCGTTCCTTTCGGGGAACATATGTAACCTGGGACGTTCCCCTTTAGGAACTCGAGCTGTGTCGAAACGCTAGGGGAAAGAGATACCCACGCCGCCAGACTTGCAAATCCCTGCCTAGTGTGGAAGAGCACAACTAGGAGGAGAGAACAGAAGAGCCAGGAGTGGCTCGCAGATCTAGGTCATAGAACCTGACAAATGTGAGGGGCGTGGACCACCCTGCAGCATTGCTGATGTCCTGCATAGGCACATCTGCTAGAAAGGCCTTAGAGGCCGCTACACTTCGAGTCAATTGAGTTTTGACCCCCCCAAAGGCGAGGGGAGATCAGAGGACTCATAGATCAGTAGATCTACTATCCACCAGCTGAGGGTCTGTTTAGTATCAGGAAGACCTCTCTTAGGGGTACCATAGCATACTAGCAGTTGGTCCGCCCTTCTCCACAGGGCAGTTCTGTGGACGTATGTGTCCAATGCTTGCACTAGACACATACAGTTAAGCTTCTGCTGGTCGGGCTCCCCGGGAGGAGGGAGGAGGACAGAAGGCCTGGAGTACGACAGGCCGTGGTGTTGAGGAGGGGACCTTAGGGACATAACCCGATCTAGGGTAGAGAAACGCTTTGGCCAGACCGGACGCAAAGTCTAGGTAGGAAGGGGCCACAGAGAGGGCCTGCAGGTCCCCAACTCTCTTGAGAGAAGAAACTGCCTAATAATCTGCCGACTACTAAATCTCCTCAATAGGCTCGAATGGAGGCTTACAAAGAGCTTCTAGGACCACAGCTAGGTCCCACGGAGGGACACGAGATCTTACTGGGGGCCTCAGCGCACCGTGGAAGAAACGTGTAACCAGGGGGTTCTTGCCCACTGACTGACTACCGAGAGGGGCGTGATAGGCCGCATTGGCCGCCACGTAGACCTTCAGAGTGGAGTGGGTGAACCCTGTGGAGAAACGGGCCTACAGGAACTCCAGCACTGTACCACCTGGGCAGTTAACTGGGTCAAGCTGGTGGTCTCCGCAACATAAAGTGAAAAACTTCCACTTCAAGGCCTACAGTTTCCTCGTAGAGGGAGCTCTGGACTGGAGGATGGTCTCAACATCCTCGGTTGAGAGACTGGAAGCTATGAGCTGTGCCCCCTCAGAGGCCACACCCACAGCTTCCACAGACGAGCAGGGGTGAAGGATCATACTGTCCGCCTGTGAGAGGAGATATCTCCTGACAGGAATCTCCCATGGAGAGCCGTCGAGGAGAGAAATCAGGTCCGAGAACCATACTCGGCCCGGCCAGAATGGGGATACTTGTAGCAGATGGACCCCGTCCTGGCACACTCTCTCCAGAACTCTTGGGAGCAGAGCAATAGGGGGAAAGGCGTACAGACAAAGCCTCGACCAAGTCTGTACCATTGGGGCTGGACGAGTCAGAGAGAACCAGAGGGGACAGTGCGATGTCATCTGAGTCGTAAACAGGTCCACCTGAGCCTGGCCAAACACTCTCCAAATCTGCTTCACCACCTTGGGGTGAAGCCTCCATTCCCGGGCCTTGGCCCCTGCCTCGACAGGATGTCTGCTCCCATATTGAGATGCCCAGGAATGTGCACTGCTCTGAGCGAGAGGAGTTTGCCCTGGGACCACGCAAGGATCTGGTGTGCCAGCTTGTATAAGGGGCATGAACGCAGACCTCCCTGGGGGTTGATATACGAGACCACCGCTGTCTTTTCGGTGCGCACCAACATATGACGATCTCTTAGGTCCGGGAGGAAGTGTTTCAGAGCACGAAACATGGACAGCATCTCCAGGCAGTTGATGTGCCACATGAGATGGCAACCGCTCCACAGACTGCGGGCAGGCTGGCCACTCATGACCGCTCCCCAACCGGTGAGGGACGCATCTTTCGATAGCATTACGCGGCGACAAGGAGCTCCCAACACCGGCCCCTGAGACAAGAACCAAGGTTTCCTTCACATGTCTAAGGCACGTAGGCATAGCCGCATGACCTCGATCATGCGAAGCGGGTTTCCCCTCGGGGAAGATCCCTTGGTCTTGAGCCACCACTGTAGGGGTCTCATGTACAGCAGGTCAAAAGGTATCACATTGGACGCAGCTGCCATCAGACCCAGCAGTTTTTAAAACTTTGACAGTGAGTGACCAGCCTTCTTTGACTCTCACGACCGTAGTGAGGATTGACTCAATCCGAGCAGGAGACAACTGTGCCTGCATCGTGGTCGAATCCCACATAAGTGGTCCTCTGTAATGGAGAAAGCACACTTTTCTTGGTGTTTAGTCTTAACCCCAGCTCTTTCATGTGAGTGAGAACGACATCTTGAAGCCAAACCGCCATCTACTCTGATTGAGCCAAAATTAACCAATCGTTGATGTAATTCAGTATGCGGAAGCCCTGGAGTCGCAGAGGAGCCACAGCAGCTTCCACACACTTCGTGAAAATACGGGGTGAGAGTGCTAGGCCGAAGGGAACAACGCGATATTGGTAAGCTTCGCCCCTGAAAGCGAACTTCAGGAACTTCCTGTGAGTGGGAAAGATGGAGATGTGGAAGTATGCATCTTTTAGATCTATCATGACAAACCAGTCCTCTCACCTGATCTGAGACGTGACCTGCTTGACGGTGAGCATCCTGAACTTCAGTTGCATGACTGAGCGGTTCAATCGACGCAGATCTAAAATGGAATGCAACCCCCCATCCTTCTTCGAAACGATGAAGTACCAGTTGTAGAAACCGGACTCCCTGTCGAGAGGAGGGACCACCTTGATGGCCTCCTTCCTCAAGAGAGTGTTTACTTCTTGTTCCAATACCAGAGCCTGCTCGGGGGCCCACCAGTGTGGGAAAGACCCGGTCAAAAGGTGGCGGCAGAGCGCCGAACTGAATGCGATAGCCTTTTTCTACAGTTTGCAGGACCCACTGAAACACATTTGGCAGTAGTTTCCACGCTGCTAAATAGTCTACTAAGGGAACCAGTCTCTCAAGACTGGCCTCTGGTGTACTTGGAGCTGCTAGTGAAGTGGAGGACCAGCAGGAGATGACCGAACTAGCTGCTTTAGAGACCCCGAAGGGGTGGCGAGCCTCTCAGCTCCACTACGTTTCTGGACAGAAGAAACTGAGAGCAATGCTCGCTGGAGACCGCTGCGCCCTGAAGCACTATTGGTGGCAGGGTCGGCAGACCGATCTCCTGAGGGCACTGAGGAGAGACGGACACTGTATAATGAGGTGCACTCCGCTCTTCCCCAGGAGGGGCCGCCCTCAATAGTCCTGGTTCGAGGACTTCTTAGACTGCAGCACGACCCTCAGATCGGGCTTTGTCTTTGAAGCCCCCAACCTAGAGCGCCGCCGATCTCGGTCCCGCTGCGAGGGAGCACGAGAGGCGACGCTCTGTTTCTGTGCCTCGTGGTATGAGGAGGAGGTACATGGCGAGGGCTGCTCATGCCCAGCAGCCCCCAGAGCTAGAGAGAGGCGAGGGAGGAACCGCTGAAACGCCGCCACCTGTTTACAAGCCTCCTGGAAAGATGACCATCTCATGTCCTTCAAGCCATTTCTCTTGCAGTTGTACCTGCACTCACTCATATCATTAATACATCCCTTCAGACTGGTGTTTTTCCCTCAGCATTTAGACAGGCTCGTATAACCCCTCTACTTAAGAAACCCACCCTTAACCCATTTCTTTCAGAGAACTACAGTTTCTCTTCTTCCTTTCATTGCAAAAACACTTAAACGAGCTGTGTTCAACCAAGTCTCTGCCTTTCTCACACAGAACAACCTCCTCAACAGCAATCAATCTGGTTTCAGAAGTGAACATTCAACCAAGACTGCCTTGCTCTCAGTTGTTGAAGCCCTAAGAGCGGATTCCAAATCTTCAATACTTATCTTGCTGGATCTGTCCACTGCTTTTGACACGGTTAACTACCAGATCCTCATGTCAACCCTACTGGCAAAGGGCATCTCAGGAACCGCAGTGGTTCAGTGGTTTGAGTCTTACCCATCAGATAGGTCCTTCAAGGTATATTGGAAAGGTGAGGTGTCCAAGTCGCAACATCTAACTACTGGAGTTCCTCAGGGCTCAGTTCTTTGACCACTTCTCTTCTCTGTCTACATGGCATCACTAGGTTCTGTCGTTCAGAGACATGGCTTTTCATATCACTGCTATGCTGATGACACTCAACTCTACCTCTCATTCCATCCTGATGATCCGACGATAGCTGCTCACATCTCAGCTTGTCTAACAGACATTTCTTGCTGGATGAAGGACCATCACCTTCAGCTCAACTTTGCCAAGACAGAAATGCTTGTGGTTCCATCAAACCCATCGTTTCATCACAATTAAACCATCCAGTTAGGCACATCAACCATAACTCTTTCAAAAATACCCAAAAATCTTGGAGTTATGATTGATGATGAGCTGACTTTCTCAGACCACATTGCCAAAACTGCCCAGTCCTGCAGATTTGCTTTATTTAAAATCAAGAAGATCAGGCCCTTTCTTCAAGAATCAGCTAAAAACCCTCTAATTATATTCTTAAAAAAATAAATAAAATAAATAAATAGAAAATGTATCATACAATTAACAAAAGCAAAAAAGGCCTCTAACACTAGCTTGCTCAATTATTTATTTATTTATTTTTCCAAAAAAAAAAAAAAAACTTGCTACTTATACTGCATTAAGCTGTTTGAGACTTGTTATAGCACTTGCATATAATTTCTATTTTGTTGATTTTGATTGCTTCCATTGTCCTAATTTGTAAGTCACTTTGGATAAAAGCGTCTGCTAAATGACTAAATGTAAATGTACATGGAAATGGTCTTTGGGAATATTTATTTGAAGTGTAATTTGATTTTTTTAGTTTGGCTCATGTCCCATTTGTTTACATGGAGAGGGTGGGGTTTATAACCTATATTGCAGCCAGCCACTGGGGGCAATCAAAAGTTTTTAGCTTCACTTTTTAGAACATGTGAAGTAAACTTATTTGAGAGGCATTGCACACGTTAAATACCTTGTCATGTTTCTTTCATTTCCTAATCAATAGTGACGAAAAACAAGGTATGAAACTTTCCTTTTCTAGCAAGCCACTAGCAGCTTACTTATTCTTCTATAAACACATTTCTGACAAGACTTTAAAATCTATAAAGATTCTGAAATTTAGGAGTTTTAATTCCTGAGAAGATATAACTAAGTATTTCCAACTAATGATTAGAGGTGTTTTAATTCTGCGTATAGTGTATTATGAAATCATTGTATTTTACTGTATTACTACTATGTGATTTGTACTGTAATAGACTTGCTTCATAACTGCACAGTGCAAATAATCAAAACTTTTAGATTAAAAAAATGAAGAACCATTGCTATACCACACTGCACTGTTGTTAGGCCTACAGAGTTTGAAAATAATTCAAGTAAAGGAAAACAGCTGTAAAAATGGATGGTTTTTATAAGAGGAATTTAAGTTCTACATACAGTAGTGTACTGGTATAAAATGAGTACTTAATAAAATGTTGAGAGGGCAGTAGCAAAACTTCACTTTTCACCCATTAGTTTGCGATATATGTTCACACCAGTTTCAATGAATAGGGTATGAGTGGAATTTAATGGAAAGAATTAGCTCATAGAGACAAGTATGTTTATGTTTCTGTTAGGTATGCATGGAGATTTACCAAAGGAAAAAAAAAAGACAGCTGAAGAAGATGATTGACAGGCCATTTGCAATGATGTGTAAAGCCATGTCATGGTTAGTGAATAATCGTGCCTGTTGCCTTCAAGGCTTTTTTGGTTCGTTGTGTAAGACAAATTCACTCGTACACACAGTGCATCCATGTCTGTAGATTTATACTTGTGTTTTTCCAGATCAGACATGCCCAAACATGCACCTGTAAATTATCAGAATATCCACAGATTTGAGCATGTGCACAGGAGTGATTAATCAGTGCCAAGTGAATTTACATTTTGAGAGACCAATTAATTAAAACGGTTTATATATTTTTTTCTGTGCTAGTGTCAAATACAAGAAAACATAGGGAAAAAAAGTCTTTCAGTTAAATGTTTTGTGATTTTAGTAAGAAAAATTAACATAAAAATTGCATGCCCATTCAAAATGCTATGTGTTTACTGAGATTCTAAGTAAAACTTTTTGAAGAATGAACTTTTTTTTTTAAGTGTGCATTAGTAAAAATCATATTTAATAGCATTTGCAAATCACCTCCTACACTAGTAAAAATTATTTTTTGCAAAGGTATAACTAAAACAAAACAAATTTGGACTGAGTTGTACAAGAAAGTATAGTACTATTTTAGAATTTCTATTTCAAAATTTCCTCTGATACAAAGCAATGTATATTGTATTCAGTGTGTTCCACATTTTTTAGCTTTGATTTAATTATTGCAAAGAAAACAGCTGTTCAACATGACTCTTCTTATTTTATAATGCTGTACAAATCTGTTTATGCATGGCATGTAGACTCGTGTGAAGCTCAAAATAATCTCTTTCTCTCTTTGCTTATAAGACCCTATAATACAATAAATCAGTGTTAGCCTCCTGCCACCTATCTATCCCTTGTGATTGCCATCAGTAAGGACAACTAGGCTGGGAACTGGGTTGTGAGGTTCTTTTCATGAAATATATTCCTCATGTAGTGACTATGGCTGTGTGTATAAGTTGTAACTTCTATCCAGTTAACATTAACGCATCACAGGCAGACTCCCCTGCCAACCTTTTCGGGGCCCTGTGGTATTTTCAGGATTTTTAGGCATCATTAGTGGTTTGGGATGTGGAGGCTGACACTGCATCTGTAGAGCAGGGCTGTCTCAGGTCTCGCACCTCAGACAACTGCGGAGTCACCCTCTAGAGTTTATTTTCTCGCAACCATCACTACACCCTGGCCACATATTTACTCTCTCATCTTATAAGAACGTTGGTCTTGGTCTTACTGTGAGCGACTCGTTGGTGCAAAGCCTTTCCAAAGAGAGAAAAAAAGTTTGTCTCTGTAATCTTTAATCAAAATGTAACATCTTGCTTTGGCTCTGAAAAGACTTTCTTTTTTGGCTGATGTCACCAAGCTCTCTTATTTTTCAACTCCTCCACCTCCATCCCCCTGTCATTTAGAGACCACTTTTCATGATCCAATCAATTCCAGATGGATAAAATCAAGTTTCGCCCTACACGTTTTTTTTCTCATCGAATATCCTGTTTCACTTTGAAACACGTCACATTACCGAAGTAAAATGGTTGGTTGTTTCAGTGGTCCAACATGTCAACTTCTGGTTGGTTAAGAAACGGCAATTCTGTTTAATGCTGCTAGTGGCTAAGAAATTTCACTTAAAGTCAATATGCAATCGCATTCACAACCTAATTTACTTCCATATGCATTTATTAGTGTTGCACAATATGCAGCATGGTGGTTATTGGCCACTTTTTTTTAAGTATCAGCCAATATTGGATATATTGACAGTGAATAATTATTTATACATGCTCATTTCTCATATTTACATATTTAGGTTACTTTTACTCACACTAAGTTAATCTTTAAAACACTAATGTAATAACACAATTATAACATATGTTAATTGCACCTTACACTATTGTGCTTGTAGTGATGTGTCGCATTTAAAACAACTGATTTAAATTTTTAGTAAAAGATGAAGGCCAAAAGGAGAAGTCGTTAGAGGTGGCGCAAGTTAAATTTGGATCAAATATTTTGAATATTTAGCTTAGAATAATGTGAACCAATGAATTATTTACTGTAAGTCCAGTAGCATGAAAGCAAATAGGCTTGATATGATTTCATATAGCCTATTTTGCGAGAGAATTCACCATGTTTCAAATGCATATACCCTGTCCTGCAGAATTCCTTAATTGCTCCTCAGACATACCAGTGCTACGCTCTTCATGCATCACAATTATCTAGCATATTGGTGAAAGACAACAGGCATGTAAAGAGAATTTAAAGAATTCTTTTAAGCATCATTTCCCCAACTTATAGATCTAGTCCAGAGGAACCCCCCATTCAAGGTGTTTGAGGAATGTGCAAGCAGAATACAGCTTACATAGAAACCATAGACTGCTGTTTGTACAGTGTGCATTAATGGACTTTATTGCATAGCATGCATTAGTGCATTGCTAAGTAGTAGAGCAGCAAAGTTTGTCTATGGAAAGACCCTGTCTGTTAGTGTTCTAAATATCAGTCAGCTACTGTTAATGCAAATTTCTTCTCTAATTGTTGTGAAATGCTTCTGCTGATATGTAATGACATGTAGGAGCATGTCCATCTCCTTAAGGCTTTCTCTGTAGACTCCTCGTCCTCACAATACAAACTAGTTTTCTTAGTTAAACATTATAAAGGAAAAAGATTCCTGGGGCTTAGATTCCATGGCTGCTGGCCCTGAGGGAAACACAGTACCATAGAAATCAACTCCAACATCACAAGAAAAGAAGCTGATTGCTTGTAGTGTAAAAATGTTGAAAGCAGCAAGGTAAGTTAGGTGGCAATGTAATTGTGAACACTGACCATGTTGGGCAGACTGAATCAGCATGTCTTAAATCAAAGTGTGTCAAAAGCACAAATTCTAGATGCCACTCGATGAAATTTAAATTTTCCATGCAAATGTGTTTTATGTAATTCATAAATGTGCTTATTCTTTTCTATTACAACACGAATGTAAAATACAACTGTATGTAAATACATGCTTGCAAATGGAGGTTTTTGAGTTGTCTCAGTGACTTGATTCTTTTGAATTAGTTCACCAAAAAGTTTTCAATTCTTTCACTGACCCTGTGTTCAGGTCAGGCTGTGTTACAGTCTGGACAAGTTGATGCTAGTTGTTTAAAGTCAGAGCCAGTCTGCAAATCTGAGTTGACAGATTTCATACAAAATCGTGCAGTGTATGATGGTCACAATATGACTTCTTCCAGTGGGAAGATATCAAACGTTTGATATTTTGAGCCCATTTTAGGACACATATTGTTTTCATTCTCCTTGCAAAAAGGCATGTGTTTCTGTGCGAGTTTGTGTTCGGAATGACTTGATCCTCAGTCGTTTAATGTAATATGCCCAGTTTTCTTCCCTCTGCAACCATTTACAAATTCAGCAAGCGATGCATATGATGTCTAGTGTTCAGATTTAAAACACGTTGCAACATTTTGCAACAAAAAGTCCTTCAAGAACCAAACAAGTCTTGATATTTTTAATTAAACTTTATGTACAAAAGACTGCAATGAGAGTGGTTAAGTGTTCATTTGTAAGTCACTTTGGCTAAAAATGACTAAATGTAAATGTATTCTGCATGACACTAAAGCAGAACATTTTTCCCTTGTTTTCATTCACTATCCATTTTCAAATTGCTCAAAAATGCAGATTCAGTCACGAATATAACAGCATTATGCATGCAGCATGATTGAGACGCAGAAACATGAAGGTTTAAACCTTTGTCACGGACATTTCAAAAATCATTGTTAACAATTTCCGATTTCTCAAAAATGAATGTGGCCATTGGATTTGAACTTGAGATCACACTGTGAGCATTTTCATTTGTAAAGTTCATATTGGTCACATTATAGCCATATTGTGTGTCATTAAAAAAAGCTTTGTGCTTGTTGGATAATCTATGTAAAGAATATTTGTTTGATTAATCAGTTATGCATTTTGAATTATTTGCGTTTTTCTAAAAACAAAAAAGGCCTATAATATGCCTATAATGTACAATAAAATTGTTTTAAAGTAAAGTAAAATGATATTACAGGTGGCCTCTTTGCTTGCACCACACAGATGGAAAGTTTTGTAGCAGCAGGCGCAAACCTGCAGGACTTTCTGTTGCAATGATGCTGGATTAACTTACTGCTAAACATGTTCCTCTTTCCCTCATATTCCCAGTGTGTGTTGTCCATATGACAGCCAGTAGTTTAGACATCATTCTCTGCCAGAATATGTGTGTTACATAGCACAAAACTGTTCACCAGACCTCTGTACTCCACCTCCTGCCATAAATTTCATCTCATTTTCATTCTCTCCTTCCCCCATTTAGTGAACTATGTGGCATCCAGTATATAGGGAACAGTGAATGAGAGAATAGTTTTCAGTAGTTTTCAGTGAACAGACTCAACCAAGGTTTTTTGGGCTTTGCCTACTTTGTCCTGCAGTCAACCTTATAGAACATGATTCGTAGAGCTTTGTCTTAGTCTATCAAACCTGATAGCTGATGAAAGCTCTCTGTGATCATCAAAGGCAGCACTACCTTTAGCAAAAAAAAAAAAAAAAGCCCTTTCCTGCCCCTCACTGTCTCTTCAGACTCTGGGATTGACAAAGTGACAGCAGTGGGCGACAGCTTCCAGGGAAGAGCCCGGTTTTCAAAGGCCGGGGTCAGATAAGCAGGTCAGCAAAGGGAGGAACAAGGCATCCGCCCGACTGATTTCAGCTATGTAATGATTGGATGGAATAAAGTTGACGCAGATGGATGTGGCTGTAATGATCCTGATGTCTGGAGATGTCGTGTTTCATCTCTTGTTTTAAAAGGTGGAGGCAATGAATAAAAAAAGATTAATATTTGCCGCAAGATAGGCTTAGTACTGGGGTCAGTCTTGTAGGGATTGTATTCCAAAATCCATAACAAATTCAAATGAATAATAGAAAAAGTATGTGTTAAAAGTAACATGTTTCTCTTTACCACATATTCTGTGTTGTCCATGATAGTCAGTAGTTTGGACACCATTCTTTGCCAGAATGTGTGTGTGCTGCTTACCACAAAACCTGACCAGACCCGGCTCGTTCAGCAAGAACTCTTTGTTCTTCCTCATGACAGCATGATGTTTTAGATAAATGACAAAAATTATAATGCAATAGTGAGGAAAATAGTTAAATGAAAGCAAGCACAGCGCGATCAGCCGTGTCATGGTTTCTGCTGTGCAGCACCAAGAGAATGAAGTTATTAAAGCAAACGATACATTGCATGCTGATTTATTGTAAACGTTGTTCAGAAAAGGTTACTTTAAGCATAGAAACTGTCACCAGATCTGATAATAAACCGGCCACTTGTTTAACCACTGAACAAGTTCAGAGAAAAATGCATTTCAGTTTGCCAAAAATACTCCAGCTGGCTGGCTGGATTTAGACTAGACCAGAAGACTAATAGACCAGCTTAGACCAGCTTAGACCAGCCAACCAGCTTAGGTTGTTTTGTTTTGTAAAATAACTTTTTCATTTTATTTCCCATTTAGTGTTACTGTTTTAATCCTGAGATAAAAAGGAATATTTTAATAAATTATACAAAACAGTTTAAAGACTGCAGTGAGTGAAGCACATCAGGGAACGTTCATCCCGGCATAATATGATAATATCAGTGACATCTCTCACTCTACGAAAGTCAGTAAAAGTAGGACTCAAATGTACTGTGAAAGAATATGAAGGAATTTGTTTTTTAACCACATTTTTTCTTACAGTTTTGCACTCGAATTTTCGGTAACACTTTATTTTAGGGTCTCTTAACTAGTTGCTTATTAGTGTGCATACTACTAGTATATTAGCCATTTATTAGTAGTAATTAAGCACATATTAATGCCTTATGACCTTATTCTACATCCCTAATCCAATTTAACAACTACCGCACTAACTATTAATAAGCAAGCACCGCTCAAGTTTTCTTCTGAGAAAAACAAAAACAATGCTCATTTATCAAACGTTATTACACAGCTCTCTGGAATGCTTGATTCTGATTGGTCAGTCGTGACATTCTGAGGGATGTTATTCCCAGTGTTGCGGGCAACGCATTAAAAGTAACGCGAGTTCCATAATCAGATTACTTTTTTCCAAGTGACTAGTGAAGTAATGCATTACTTTTTAATTTACAAGAAAATATCTTTCTTTTTTTTTAAGTGGGAGAGGGGGGGCATAAAAAGTAACTAAGTAACCCAAATAGTTCATTTTTTTAGAGAGTAATGCAATATTGTAATGCATTACTTTTAAAAGTAACTTTCCACAACCGTCTTCAATAGCCACACAGAAGAACACACTGCTCATCCCGGGATTTGAGGCATCTTTCACATCTCTCATGTCACACAGCTCGCTTCATTCGAACTCAACCGCTGTCATCTTGCGCCTCAATTATCGACTACTTACTGTAAAAATGAAACAGGAGGACTTCTTCAGTATTAATTGCAGGCCTCTGGTAATATTTTTTCTTTTTTCTCAAATAAACTTTTTATTTCCCTTCTTTATTATGACTGTACGTTATGCCTTAAATGTTTGTTTTGTCTGAACATCATCTAGGTTCAAAGCCGTTTGTTAGGAACTGTTTTTCTTCATGGATGCTTTGTGTTTAAATAGCTAATAAAATATTTTAACTAAAATCAATATTTTGTGTCAAGGTATTTACTTACGAGTCAAGCCTTGTAATATGCGGGATTATGTACATCCAGCCATTTGTTATCACAAAATAAAATAAACCTCTTCAGGTCTGGGTTTATTCTGTGATAACAAACGGCTGGATGTACATAATCCTTCGCAAAACATATGCTACTGCAAGAACTCCCTTCCAAATGTGTGGGTTATTTTCTCATCTGTTCCATATTCACTCCTCATTCTGCTCCTTACTCAGATGTTTGGCAGGGGTAGGAGTGGCAAGAGCGAGACAGATCAAACACCTGAGAGCGACTGACTGCTACAGGTATTTCATTGTGTTCTGTCCTAACATTCTCCTCTGGAATTCAGAACGCTCTTATAGATTTAGCTCAACAACAAAAGACAGGCTGTTGTCAGTGAGTCATGAAAAAGTTGACAGCTTGATTGCAAAAGCTGCACATTTGTATGCTGCAGTTAACAATGCCTAGCTAAACTTGGCTATCACATTCCCTAAACAGTAAGGAATTGTGATTTGTAACATTTGTTATTAGACTATTGTGCTTATTTTATAGGCTCTTAAATGTCAGCATGCATTAATGTTTCTGCCGGTGTTCATGGCTCTGAAATGTACTGTTTATTTGTGTCTGTAATTACTGAATCAGTTGAATTACACATTGTAGAAGCCATAAATGAAACCCGTGTTAAGTGTGTAATTTCTCTGCAATTAAAAACCTTTTATACAATTATAATTACAATTATATATATATATATATATATCTGCCACTGGTTGGACAAGCACACACTTCTACCCCAAACACACATCACCGGTTGAGGTTGAGGCAATGTTGCTGTGTCAAAATGATGGGAAGGCTAAAACAAACAGAGAAATGTTTTTGGTAGCCATGTACAGATGAATCAACATACAGATGATTTGTAGTTGTCCCTGCATATTAAACCTGGATGGAATTAAATAATTTCAAAAATACAAACTTTCAAACAATACTGACCTCTAGTGGCTTTTAATTTACAACCATTTATCATCTTAGTATGAGGCTCCTCAACTCTGGTCCCGAGGCCTATACCATGAAGCCAATTTAGGTTGCTATAACCAAGTAAGATTCAGTTTAGTTTGTGCCACCCCTGGGTTTTAAGCACCAGGAAAGTGGCTTGGCTTTTACCAGCAATCAATGCCACAGTAACTTACACTCCATGGATAACCTGCTTCGCGTCTGCTTTTGTTCTGGGTAAGAGATCTCAGAACGAAATTGGAGCAGCTGTAAGCAATGTGACACGTCTGATGTAATAAAGTCACTCCCTTAGGTTTTTTTTACTCCAAATTAAAGGTCAGTTCACAGTAAAAGAGTTTTAAAGACAAAATCTCCAAGTGCTAATTCATTCAAATTATTTTGGTCCGATTCTCACTATTAACTACGACTTTTCTCCTCAACAATAAAACATAAATATTACTTTAAAGCTTAAATATTAGCTAACTAGCTTCACTTGTACTTTTTAGTCATCTTTCTTTTTTTCTTGCTGTGTAAATGCATTCTTCATATGTTTCTTAACAATCTCTTAATCTTCATCGGAAGTGAAAAGTTAACACTTGACTCTCCTGCGAGAAGTGAATTGCACGTTCGCTGTGTTTCACAGCATGCCACTGATGTCACATTTTAATTGCACATGCTCCAAAGTTAATCATGAACTCAGGATCAAAGCCTGAGTTGGCAAAGACCGTACCAGTAAAGCATGAATGGATGGGTTTTGTCAATTCGAAACCGTTCCTGTAATCCTGAGTTTGCTCAGTTAGCTTCACTGTCCTGCAGAGATGATCTCCAACTCTAAATAAACACACCTGAACTAGCTAATTAAGGTTAAAGGTTACTATAAAGTTACAGGCAGGTGAGTTTGATTGGGATTGGAGCTAAACTCTGCATGACGGTGGTCCAGGACCAGAGCTGAAGAGCCCTACCTTAGAATAACCCCAATGCCCAAGTGAACCGTTTTTATAGCCAACCAGGAAAGTGAAAGTGAGTATTCATATTTTAAAAGTAACTGCTACCGTACAACCGGCTCTTTCCATTGCTGTAACCTTGAAAAACTTAATCATTCTCTTAATGCTTTTGCCTGCTTGCAACATTTCATTTCTTCACGTATCCTACGCCACAGACCCGGTCCCTTGAGATGGACCTGATCTGACATTTCTTCTCTCAAGCTGCACAGATGTTCCAGGCAGTGGGTCAGCATCTTATGAAACAGGAATATGAAATATACTGCACGACCGTCCGCCTGCTGTGAAGGAAAGTGAGGCTGAGTGGATTGATGGGACGCTCGTCTCAGCAGTGGGTGATATAAGACAGGATGCGGACGACTTTCTGTTTTTAAGTCCTTCAGAGCGGCAGCTCTTGCTCTCTGCTCATCTGCTCTTGGAAAATAGATTTTATTCCTGCTGTGAAGAGACAAGACTGGAATGTATTCATGTCATCTAGGGGAAATTATTAGTTCAGCCTTATGAGTCACAAGAAGAAGAAAAAACAGTGTTGTAAAACATTTTAAAGCAACTTTAAAGTACTTTTTCCTGATTCCATTCAACCTGTACTGTCCGGTTTGATTTAGCTGTCAGAAAAAAAATTGCTTTTTTATTTCTTTTTCACTGATGACAGTTTGGCAAAACAAAGACTCATAAAAATCTGAAAGAATCGTCAGAAATCATCTAACTATTTTATATAAGAGCCTTCTGAATTCTGCATCAGCGCTTCTCTCAGATCGCATCTTTGAGTCTTTCATAAAAGCAAGATATGCCTCCAGAAAACTGGCAGCGAGTGAAAATCGGGCCTGAAATCATGTAGTCTATACCCTGTGTTATCGTCATGATCTTTCCTCTTTTAAGATTCCATTACAGTTACTGTCCCTATTAAACATATTTTCTTATGTACTTTCTTGTGTACACTGATGTTCAACAATGTTTCTCTGTTGCGCCCCGTCTGTTTAATACCCGCACACATCTTTTAAAGTTTAACCTCGAATCGCTTGATCTTATGACTGTTTACGAAATGGAAATATGCTTGGACTTCATAATGTTTAGAGAATAAAGAATTTAAAGGGATAGTTCACCCAAAAATGAAAATTCTGTTATATCATTTACTCACCCTAATGTCGTTCCAAACCCGTACGAACGTCTTTCTTCTGATGAACACAAAAGAAGATATTTTGAAGAATGTGGGCAACCAAAGAATTTATAGTAGCCGCTGAATTCCATAGTATTTTTTTCCCCCCCATATTATGGACATCAACTCTTATATAAGATATTTCAACCACTAGATGTCACAAGGGAGCAGGATTATTATAGTTAACTATTAAAATCAAATCAAATCAAATAATAAACACAGAACAACTGCTAATAGGGCATCTATGTAGGTATACCTACACAAATCTATGGTCACAGTTACCAGTTTCAAAGGGAGGGACTCATACAGTAACTATGTGGCTGCTGAAAAACTTTTAAAAAAAGCTCAGATTACAACACACACACACACACACACACACACACACACGCCACTTCACTCTCAGCTCTGCTAAACAACAAATCATCTCTTCTTAAAGGAATAGTTCACCCAAGAACTCACCCTTATGTTGTTCTAAACCTGTATACATTTTTTGAAACACAAAAGGAGATGTTATGCAGAATGTCCAAACTGCTCCTTCCCACACAACAAAAGCATAGTGCACTCTCAGAAATAAAGGTACAAAAGCTGTCACTGAGGCGGTACCTTTTCAAAAGGTACACTTTTGTACCTATTAGGTTCAAATATGTACACTTTAAATACTAATATGTACCTTTAAGGTACCAAAATGAACCCTTTAGGTACAAACATGTACCTTTTGAAAAGGTACCGCCCCAGTGACAGCTTTTGTACCTTTATTTCTGAGAGTGATACCAAAGTCTATCAAGCTAGTCCAGAAAACTTTTGTGCTTGCGATATGTGAACAACAAAATGAAATGCATCTCATCGCTCGATGAAAATCCTGCCCTCTGGTGTAGCTCTCAAACGTGCTTCTACTGAATTAAAAGAGCAGCGTGAACAACATCCTTCAGAACATTTCCTTTAGTGTTCCACAGAAGAAAGAAAAGGTTAGAAATTTGGAACAACTGTGCAAAGTGTTTTTGTAATTCATGGGTGATGTTTTTTTCTTACTTTCTCATTATGAATGATCTCCTTTAGCACCCACATTAATTGTACCATATTTTCTGTTTCATATAACGCTGATCTGAAAAGGAAGACCTGCTATATGAGGTAGAAGGTGCTGAAACAGAACTTGGAAGGAGGACGGTTCGATGACGTGCAGCTAATGTGGAGGTCTGGCCCACCCAGTGCACTTACTCTCCTGGACACCACCTTGACTTTGCATTTCTCCACATGACATAATGGTCTCGGTGAGGTCAGAATAGGCGCGTGAAAACACCATGATGTTGATACAAGGTCCCTCTGTTACCCACAGAAAAAGTGAAAGATGGGCAAAAAGGATTGAGGGCGAGAGATTCAAAGCATTTAAAAGCTGTGAAACCAGGGAAAATATGAAAAGACTTTTGATTTATACTGTCCAGGGGTCTTGAGGGTTTTTTCTTTCTTTATTTCTCTTTTTAATCTGTCATTTTTCTGAACCAAAAAAATGACAAATGTAATTTCCCTGACATTATTTATTGTGTTTTGTGGTAAAAAATGACTTTTTCAACATTTTTAGTCTCTTTTCCCTTGTTAAAGCTAATTTCATAGCTAGCATGACCTAAATACACACACTTAAAAAAATATTTTCACACATAATAATATATTATGTGCAGTAATGCACAGTAATAAAAAAAAAAAAAAAAAAAAAATTAAATGCTGTGAAATTTTGCTACCTTTTCTCAACTTTTCTGCACTTTACTGACACTGTTTGTCTCCATGGTTTCCAAGAACTTACTAAACTAAACACTGACTTTAAAAAAAAATTGGTTGTGTATATTTTAGGTCATGGTAGATATTACATCACAGCTGAGACAGTCGGTTTTATATTACAGTTAATAATTCATTTAAAATAACTGAAACTAAAAATACAGTTTTAACATGGTTTTAGCTGGGACAAAAAGTTAACTGTTGAAGAAACACCCAGTTATGCCTTAATGTTTTATATTCACCTTCCACCATGTTATGGTTTTACATTAACTAAGGTAATGTGCTCATGTATGTCTACAGTAGCTCAGAAGTAGCTCTGCTTGAAGGGTCATGAATTGAGAAATCAAAATTTCCTTGATCTTTTGACAAGAGGTCATTGTGCTACAAAAACGTTAAGAATTCTATCATGTGGTTGTTTAATTTCAATAAAGTGCCTGATCGTGTCAGTGGGGCATAATTGTTTATGTCACTACTGGACACAAGCTTTGCAAACACACTTTTAGAGAAAGGAAAAGGACATAATGCGACAACACTTAAGTAGCCGTGTTAAATGTGAAGCCTGATCTGTGATAAATGACTGATATGTAAAGACTCATGAAGACTCATTATATCTATGCACTGGCAAAATCAAGCCATTGACTGAACAGTCATGTTCACATCGTTTCTTTTAGTAGCATAACAAAAGTAACTGATATTTAAATTGTGATTATATACAAAAGAATGCTCACTTTATAATCGCTGGAGATGTCAATCACTATAGTTAGGCGCAAGTTCTGCTCTCTTCCATTATAATCATTGAAAGTGTCTACACTCCATATAAATCTCATATTTACATCTTTAATGCACTTTGGCGTTTATAATGAGAGAAATATGTGAGCACATGCTGAACAAAAATTTGGCCATTGCTCAATGCTGCTGCTGCAAAAAAAATAAAAAATAAAATAAAATAAAAACATTATTCAAAGTAATATTTGATGGAGTAGATATACTGTAAAAATTGTAAACAAAATGGTATTTCAACAGTTCCATGTGTATAATACTTATTTCATATGCAAAGATGTGCAATTGAAGTCTTAAAGGAGACATGCCCCTTTTAAATGTGTGTTGAAAACAGACAAAAACTAGGTAGAAAATTGCCTTTTTTTTACATATATACATATAAACCCAATATTTTATTCATCACATAATAAGTGGTCCTCATGGAACATTATTAAAAATAATAATAATAAAAAATAAAAAAATCACCCCTTTAATGGCACCATATGTATATCTAAATGACCCAAATGTCAAGAAGTTTTAGAAAAACTTTGTCAACATGAACCGGTAGTCGTGTTGAGTAAGGAGGAAAAGTGTGAAGGTTCGCTGAGTTCATACTCACCTGGGGGCAATATTAATCATATTCCATTCTCATGGCTGGAATAATAGAGCTGACGCTGTGCCCATATACTGCAACCCATGACTAAACAACACCTCACCCTGTTCAAGCTCTGTTAGCTGGACTCTGAAGCAGAACCTCAAACATTTTTCTGTTTCATATTTCTCCTCCACCGGAGATGTTGTGCAGCTGACGTTGTTGGTGTCATTTGAGTAAGTTTTCAGTGCTGACTCGGACTCTGCCTGTGAGGTCATGATGATTACAACGGCTGGAAAAAACGCCTCGACTCACACCTCTGCTGTCTCTCTTCCAGAAATAAAAAGTAAAAACACACTCTATATCATGCACAGTACGTACTTTGACAGAAACACCTCCCAAAACCCTACGAATAGGTGTCCAAAAAAAAAAAAAAAAAAACGCGTATGAACACTAATGGTGATTGTGCAGATAAATAAATCCAGTTTTAAAATAGGCCTACCCTAGCGAAAAATAAATATACTATTTGAAATACATTTATTTATACTACAAATACATTTATATATTTATGTGCTTAATAAAAAAAAACTCTGCAATTGTACATTTAGCATACTAAACATGCTATACTTAAACTAAAGTGTGCTAAATTTGTGCTTAATGCACTTTAATTGTGCAGAAGTGGTGCTGAAGTCTAACTAAAGACATACTGAAGTATATCTGATTGTGCTAAAGTGAAACTACTGCAAGTATACTTCAGCTACACTTTAAATATCTTGCATTTAAAGACCGATATTATTCAAAGCCATACAATCCTCATCAATAGTGACATTAAAACACATTTTAGGCTTAATATTAAGAAATGTGCATGGTGCACAACTCGTACTCTTAATAAAGTTTAATTCTACTTTTTATATCAGTAAGTCTCATGTCATGTTAATAGATATGAACTATGCTTAGTATGAAATAAATGTATTTTAAATACTTTTTTTTTTTTTATTAGGGCAGTTTGTCTTTTTTATGTTCTGCATGGAATCTTCAACATCAATAATCAGTCTTTACTAAATCTGAATTATTCCAAGCTTGAAAATGTAACGCAGATTATTTTTGTGTAAACCATTCCTTTAATGAATATCTAATCCAAAAGTTAATTTTCTCACTCAACACAGGCAAGTCACTTATTACAACACAGAGGCATTCCAAATAACTTCCAGAAACCACTAGTTTCTGAATTAATGGCATTAAATGTCCGTCATACCAGGAAGCTGATTTGTCAGGAAGAGATATTTCACAAAAGCATATCTCAAGGCAACGCAGCTTTCTTCATTACAAAACATGATTCTTCAGTTTACTAATTAATTCACAATCCAGGAATCTGTCAGTATGCCTTTGTGAAGCATTTGGGACTGATATGCAAATCTTGTTATAACAAGTTCTTACAAAATTGTCTGTTATAATGTTTCTTTTCCACTAGAGGGCACAGGTTGGTCAGATGTTAACTGGAACATGAAGGTGACAGCACTGAATGCTCCAGACAGGAGCTGAGGAGGAAATGGCATTTGATAGCGTACTTACCGACGGTACTCACTGTGTCAAAATATTTGCTTCGTTTAAAAAAGACTCTGCTGAGCAACCTGAAGAGCAACATCGAGTTTGCAGCCCCTCATTGCCACTAGATGGAGACATATGAAACAGAAATGTGTTTGAACACAGTCATATAGGCTACTACAGTTGTTAAAAATAAAACAGAACGCCTGAGAAAATGAGTGAACAAATTAAATATTACACATCAAAAACACGAGTTGTTATAAAATGGTTGAAACGACTTAGATGTGAAGATGAAGTATTTTGAAAATTATTAATAGCCTATAAAGACAATATAAAGACCTGTGTGGGCCCATGAGGAACTCTGTGATCTCGTTATTTGACCAGTGTCCTATTATGTTCAAGAAACATGCAACAGTTGATCAACAGTTATTTAATAGTCGGAAAGAATTCTCTGATTAGATCTGCAAGTTAGTCATTGAGATTTTAAGACTTTATGATGAGGGAGAACATTTGTTAATTCGTTCATCAGCATTTCCTCTTTACTCGGTGTGAGCTTACCCTTCAGATCCCGTGAAGGACCTGTTCCGCCACAAACCGCATCTGAGCATCGATGAATATCAATACACTTCAGGTCGGAAGGACAACACGTGCTTTGGTGCAATTTACTCTGAAACTTGTAGAAATATTGCAACATCTGCATAGCCTATAAAAAGAAAGTTTCCCATTTGGGGGGAAACGGCATTGTAAACTATTTTTGTATTATTATAACATAGATCATGATTGTTTGTATTTATACGATCATTATTGTGATCATCAATAGGCCTGGTTATTTTTGATCAATTTCACGATCTTAGGCAAACGTACCCTTCCAGTTAAAGTTGTTATAAGATGGACAGATCAATCTTACCCCGAGCAATATTGTCCGCGTTTAAAAGTTTTAATTGGTTTTGATAGGTTTGAAATGCTACAAATTTATTTGGAAGCAAATTATGGTTTAATATCTTGACACTTAGCTTATTTTTTGTCGAAAAAATGTAGCATTTAAATATTTATTTATTTAAAAATAAATAAATAAATAGGTTCAATGCATTTATTTTTTAATTCTTTTTTTTTTTTTTAATAGGCCATCAAAACACCTTGATCGTTTGAACAAAGCGAAGCGAGCAATAGCGCAAGAAAAACTAACACAAGGCAAGCAAGCAATTCACACGTTTTCATTTTTGCATATGAGGGGCTTTAAACCGGGGGGTGAAATCCGGACAGGTTGTTATAGCTACCCAATCCACAGGGGTCCCCCCACCCACCCTTAGACAACCTTATATATATAACACACAAAGCCTTGCATGTCCCAATATCTATTAAAACAGTGCGTGTCCCGAGCGTTTGCGGTTCAGGCTGACTGAGTGACTCTATCATCAGAATTTGGCCCGTGGCAAAAGCCTGTGATTGGGTCCAAACGCAGAGCTGTTCTCAACTTTAATATGTGCCTCATGAGCGCGCGCAGGAGAACGCTGTAGGATTATCGGAGAGAAATATCGCTCACCATCACCTCGCGTTTTCTCATTGACACACGCGGGCGACTGTGTGTGAGTGCGTGCGTGCGTGCGTGCGTGCCTGTGTGTATGTATGTGTGCGTGTGTATGTGTGTATGTGTGTGTGTGTGAGTGTGTGCGTGTGCGTCTGTTTAAGCCTAACTTTTTAAAGGATGATATATCTTGGATATTTCCTGTTTCTTTTTTGTGGGCTCACGCGTGTCATGGCAAGTTACCCGATATGGTGGTAAGTTTTATGACTTTTTTAACCTTTCCTTGTGAAAAACAATGAGTTTGGTAGTCTAGAATGCGTAAATGACAAGCTTTTCAACTTGACAATGATTTGGGGGATTGAAAATATCCATGACGTCCGTTTGGACATAACTTAAACCGATCTATCTATCTATCTATCTATCTGTCTATCTATCTATCTATCTATCTATCTATCTATCTATCTATCTATCTATCTATCTATCTATCTATCTAACTATCTATCTATCTATCTATCATCTGTCTAACTATCTATCTATCTATCTATCTATCTATCTATCGTGCACCTGTTAGTCGTTTGAAGATCAATAAATTTGCAGGATCAATTTTTATCAACAAAGACTTATAGCCTAATCCTGTGTAAATCGTGTTCAATTTATTAATTAAACGTTTCATTTATTCATTAAAATTGTCAGTATAATTGGTTATTTTCATCTACCTAAAAGTTTAACAATTGCAAAAAATTCTCTGAGTGATTCCGATGTTGACTTTGTGATATATTTCATGACAGGCTGGACGTCAAACCGGGCTGTCTTTAAATAAAACCCATGCGAGGAAATCAAATGCTATTTTTGTTACGTGTTATTCGTTATAGATCAGTGCTGTTAATGTTTGTTAAATCTGTTCAATTTCGTTTATCGGGGATAAACTTTGTCGGAAATCGTTTAAATAAGGCTTTTAACAGCATATTCGGCATTTTAGTTTTTGTATTTTTTTTTATCTACATTATTGTATGTTTTTGAAAACTTACTGTATTTTGAACAGGCCTAAATCACTTCTCCTAGTAATGATAAAGTAAAATAGGAAATTGTGGCTGATGAGGTTGGAAAATGATTTTGAGCTAATCTAATTGACTGTTAAGTGTGCAGAAATATGATCAAATTCACTGGAACTTTCAATGCATTTAATTACAAATATTTTCTTAAAACAAATTTATGCTTGTACAAAAAAGCACAGTTCATAACTGACACATAACCAACGTTCAAGGTGTTCTCTAGGACTCCACAGATTTCACTCACACACCTAAAAGATCATTGTTTCAGGGAGGCAAGACAATAAAGCAGAGTTTTCTCAGTGGTTGTAAAAGCTGTAATTGAGTAGGTCATTAGTCACAGTCCAGGCCACTCTTTTTTGTTAATTGTTGTCTGTCTGACCCTCTTGAGATTTTAAAAGCTGTGCTTTCCTTCTCATTCACAATGCCAGTTCACAGAACAGCATCCAGAAACTTCTGTTGCTTATTATTGGCAGCCAACCCTTGTGGAAAAAGATGTATTGAATGTGCACTTGTTATGTGCTTCAAATCCTACAAGTATATTAAAAAAATAAATAAATAAATAAATAAATAACTGTACTTGTGGATAATATTAATGAAATAAAAGCCCACTCTTAAAGAAAATACACTTTCTTGACCATGCTTCGTAACACATTTAAGTAAAATTTTAAAAAGTGCAATGAAAAATCAAGTGAAAAGTTTTACTTTAAAGGACATTTTAACTTTTAATAATGTTTTTAATAATCTTTTGAAGAACAACGCTTATTTTTAAGTGCTGACTAACATACTAAAGCAGATGTAAAAGTATTTGGTTATTATTTTAACTGTAGTGCAGTTGTTAAAAAAATAGTTATTTGATAAGTTTAAAATGAATATATTTGTACTAAATTACAGCTTTATCATAATGAATGTGTAATTACAAATACATGCATACATGACATACAAGTTTCAACAGAAATGACATTAAAGTATATTTCAATTCACCATAAACGCCTGTCAGTACTTTCAGCACTTGTACACCATATTTGAAAGACTATAAAAGTAATTATGAAATTACATATAAAGAACTTAATTGGGTCAAAACACTCTTAAATTCAACTAATTGCACTTAAAATAAATTTAACCTTTAATACTTTTATCATTTAATTGTAAATAGCATGCAATTAGGTTTCTGAAAACAATGCATTGTGTTCGTAATTAAATATGTTCCTTTAAAGTATGTTATTTTCATAATAAGCACTCATTTTAAAAGTAATGCTAAAGTGTTCTTCTTTCTCACAAGGGAGCTCAGGGGTGTGCACGATTTGTCAAGGTATAAAATTGTCTAATAATCAATATAAAAAGCTACAGAAACACAGAGGTATACAGCTAACCATCAACACAGCTGTCAAGCAGTAAAGAATGTTTTTGTTTGTTTTTCAGCTCCAGCCTCAAGTTCAGCTTCAATGGTAAAATGTGAGAAGTTAGAAGTATCAGAAAGTGTCAAGTTTGACCTAGATCAGTCTATACGGTTTGTTTCTGATTATTTTTTAATGAGGAATTTACTGCCTTACTTTGTTTGAAAATACCCAAATGTCCCGATTTCTCTTGGTTAAAACAATCTTACAGCGGTAGAAGTAAAGTCACTGATGTTTCTTCGATTCGGTTTTTAGGCAGACGGATTGTTCTTTATTTTTCCCAAGAAACAAGCCGCAGAGTTTCGGTTTCCCCTAATATATATATATGTGAAAATATATCACTGGGCAATTTAGCTCAGTAGGGTGGCCAGCGGTGCTCCAGCTGAGAGAGAGTTATGTGATATGATTTAACGCAGGACTGCTAATGTCCATGCAGAGGAGACCTGAACTGCACAGGTGTATCTATACACATACTGCTGGAGAACACCGAACCTAATGTTACGTTTTGCTTTGTATCAGTGTGAAGGAGGTTTGTGATGTGGGCCAGGTTCATGGCTTCCTGTATCTCCTCATGACATAGTGTTGCCTGACTGCACCTCCACCCCCGCGCTCCACCTTAAAAGATAAATACCTGGAGGTGAAAGCTTGCCGCACATTCCTTCTCCCAAACACTTCTCTCTTGATGTCAAAGTCGGCTCTGTGGCCCCGGGGCCTACAAGTAAAGTGGTAATTCAGACGTGCACTTGCTTGGGCTTGCTGAAATATGCATTAAAACCTAGACTGGATACACTTCAGATGAAAAGTGAGCAAATATATCTAAGACTGCAGAGCAAAGGGAATGTTCATTTCTGTCCTTTTGTCTTTTAATTACCTGGCTTTAGGAGATTTTGGGGAGGTAAAGACGGTACTGTTCTGCCAGGGTGGAGGGTGGATGTCAGTTGGTCATCCTTTCGTTTGGGATATTGCTAAAATATGAACGTTTGGCACCAGCTTGGTTCAAAGTATTAAGAGTCGCACACACCTGATGCAAGTGCTTGTGTTGCATTTGATTATATCTCCCGATAATTGTTTGTCCAATTTCAGTGCAGTCCTAAAAAAACAATGAATTTGTTTTGGCCCAATGTGCTTTATTTGTTTTTAGAGGGCCTGAGTTCTCTGCTCTTACTAAATGATGGTGATCTCAATATCATGAGCTACAACAGATGACGGGGCAGACACACGCCCAAGACAGCTGAGCATGAGGACATGTCACTGAAACACCTGTTCACCTCACTCAGCGGTGGTGACGTCTCAAATTCATCAGCTTCTGGCAAAGTACAATACCAAAGTATGAGGTGGTGATTCTAGCCGTCAGCAGAGCCTATTAATTATCACTTTAGTCTTGACTGCAGTATACCTGAGGGCTGTCCACGCTTGACGGCATCTTTACCCACAAACCATTTGCCAGCTTAAAAAAAGAAGTGAAACAGTAGAAACAATAGTTCTAGCTGTATATCTAATGGATGAGCCACAGTTGAAAATAGCCAATGCATTCACACCTGTGACCACATAAATTGATTCTATATTAATGCATGCAAAACTGAATTACTTGCAGTCACTTTTCCATGGCTTAATCAAGGCTTACCTGTAGTGAAATAATTGTAACGCAGCCTCTCTTAGCTTTTTGGGTGAATATAATGAAACCTCTCAATGCCATTAAAAAATAAAGAAATTATAAATCTCATTTACAGCTCAAATTAAACTGTAAATCTCTTTCTGATTAAGGTGAAAAAACAATGTGCTTATAATGATTTGTTGTACTTCTTATGTAAATAAAACATCAATGCATTACAATGTAGTTATTTGGCTATTACAGTAATGAAGATGTAGAATCACTAGAGAATCATTACTGAGAATAATGGTAATTATAATGGTAAAAAAAATAATAATCCTTTGATTTTTGGGTTAAATGGAACCTGGGCATAATTTTGTGCAACTTATCCTATTGTTTCATTTGAGGATGCTGCTTGTGCATAAAAATGAGTTCAAATGTAAAACTACTGGACTGGTGCCTACCACACAACTAAATATTAGTTGCACTTAATTGTACTGTAATTGAGATAATGGAACAGATCAAGTAATACTGAGTGAATTTGACCATTTTGCCTTATTCCTCACCTCATATTAACAGAAAAGAAGCGTACACTACAGCTAAAGTTCAGCTTGCTCAGTCAGCTCGTTCTCCATTACTACATCCTCACAGAATGAGATATGCAAATAACTACATAGTTCAAAGATTAGCCGGCCTACATTCAATTATATATAATCAATTTACTCTGTGAGGTCTGTTTTCAAAAACATGCTGAGAAATATAACACTGAATGTATAACGTTCTATAAGTTATCAAAATAAATTGCGAAGAGTTTTATAACTAAATTAAACTCAGTACAGAGGGGGGAAAATTAATCCCTGTGTGTAATTAGGATTAGTAAAATACTAATGCAAAAATTAATTTAATCCATTTCCATTATTCCGAACTAAGGTGAATTGGCACCTATTTTTGAGGGCAAACGCACTGTGTTTGCATTTATTTGTGCATTAAATTACAGATAAATATGAAATGTATGACTCATATTGTGATCTCAGAAGCATATTTAGCCCAAGGACGTAGTTTTGACACTGCCTTAATCATCTCCACATTTAATCAGTGTTCATCTACTGAAGCTCCCTCGGCATCCATGCTTTTTCCGCACTTGTTTGACTTGTGTTCAGCATTGAGGTGAAGTTGGTTTGCGCACCTAAAAAGTCTCCCATGTGCTGTGGTCATAAAGAGGCGGTACTAGGTCTAAATAAACTCAATTCTTGTCAAGAAAAAAAAAAAGAGACAGAAATGGCAACTGACCGATATTTTAATCTCAATTAAAGCGTCGGTCATTCTTGGCCAGTTCTGCCCTTGGGTAGCACAGAGGCTTGGTTGTGTATTTGTATGCATGTAAAAGAAATGCATGCATCAGCGTGAGACAGACAGGACGGGGGGGGGCCTAAATGTCCCGTGCCATTGGTTTGAGAGGCTATTTGGCCCCTGAGGCGAAGGACTGACAAAGGCTAAGAAAAGGTCAAATTGTAATAGGAATTACTTGGTGAACAAATCCTCATAGTTTCGCTACACCCTGCTAGATGAGGTTTGGATCTTCTCTCGGGCCAGTTTCATTCAAGTTCCCTCTTGTTCTGGGCTCCTTTAGACTTTAGTGAAATTCAGATTAAGCTCCTTACCGAGAAAGATGTAAAAAGGCCTGACTCATAGTAAAATAATGCCAGGGATCAACTTATACAAAGCATAACCTATTGAAGTCAGTTTAGACAAGAGCAGTCATAGAACTGACATCAAAGCGAACGCCATGCAGGAGAAAGACAAGGAAGCTGTTAGCTACCCAGCACTGACTAATATGCATACTTCTTTCTTTCACAGTTCTCGAGCGGAATTCAGTTCGAGTACTTTCTGTGCTCTTTTAAAAAAGCCAAATGATGTACTACAATCACGCACAATGAAATTCATGCCTTATGCCAACATGGTTGATCTAAGTCACCATTCATTTCCTTTACAACCAGAGATCCATAACTTCCCCCTCAGAACAATGGAGAAGAGGAAGTGTTGTGGAATGCAGCAGGTATAGGAACCGGTTGGTGGCGCATCAGCTGATGAGGGAGTGTCGTAGTCTTTGTCATTGAGAGAGCCCTTCAGGTCTAATCACTGCCGGTCAGGGGTCACCGAGGGGCCCTCTTGTTGTGGTTAGTAATCAGCTCATAACACAGGTCAACACACACAGCTAATTGAGACTGCTCACACAATTACAGACACGTCTTGTTGATTTAAACTGTAAATATTCAATAAATATGTTAATATTAAATATTTAAAATTAGGGCTGACAACAATCAGGCTACTTTGTTAAATATTGTCATTTTATTTTTTTTTGTTTTTACGTCTGATAAGAATGAGTGCACTTTCACATAAGCACTAATCAAGAGAACGTTTTCAGTTCGCAATCAATCAATTCATAATCAGTTTGCATGGTTGCAGATTTAGTCACGGCAAACAGCACAAACGGCCTATAATGAAAGAAAACAGATCGTCTGTGTTAGACTTTCATTTGAGTGGAACATCTCAGATCGCTAAAGTCCAACTTACAAGTTTGCTGGTATTTTAATTCATCTGTGCATTTACCGTAATGCAGAGAAAGCGCGTGCGCACGGTTGCCAGGTTGGGCAGATTAAGTAAAACACTGAAAATGCATTGATTAAAGAAAAAGCTCTGACTGGAGGACTTTAACTCTTGACATCTGGCAGCCGCAACCATGACAGCATGAAAAAGCTTGTTACCAATGCAAGATAACACAAATGCCAAATTTAAAAGAAAAATTTTCATGATAAATAACCAGCAGGCAAATATCGCAGATGATTATGTTTAATAAATCGAGAGAAGCATAAATCGTGATCACGATTAAAATATGATTCATTGTGCAGCCCTACCCAAAATGTTTAACATAAATTAAATTAAATAGCCTATAACAAATTATAAGTATTATATTTATCATTTGTAGGGCCAATATCTGGATCTGGTTCTGTTTTAAAAGAGAAAATTATTTGGGATAAATCTAGAGGTGGGTGGGGCTTAAAACGGAAGTTTGTCCAAACTATATGAAAATCATATCCATCTTATTTTTCAATGCAGAAGTAAGCCATTTTCTGTGAATGTGCAAGACTTCCGGTTCATTAGCCGCTGCAGGGAAATAACCAGAAAAAAACTATGTGCAGTAAACGGTAAACCTCTTTGCACTACAAACCAGTGTTCATAATAAACGTAATACATTAAAATAAGACACACAAATTTGCAATATCAAGCAGCAAAACGAGTTGTTTTTTACAGCTAAAAATAGCTGCAAGCCAATGACACCGGAAGCCAGACCCATAAAATTTACAAATGGCCATACCCACTCTTACGGGAAAAATAAGGTGGATTTTAAATTTAATTCTGCTCCCGTCATAATTATCCTTATCCTTTGTGCGATTTATAATTATTCCTTTTAAAACAATAATACTAAATGGCAAATCAAATGAAAAAGTTCTTTAATAGAGAACAGCTGCTTAAGATTGTTGTGGCCACTTCAAGTGCTGGGTGCTTTGCTCATTTTCATTCATAGAGTTTACACATTCACTTCTCACACTCACTATTGAGGGTTTTTTAATCTAATATTTTTTGGTTTTTGAAATCATCAGAGGTGTTATAATGAGATGTGTCTTGTTCTAAACGTGGGTCGTTAGCGTATCAGATACAGTACTTGAAGTTTTGTTTTAATTTGTCATAGTTAAGATAGAGTTAGGATACAGATCGTGCGTTATATTTGAATTTGATGACAACTAAGTAGAAAAACAGTAGCAAAACCCCTATAGTACCGACTGACAAACTGACAAACTTTCCACAACATTGCAATGGAAACTCTGAATTGTAAGTGAAAAGCATGTCAGCACATGAGTCGCATCTGAGCCGTGTGTCATCAAAGAATGGTCGAGTTCAAACTAACATAAGTCAAGCATCCTCTGATGCTCAGCCAGACCAGTGCACACTGTGTCATTACAGCAAGCCACAGACCTATTTCACTTTTGGACAGTTTAAGGATGTCGGTGGCCCTTAATGACAAGGTACCTGTCCCGCACTGTGAATCCTTGATCAGTATACTGCTCCTGTCTCAGCTGGGGCTTTCATGTTTGTTTACCACTTAGCAACGTGTTATGGCTTTATCTGAGCCCCTCCCACAAAGCCAAAGATCTTCAGTGCCTATGACGGGTTCAAACACAAGTTCCTACTGCGAAATTTTCGAACTGTTGCGGTGCATATACAATGCCAAGTGTCGGATTGATCTCCTCATTTTAGGACCTGGAGTCCATCCACACATGTTACACTTTGATCCTGTAATTGTTCAAATTACACTGTTTTGGCTTTTTCAGCAAACTTGCAAATGCTACACCTGTGATAATGCTGTAAATAGGAGTAGTTAGTAAAGGAGGGTCTGTGCTTTGAGCTAAATTAAGCTTATTTTGGATCCTGGCTGAAAATACAAGAATCAGATGTTCTGGTTTGGATCTAGCCTCAACAGGCCTCTTAACTAGCTAAACCAGTGTCAATGCCTTGGTAAACATAACCAGCAGGCAAATATCACAGACGATTATGCTTAATAAATTGAGAGACGCAGAAACCGTGATCATGACTGAAATATGACTCATCGTGCAGCATCTGAACTCAACCAACTCTGAACTGACTTGGCACTGTTGTCTCTGAGAGCTGCTTTACAGCAGAAACTGAACTGTCTCCATGCTATTTTCTTGTTTATCTCTGTTTATACAATTTGCATTGTATAAAAGCACTACAGAAATAAAGGTGACTCGATTTAAAGCATATCTTCCATCGCTAATGCACAGATTCATCAGCCAGACCAGCAGCAAACCATCATGAGCTGACGTGGACTAACATGAATTCTGCTCGAAACTAGTCTTTTCATTAGAGATGTGTTGCATTCACTTATTCATTCGGCACTGTATCTGTGGGTTTATTTGTTAATTCTGGAGCATTGACCAGTTTGTCAATAATCAAGAAAACATTCATATTTTAGGTAGCAATGAAGTTTAGTACATGATGAATGCAAGAAAAAGCGGTTTCACTTACTATTTCAGTATGCGTGCTTCGAGTGGATTTACCCCAAAAAAAGTATTAAGAGATAAAAGGCAACTACATGGATTTAATAATCTACTGCCTCAATAATCTCCTAATTTGCTGCTTATTAATAATTAGTAAGGTACACAGTAAGATTTTTAATGTTTTTAATGAAGTTCTGCTCATCAAGCCTGCATTTATTTCTACATTTTTAGTAGAATTTTTAGCATCATTACTCAAGTCACATGATCCTTCAGACGTCATTCTGATTTGCTGCTCAAAAACATTTATTATTATTATTATTATGTCAAAAATAGCTGAGTAGAATTTTTTTCAGGTTTCTTTGATGAATAGAAAGTTCAGAAGAACAGCATTTATCTGAAATAGAAATCTTATGTAACATTATAAATGTCTTTATATGTATTTTAAAGTATTAATTTCTATGTGTAGTTCTTAATTTTAGGTACAGGATCATATTAAGGAATCTAAAATATGGTCATGCAGAATAAGGCATTGATATGTTCTTTATAAGTACTAATAAATAGCCAATATACTAGTCATATGCACGCTAGTTAATAGTAACAAATTTGCTCATTCAAGTAAAGTGTTACTGTAATTACTACAGTAAGCACATAGCACATGCAGAAAAGGACTGCAAAATGAAGTGCTGCCAAAAACTGTTCCAGTCAACTGCTCACCTCCATGTCTTCCTCGGCAGGTCTCTGGCGATGGGACACCAGTACACTTCATTGGGTACTGAGCCCATCCTGTGCAGCTCAATCCCTGGTCTGGTACCCAAACAGCTCCGCTTCTGCCGCAACTATGTGGAAATCATGCCTAGCGTGGCAGAGGGGGTGAAAATCGGCATCCAAGAGTGTCAGCATCAGTTCCGTGGCCGCAGATGGAATTGCACAACTATTAATGACAACCTGGCCATCTTTGGACCGGTGCTGGATAAAGGTAGGCCTAGAGAATCAATGGGAAATAATCGAGTCATTGTATAATTAAGGGTGCATTTCATGTCCATTGCTGATAATAATTATTATTTTTTTATTATTTTATTCAGAAATATCCATTAAGAGAATACATATTATAATCTCATACATATATTTTGTGCACCCTGTTTTTCAGTTCGCTTGAAATTGTCTCCTTCCCTTAAATTACAGTTTGCAATGTCCACTTTTTGAACGAGTCTTGAGTTCAGAATAATGAATAAGAAATTTAGTCAAGATTCTATATTAAATTTATTTCTACAGTCTAAATACCTTAAAAATAGATTGTGTTTAAATTAATTTTGGTAGCACTTTACTTAAAGCCTTTATGTATAATGCACTGTACAATCTCATGAATAATTGTAACTATGCACAGTTACTGTAATACATTATAACACTTATCAATTCATTGTTAAACTATGCATTTCAATTATTTCGGACAAGATATAGTGTATTTCAATGCACATTATGAATAATTATAATGCATTATACCCTTTAATAACCCTTTATAATGCATTGTACATAAAGGCTTATAAATATTTTAAATATTTTACTCATGTCCACAAAAAAAATCTGTTAACTCTGTTACTAACCAAACACCCTCTGAAAATGTGACCAGCATCATGTGATGCCATTTTCTTCTGCGGCAGACATTTTAAACCCATTATGGAAAATGTAAATGATTTTTTTCTATATTGGATCTCTAGTGACCTATCGCCAAGGAGTATATTAATTGCCCACGTTGGCTACATTAGTATGGTCAGCAATATTTTTATCATTTTAAAGGAAATAAATATTATAATTTGAGGTTAATCAAGAAAATAACATTTGGTTGGCCAGACAAGCCTGCCATTGAAATGATGAGTCAAAATGTTACCTGTAAACCCATACAGTTTGTCCATAACATAGTTGACAAACTCAGCAGAATGCAGTATATAATTTTTTTTCTTTTTTTTTTTTTTGTAATATCAAAATGGTGTGTAATGATTATGTTTGGCAACTAGCAGATAAAATATATCAACTGAAAGCAATAGAAGTTTCATTGTGAAAGCCTGATGTGAAATGAATATTTAGCCTGATTCTTACAGAGGTAAAAATCCATTACCTATGAATTTCAGTTTGTAGATTTTTAAGACAGGAGAACAGGAATGTGATCTGCCTTTATCCACCCCATAATGGAAGCTACTTGAAAATCATATTTCACTCAGTGCTTCTTTGTATTCAGTGACTATGTAACATTATGACTTCTCAATTACAACAAAAGTCCCTGTTTGCACACAGCTCTGATTACTGAGATTACTCTGTTGTTCTGTGCACATTATTTATTTGCTGCTCTCTAATCCCACTCTCAATGGGCATTAGTCAGGTGCACTGGACTATGACAGTTTGTACAGATGTAGTGATGCACGCGAGTAAAGTGGGTGGGACGTGTTTTGTTTGTTTCTGTCAAAGGGAATCCCCACATTTCTCATTGTGTTTGTCCCGACACAGTAAAGGTAATGCATCTCACAGCAGCAACACGCTGACGTTCCAAAAAGGCATTTCAGAAGTATCTCAGCGTGTGTGTAACACACACACATTAACAGACATACTTCACCGTGCGCTCAAACGGATTACATTGCCAGCGTGTGTGTTTATCTAAGGTGAAGTTATGAATGTGTTGTTTTGGTCTTTAATCAGTTGGGATTCTTGTCTAAGGCACAAGTCTGTGCATAACACAGCACAGTTTAGGGTTATGTAGATTTAACAACATGAGGTGGCATTTTCAGCGAAAAGTCCTAATCAACTGTTGCTTAACTAGACTAAACTAGATTGCTTTATAACAGAAATGCATATTTTGCAAAGGTAAGCAGAATTATTGCCATTGCTCTTATTAAACAACTGTAACTAGACAAGATACTTATAAAATTTGAAGTAAATGACATTTGTTTGTGGGTTAATATTTTTGGTCACACTTTAGTTTTGGGACAAATTCTAACTAATAACTATAAACTAACTATTAACTGTGAATTTTGCCTCAATAAACTAATTTGCTGCTTATTAATAGTTATTAAGGTACATGTTAAGTTTAGGTATGGTTTAGGATTAAGGAATCTAAAATATGGCCATGTAGAATAAGACACTAATATGTGCTTTAAAAGTATAATGAACAGCCAATATACTAGTAATAAGGACTAGTTAATAGTGACAATTAATCCCTATACTAAATGTTACCGTATATACATAACGATCATGTGATTTATTTAATTTATTTCACATGACTTAGTCAAAAACAGTGATGAATAGCCATATTTACGAAAATATAATATTAATATTTAAAGGATTGTTCTATAGTAATAAGACACAAAATGTTGCAGTGAACCAGTTTTTACTGATTTAAAAGCAAACTGCTTCATTAAATGAATCAGCCGTGACCTCAAAACCCTTCGCCATGGGTTCCTTTGAGATTTTCCTATGGGTTTTTATAATGGGGTTTTTCCAATTCTTTAGTAAAATAAGGTCTGTGGTGAAAATAACTATGCTAAATAAGGATACTTAACAACAACGTAAACTGCAAACACTCACAGCCCAAACATTCTTATGCAGTTCCTTTTTACAAAAATATGTTTTTTAAAAAATAAAGTATGAGTGTGTGTAATTTACTTTGTAGAGCAAAACATCCACATTTTGTCAAGTTATATTTACCACAGACCTTGTTTTACTCATGAATTGAAAAACCCCATTAGAAAAGCCTATAGAAATCTCAGTGAAACCCATGAAGAATTAGTATTCCAGGTTTTGACGTAAAAAAGGAGCATTTTAGGCCAGCTTTTGGGTTTGATTTTACACACTGCAAAAAGCAAAGTGACACCCAAAACCACTATATTTTGTAAAAAGTAGCTTGGAGAAATTACTCAGTATTCAAAACAGCTGAGCTGTTGTACTGAAGAATATAGATATGTTTTCAGCTTGTTGCTCCCTAGTATTGCAGTCACTAGATATTACTCTGGTATGTCTAGTAAATGATTTAATAAGCAGTTGGCTTCCTGTTGCTGCTTTTATGCCCTTCTCATTACAAAAAAAAAGTTATATCAATTCAAAGCTGGACCAGTTCAGTCCTCTCACAGCATCCGGGAGAAATGAGGGGTCAGGGTACGAGGAGCCAGAGCACATTGAGGGGCTGCAGGTGGGATGAATACTGATAACCGGCTACGGCGGGAGGCGGTGTCAGCTGAGCCAATTGCTTTTAATAAACTCTCAAGCAATTGTTACATTGATGGAGAGGGCTTGAGCCCAAGCGGGTCACTGATGATGGGAGGACTGCTCAGGTCTTCTCCATTGTAGTGTTAATAGCCTCTTCATATCCCCTGCAGTTCCCCCTCCTCCGGTCTAAATTGAAGGGGAGATTGGTCAGGGACAGGGGTGATGGGGGTTTGAACCAGGTCAGTCATCGGGGTCCAGGGGTGGCTTTAGTAAATCATTTTGATTGGATTAAAGCTTCTGAAGCTCTTAATAATGTGAGAGGTCAAAGCGGGTAGATTAAGTGCTTTGTTGGGGGCGGTTTAAGGGCCGCTTCGAAGCTCAGAAGCTTTTCACAGAGCTTAGAGAAGAGCACCTCTCACTTTCGCTCCTTTGTGACTAACGCTGTCACTTTTGTGGAGCTAGTGCTATTGTGCGCTGGTGTTAATGTCTGTGGCGCAGACGGATGTGCGTCGGTTTCCTCTTCTGTTTTGTGCTGGGCTGAATGGAGCGCTGATCTTTAATAGGTCTTCAGCGGCTTGTTACCGACAGTCACACAGCTGTCTGAGATCTGCCCTGGTGCTTTCAACAGATGTGGATGATGCTTCCTCAGAATTCAGAAATGAACAGTCTCCTATCCCTGTGGGGCTATCAGAAGACGTTCTGTTTGTTTAAGCATCCCGATCATCCTGACATTGGCTCGACCAATGATGTAACTTAGGGTGGGACCTGTTTGCTTGTCTTCTTGAAGTCTTCTGGAAACCTGTCAGAAAACAGACATTATTTTTCAAATTCCAGACAGAAAGCGCACCTTTAAAGGCCTTTACTTTGATACTTTCACTGACCACTTGACAGCTTGCTTTGGTTACTTCAAAAACCTATGCATGGAACATCAGTTTTGCCACCTAGCTTTGTACCTCTCATAAATCTGTGTATGTGTTGCCTACAGTATTGCATTGTTTTGCAAAGGTAAACCGCCTCTCCAGTCTCATCCTCGTCTATCTATTTCACAGTGCTGCCTCGGGCTACGTCTGCATCAGCGCTCATTAATTTACATTAACCAAAGTGTCAAAACACGGCCCACTGGAATCCGCGATGAAAGGAGAGTCAGCGCAGGTGTTCTAGAAGAGTTTGCTGAACACACCTTCAGCAGATAACGTTGCCAGTCGCATGCGAGCTGTAATTGGACACCAGAATTAGCTTGTTCTTACTGTCACTCAAGATCTCTGTTGTTACTAAAATCAGAGTGTTAAACTGAAAAGCGGTCACTTGACAGACTTTGCGGCCTTTTACGTACATTTTACCATTTTTGTGATATTTGTACAAAATAGCCTCTCCTGGCAATTTCCTCAGACATTTAACAAGCAATAAAATTACATCTGGGTGTGAATAAAAGCCTTTTCATTGGAATTCCTCAGGGGCATCCACCATGTTGGCCACCACCACAAAATGAAGTAAAAGAATCCCATGACTCTCAATGCTAACACCCTCAACTAAACCAACTTTGCATGAGGTCAGGCTACCCAGGTTATGACCTCTGCCCTCAGGAGGAGAAACTGTTACAATTTAGGATGTACTGAGAGCACCGTGCCTTTCATCAAATGCATGTTTAACTGTGCCGGGGGAGGTCTGCTCACCAGTATATCATTAACTCTGCCCAAGAAAGAAAGAATGGGGTGTGGCAAACGGAGTTGATGGTGGGACCTTAGCCCCGCCTCCTGCTGGGCCCAACTCACCACACAATATCTGGGCGACCATAAGATTAAGCCAGAGAGAAAGCTCCTTTCACAATTCACACGCCCTTTAGATTGTTTTATGAAACCATTTCAATGGGGATTTCCCCGTCTGCCGACAAGTGGGGTCCGGCCAATGCATAGTTCTCTGTTGCTATGACTTAACTTGGTCCCCACTAATCACTGGCAAGGGCAAATTTCATATAAAATATCGGGGGGCTTTTGTGTGTGTAATTCGCCGTGACAGTGGCAGCACAATGAGGGATTCAGGGTCCCAGCAGGTAACAGGGACCACTTGCCATGTGAGGGTCCAGCAAAGTTAGCCAGAAGGTGGGCAGCAGGGGCAAACTGTTGTCACAAATAATCAGTCTAATCTGGCTTCACCTGCATTCTTTTCTCAGGTAAAGACCCCCTACCACCCTAAAGTGTCTCCGTATCTCCCATTTATCCATTTTTGATCAATTCGTCCTCTGGATATTAATCTGCCCCCACTTTCCCCCAACAGCGTCTCTCCTTTATTCCCCTGACCGGTCTGCCATGTCATTGTCGGCCAGCCGTATTTGACCCACGTTTTATTGGCTTCCTGATCATAAAACACAGGTCACTCAGTGGGTTTTAAATTGTAATTGAATGGCCCTTTCAGACCCGACTATTCGTACCCCCAACTACTATGTGATTTAGTTGATGGTAGCAGAAGTTGCTCGTTGTTTGAGCAAGAGAAATCATAGACATCAACTGATATAGGTTTTAATATTTTTGCAGTCAAGAACAAAGAAACACTGCATCATGGTAATTTCAATCCAAACATCCAAAGGCACCAAATCTTTGTGCCATTATAATTAGCATTGTGGAATAAGAAAGAACTTGTGGCCAGTTTTGCAACATCATTATCTCTAGCCTTGATTTCTCTAACCAGTTGAAACCTGCAACAAAGGAAGACTTGATTCACATCGTCTCCATAGCCGTTTCCTCTCTCCAGCAAGTGCAAGACTGCACAAGACCACAGAGTATTTATCAAAATTACCAACCTCATTAGCTGTCTGTTGGAAAATGCTTTTAAGTTTGTATGGGGCCCCTCGTCAGCAAGAATCGTCACAAAATCCCCTGTTAGACAGAATGTTGGATCATCTTGGAGATTATAATCAACCTAAACTTGCATTGTTCATTCTTCAAATTAATTCCGAAAGTAACGCGTTGGGTCTTGTAACCACAATTCGACAGTGAGTCTTAGCTATGAGTAATACAGGCCTATTTCCCCACCTCAGAGTTGCTTAATTAAGTCTTTCTAATTATAGACTTGTCAGCCTTGTATTTACCTCATCTGGAAGGATATGCTTGGTCTTCCCTGACTCATGGCATACCATGTCCACAATGAGACTTGAGTGAACTGCCTTTACCTACAAATTTAACCACACGCTCATAAGTGTTGAGAAGTTTAATTAAGTACTTTTAAGGTAACAATAATATCAGGACACATAAAAGAACAATTAATAGACAATCTGAGGTATAACATATGTAACGATGCTTGTTTTCTCTGTGCACTTCCATAGCCACTCGAGAATCAGCATTTGTCCATGCAATTGCCTCAGCGGGGGTAGCGTTCGCTGTGACGCGGGCTTGCTCTGAGGGCTCCGTCACCATCTGCGGCTGCGACACACGGAGGAAAGGACCGCCAGGCGAGGGCTGGAAGTGGGGCGGCTGCAGTGAGGATGTGGAGTTTGGCAGCATGGTATCCCGAGAGTTCGCTGATGCTCGTGAGAATCGGCCAGACGCTCGCTCAGCCATGAATCGACACAACAACGAAGCTGGACGTGTGGTGAGCACATTTTTCACGCTGAAAAAAACTAAATGCATTTCCACTCTAGTTCAGGTTAGTCTACACTGCTTACTGGTGAACAAGCAAGTCTCAGTACTATTTTAAAAAGTTAGGAATGCCTGGTCGAGAAACCAATGGAGCTACATCCAAATGTATTTGATTGGTCTACCAGTTACAGCGCGTGTCGGAAACAATACGCCCATTGCCATAATGCCATATTTTGAACGCTCCATAGAAAATATAAACATCTATTAATTACCATATTTAAAGGTTGTGATTCAGTGGAGCCAGCTGGTCCAAATAAACTGGGTACTGAGCCATCTTTCAAGAGCAAGCATTTGTGAATCCCGTGTTGAACTCCCAGATTAGAGAAGCAGCTGTCAGTAAAAGGACGGGGAGCACAAAAAAGATTGGGGTTGTACTGCTGTGGTAACCACTGATTCTTTGCACCCTAATCCTTCGAGAGTGAAAATAAAACAAATTTACTTTAAAAAGCATTGCCAAATTTACTTTAACAGTGTCTTCTCGACATGAACAAGCTACAGTGTTTGAGGGTAGGTCAAGTTGTTTGCAGCCAGCCAGTGTAGAACATATACGGGTGTTATGCAATTATGCAATGTCATCACGGAAGTAGGATTCGAATTACTAATGACTCGTTCATTCTTTTTGGAGACAATTACTTTATTTATTGTGCACTTTCGCCTTTACAACTTTGCAGATTGTTTGCATTCACATACAGCTACAACCCGAATTCCAGAAATATTGGGACGTTTTTTTAAATTTGAATAAAATGAAAACTAAAGCCGCTTTTCCACTGAAATTACCTGAAACAGTTTGTCCCAGGGACTTTTTTCGGTAACACTTTATTTCAATAGTCCACTTTAGACATTCTACTAACAGTAAGTAACTTTGCAACTACATGTCAACTAGCAGTCATTAGAGTATTAGTAGACTGACAGCTTAATATCTTCTAACACTTTATTTTGATGGGTCCACAACATACAACATACTGAGTATAAGAAACTATGCAAGTACATGTCAACTTATTCTACTAACCCTAAACCTACCCTACTGAGAGTCAGCAGACATGTAGTTGCTAATTAATGCGAATTAGTTGACATGTAGTTGACATGTAGTTACAAAGTTACTTATAATTCATAGAATGTCTAAAGTGGACTATCGAAATAAAGTGTAACTCTTTTTTCCCCCCAGACTGCTGTCTGCGTTTCCATCACAGTCTAAAGTAGGCTACTGAGAAGATTAAGCAAATTATCTGGTGACGTAGGTCTGCGCACGTTTCTCAATACAAAGTACGCAAACTTTCGCAAGTTCGACTCGGGATGACGCAAGTCCGGTAATTCTGCAAAGAGCAGTGTACTTGATAACATCAGTTAGCTCACCTTGGCTACTGCAATTTTCCTCAGTAAGATGAAATGATATCAAACACCACTGCCTCTTTTCGGTTTCATTTAAACATATTAATAGCTGCAGAAATGTAGTTCAGGAAACGTACATACATTACAATGAAACAAAATATTATATCAAACAATATTGCCTCTTTTAATTTTCATTTTAACATATTAATTGATTAACAGAATAATAGACCAAAAGATCCTGATAGATTTACCCAAAACAAATTACATCTTAAGTTTAACCACTACAGAGACATCAGAGCCAACGGCAAATGTCAGAAAGACTAGCCGAGGTGAGGCTGCTCTCGTCGGGATACATGAGTACTGAGCGCCCGCTGATCACGTGGAGCTCACGTCTCCAAAATTGGTGAAGCACATTTTCAAATAGGCGCTGTCTTTATAAATAAACCGCAGATTTGAGTTTTAAACAACTACATTCTCGCCTGAAATACTTTTAAAACTACATTTCACGACACAATAAAAGTAATATTTTTAAAAATTATGCGAATATGGTGGTTGAAATACAATGCTGCTTGAACTCAAACAATCAGCATGCTCAGCGCCAAAGTCCCGCCCCCGAAAATTCCAGACCTTTGAAAAAGTACTACCTCGCGAGCAGGGACTTTCTGAAGGGCAAATTTTTACACTGAACTTTATTTAGATCCTGATTCCTGTGGTGGAAACAGACCAAGTACCGGCCCAAAGTCCTTAGTTCCTGGGGAAAGTTCCTGCAGTGGAAACGGGCCTTAGACTTTCAAAGCACATGAGGCAATATTTTATTCACAATAGAACATAGATAACATAACAAATGTTTAAACTGAGAAATTTTACAATTTTATGCACAAAATGAGCTCATTTCAAATTTGATGCTTGCTACAGGTCTCAAATTAGTTGGGACAGGAGCATGTTTACCATGGTGTAGCATCTCCTACATTTTTTGAAAACATTTTGAAGATTATTATATAGGTTTCCAGCTGCTGCAGAGTTCGTGGTCGTCTTTGACATATTTTTCATATAACGATGCAGCAAATGTTCTTTATAGGTGAAAGATCTGGACTGCAGGCAGGCCAATTCAGCACCCGGACTCTTCTACTACGAAGCCATGCTGTTGTAATAGCTACAGTATGTGGTTTTGCATTGACCTGCTGAAAAACACAAGGCCTTCCCTGAAATACACGTCATCTGGAGGGGAGCATATGTTGCTCTAAAACCTTTATATACCTTTCAGCATTCATAGTGCCTTCCAAAACATGCAAGCTGCCCATACCGTATGCACCCCCATACCATCAGAGATGCTGGCTTTTGAACTGAACACTGATAACACACTGGAAGGTCTCCCTTCTCTTTAGCCCAGAGAACACGGCATCCGTGATTTCCAACAAGAATGTCAAATTTGGACTCATCTGACCATAGAACACTTTTCCACTTTGAAACAGTCCATTTTAAATAAGCCTTGGCCCACAGGACATGACGGTTCTTCTGGACCATGTTCACATATGGCTTCCTTTTTGCATGATAGAGCTTTAGTTGGTATCTGCAGATGGCACGGCAGATTGTGTTTACTGACAGTGGTTTCTGGAAGTATTCCTGGGCCCATTTAGTAATGTCAATGACAGAATCATGCCGATGAGTGATGCAGTGTCATCTGAGGGCCAGAAGACCACGGGCATCCAACAAAGGTCTTCAGCCTTGTCCCTTACGCACAGAGATTTCTCCAGTTTCTCTGATGATGTTATACACTGTAGATTATGAGATTTGCAAAGCATTTGCAAATTTTTAAAGTATTCCACAATCTTTTCACACACTCTTTCACAGATTGGAGATTCTCTGCCCATCTTTACTTCTGAGAGACTCTGCCTCTCTAAAACATCCCTTTTATAGCTAATCATGTTACAGACCTGATGTCAATTAACTTAATTAGTTGCTAGATATTCTCCCAGCTGAATCTTTTCAAAATGTCTTGCTTTTTCAGCCCTTTGTTGCCCCTGTGCCAACTTTTTTGAGACCTGTAGCAGGCATCAAATTTGAAATGAGCTCATTTAGTGGTTAAAAGTATCAAATTTCTCTGTTTAAACATTTATGTTCTCTATGTTCTATTGTGAATAAAATATTGGCTCGTGATTTGAATTATTCAAATTTAAAAAACGTCCCAACATTTCCGGAATTCGGGTTGTACATTATACACTGCAAGAAAGGGAATATTTGAAATGTTATAATAGGGGCAATTTAATATCATCTAGAATCTTAGTGCTAAGATCAATATTCTGTTTTCCTTTTTCCCCTAGTCAATCACAGACCACATGTACCTGAAATGTAAGTGTCACGGCCTTTCGGGAAGCTGTGAGGTGAAAACCTGCTGGTGGTCGCAGCCTGACTTTCGGGTGATAGGTGACTACATGAAGGACAAGTATGACAGCGCATCAGAAATGGTGGTGGAGAAACATCGGGAATCACGAGGCTGGGTCGAGACCTTACGACCGAAGTACACCTTCTTCAAGCCCCCTACCGAAACTGACCTTGTCTACTATGAAAGTTCGCCTAACTTCTGTGAACCCAACCCAGAAACCGGCTCCTTCGGCACCCGTGACCGTATATGTAACCTGACATCACATGGTATCGATGGCTGCGACTTGCTCTGTTGCGGACGAGGCCACAACACTCAAACTGAGAAACGCAAGGAGAAATGCCACTGCATTTTTCACTGGTGCTGCTACGTGAGTTGCCAGGAGTGTACACGAGTTTATGATGTCCACACCTGCAAGTAAGAAACCACCAAAACCAGATTGAACCAGACATTTGGGGTTGTGAACATAGGAGAGCCTTCTGTTCGAAACTTGTGGACTGAATTGAATTGTTTGTGGTTCCACTGATAAGATAATCACAAAAAAGAGATACAGTGGACAGTGAAGTAATTCTAGAACACCATCAGAGAAAGCTGTTTCAACAGACACAAAGAAAAACCCATAAAGGCTTTGTTCTCCATTGTTGAGGACAAATACAGGCCTGTGGCTCAGCTCTGGAAGGGACTTATCGTTTCCAGCCTGATACAGGAGGGGATAAGTGATGGATCAGATTACTAGAGACTCAGGCCCTTGGGACCTTGACCAATTGTGTCTCCAAGAAAAGAACAGAAACCTTTCAAAGGGAGAGGTTTTGTCGGCACGTGGCTGCAAACTCAGATGGGACAACTCTGTAACAACAAACGCAGCACAAACTGAATACCAGGGTTTGCCCACAAGCGCCTCTGAAATGTGGTGATAGTTGCATTATTAATGATAGCCTTACTACTAACACCATTAAAGAAGCTATTTGTATCTTTTTAATACAAAGTGCATTCCAACATACCTGAAAACCAGCAAACAACTGATTAACCAATTTTTTATGACATATAATACACTTTATGTTGTCTCTGTGTGCAAGACCAAACACTGAACTTATGTATTAGGTTGAGTTTATTGTAAGTTACTAACATTAGGTTATGAATGCACTTGTATCTGAGTGAATGTCCATGCATTGTGTATATGTTACTGTTTTCTTGAAATGTTAAATGTTTAGAGTGCTATAACACTTGGTTTGATTGCTTGGTCCAAACCAGAGTTCAGTTGCTTCCCCTTTTCCCTGCCCCTGCTGGGTTGTGTTCACACTGTATTTTTGGGTCCAAACCATGGTAAGCTTGTGTCATCAAAGTGGCAGCTGTTCATCCTGTTGCTAGATAACAACTACGTAGGAGAAGGCTGTGAAATGGACAGCCTTGCTCAGTTTTGTACTTTGGTTTTTTAACCCTTGGGCTTCTTTCCGAAGGGTCAACACAGAACGGCACGAATGTATTTCAAAAGTTCCAAAGAACATCTGCCTGCAGTGTGTCAGTCCTGCTTGTCAGGAAAGTGAGTGAGCCACTGATCTATGTTCTTTATTTTAGACCAGAGCACACACAAGCACATAATCTGACTATATAATACGCCATCAGAGGTTCAATTAAGCAATTTAGGATGACTGCATTCATATCTGCAGTAAATGTAACTTGTGGACTTATGTTTGGCTCACAAGTACCCACCAGAGTTCAGAAAACAGTGTTCACATCATCCAAACAAACTGAAATCTGACTTCAAACTAACCCAGTCGTGCACCAGAAGTGCTAGTGTGAAAGCACCCAGTTTTCCCCAAAGATCAATAATCTATTAAAGCTAAAACAAATAGATGTGAGCACTTCTATCTTGAAATGGAGCATGATATTCATTTGCCTTATTTGTGTGTGACAGTATCATTGATATTTCACAAACAGATAGGTCCATGACATTTCAAAATGAATATACAAGGTAATTTTACCTTTATTCAGTAGCTGAAACACTGTTCATTTGTAAGTCACTTTGGATAAAAGCATCTGCTAAATCATTAATATAAATGTACATGCAGGGTCCAAAATTAACACTTGCCAAGTGTCTCCAGTGCAAGCATATAATTACTGAAAATAATTATCATTGCCACAGTATCATGACTGGTATATTTTCTCAACTCACCCACCTTTGACAGAAGGTGAAAAGTATTTTTGTAATTATTATTTTTCATTTATTGATTTTTATTTGTGTTTGGTGAAAGGTTAATTTTGGACCCTTATTAGAAATTTTGTTTCTGCTATGACAAAATGAATTATTTAGTTTTTCTTCACAACTGTAATTCTCAAGTATTTTTCATGTTTGCCTTTAATGGCCATTATATGTGAATTCATGACCAAAATTAATGTTTTATTTTTTATTTTTTTTATTCTAACTTTCCCTACCCAGTTGTACATGACAGTTAGCAGCAGTGCAGAAACTAAATGAACTACCCTCATTTATAATGCTGCTAACTAATAACAGGTTTGTTGTTATATTTATGCGTGATATTGTGCTTGTGCATTTGTGTTTCTCTGTGTAAATCTACTGTATGTGTCTTGGTGTTTGTATGTAAATGTGTCTGTATATGTGCATGACTCTTTTTTTCTTCTTTCTGTGAAAGACACTGTGTAAGCATAGTTAAGAACTAAAATGTGAAGTTTTCTACTAATGGAATCTTGATAGAGTTTGTGTTCATTAACCAAATAGAGATATTCTAACACTTTTGTGAGTCCTTTTGAACAATAGATTATAAAATATGTAATGTATGAACATTGAAATGCATATTGTGTTATTAAAAGCCACGCTATATTTTGACAAAGTAGCATCGAAAACAGCTTTCTGAAAAAAATACATGGTCTATTCACAATAATGATATTACAGTTTAAAAAGTATTTGTAACTAGTAAACAAAATACAGGAGATTAACTATTAGTCAGTCTAATATTGCAAGGAAATGTGAGAAGGCAGAGATAAAAGCCCAGCTTGTAAAATTCTTTGGCAGAAGTTCTTTTCGCAGATCTTTCCTCAAAGAAAATTAACTCAAGTTTCCTCTTGCCCATCTCACACTGATTTAATCTCTCATCAATCAAGGATCATTTCAAAGCACATGTCCTATTCAGCGTTCCTCAAAGCTTTATTTAACATAATGATCCGCCCCTAACTACAAAATCAATACTTCATGTTTTTATGTGTACATCACTGCATCTAAATTTCGATTGTTTGCTTCCACACAGTTCAATTTATATTCTAAACATGGTCTTAAATTCCAAAGTTTTTGTATGGACTAGTTCTGTGTTTAAGGATTTCTGGAAGTTCTGGATTTTTTATGATTATTTATTTTACTGTAATGTATATATTAGCAAGAGTATATATTTGCTGACAAAAGATTATTACTCGTGAGGAAAATGTTGTTTTGTGTAATGGTTTTACCAGCAACCAGAATCTGTTGTTGCTTCTTTTTTCACTGACCACATAGGATGCACTGTATGTCCTGCTCTCTGTTATTAGAATTCTAGCTGTTAATGTTATAACCAAATTAAATAAAAATATGCTTCTGTCATTGACTTTTGATTCAAAAGTGGTTTTGCTTCATGGACCCAAATCTGACATTAGACATCATGTTACATGCCAAAGTTATATATTTAGGTTTAGGGGTTAGTTCAAAGTGAAATATGAACAAAATATATATTTTTCCCAGTCATAAGCATAGATATAAACATTAAAAAATGTATAATTTCTCTCTTGTCTAGCAATCAATTTTCTGAAATGAGAATGTCCCCTCCTTTCATTAACGTGCAAACAATTAGTGACAGAAAGTAGGAAATCATGGTTCATGGCTGTGACTGAAACTGATATTTAAAAAAAAAAAAAAATCTATCGGCTATTTAAGAAAAGAAAAGAGGGAAATATATGCTTTCAAAAGGGAATAAATCAAACTGTAATTTCATGCAGTATTTAAAGGAATATTACAGGGTTTAACCTAATGTTAATGTGCCACATATGGTATTTCATCGAGTTTCACAGATAATAATTTTGACTCGTCTCTTGTGTAAAAACAAACATGATGTGTTTACAGTAAATACACTTATAAAGCAAGTTTAACTGGCAAATGTACAGCATCGCAAAAAAATATTTAAAATATGCAACTATGATTTTAACTATAGCTTTTAATTCATGTGGTGACCAAGCTCTGTATTAACAGGAAGGGAAAATGAGCAACACAGTGGAACTATCATTTTAATATATTCTCTATAGTCACCACCAGGGGCACTGCTAGTGAAGGAAAAAAGTAAATGCATACCAAATTCATTTATACACTTCGATCTCATAGGCCAAAAGACCTTAAATACTAATAACATATTTATATATTTATCAAAGCTTATGTGCATCAGCTTATATTTCTTTGTAGCGTATTTTTTAGCATAGCATTAATATAATCTTAAATAAGCCCTTACAAAAAGAAGTGTGCTTCAAGTTCATTTTATTAAAGGGATAGTTCACCCAAAAATGAAAATTCTGTTATCAATTACTCACCCTCATGTCGTTCCAAACCCCTAAGACCTTCTAACATATTTTTGATGAAATCTGAGAGCTCTCTGATCCTACATAGACAGCAAGGTCCGGGACATTGTTAAAATGGCCCATGTGACATCAGTGAATCAAACTTAATTTCATGAAGCTATGAGAATACTTTTTGTGTGCAAAGAAAACAAAAAATAACGACTTTATTCAACAATTTCTTCTTTTCCGTGTCAGTCTTCGTCACGTTCATGAGAACATACAGACGATGAACTAAGAGAGATGGACATTCTGTGCCAGAACACCGGCTCCTGCCTCAGCAGCATTACAGGCATGCGTCGTGGTGCTCTCCTGAACTCAGGGTGAAGACTGACACGGAAGAGGAGAAATTGTTGAATGAAATTGTTATTTTTGTTTTGTTTGCGCACAAAAAGTATTATCTCCTGGTCCATCAATTTGACCTTCGACAGTGAGCCCTGGTAGGTCTCATGCAGAACCACTGGAAATTCCCTCTGTTCCCCTGATGGAAGGACCACCTAATCCTAAACCCATGCAAGTGAGCAGATTGTAGCTCCCCTTGGAGGATAAACCACAAAAGCTGTTCAAAAGGCTGTTCTGCATCTTTACTGCGGTGGACAGGGCCACATTACTTTGTATGGTAACTGTCCAGCAGGTCGGTTGTTCATTCCTGGGTAGGTCAACTCTGTGGTCTTCAACTGGGGACACATTCCTCCAAACTCATCTGCCATCTGGGAGTGAGGAGGTCTCTGGCCGCTTTTGGTGTCTGTCTGGCCATGGCAGATGATGTCCTTAAGTTTGTGGACGCATGCTCAGTTTGTGTTCAAAACAAGTTTGTCACCAGTCTCCCTCCAACCAGCAGGAATACTGTTATTCCCACATTTTGAAACGTCTCTCCAAATCGATCCACTTCCTTCCTGTTTGCCAGGGAGACGGCATGGGTAGTTGTAGACCACATCTTCCGGATTCATGGTGTTCCGGAGAATGTGGTTTCTGACAAGGAACCCCAGTTTGTGTCTCACTTTTTTTCAAACCACAGACCAACGGCCAGACCAACCATCCGAACCAGGATCTCAAATTATGTCTGGTCTCCCACCCATCTTCTTGGAGTCAGCAGTTGGTGTGGGTGGAATAGGCCAGTAGCTGCTTTTCCACGGTCGGGCTAGTGCGAGCCAGTGCTTTCAGCGGGCCGGGCGGGGCTAATAGCTTCAGACCTGTAGCACCGAGCCCAAAATCATGCTGTATCCACCGTCGGGCCAGAAGCTCTGCAGCGCTTCACTAAAACCCACCCTTTACACGCCTCTTTGGAACAACATCACACAACCCCATCATTTCACCACCAAATTTAAGAATTAGCAGAAAACCAATCAGAAATAAGTCACTGGAACTAGCGAGATCACAAAATGAACATGATAAAAGTGGCTGTTTGTTTGCATTTTTTGTTGTCTTCTTAAAGATTTAAAAGCAAAGCATCAATGTTTTACCAGTTTTACATTAAGTGATGCATCATAATGAATTAATTTGTCAGGATTGAAAATTAGTCACAGAAATAAAGTGGTATTTACCATTATTTCACAAAAGAAAGAAGACACATAGCCTACTTATTCAGTCATGTCTGTTTCTGTTTATTTCCAGTTACAGAAAGTACATCACAATTAGAAAAAAAATGATCAGATATAAAGAGACGAGTCTTACTGACAGATAAAATATGTAATTAAATAAATACACAATTTTGATAGCCTATATGATTTGTCTGATTTCTTCAAGTGTACGTATTTACCATGTTTACTATGGTAATGGCTAGCGTGCATACTCTTTTGCATCGCATATAAATTCGCATATAAATATTTCTGCCTCGTATGGTTATCATAATCCACATCAGATCGCGAAGAGAAGTTCACGTTCAAGTTCAGCAATCACGTGCTGATGTCTGAAAGTGAATTTTGAGCTAAAATTATTTTAAAAGACTTTAATGCTGGCGTTATAGCTGTTAACTATATGAAATGATCCGCGGCGCTGACACTCTCCAGACGCTGAGAAACTCCGCCTTTGTTCATAGCCACTGCTCAACCCCAAGCTGGCCCGCTTTGACCCAAGGATTTCAGCGGGCCAAAAAACCCCGGCCATTGGCCCCAAGGAATCCTCGACGAGGCACGATAAAGCTCCAAAAGTGACAATAGAAACGCGACTGGCGCTGGCACACACTTGCATGCATGCTTTTGGCCCGACAGTGGAAACACAGCTAATAACTCCCTGCTGGTGTCATAGACCAGGTTGTCCATGTTGTGCTGTATTGGCTTTTCAACTCCCTGTTTCCTTCCCAGGGTACTAAAGCTGCTGTTCCTTCGGTCCATGTGTTCATCCAATGCTGCTGCTGAAGGAGGCCCAGAGAGAAGGTGATAAGGAAAGGGGAATGCATGGAAAAATAATGCTGACTGACATCGATTGTGGTACCCTATTACATCTGTGGGCAAAGGGTGTGGATCTCCACCAAAGATATGCCATTTTGAGTCCATACTCAGGCGTTGTGATCAGTATGTGGGCAGCGCAGCTTTGACCATCTTTCCCCCTGCCCCCAATGATAGAGGACTTACCACCATTTATCAATAGGAGGACTTTTTGATTCCAGATGGCATGGATAGGGATTGCAGTATAAGGTGGACTAGGAGGGATCCGGTCCAAAAGAGAGATCTGGACCATGTATTCATTGAAGATTTCCACTGCCAGCTGTCTGCTCTGCCCTAGGGTGTGCAAGGTGGAGCCTCTTTACTCTACTTTTCTTTGTTTTCCTCTTTCCATGGTGTGCCTGTGCTCTCAACTGTCTACTATTTTATCCTGATCACTCACTTTTTATCTGCCTGCTCTCTAAATCACTTCAATACCAGAGTGTTTGTGAACCTCACCTTTGCTCCAGCCTATCCTGTCAATCTCATTTCCTGTTGGTATGGTCTGTTCTCATGCTGTATCTCTGTTCACTTCACTGGATTGATCCCATTTATCGGCCTGTTCATTGTGGTCTGAACTTGCGCTTTGTCCTGATGATCTTCGTCTGTGATCTACCCTCTTGCTACCATGGACTGGTCTATGGTGGCAAAGTCTGCCTGACTTTGACTTTGTCTCTGAATCACCCCTTGTACTTTTGCTGGATTGGATTGATCTCTCGGTGCTGACCTTCGCCTGACTACCCATTCATCCTCAGCCCTATACTGTCTTGAGCTGGTTAGGGACTTAGCAACCAACCAGAATTTTGTTGTTCCTCTGCTCTTAACCCTCAAAGCGCCAAAGTCGCAAAATTACGACAAGACGTCATACTTCATGAAATAGACTATAGTTCCTAATATGGTGTAATATCTCATTTGTATTCCCTACCACTAGATAGCAGACATGTAGTACTTCGATTCTAGACCAAAAGTGTTGGAGGAAATAGCAGAGCAAGTGAGCTGTCGTGTCATTGATGCGGAAGCAGTTCAGTTCATAGCGTGTGAGTAAATTGTGAGATTTGTGAGAGAAAATCGCCAAATGACTAATAAAAAGTTGTACCGTGAGGATGTGTTGCAAATGTTATTCGCCGATTCTGAATCTGAAGGGGAATATTTGGAAATGACGATTGGTCGTCTAATGATCGCGCATCTCCAGGTACATCTTTGCAGCGCAATGGTGCCACTGTGCAAGGCGAGAGTGTTCACGAAGCACAAACAAATGATCATTTGGACCCTTTGCCCAACAGGGATGGGGGTGGCAGGCGTGGACGTGGTCGTAGTGTCCATAGGAGAGCTGTTTCTCTCTGATGATCGGCCAGATTGCGTTGTTTGTTCTGATTGCACAGGCTCAAAGGGCCGACGGCAGACAGTACAGGTGCAGTCTTGTGGGGTAGGTCTGTGCGCTGTGCCATGCAATGAGAGGTACCATACTCTCAAGAACTATAAACTGTCACCTAGATACCTGATTGGGCAGATAGCTGGTCAACTGATCAAAAAATAGGCACATGTATTTTACTATGGCACAGTAATATAGTAATAATTTAGTACTTTCTCCTGTTTTACTGTTGATTTCCTCTTTTCCTGATCATTTGGAATGAGGATAAAAAGACAAAAAAAAAAACATGCAAATCAGTTCAAACATCCATTCAATAACTATTATTTCCTGAATATTACTGATGAACTGATCAAAAAGAAGGCTACTGTTCACATGCATTTTACTACTATATAGTATAGTAATATAATAATAATTTAGTACCTTCTCCTGTTTCACTGTTGGTCTCCTCTTTTCTGATCATTTGGAATGAGGATAAAAAGACAAAAAAAAAAAAAAACATGCAAATAAGTTCAAACATCCATTCAATATCTACTATTTCCTGAATATTATGAAATTCAAGAGGGCCGCCCCCTGATGATGTCATAATATGCAAATTAGATTTGTATATTTACACCCCACATAAACTTTCGGTCATGCCCAACATTTTTCTAATTTACAGTAGATCTCTATCTTTAAGCCCTTTCAAGCCACAAGCTTTTGAAATCTTGATGTCAAAATTCAGCATTTTTTTTCAAAAATCCCTAGCGCCTAAAGGGTTAAGTCCTCCTTATAGTGTACCTGACAGATGCAAGTGCCATTCTGTTAAGATAAGGGAAAAAATATGAAACAGATGAACAGAATTAGCTGAAGCTGAAACTGAAATAACTAAAACCATGTACAGGCCTTTAAAGAGCTTAGAGGACATTATAGCATCAGTCTATATGGAATCTGTCCCCCACTGACTCACTGAAGAGCAAACCATCCAATAAATAGACCAGATTAAAACTTGGGATAGTTGTCAGTCTTGTCCACAATTAGGAGCTGGGAACACACAGGACACAATAGCATCATTCTTTCTTGATTTTAGTGTGAGAGAAAGAAGGGGAAAAATCCCTTGATAATAACTTGATTCTTTTGAGAGAGCTCAGGAGCCAGCTTAGTTCTCTGGGGGACAATAAGGGCAAAAATTCTCTGTGGTGACAGGACTGCATCAATGATCAGCCCCTGAAGCAGATTATAGGCCAATGTGAATAGAGCCCACCAATACTAGGGGCTAATAGAGGACCCCTGATAACTCATTCTTCCTCTCACAATGTCCCTGCCAGAAGCTAGGTCTTAGTATCGCCTAACTCCACTATCCAAAAAATATTGACATACACGGCCCCCTCATGAGCGGATACAGGGTAATACTTTTTCAAGCGCTAGCGGTTGCCATCATATTATTGCTTGTCAAAAAACCTTCTTACCTGAAAGAGAGTATATATTTAGATGATAAAAAAGTTATAATATTTATAAATCCATCAGAAGACCTTCCCTTGTCTGAATATGCCTACTTCCTGACTATGTAGTAGACAAAAAAAATATGTGAAATGAGTATGTCTGAATTCATTTTGAGATTCTAAAGTGTGCATCCAATAAACGCTTTGCTATATGAGGCCATCAGAGAGGAGTCATCAATGGCAGGAAACAACATAACTGACAATTTAGTTACTGACAGATGTGGTATGTTCATTCATATATATAGATAGATAGATAGATAGATAAAATGCAGACAGACAGCAATCTAAAAGATATGGTCAGATTGGAAAGCTAGCATATTGATTATTGCATACTGCACAGTATATAATGTGAATGGTATTTTTTTATATATATAGTTTTTAATTTAGTGATTAATTTAGTGATGTTAGCTGTGTGTCCACAATGGGTGTAAAAATTTGTGTAGCCTAAATGTGGACAACTTGGATTAAAATTATTTACTTGTTTTCTTGCCATGCTGTAGAATGGATTACATTATTTCTCTCACAAAATTATGGAAAAATCCATTTCTAATGGGGAAAAATGAATGTGCAAAAATGAAGAAAACCTGTGACACATAAAAATGCAAACATTTCGGTAACTAGCACAGGTAACAAGGTAGCAAATTCACGGACTATAAAGCATGCAGAAAATGTATATACAGTGTACAGTACACACACTGCACTTTTTATAATAATAGGTAGAGTGAGATTTTAAAAATACGTAGTCATTTCAAAAATAGTTACACTGTTCAAATAGCAACAATTACATTAGTTTTTCCCAATTGTTAACACATTGCTTGCTGAATCTTTGGCCCATTGTCCCAAAACTCTAAACATGAAACCACAAAATCTTTTCAAAAACTTTTTTTGCACCACATTGACTCAAACAGGTGTCGTATGAAGAGATCTGTCTCCAACCAAAAACACAATGATGTGCTAAACCCAAAACTCTACTATGAGTATTCCATCAGTATGTTATGTATCAGGTTATGCAAACCTTTTGCGTTGCATAACTTACAGCAAAGTATACCTACCCAAATATGCATGAACACACAAATGCAATACTGTAACAAAAATGTAATTTACAATATTTCTAAAATGCAGTATTTTTAACATTTGTGATGTATGTAACACTTTCCATATCCAACAGAAATAAACTAGGAAAAACATTTAGCAAGATAAAGAAATTCAGAAATTTCTTGACTTCTTTCTTAAGAAGATTTATGTGTATTCAGCCCTAGATCCCATCTACCATCAGACAGAGAGGCACCAGAGCCAGAATCTGATTCACAAATTAGCCAGAATCTACAGTAGCCGATCACCTCAGCCTGAGGCTGAAGGAAATTGTCTGCTTTCACAGAGCAGAAACCCACCTAACAAGCTTGTCACCAAGGTGAGAGCAACCTAGTTAGCAGGTAATTGCCTGAAGAAGACTTGTCAGCTCCACTGCGGGAGACTTCACTCAACGATTGTGAGAATTTTGACACAGTTGAAGCGGTACCTCCCAATAACCATATAAATAGAAGACAATGGACCTAATTGCAATCAGTGTCCTCCAGCTCTACTGTCTTTATGTTCCTACACTTCGCTCACTCTTGTTCTAATGGCCTGATGTTCAGCAGACTTTTACAACAGCATATCAATGCATCTGAATGCAGGACCTCTCGTATGCGTCTAAGCTCCAACACAAGTTGATGGATAAATGCCTTCTTGGGTGAATGTTAAGAAGTAAAGTTAGGTGGAGCTACACAAAAGTCACACCTCTGCTCAAACAGTTCTCATTTCACACATGACAAGTCTTTTGATGTCTGAGCTATTTGCAACGAAATTACTGTTAAAAGGGAAAGAGATTTTCAGCTAGACACTGAAAAGACAACAAAATGTGGAGGAGTAGGTGCTGGTGATATTTGAGAGGTCAGTAATGCGGTACAATAAAAAGGAGTAAAGTTTAGCACCTGGAAAGTAACTTCATCGTATCCTTACTACAAAAACAAACCGATATGTAACATAGAAACAGTAAGCAATATCTCTATATGTTATGTCTGCTTGTTGCTGAATCTAACTATTTCGGTTCCTTGGTTCTGAACGGATTCTTTCTGTAATATTGATGAATGGGTGGCGGAGCAGAAACAAAACCTGCTGCTCTCCATATTAATTTCCATTGTCACCTTTCACATTCATAAGTAAACTGTGTGAGCTTATTTCTCAATATTAGAGTGAGGGATCAGAAAGGGCCCATATATATACACCTGCCCATAGACCCTCTCCTCAAAAAAATCATATTAAAACAGCAGGTATAACTGGGAATGTGTCAGATCTAGTGCACGGATTAATTGCAATAATGGAGCATTTTTTAAACTAAGATGTGATGTTTGGGGTTTGGTATGCTGGTGTTATGGAAGGTTTCAGGTAGCTTTTCTGGAGCGCTAGATAAATGACTATGAACAGTAATGAGTATGTTGGGACGTGACACACAGTTGTTCTTGTAACGTCATGTTTTGACTGCCTGCTGCATTTGGATTCACCCAAAAGAAACCTGAGCTTAAAACCTCTGAATGTATCATTAAAGGGCTCTGTTTTCCTTTTTTTTCTTTTTGGTGTGTTGTTGTTGTAGTTCTTGTTGTGGCCACTACGCATAGCATGTATGAAAAGTGTGTTTTTATAAAACTATCATTATAGTCAGCTCCAGCTCAATTCTTGTCACAACTACACATGCTCAAAACAGTTATTTGTATGGAGTAGGAGAAAAGTATTAATAATTAAAAATTATTAATATTAAAATTTTTGTGTTTAATAAAACAAATTAGTTTAACTTTGATTAGCATTTAGAACTTTCTATTTCTTTTAAGTTCACAAAACTGACACATTTTAAACAACCAGATTTGTTTTACTGTTTTGATTTGCATTACTTTTGTCTCTTTAAATTTCCATGAACTTAAATTTTGTAAGTTTTCTTTGTGATGATCACAGCCATGGATGTGTATAGATTTGAGAAGGTACATTGCAATAACCTGCAGCTGGCAACCCGTAGCTCTGGACTGGTTATCTGGTGAAGCTAAACAGGGTTGAGCTTGTTCAATACCTGCATGGGAGACCTTCTGGGAAAGTTAAGGTAGCTGCTGGAAGAGGTGTTACTCTGTATCAGTAAATAAAGAGGTCTCATTGGAGTACCGCAGGGCTCAGTACTAGGACTGTTTGCTTTTCACTCTGTATATGCCTTGGAACACATCATTAAGAAACATGGAGTTAGTTTTCACTTCTACGCTGACAATACTCAGGTCTATATTTCTTTGCAACCCAACCAAACATACCAATTCACAAAACAAACAGAATGCATAGTTGATATGAAAAATTGGATGACTAGTAACTTGATGACTCAAGCTGAATAATGACACTGCTGCCTTCTGTAGAACTGCTTGAAAATAGATAAACATATGGAAAATTTATTTATTTATTTATTATTTTATTATATATATATATACATATATTTGCCACTGTCTTTGGCAAGTGGATTTAATTTATTACAGAATTGTCCTGAAGACTAAACTGTCCCTATCAGCTTTAAGGGACAGTTTAATCTTCAGGACAATTCTGCAATAAATTTGGTATATGGAAAATGTATTAATATCTATATTAAAAGTTATGTGAAGATATTTTACTCCTTTTACTTTGCATACAATTGGTTAATATACGGCAATATAATGACTGATATACTGATACATTTTTTTTAATCTTTAGATGTTAAACCTTTTTCATTACTTATCACACTGTCTATTTGTGGATGATGCATTATAAGGGTCAAATTTGATGGATTTGGATTGGTTTACATGTAAATAATAGTGACGGGAAGAAAACTCATTCACTTTTTCAGCACAGATCCATTGTGTGAACCCACCCTGCAGTGAAGTGTGCTTATATCAGCGTAAGTATATCAATGACAAGGTGACTAGAGGGGGTAGAGGAGAGGGGTTATCATTAGTGAAGCCCTCTGCTGCTGTTCACGACTAGTTCCAGTAATTACTTCACAAAGGGTGGTTTTCGCCATCCCACTGTTTTTCCCACACAGGGCAGGCACAGAATTCCAAGTGGCCTCAGACTTGCAATCTCCTTGCTTTAACCCAGGCAAATTGCTAAGCTTGGCCATTCTTCAGGCACTGTAATTGCATTTTAGTGCTGTTTTTATTGGTGCCGGCTTGCCCAGCCCCCAGTCTGACCACTCAACACTAAGAATGCCATTGAACGCCGGGTAAATAGGGAGTAAATAATTTGTTTATTGGGAGGTTCAAATTAGGGGTTAATTAAGGATTTAGAATTGTCTGTATTAAATCTGACAGCATTAGGTTACATCCACAAAAGTAGTTTTCACAGGTTAAGTCTAGCAAAAATCGTAAGTTAACAATTGCAATTCTCAGTGTTTCTCAGTAAAACTACAAAAACTTTTCTTTTTTTACCATTTCTAACCATTTTTAGAGGTTTATTCAAATGTGAATACTTAAGTTCATCTCATTAAAATACTCAAAGAGATCTAATTTTGTTCTTGGCACCATTGAGCAGTTCTTCTTTCTTGAGTGTCCCTGCTTCTAATTCTACGGTACAGATGCATTCCAGAGCTGGACAACTGAGCAAGTGCTGTTTGTGTTGAATTGAAATAACAGCAGAAAACTGAAATGGCCACAGGATTAAGGGATCTGAACAGGATAAAAGATTCTTGGTGTTATCCATTTTAGCTTAAAAAATGGAGAGTCTTAACCAGGATTTTGGACCTCACAATCCTTAGAGTCTTTATAGAACATGGTTGTGCAATTTGTAATGATCTAAATTTGACATTTTTGTATTCTATTGTGTCATTGAGTAAACGGATTAGAAGAATGACCAGGTTTTGAGTGCTCTGAGTCAAAGCTTCTCTGGTGGAGGTTTTATAGCTGGAATGTAATAACTAAGTCAAAAAAGTTTAACTCCGTCAATATAATTTTTATATAATTGCACACTGTGTGGAAGTAACAGTGGTCAAATTAGTTTAATTCCACAGATGAGAAGAGCACAGATCAAAGTGCATCCTGCTGTGGATCTGGATTTTTGGAGAAGCAGTTTTGAAAGTGTTGTCAGGCAACTGCCCAGCTAACAGAGAACATTCCCACAACTTTCACAAACGTTTTCTGAATGTCCTCATTGTTGTTTTTACTTGTTCTTATAATGTTGAGAGAAAACATTCTGAAGTCAACATTCTCAGAACGTCCTTATGATGTTATTTGTTCTTGAAAAAAACTTCTCAATGTTGATAGAAAATATTCTTAAAATATTAAAAATAAATGTTCAAATAACATAATATATGTGAAATGAAGTTGCATGTAGGAAACGTTTTAGTATACTTTAAATATACTAATCATTACAAGAAAATTCTTGGAAAATTCAAATCAAACGTTCAAATAAAGTTAGATTTTGGGTAAAAAATTAAATGAATAGAATGTTGTCAGAAATGTTTAATAACCTTCAAATAACTTTATAATCACAACAACAAAAAAGTGGACATTTTAATGCAATGGTCTAGTTAGTTGTCATGGTTATTGATTTGAATTCTTCATTATGTTCAGGAGTGTCTTGTTAATTATCCTCTTTCGGTCTGTGTATTTAAGTTCCTGTCTGTTCAGTGTTAGTGGGTCAGGTATACGTGTGTCACCAGCCTTTCTTGTGTGGATATAACTTGTGTGGATTAAATTAAAGACTGTTTATCATCTTTGTGCGTGTTCATCTACACCGTTTTGTGACAGAATACCTGACCAATACGAAGACTATGGATATTGCATCCATTAACGTTGCCCCAAGGAGGGGCAACTCTCTGTTAAGTGGAGGGACTGTTTTTATGTTTCAAAATGGCCATAATCTGGAGGACTACATTGATGACCAAAATTATTAGAACAAGTATTTTTTTTCTAAAAATGGTTTTAAGTCAGTTATTTCCATCTTTTGCTGTAGTGTGTCAGTTGGAAATATCAGTTTACATTTTCAAACATTCATTTTGCCATTAATTGTAATAATCCAGTGAGATTTTTAAGGAAACGTCTCCAAGATGCTTCAAGGACCCTACCTGCAAAGCTACTGTACTGTTAAAAGTTTTAGGCACTTTAGGCTGTAAAATGAGGATGCGGTCAAAAATGTCATAAATAGATTTTCTTTATCAACTTCTATTAACTAATTTAAATTAACATTTGGTGTGACCATCCTTTGCGTTTAAAGCAGCTTTTGCCCTAGGTGCACATAGTTTTTCAGATAGCTTTGCAGGTAGGTCTCTTGATGCATCTTGGAGACATTGCCACAGTTCTTCTGAATTTAGTCCATCTCAGTTTGTTCTGTTTCTTCATGTCATTCCATACAGACTAATGATGATCAGATCAGATCTCTGTGTGGAGCACTGGCTGTTGTCAGAAGTACTGGCTGTTTGACTCCTTGTGCAAACAAAAATCTCACTGGATTATTACAATTAATGGCAAAATGAATGTTCAGAAATGTAAACTGATATTTCCTACTGACACACTACAGCAAAAGATAGAAATAACTGACTTAAAACAATTTTTTTAGCTGGTGAAAATACTAGTGTTCTAATCATTTTGGCCACCGCTGTATGTGGAGGAGTTCCTCGACACTTGCCTCCATGCAAGCTGCGATGACGTCTGCTTGATGGAGGGATTTTGGGGTGGTCTGAATGATGACATTAGCTTCGTCATGCCCAGGGGAGATCCGTATTGGACCCTGAAAGATTACATCAGTGGACGAAGCGAATGTTGACTGCAACATCAATGCCCAGCCACACCTCGCAGACATCTCACAGCCAGACCCAGAGCCCAGCCAAGCATCACCTCGCTGCATGGAGCATCAGCCAGAGCCCGCTGCGACCGACAAACCATCGCTAAGAGGAGCGCCAGAGCTGAGGATCGCCCTGGCGCCAGAGCCTCATACAATGTCTGACCAGGTGCGTGAGCCGGCAACAAAAACCTGCCGTGGAGGATTGCATGTCACGACCATTGCGGTCATTCCCCTGTCCGCCGGAGCTTCCTGTGCTAGGAGTCGCAATTTGGTGTGTGTGGTCTGTATATCCCATCCCTGAAACCTCTGACTGTCATGATTTCCCACCCAGCCTTCCCTCTCCCGCCTCCTCTTCTATGTCCTCTGTCATCCTCTGCCCTGCTGCCACTGCATCCTGCCAGTCCCTCAGTCTTCCATCTGTGTATTGGAGTCGCTGCATCCCTGTCAGTCTCCAGCTCAAGCGAGGTTGGAAGATCCCCAGTCTCTGCCTCCAACCTCCGAGACCCGGACTCCGCCTCGGCCTGTCGCCCATGGCTCCACCATGGCTCTTAGCTCCCTTGTCTCCACCATGGCCCATCAGTCCACCGGCGGAGCTGGTCAGTCGTCAACCTGCCCTTGCCTAGGGACTATACTCCTCGGGCTTCGTCTCATCCCTCTGGCTCGAGCTCCGGCTCCACCTTGAACCTCTGTCGCTCCGGCTCCACCGCGGCCTTCCGGATCCCCGCCTGCACCTCAGTCGCCTGAGCCATCTGCTCCACCTTGGCCCTCCGGATCGTCTGCGTCACCCTGGCTCATCGGCTCGCCGTCTCCGTCCTGGGCTCCCTTACCACTGGCTCCACCTTCATCAGTCGGCCCCCTGGAGTCATCAGCCCTTCCTCCACCTCCCTGCTCCTCCCTGGTCATCTTCGCCACCTGCACCTCCCTGGGCTCTGTTGTTGTCCTTCTCCCAGTCATCCGGCCACCTCCAGAATCTCCTATTGCCTGTCTGTGCCAGCCCTTCGCCATCCCTCTGCTGTCTCCTGTCCCTTCCTTCTCTGCGGAGCAAGACTGTTTATCATCTTCATGAGTATTCATCTACACCATTTTGTTGTAAGGAATGTGTGGCGAGTGGGGCAGGGCCGAGAGCCGTGGGAACGGAGCGAGGCCGGTGGAGTTAATGATAATGAGCGACACCTGCGCCACTCACCGGTCTCGAGTCCCACGGAGGAGCTCCGGAAGGATAAAAGGAGGAGCGACGACAGTAGAAGACGAGAGAGGACCAGGCCTGGATTTTTATTTGTGTTTTGTGTGCAACAGTCGTCCGCGAGGGGCTGCCGCTTTACTTATGTTTGTTTATTTTATTATTAAAGTGGTTGAATGTTCGCCGGTTCCCACCTCCTTCTTCCCGATCTACAAACTGTGTTACAGAATGATTTTGTAACCTTTAAATAATCTTATAGTCGACTGTTTCAGACACTGTGATGATTGTAAATGCAATAATTAGTGAAATAGAGTAAAAACGACCATATTGACAATATTATGTATAAAAATTACATCACTTAATATTAAATTGAACATAACATAATCGTTTTTATTTATTTATTATCCTTGTAGTAAGTATATAATAGTGATCTTTAAAAGAGGACAAATGAGTGTCCATCTCAAATTTGCACTAGTAGGCGGACACAATATTTCAAAACCAAAAATTCAAAAATAAATTTTTTGGCATCTCATGCATTTGGTTTACACTATTTTTGACTAAAGTAATATTACAGCAACTGAAGATTTATGTTTGGCAATTTTAACTAAAACCACCGTCGTGTTTTTGTTTATGTTTGGAAGACTAATTTGTAGAGCGCACTCTTGAAGGGTTGCCATTTCCACTTATTGTAAGCATCGCTTATTAATTAAGCGTCTTTTAGATTGTTGTTTGGGTTCAGCTCATATTTATGGAGTTAATATGGTAGGCAGGTACAGGATGTAATATTTTGGAATCTGGCTTATTTCCAAGATAACGCATTTGGATTTAAGTTTATTATAGGCTTGTTATTATTTGCCATTTTTTATAGCAAGATCTGGCAACGCTGAGTCAAGACCCACCTCCATCCCTGTGATTTATCTGATACACGTTTAAATACATCATTGTTGTCACTACCTGATTTTTCAGTAGCTTTTATAACATCAGATATGGGAAAACCTTAAGATTGACCTGTGTACGAGAGAACGACAAGTTAAAACTGAGGATTAACATTGACTTACTGTGCGCAAAGACCCAATTTCAAATCAGTTACAGCATGCATAAAAATTCCTGTGAAGCTCCAAACGATTTTACTGCACTCGAACATCACGGACGGTGCATATTGTAAAGATGTGCTTGTAGAAGACTTTCAAACACAGCCTTGACTAACATTCCACCCCACAGATCAAACACGTACACACATATAGATAAAGTCTCTCAAGTAGCCTTTCATGCTGCAAACATCCCTTGTAATTATGAAGCTCAGTTGCTTGGCTCTGCTTAGCTGTAATTTGTGCGGTAATCAGTGTAACCCACCTCTCGCTCGCAGTGGCCTGACACCTTTGACCCCACACACAGTGTCAAACAGCCTGTCAGTGGGGCTTAATAAAGCAAAATGACAAGTCTCCAGAGACGTTACCACACCGCCATGTCAGACGGCAATGAGTGGTTGTTGCCGCCTGCCAGGTACTGAGGTATTTTATTTAGCCCTGAGGAGGACAGGTGTGCTCTGCAACAGCACGAGGAAGGGAATGCCAAAGGTCTTCGAGTTGGAAGCCGCTACAGGTGTTGGCGCACAGACAAGACACTGCGTTAACATAAAAATGAATTGTTCCATTATCAAGGAGTATTTTCATGCATCCTCATTTATTTACACTGTCTTTTGATTCCGATAAAAAACAACAGGAGGCTCTAAGTCTCTTTGTGACACGGGTGAAATGCTGACAACCGCATTACTGCGTTCTAAAGTGTCAAAAGTGATTCATACTTCACAATCAATGCCACAAATGCAGGATTAAATATAATTAAAGAAATTATGCCCATCAAGGAGAAAAGCCTGTCTATGGGGATTTGATCGTATCAAAAGAGACACTGGTGTGATGTTAAATACAGTGAGGAGACACGCCTGGACCACCTTAGAGCGATGAGATCTCTGACGCTTTGAGAGCTTCTTTAGATGGTTAAACTCCCTTTAACCCCATTAGGGGAATTCGGCTGCCGTCTCTTAGCCTTCATCCTCAGAGGACGAAAACCTGTGAGGCAAGGGTGGCTTATGGATCAAAATGACAAGCGCAATTGTCTTTGGTCTCAGGTTTGCTTCGACAAGCTAAACATTTCACAAAGCAGGCCAAACAAGGTGGCACTAACAGCTAGCTATGCTGCTTTTACAACGTATGTTGTGCATTAAAGGGATAGGTCAATCCAAAATAAAAATTCTGTCAAATTGTAACTCTCTCAAGTCGTTCCAAACTGGTATGACTTTTTCTTCTGTGGAACACAAGAGAATGTTGGTTGCCAATCACGCTTAAAAATAAAGGTTCCTAAAGGGGGTTTTCAAAGTGGTGCAACAAAATAGTAATTGTTTGTTCCCAAAAAAACCTTTCAGTGAACAGTTTTTAAAAGAACCCTTTTTTCTTAGTGTAAAAAACATTTTAAGTATTTCCATTTTAAAAGAACCTTCTCTGCAGCTGAAAGGTTCTATGGATTTTTTAAGGTTCTCTGTGGAACCATGAGTGCCAATAAAGAACCTTTCATTTTAAGAGTGTTGATTTCCATTGTATGGACAAAAATCAATGAGACATTTCTCAAAATATCTTCCAACAGGTTTGGAATGACACAAGGGTGAGAAGTTTCATTTTGGTTGGAATCCCTTTAAAATCGGCAAATAAACCAGACATCATGACGATTTCCAAAAGACTATAGCTATGCAAGACTAAGGGACCTTGGTGGAAAGTAAACCACGGGTTTCATTTGTTCATGTGCTACTCTATAACCAGGAAATATCACAACATTCAATAAACATCCCCCACAAGCCTTACTTCCTCCTTATTACCTCAACCTGACTGCATGGGCCAAGTGACTGAACACCAAATAGGTGTCATGCAAATGCAGGTGGTGATGTGTTATTGCATTAACGGTTGTGGTGGCATGGTTGCACCAAGCTGTTGCTGCGTCCCAATTCACGTTCTTATACTATGTCCTAAAAAGGCTGTACTCTTTTTGTGAAGAAATAGTATGTACTTTTGAGTATGCATCAAAAGATAGGAAAGCTTTGGGATGTACACTCTTAATTGCGTCTTTAATGGACCGCTCTGTGGTTTAGTTACGTGCATCCCGTCACAGTTTAAACTGCACTATCAATCATCTTGTCACAGTTAACATCCTCTACATTTCATTTCGTTTCCTGCTGTATTGGAGAGAAATGAAGAAGCATACTAATCTGCGAGCCGCAGACAATTCATGCCATGAACTCTCTTCATGTATTTGCATAATGATGCATATTAAAGTTAATGACTAAATGTTCGCAATGTTGTTGCAGATAAAAAAAAAGAAAATTATGTGGATAACATTTGATAAATATTATTTAATCAAGTTGGATATTGATTATCAATCGCTCAAACCCTTTTGATCTAAAACTCTCTACTTAACCATCGTCTCACATGTCTGTAGTCTGTAAGCAGTGGATTTTTTTGGTATATTAGCTGTTATAGTGTGCACGGATACACATTTTAAATGTCCATCCAAAATAGTAAACAATCCAGGCACTTTTGCAATACTTATTTTAACATACTACGTTTTGGGACACACTAATTTTAATTTTGAATGCTATTTAGGACTGATTGCGAATTGGGCCACAGTGAATTCTTATTTCTTTTTATTATTTTTTTTTAATTATTCCTAGTGAGACTTTTTATGGGCCCTTGTACTTCTTTAAGCCTTGTGCTCCAACCATGATTCAGTATTCAGACCAAAAGAGTAGGTTTCGAGCTGTCGTTGAAATTCAGCTCGATGACAGAGAGAATTATTGCGAAGGCTGCGCACGTTTCTTGACGTGACTGCGGAAGTGGTGCAAAATGCGATGTAAATCCCCTTAACGACCTTTCAGGCTATCAGTAATCAGCACACAAAGCTGATTGGCAGCCGACACTGAGAGGCGCATTTATTCGCGCTGTACCCAGCCCCTCTCGACGGTGACCCCTACTGTGCGAGGCGTGGGGTAGAGTGCCCAACGACTCCTGCTGCCAACACGGCGAGCCAGCGAGGGAAGGGGAGGCGTGGTCGAAACGTTGTTTGTTTCCTAACCTGGACGTCTTTAGGCCCTTTTATAGCACGATCTCTCGGGAGAACAGAGGGGTGCTTCCATGTCTGTCAGCTTTTGTCAAAAAGCAACACGCTAACTCGCTTCCCATTATGCGATTAAGCAAGTTTCGTTGTTCCTGTCCTTGGTCAGTTCTTTACAATGAGAACAAATGGTGATGCACTTTTGCTATTGTCGTCATTCACGTTATTATGATGACAGACACGCCTAGCGCACCAGGCGGCGAGTTGCTTCTCCAAACTCTCAATTGACAAAGCCAGCACAGCACGGCTCGCATTTGACACCCCAAACTCATCTCAATGCATACACATTCTCCCACAATCCCCTTGAAAAACACACTGTTCTCACACTGTGCAATATTCTGCTCTCCAGGCCCCGTCTCAGAGGGGAACGTGGTTGTACCCTACTGAGCTGCAAGCCCCATTTCCTACTGAGAGGCCCGTTTTGTCCCTTGGCGGTCTTCCTCCATTGAAGCGGCGCTCCATGCTACCGATACACAAATCTAAGGGGATTATCTTCTTTTTGTGGTGAGTGACCCTATAAATAAAACCTGCAACACAGATTGATGAGCCTGTCCACAACTATTTGCTGTTCTACATATTTATCCTTTATCTTAAGTTATTGTTGCTCTCTAATACGAATGAATCTATTAAGATGAGTGGCAAATGTGTGTTGCAGAGTGTGCTAAGCAAAGAATAATTGACGATGGACAGACAAATTATTGAAAACTGCATTCAGTTATTCCATTTATATATTTCACCTACAACATTTTTCAAGAAAGTTATTAGTTTAACTACATTTCTCAATGACGATGTGGCAACATCAATATTATTAAAGTAATGAGTAATGTAACAGCAAAACGTCTAACCTAAACATGTTAAAGCATGAACTGACAAAGAACCGATGTGCATACTATACACCCAAAAAAATGTGACATTAGAATAAGTTGTGTGTTCCAATGCATAGTATGTTGAAAGTAGTATGCTTAAAATCCCCCGAATGGTCTACTGTTTTGGGTAAGTGTGGATCCGTGCACAATCAAATGGCTAATATTGCCCTTATTAACTTATCGCGCTTTGGAGGTGAATTCAGTTCAGAGCTACAAACACGAATAAAAAGAACTACAAGCATGGTGGATGTGCGTGAGACTGATGGTTAAGTCGAGATGTTTGCATGTTATCTGTGCTAGCCTATATTTCATCTGCAACAACATTTCCTAAAGGTACAAATAGCGCAGTAGCAAAACAGATACGTTTGGCCACTCTTAAATGCATCATTATGTGAGAAACACGAGCAGAGTTCTCACCATGAAAGAACCACAACTGGTAGATAAACATGAAACTTGTTTTCTCTCCAATACAGTAGGAAGAATTGTTTGAGCAGTGTAAATTATTTAAATAAAATGTGAAGTGTGTATATATGGATGTGAGGTATGAGTATGTTAACTTGGTCACAGTCAGTTTGCGGCGACAGAATGTACATAACCATGCGCCATGTCAATTTTATGACATGGTAGTATGTCTCAAAGCTTGTCTGCTCATCTGCTACACATTCAAAAGTATCTACATTTCCTTTTTTGAAAGAGGTAGGTACTACTTTTAGGACATAGTATAAGTAGGTGAACTAGGACACATCACATGTGAAACTAAACTAGGAACAGGTGAACAAAATCAGAAACCATGAAAACAAATCAAACAAGGAAAGAAATACAGGAAATGGAAACAGAGAAACAATAGACGCTAATAAGCATGGCAAAAAAAACAACACCACAGGAATGAAATATATATATATATATATATATATATATATGTAAAAAATTTACTGCACATTTCTGCCATATGGACATCAACTTGAGATCGTCACCACTGATAAGCTATTACTAAATATAATGTAGAAAATTAAATTTTCTGTAAAGCTGCTTTGCAACGATTTGCATCGTGAAAAGCGCTATAAAAAATACAGTATATATGTCAGATGGGATGACAACAGTATTTCATGTGTGCAAATATTTCTGTGTGTATGAGAGAGAGCATGAGTGGGAGTTTTTCATAAGCTATATTAAAAATATATCAGAAATAAAGCAGCTGTTTGAAATAAGTGAAATAATTTGGCCTGGTGATATGGAATTGCAATGTGGTCAAGACCTGGAGCTTTTTTTATATAGAGCTGTACGATTATGGAAATTTATACAACTGTTAGTTCTGATCCTCAAATCTGATTGGCTAAGTGGTGATCTAAAAGTGCAGAGAGCAGTGAGCTTGTCACTCAGCTTGTCTTTGTTTGTACCAGTGTTATTTTAGTACCACTGAGATAATATTATAGTTTTTATTAATATTTTTTTATCAGTTTTGGATATATGTTTCCCATTTTAATTTTTTTATGTTAAAGTTTAAGTCATTTTTTTAGTAGTTCAGCAAGTTCATCACTCATGAGATCAAAAACTCATGAGATCAAAAACAATATTTCCTTCAGGAAGGACAGCAATTGAGTTTGTGTCTAAAATACGGTGTCTAAAAGTTATTCAATATTAAATTCTCTTCTATTTTACTGTTGTATAAAAGCAATACCACACCAGTAATCATGCTGTTGTTCAGCCTGTGGCATTGTGCATATGGCTTATATCACTGTGACACTGCTAAAATAATTAACAACTTAAAATGTCTGTCAGCTAATCAGAGTCAAGCATTCAGCAGGAGATTTATATTCCATAGTGGAAAAACTAACTAATACCTCAATTCTCCTGAGCTATCAAGAGCGACCTTGTCCTTTTCAATGCTGTACGGAGATTTTTTCCTCTTTTGTGATTATGAAATGATGATTGTTGACTATAAATGATAGTATTAAATAGATTAAACAGCTAACCACCATCTACTTCTATTTTTGTCTTTTTTAATGCTGTTGGTCCAATAAGTGACATGAAGACATGATTACTTTAACCTTATTCTGCCATTTTTAAAACTCTTTATTGTTTAATGTTTCAAGAATATGCCATATTTATTTTGATAATGAAGTGCCGACTTCTTTGTGGTTAGTACATGAGCTTCAACACACAATTATGTTGACATGCAAATATCTTACGCACTGTTTCCATAACAGTGAACTGAGTGAATCCGGTGGCTTTTGTTGTCTTTGTTGTTGAAGAAGCAGAATTTGACACAAAGCCATTCAGGTGTTTTGCTGAAAGAGAACCTTTCAGAATCGCTCTCTTCATCTGCTGATGTTGGGAGGGAGATGCAGCTCCTGTTGTCACTGATTCTAGATCACCCTGAACAGTACTTTGTTGCTGTTGGATCGGGTTCATTTGATCTTTTTAAGTGTGTTTATTAATATGACTCCAGGATATTGACTTGGCGTAACTGTGCTGTCTGTTTTCGAGACATCACAGAGCTATGCTGCCTCTCACAAAGGTTTGTTGTGTCAAATTAACTGTTTTGCCACTGAAATCTTAGTCCAAATATAAGTTTGGAGCTTATACTGCTTTATATATTGTATTTATATATCCAGTACTGTATGTGGTTACAAATTGTTAAACGTGTATTGTAACTGTTAAGCATAGTCTAAATGTAATGAACTTGGAATCTGTGTGATTTGATTCAACATAAGTTCACTAGTCAGAATATTTTGCAAACATATTTTCTAACAAATTAGTATTGACTGTATTATAACACTCGGTGCATTATATCATTTTTTGTTCAGTACTAATGATCAATTATTTACAATACTTTGTAGGCTTGTCATAGCTTAGTCAAATACAACCAGTAGAATCCATGCTTGATTGTACAATAAATAAATATTATAATGTGGAATGTAATGCAATGCATCTTGAAGAATAAAAATACATCATAATTTGGCAAACAATCTGTGATACTCACATACCTACATCTGTGTAAATAAAGTTGGCCCTCACCGTTTTTTTAAGGAACAAAATGTTTATTTCTCACCTCTTTTAGATGTTATTGTTTTCTTTCTGAATCCTTCAGTCCTTGCTGTGATCTCGCTTTGCTGCCCCCTCTGGTGGACTGATTCATTCACTAACTCCTGCAAACAAAGAAACACCATCAACATAAACAGATCTGAGAATTTGCCTAATCTAAGTTTTTTAAGAAAAACAGGCTTTTGAACAGGCTCCAAAAAAGTACCTGTTCAAAAATGTAAATACATTTAAATGAGGGAGAAGTTGTTGGAGAGCAAAGTATTTATGTTGGAAAAACCCAGTGTGAAAAACCCTTCTGTTTTCTGGTACATTTAAATAAATATTAACAAAATATTTAGTTGTGTAAAATAACTGTTCATTTACAATTTCAGATATGATATGCACATCTCGTGCATCATGTTTTATATATATATATATATATATATATACATATATACACACACACACACACATATATATACATACATACATATACATATACATATATATATATATATATATATATATATATATATGCATATGAAATACATGGCACTGGGATTGGCTATTGAACAAGCCATACTAGTTAACCACTACTTTTCTATGCTACATACAAATATAAGTCATTATATCTATAATAGCAATCTTGTTATAGTTAATGTGGGTAATGTCGATTTTTATTAATCTAAACATGACATTATTAAAAATAATATATTTATGTATTAATATTTATTTTTGGTTGCATTTTTTTATTTTTATTTAACCAGGAAGGTCCCTTTGAGATACAATATCTCTTCTACCAGGGAGTCCTGGTCAAGATAGGCAGCAAAGGACAAATTTACAAAGAAATAGACATCACCACACAATGAACAAACGTAAAACACAATTTTCTAAAAAAAAAAACAAACAAAAAAAAACAATACAAATCCTGGTCAGTTATTAAAACATGTACACTGTTCTATATAAACAGACTTTAAAATATTTTTAAACATAGCAAGAGATGAACCCATATGTAATATACCTATTCCACACATATGGAGCATAATTAGAAAAAGCAGAACGACCTATCTCTGTATGAAAATGGCATCTTAAGTAAAAGTTTATCTGTTGATCTGGTATTAAAAATATTTGTACCAGTAACAAATCGTAAAGCAGCATGATAAAATACATCCAATTTTTTCAAAACATTCTGAGGTGCATGTATTATATATTATACCTCCATAATCCAATACTGATAGAAGAGTACTTTCTACTGAACATTTTTAAAATCAACATCAATCTACTGCATGATGAGTCAGCAATAGTCATTTGTTTGTCACACTGTAGTTCTTACAGAGTTCTCCACATGCATCTGCCATCACCTCACACACAGGAAGCTTTGTGCTTCTTCGCCGCACTATTAATATTTCTGTGCCAGCGTGGAGGAGACGGGGAGCTGAGGTCTCAAACTTCCACCCCCAGAGGTGCAGCAGCTGTTAACCTGGCCTTGAGAAACGCTGCATGAAAAGACAGCTCTCTGGGGAAAGTGAGCTTTCTGCTTTCAACACACTTTGATGCTACACAAATGAATTAGCGCCTTTGTATGCATAAGAAGCAACGATATGCGTAAATAATAATAATAATATAATAATAAAAATGACATTTTTAGGTGTAAAAATAGTGTGTTGATCTCAAAAAGGTGAAATTATGAAACAGTGGGCTTGCCTAAATATAGATTCAAGCACTGAATTGAAAAGGACACATTTAGCAGAGGCTTGATTAGCACTTTTTAACATCTCTTTTTAATATTACCTTATTATTATTCTTGTTATTTTTGTAGAATTGCCACCCAAAACGGCCACTTTGATTTAGATTGTTTTGTTTTATAAACATAAATGCTGAGACCATCATAATAGCTATTATTGCCTTTTCCCTGATCATGTTGAGAGAAAATGTTGACATGCTAAGTCCGTTACATCGACATAGCCACAATAAAGTACATTTTAAATCGCTCGAAAAGCAGTGTAACATTATTTTACGTGTGTACGTGTTGTACCTGAGTCACAAATTGTGAAAACCATAATAAAAGAGCACCAAACGCGTGAAGTACCAAACCTGACCTACAGAGCCCTCTGCTATTTATCACCTTCTTGGCGGAAGTGATGCATGACGCACTGACGTGGCCGGAAACCCGCCATCTTGACGGAGGAAACGCCTTGAAGTTAAGAAGGAAACTTGAACTGTGAGTTTTTATTTTTGAAAAACGTATTTAATTTCAGCCTTAATTCAAGTATTTCAAACGTTACCACCACGGTAACATACGATAAATAGCATTGTGTGATATGCTGCCCGTGGCAAAACAAGATTAGAATGGGAATTTCGGAGTTTAACGGAATTAAATCCGTTCAGATGTGAGTGTCTGTGACAAAGGAAACTACATCTATTGACTTCAGTCAACTTTACTTCTGAAGTAACTAATGTTGCATAGACGATTTAAAACATAAACTGTTGAGCTCAACTTTGTTATTAAGTACTATCAGTATTGTAGAGCTTTTAATAATCAACCAGAAAAACTAGTTTAATCAACTTATTACCTGAAATAATTACAGGGACATGAAGATCAGATCTGATACGTTAAACCTCAATATATATATATATATATATATATATATATATATATATATATATTTACCAAACAGATAAAATATGATTATATTTAATATTACTTTTCTGCTGTTGCCTCCTGAGCAGTATTATTTTAATAGTGCTTGTCCAAACTGTGGAGTTAGATCAGCTTTGTTATTAAAATAAGTGATTATAAAGAGTTGTGTGTGTGTTATCCTTTCATGAGAGCTTTTTACAGCTTTTCCTGGTTTATTTAAAGAGTCAGTTGTTGGAGAATACTTGGAGAATCAGGTATAGCTGTGAACTTGAGTGACAAATGTGAGTTTAGCCACTTTGTTCATAACAGTGAAGTGTATAGGGTCATTTGGTGTATATGTTTCACGCTATGTATGTGTATTGATTACTTTACGTTAGATCCTGTTGGTGCTTTTAATGAGCTTTTTGTCCTGTTCTGTTTCAGTGGAGTGAGAAAGGCGTCTGTCAAACATGGGCAACATATTCGCAAACCTCTTTAAAGTCTTCGGTAAGAAAGAGATGAGAATTCTTATGGTGGGTCTTGATGCTGCTGGAAAGACGACGATTCTGTACAAGCTGAAGCTCGGGGAAATTGTTACCACCATCCCAACAATCGGTAGGTGACTGAGATCTGTTTCTCGATATTAGCGCCTGAAAAGCGAATAAATGCTTGTATTTGGTTTCTGTTTTGTGTTCAAGGTTTTAATGTGGAAACTGTGGAGTACAAGAATATAAGTTTCACGGTTTGGGACGTCGGTGGTCAAGATAAGATTCGACCATTGTGGCGCCATTATTTCCAGAACACACAAGGTAAGACTTTTTTCCAAGTGATACAGTATGCTGTGTTAGTTGAGAAGTCCGGTTCATTTAATGTAATCTGTGTGTGTTGACAGTGTTTCCAGAAACTCCTGTCAGTACTGTGTTTTTGTTAATCGGGCTGCTGCAGTGACATTATCAGATCGGTTGGCTCATAGGTTTCGGTTTGTAAATGTCACATTTGTACTGTCACCCAACACCCTAATGATTCTTTAGCCAAATCTATGTTTTCTTCCTGGCTCAGGGATAAAAAAAATTGCAACATGCCACTGTGGTTTACAGTTAGCTGATTGTTATCTCAATATACACCTAGACAGAATGAATCTGCATGTTTGGACAGTTTTTGTCACTATGGACTTCTTGCACTGAGCTCTGTGACACACTTTCAAAATAGTTCTGTTCGCTAAATGTGATTTATGAATATTTTCAATGTGCTGTAGCCACTTAAATGAGTGTTTGCAGGAAGACTTAAAACTCTGTACATTTTTAGAGACAGGAAAAGAGATGTTCTTATCAATACGATTGGAACGACTCTTTATTTATTTGTATTAAATGATTCAATCACTCACTTTCTTTTGCTGACAATCAGTTCACTGTATGTGATTTACACGTTTATGCCAAAATTCTTCATTAATATTCATTGATGTGGAGCATTAATTAAAATATGCTTAACATTATAACATCTTTTAAAGTAGTTATCACATTCATTCAAACTATTTTAAAATACTGGAATAAGAGCACAACAAGTAAGTATGTGTATTTATTATTCAGAATGCACGTTTGGAAAAGAATATATTTATAGAAACATTTCATCAGGTTCGATATGATTCACGTTAATGCTGAAAACAAGATTAATTGTTGTAACTCACAGACCTTAAATGTAGTAATAATCTACATTCTCATGTGTCACTGTCTGTATGTAGATGCGCTCAACACTGTTACTGGAAACACCTGAGCTGTATTGAGTAGAAAGTGGAAGTATCTGTGCAAGTAGTACATTGTGTCTTTTATTTTGTGACAATGACTGATTTATTCTGCAGCTACTTACCAAATAATCTAATGAACATTGTAGTAATTTAATGTTCATTTCATTTTTATGTGAGAATAAATTGAGTGTTACAAGAGAAATGAAACTACTTGGGCTTTCAAGTAGGGGTGTGCGATAATATCGCAATTGTTGTTTATACGCTGAGCAATTTGACATTGAGTATTTTGCAAAAAACATTCAAAACACGCCTACAGAGTGCACGCATTCATTACGTGAAGTCTAGACTAGTGTGTGTGCGTAGAGTGTGTTCTTTCACTGCAATTTTGTACCACTTCATATAGCCTAGTTAATCAATTTCACACGAAGAATAACGAAAAATAACACTCCAAAAATTACCATGATTACAAATGTAATATTGATTTTCTTTTTTTTTTCTTTTTTGAACAACAGTTCAATAGAGTTCAATAAACAAGAGGTTAATTAAGAGACGTACGTTTTAGACACTATATTTCCTGTTTTTGCTTTATTTTGACCACAAAAATCACTCCAAACACAGCCACAGCACTGGTTTGCGTCTCTGAGCAACATGAGGGCATTTCGTTCCTGAATGAATCAAATGATTCGGTTCAATCGCTATGACTCACTTATTAACAGTGACTTGCTGCCACCTGCTGGCGGTTTTAATTTCACATTCAAAGTATCTTTTATTATTTAAATAATTTCAAGTATCGGTATAGATTTTGTCTAATATGTCAAAACATGATTTGTAATTGTATTCATGTCTTGCATTAAACAGTGTGTAAATGCATTTAAATGCCACTTCAGATGCAGCTTCTGTGTTGTCTCTGCATTGCAAAGTGATTTCATTTGCTTGGTAACAGCCCAAAAGTCATCTTATTCTAATTCACTGATAAAATGTAAGAAATTGACTCAAAAGATAATGGACAGAAGAAATGGCTTTATAAAGGTAAAAATCAGTTTAAACTTATTAGGAAAGATTCATTTCTATCAGTGTGAACTGACCTTCACACAGAATATGAAAAATATCAAAAACTTTAGGAGTCAGCTGTCCACGACAGTCTTTAAGGTACCAGCACAATAACATACAGCAAAATATTGCCTAGTTATCGATAAAATCCCAGAAAATATTGAGGTATTATATTTAGTCAATATCGCACACCCCTACTTTCAAGTGATTAGTTTTTAACTTAATTAGTTACGTGATGTAATCTAATTAATCACATCAGTTTTGGCTGAAAAATTACTCCCTAAAAGCTACTCATTATCATGTTAATTTAGAAAAGTATTGAATAGAAGTAAAAACAGACATAGTGCTTTAGAAATATTTTCAAAGTGGCTTAAATGATGATAAATAGATATTAATTAGATTTTTTGGAAAGATGAAATGATACTAAAACCACCAATAGGTGGCAGCAAGTCACTGTTCTTATTGATTCAGTCATTCACTCAGCTGATTTGTTCAAAAGGCTGATTCATTCAGAAGAAAAGCAGAGTGACTGTCTTCATGGCCCTGTTTACGCCTGGTTCACACCAGAACGCATCTTAATAGCAGGTGTAAACAGGGCCTATGAACGAGTCAGTGAATCATTGGCTCACTCGAGTCGTTAAAAGCCTGGATTCGTTCAGTAATGAAACTGTGCTGTGTGTTGTTTGGAGATGCACAAAACTTCTGCTGTGTCTCATTTGGAACTATTTGTATTGGCGAAACTGATCAAATATGGAGACAGTATTGTGCCTAAAATGTAACGCAATGTTAACTTCTTGTTTATTAAACTGTTATTCAATCTTGCAGCTACTCAAGAAGAAAAACAGCACTGCTGCTCATGTGATATTGCTAAACTATATATGATATAAATGTAAGACAAAAACCCATACAGAGGCATTCTTTTGCCCTCATATCTTGACTCTGAATGTGTTAAATCGACAGCCCTGGCAAGTAGTTCATTTATGCCTGGGACAAAATATAAAGCAGGCATCATACCAAACGTTTTGTGTAATTGATCTGATGTCAGTTCCATTTTTAACCATGTCTGTCACTCACACCAGTCCATTAATCTGCTTCTTCTTTTTCCGGTTAGGTCTGATCTTTGTGGTTGACAGCAACGACAGAGAGCGTGTGAATGAGGCGCGAGAGGAGCTGATGAGGATGTTGGCTGAGGATGAGCTCAGGGAAGCAGTCCTGCTTGTGTTTGCCAACAAACAGGTACTAACAGCTTTCAACTGATTACGTGCACTACTTTCTAGTTGCATGTTCTTACACATTTGACACGTGTTTGTCCGACAGGACCTACCGAACGCCATGAATGCTGCGGAAATCACGGACAAGCTGGGGCTGCATTCGCTCCGGCACAGGAACTGGTACATTCAGGCCACATGCGCCACAAGCGGCGACGGCCTCTATGAAGGACTCGACTGGTTGTCTAATCAACTGAAAAACCATAAATAACGACCTCGCTGTACTGATCTTCCTTAGTTCCATATTCTCAACACTTGCTTTACTCTCTTGTTTTTAATCCAACGGTGCTGGAAGCTGCGCTCATTTCAATCCCCATTAACACGGAAGAATAGTGCCCTACAGTCAAAGTGTTGCTCTCTCGTTTAATGTAAATAGTTTTTTGTTGTGAGGCAGCTTTTTGAGCACCATTATGCAAAATAGATTTAGTCTTCCGTCTGTCTTTTTTTCCGTTCTTACTGCCTGAGTCATTGGAAGGAGTTTTAAGAACGTCGCTTCTGTAAACTCTGTCAGGTCTCATTTGAATCTTGCACATGTATTATTTTATTGTGCTTATAATAAGACTCTTTCTTAGACGTACTGTAAACAAAGCTGTTATGTTTGTCTTGAACGGAGTACAGGAAATCAAACATTACAGACACTACCTGCACATATAACGGTTCAATTTCGAGGAAAAGAAACCAAAAACGATTACACTGTCTTCTCAGCAAAGGCTGAAGTGACCTCTAGCTTTACTGTCATGATGATGCTTTAGGAGCCATAGAGTTGTGAAGTCAGCAACACAAAGATTTTTCTGTTTGGAGATTCCCGATACACAGCAGATGTTTTGTTGCCAGTATGTGGGAGAAATGTTGGCGTGGCTCAGGTTAATCAAGGTTTGTAGTAGGGTGAAGTAATACATTCAGGCATGTAATGGTAATGAGAATTGTTTTTTTTAAAGAGAACTGGAGGTTGTTTCATGAAAACAATGTGACAATATGAAAAATGGAATTGTTTTGCAAAAATAGGTTTAATTTTCTAAATGCAAGATGTTGTTTATTTTATTTATGGGTGGTGAAATGTGACCTGAACTGTTTTGTAATGTTTTTTTTTTGTTTGTTTTTTTTAAGATTTACCCAAAAAGACAAACTGAAAGATTGGTTTTATGCACCTAGCGTTAAATTTCATGTTGTTTTGACACTCTGTTTAAGTGTTACTTTCTATTTCTTATTTTGGACTCCAAATCTAACCACCACTTGGAATAAACAACAGTCTCATCTAACCACATGCTATAACTTGATCTCTAAAAAAAATCATTTGTGCGTTTTTATTGTTTTAGGATATAACATTAAAAACATATCTCCAGAGTGTTGGCATGTTAATATCAGTTGCTCTCTGTTGTGCATGTAGGTGTAATTTTTCCCCAGACTAGCCGTGGTGCCTTTATGACAAACAGAGACTCCCGTTTCAGATTAATAATCTTCATGTTCAATGTTAGGGCTGATGCTTTTAAAGTTACTTTATTATTTATCTTTTTTTCTCTTTCCCAATTAACCTCTAATTTGGTAGACACTGATTACTTTGGGTCGAAATTATGTGAAACTCTTAGCAAAATGTTGTATAGTGTGACTCTTAACCTATGTTTTTTTTATTTTTATTTTTTTTTTTCATTTTGAAAAATGCACTGTAATTAAAGATACTAGTATAACTGGACTTACTGTTGCCCTCTTGTTATTCTGAAGCGGCTCTGAAATAAATAAATATATATATATATATATAGGCATAGGCATGGCAGTTAAACATTAGAATGTACATTGGTTTAAAACGGGGGGAGAAATCAGACCAAAACCCAAAACCTTATAATTACGTTGTATTTTCTGTTTTAGGGTCCAAAGCTAAATTGAAACTGAACTACCGTCTGTAACCTGCTTTTGTATGTAGACATTCACCTGTTTGGGTTGTGTAGTTTAGATGGAATAGTTTTATCACTTCTTGCAGTGTTTAAAAAAAGCCTACAACTTATGCACGATATGCCAGCAACAGATTTGTAGCTAGCTTTACAGTCAACTGAGAAAATATGAACAATTCTGTACCACAGCAAAATTGCATAATGTAAAGTTTGTGATCGATTACAGTTAGTAGCTAAACAAAAATATTTGTTTTTCATTTCCCCTTTTTTCCAGAAAAATCTAGTTAATTTACTTGGAAGTGCTGTATATGTGGCTATAGCATAGCCTAAAAACATTGATGCATCCACAAATCACTCAAAAAAGACAAAAAAAAAACTAAATCAATATTCATAATATAATACAATGCTATGAATCAGTATTTTCCAGATACAAGGGTTAGATCAATTAACCTCAAAATGGTTTCAGCTGACTAAATCTCACAAATGTTGCTATTCAAATGAAATGACAAAATTAAGAAGAATTCACAAAACATCAATTCATAATTTATATATTACATCCTCTAGTCTATAAGGTTAACTCTCTATTGCATATTTGTGTTTGCATTATGGAGATTTATTATTTTTTATTTACAATGTGTTTTTGCAGTGTTGAGGAATACAGCCAATCACAGACGTATCTGTTGATTTCTAGAACGCAGTGGCCAATCAGAGGCGTTCCTCTCCCGGCTCTAAAAGCCAGTGTTTTTGTCCAACGCTGAGTTCTTGTAACAAAGTGTAGACACAATGTAAAGAGATTCATTGTGCATTATAGAGACTTTCAATGATTATAAAGGAACTTAATATTAAGAAACTTTGAGAGATCTCGATGAACTGAGATGAGCGTGATTATAAAGGGAGTGCTTTTTGAGCACTTCCTAGGCTATATAATCCAGTCAGAATTTAATTTAAAGTTTAGTTTTTGATGCTGCCAATTACTCTCCATATTGCAATGACATTGTGACATTGTGCATTAGACAGGGCAGAGATATATGCCAAAACAGATGTGCATTAAGGGAACAGTTGCATGACATCTCTTCGCATACTAGATGACAAGGATACACAAAAACAACTTAAAATGCTGTATCATGCATACATAGGCCAGTAGTTGGCGATGTCACTCTTTAAAGACATACTATGCAAATAGTAATACACATTTTTGTATTTTACACGGGTTTTGTTTTGAAAAATGTGCAGTTTGAAACAGTTCGCTTTTTCAAAACACTGTTGGCGTGTAAGTTTTATCATGAAAATGCCCCTCACTAATCTCAGAAGCTTGATCCTTGAACCGGGCCTGTGTTTGGTTGCTTCAGCATTGAACATTGTGACCCTGGACCACAAAACCTAAGATTTTGAGATTTATGCATCATAAATAAATTGATGTATGGTTTGTCAGTATAGTTCAATATTTGGCTGATACACAACTATTTGAAAATCTGGAATCTGAGGGTGCAAAAAAATCTAAATATTGAGAAAATTGCCTTTAAAGTTGACCAAATGAAGTTCTTAGCAATGCATATTACTAATCAAAAATTAAGTTTTGATATATTTACGGTTGGAAATTTACAAAATATCTTCTTGGAACATGATCTTAATAGAGGGAAAAAAAGAAAAATCTATATTTTTGACCCGTACCATGTGTTCCTGGTTATTGCTACAAATATACCTGTGCTGCTTCTGGCTAGTTTTGTGGTCCAGAGTCACATTTAGTTGATGGGAGGTTAGAGAGATCTGCAGTAAGTGTGCCTGGTGTGAGGGTGTTCTGTGTCGCTGTCATTAATTCTCCACCGAAACGGCCTCCAGTTCCCCAAACACCTCCCTCGCCTTCTCAGCAGAAGCACTTTAATAAGTGACAAATAGGATCGGCCGGGCCTGCGGGGTCAGCAGCCTGGAATCAGGCGCCGGGGCGCTCGGCCCAACGAGGGGGAGGGAAAGCAATCTAGGACAACGTTCCTTTGGCCCGATTAGGCTGCCATGGATAATGCAGCCAAGCCAGTAATACATGGCAGGGAAGGCATGATGGTGGGAAAAGGAGGGGTGCTTGCTCTCCTCCGCTCCCTTTGGCCGGCTCTCTTACAGGGTGGCTTTTGTTCAGCCCACTCCTGCTGCTCCAGCGGCTTGGGGTTTGTGTGTGGCGCTCAGGCCATCCCTGGGCCTGGATTTTTGCACTTGTCTTTTGTCTGCGCTTTGCTCTTTTCTCGCACGGCCCCAGGTGCCAGCCAACAGAATGCCGCCTTTCACAGCAAACTCAATGCAAATGCAAACACTCCGCTCTATTATAGCGACAGGAGTACATTCCAACAGTCAGGAAGCAGCACTCGACATAAGAACAAAACAGATTGAGAAAACAATATCTGAAGGATTGAGGTGTTGAGGTGCATTAGTGAGTCGGCGACGCCACGTTATAAAAACACGGTTTATTTCACTAAAAAGTGATTGTGTCTGCTATAATCAGGTCATATACACTGTTTTCTCTTTATGCATTGAAGACCGAGACGTGTCTAAGGTACATTTCACCTTCAGTCATTTCAAAGGAAAAAAGATTATATTTTAAAGCCTATAGATAGGACTGTTTACATTTATTGCACTGCAATATTATTTTCATGTCAAATTTTACAGCAAAACTATATAATACTTTGTCATTCCGGATTTTCTTCTGTGATTCTGATTTCTGTAACAAAAGAGAAACAGCAGTACAACGGCTTATTAATCGTCGAGTATTTTGGGAGAAAGTGATGTCAAAAAACTTTGATGGTCAATTTAATATAATCAATAGCCTAAAACAAGCTTCGGTTTTTGATGGATTGTGACCCAAAACATGTTTTTGACAGTTTAACTGAGATTTAACACTAAAAAGAAGAGTTACTGAAGGAAATGGCAATATGCATGACATTTTCACATTTTCTTTATGAATGAAAAAAAAGAAATTAGATTTTAAAACCTATAATTTAGAACAATTTTCCTCTTTTTACCCCCAAATTTCTAATTGTAATACAATACTTTTGAATTCCAAATTTTCCTCTGCGATTCTGATTTCTGTAATAAAATATAGATTTTTATAACCAGAATTAGCACATATTCAAATACGGTTATGCAACAAATGGCATATTAATCACTTTATTTCAGTATTTTAGGGGGAAATGACATCAAAAATGTTGTTGGTCAATTTTAACAGCCTAAAACAAGCTTCATTTTCTTTAGCCAAATTTGATGAAGTATGACCCAAGGCATGTTTTGGACAGATTTCCTGAGATTTAACCTTAAAAAGTAGAGTTACTAAACAAAATGCAGTCACACTTTCCAGAATGAGAGTGCACACCAATTAGCCTGGCGCTAAGTTTTTACTCCGCATTTACAATGTACTCAGAAATCCTTATTAGTCTGCTGCAATGACAGATGTGCTAAAAAAGTTCTTCCTTTGTGTTTTTCGCATGCAGACAACGTCGTCAAAATGATCCCCGTTCACATAGATCTGAGAAAACCACTAAAAACACTGTATTATGCACTCCAGGCCAGTAGGTGGCGATGTCCCTTTGTAAAGAAACAACGCAAACATATAATCAGCATGTGCAAAACATCACTGTTTTCAGTTTCACATAACATTTGCGTTTTCAGTTTGCATAGATATGATAACTGTATCGTTTTTAGAAACTTGCACTTTGAAACCCATTTTCAAAAGTTTGAGGTGTTGCAGTGAATTGATGATTCAACGACACTATGTTGTAAAAAAAAAAACTGTTTATTTCACTAAACATATACAAGAATAAAAAGTGTTCATGTCTGCTGTGTTTTCTCTTTCCGCATCAAAGACTAAAACATGTCCAGGTTACATTTCACCTCAAAATAAAAAAAAAACATAATTAAAAAATTTTGATTTCAAAGCCTATATTTACAACTACTAGCATTTTTTGCATTGTGATATTATTTTCATGACAATTTTTTCCTAATTTTACCCCCATATTTCTTTAGTTTTTTTGTCGTTCCAAATTTTGATTCTATCTTTTTCTGATTGCTATAATAATTATTTTATTTTTTTTACTTTTTTTTTTTTTTTTTTGGAATTTGCACAAATTCAGTATAACAAATTGCGTTTTAATCATTTTTAATCAAGTATTTTGGGGGGAAATTATGTCAAAAATGTTGATGATCAATTTTAATAGCCTTAATCAAGCTTCATTTTCTTGAGCCAAAATTTGATTAAATGTGACCAAAGACATATTTTGGACAGATTTCCTGAGAAGCAACCTTAAAAAGTACAGTTACTAAAGGAAATGCAGTTGCACTTTGTGTCCAGAATGAGTGCTGTACACACCAAATCCAACAGTGTTTTACTCTACATTTACAGGATAAGAGTAATGCACCCAGAAATCCTCATCAGTCTGCCACACACACACGCACACACACACACGTCTGTCATGTCTTGTGGCCTGAGTTGTCCAGAGTCTGATAAAGAGGCGACCGGATCCGTTCTCAGGGTGAGGAGGTGTGGATAGCGGGGCATCAGTCGTCTGAGCTGCTATCATGGCGCCGCCGGTAGCTGTGTGCCGGGGAGCCGCGGCCAGCGCGGTGGCCGTCAGAGGACGAGTCCGAGTCGTGCCGGCGGCGGCGGTGGTGCTGGTGCTGGTGCGGGGGGGTCAGGGTCCTGTGGTCGGCCTTTGGCCCCCCTCCTGAATGGCTGTCACGGGCTCCGGCTCCACTCTGACTGCTCCTTGATGGATTAGGACCATGGTGGTCCCGGGGATCTTTTCTCCGCCTGGGGAGCACAAAACACACCTAGACAATCATTTATTCCTGGAGAGCATGGGAAGTTTGGTTCCGATTGAGGAAGTCAGACATGGACTATGAGGAAGAGACTGTCCTCGTCTTCTGTCACAGAGGCATAATGTGAATATAAGAGTCATTCTATAAGTTCACATCAGGAAAAGTGTCAAGAAAATGCTCTCTCACTAAAACAACAACTACTGGTTTCAATTGTTATATTTTATCTGTTGGTTGCTGAACTTAATCATTAAACATCATTTTGATATTACAAAGAAAAAGCTGTTTTTGCTAGTGTTGAGTTTGTTGACAATTTCACCATTTTGATGGCAAGCCTTGTCTGGCCAACCAAATTTTATTTTCTTGATCCGGTTTGAATTTTTTTAAAATATGAATTTAAAATGACCGTTGCATGTCCGCTGACATCACATGATGCTGGTCACATGGTTTTCAGAGATTAGTTAGTAACATAGTTAACAGAATTTTGTGGACACGAGTAAAATGAAATATTTTCTTATTTGAAAGAAAATATCATTTAAATTCAATCTATTTTTCTAAGGTGTTTAGATTGTAGAGATAAGTTTAATATAGATAATATTTTTTATTCATTATTTTGAACTCAATTAAAAAGCAGACATTGTAAAACTGTCATTTAAGGGACATACGTAAAGGCAATTTCAAGCAAACTGAAATTGCAAAGCTTAATGCACAGATCTAATTTTTTGTTTCCCTCTGTTTACATTCACTTAAGACACAACTCGTATCTGATATCTGTGTTTACATTAATACCCACCCAAACTGGCCAGATTCCATTACTGATCGCTTTCAGTGACACGGTTGTCCCTCAGGTTTTGTATAGGCACATATAAAAATTATTTATAATACATGTTGGGTGGGTCTTTGACTTTAATGCACACCAGATGTGGTCATCTCACATATACCATGATCACTTGCCAGCATGGACAAGTTAAAGCCGTCACTGATGCTTGCAGCGCAATATCTGACAGAACAGAAAATAACGGTAGTTTTCATTAGTTAATTTCTCTATGGGTTGTTAGATTGGTACAAACTAATCCACAAAGTCAGAGAAATTTAGTCCAATATTAGAAAATATACTTAACTCATTAACCAAGACAAACCCAAAATTATATAAAAAAAAAAAAATGACAAACCCAAAATGAAATGCCTGTAGCTCTTGAACCTTGACTGAAAGGTGATCATTTAAAAAGAACAGGAAAACATGGAGATGCCAAAAGACCACTTTCCCATCCGCCTTCCCTCGACTGCATATAGCTACAATATACCATGAAAATACCTGATTCAGTGTCCCATTTTTAAAGATGTTCACTTGCTTCGTTCCTAAACGAATCAGCATTTTGAATGAAACGCTTGAATGAATTATTCAAACTCATTATGAAAGTAATTTATTGTCACCTACTGACCATTTTACTTTCATATTTTTAATTATGTTAAATAATTTCATATTTCTATATACAAAATTGTATACCAGTGCTGTATAGTAACTCATGTAATCACATTCTAGAAATTAAGTGCTTGTAATTAGATTTTAAAATGTGCTAAATATTTTTTTTATAGCTTAATGGATTACATACTATTCACACAATGGTAGTAAATTAATCATAATTTTTTGATTCTCCCTAATTCTTTTTTCTCATTTAATTTTTCCATTTCCAAAAAAATCCTAACACTTCCGGAAAGTCTCTCAGTGGAATTGCTCACATCAGCCACTAGTTGGAGACAAAAATATTTCAAACCTGGAAGAGTTTAGCCATGTAAAGTCACTGATGTTTTCATGTGTATTAATTTAATCTTAGGGGGACTTGTTTTATGTCAAAGGGGTTCCTGCATATATGAACGAACAATATTTTAACAACACATTCACTGTTCTCTGATGTTCACACTGACATGATGCAGGTAAGCAAATAAAACTTCTATTTTTAGCATTCAAGTATTTTATTTTGATTTTTTACATTTTAAAAGAATTTCTATATTTTAATTATTAGCTTTTCATCAACTCACAAACTGCCTGCAATTCTTCCATTAACCCCAGCCTAGAAAACCCTGGAATAATGCACCGTTAAATACACTTTATGATGCTGATAAAGAATGGAATATATTTTCTTTCTCTTATATATATCACACAATAATCCCATTTAAATCTATGTGATAAATGAGTTCGGTAAAAAGTCTAGAAATAATCAAAAAGTAGTCATTACTAACTGAGATTGTAACATTTTTGTTCTTATCTTATTTGCAAATTGCTTTGCAGTGTAAATAACTATATAAATAATACTACGTTTTTGAATAAAGCCAAGTTGTGATCATTTTCTTCAAAGCAAACATAGTTACACCACTGTCTCAAAAAACTCTCTAATAAGAATTAAAGAGGAGACTCTAATTAAAAGATGTAATGAGCTAAAACCAATAAAACTGTGTTACAGCGCCCTCTTGTGAACAAACTGCGTTATACCTCAGAGAAGGAAAACTACTCCAGATTCACAATTTAGAGACAACCTACAACAAAACCTAATAAAGGTATTCACTTTAGTTTACTGACACGAGGGAAAACTACAGAGCGTTTACCTTTTACTGCAGCTTTCAGCGTCTGAATCTGAAGACTCACTTCTGCTTCTGTGCTTCGTCTTCTCTTTTTTCTTCTTTTTCTCCTTCTTGCTTTTCTTTTCCTTTTTACTCTTCTTTTTTCTGTCAGATCTGTAATTAACATCAGAACTCAACTTAGATACCGTGGTCTTTGTCAGTAGTGTCCCTTTTTTTTTGTAGTCATGAATAATCATGTTTCTTCTTTTCCATGTTTAAAAATCTTCCACAATGTCTGGCCATAATTGGTATTAAATATATTCTTGCTTTTACACCACACAAACACACATATATTATACCTTTTATCTTCTTTATCAGGTCTGTGGGCTTCCTCAGACTTCTTACTGGCTTCTTGCGAACTATCAGCTTTGTGGTGCTGACAATAAATCAATCAATAAATAAATACAAGATGAGTGATTTACAGTGCTTGTAATATTGTTGAGATATTAAAACCATGACACATTCTCATATTCAATTTAGCATCAAAACTAATTATTTATGTCTATGTACCGTGAAAACTGGCAAACCCATTTTTACTGCTTCTTTCTCTTGTTTGGAAAGCACCATTCCTCTCGGTCCAGCCCTGATGATGAAAAACACCAGAATCTCTTAATATTGCATTTATAAGTGAAAGTAACATAATACTAGAAGAGCTAGTCACAAACTAGAGCCGTTTCTCAAACTGTAGCGATATTACATCAATATGCATTTCAAAAGTTTTTGCATTTCTCTTGTGGCCTCTGAATATAACAATAGACGCGCTCGTTCAAATATTTATTAACAATATCGTCAGACCTTGTGTAGTCGTGGTATATTGTTCAGTACCATGTGTACCAAGTCATTTTTTGCTTTCACCTATTGTTGTGAGTGCAATTAAGCAATTGCACATTTTTCTGCACTTTTTTTTTTATCACTGTAAAGCACATACATTTCATTCTCGGCATACTATAATACTATAATGTTGAAAAATATTCTATTATCAAAGATTAGAGCATTATAAATATTATCTAAATTGTATTTTCATGTTATTGTAATATTGGTTGCAATGCATTTATGTCAGTTTTAATTAAAGGGAAAAAAAAAATATATGCATTCCCGTAATGATAATTATATTTATTTGCATTACGTTTTCTCAAGACAAACTTTGAATCTTGGCTTGTCAATGCACTGTTTGAAAGTTAAGAAATTCAGTAAAATCCTGCTATTTCAATGCAAATGCCAATTAAATTGCATAACCCATCCATAATCCAAATCAAAGTTTTTTTTTTCATGCTGCAATGTACACAGTGCAATGTTTCAGAAGTGAAAACCATATTAAAATGAGGGACCGAATCTGAAATTGCGATGTTTGACATTGCGATAATAACAAAGCGGGACAAAAACAATCTTCAGCAGTTTAACTTCTAAAGTATTATACACTCCACCATACAATTACCCTAATAAATATGTTACTTGGAACACCTTTGCTGTATCTTTAACAGGTAAAGAGAGGTCTAGATCAAGCAAACTTGTCATGAAGCCTGTACACATATACAGCACTGGCTTTACCTGGAGCTTCCGAGCCCAGAGACCCTGTCCACGTCCCGTTCATCCGCCTCCCCTTCCCTCCGGCACACATCCGCAAGATCCTGCAGCAACCACAGCGGGACAAATATGCTTCAGAAACAGCAAAGAGAAATGCTACAAATCACTGAAATGTTCTTGTTTGGATGTTTACGAATGCAAACCTCTTTGGTAAGGCCGGTTGGTTGTCTCTTGACTGTTTTATGACCTCTAAAACAGACAAAAATACATAACATTTGAGAGGTTAGCTCATTTTCTTCTGCACTTCCCTGACGAATGCATCACACTTACAGCGCTGCTAACATGGCCTCCTGCTCCGCCTCCCGTACCGCTGCCATCTCCTGCTCTTTAGACAGAGACGCGCCGCCCTTCTTATCTTTGGCGTACCACGTCAAATCCTTCCCTTTCTGCCACCGGCCCACCGGTGCCATGAGGGAATTCCCTGAAGGAGAAAAATAAATAAATAAATAAATAAATCAACACAGGACCTTGGGTAAATCTAACACAAGTCATATTTCATCATATTTATATTTAGCTTAAGGAAAAAGAAACCATTAGGATTTTTGCATTGTCACCAGTTTCATGAAAGTTAAGCACATTTGTCAGCACTTTTCATCACTGTAAAGCACATTAATCTCATTCTCAGTACTACAATGTTGAAAAATACTATATTATCAAAGATTAGACTGTTAGAATTATTAAATTATTTAAAATTGTAATATTGGTTGTACTGCATTTAATTTACATCAGAAGTCTTCAACCCTAAATTTAGAATATTTAGATTTTTTTTAGAATAATAGAATTATTATTATTTATTTACATTATAATAATTAGAATTTAGTGGAAATTTTGCTTAACTGTCAAGAAAATAATATATTAAAAACCTATTAGTTTTCATTAAATTTATATAAAAAAATATTTGTTTTATTAATATTTTGAATCAGTTGTTATTTTTCCATTTTTAATTAATTTTAGTTCATGTTTTAGTGATTTTGTTGTGTGTTTTGTCATTTTTAGTGTTTTCATTTTTTTATACATTTATATTTCACATGTTTTTTGCATATTTTATTACATCAAGTTGACTAATGCCTAAAGTTAAACTAAATAAAAATGAGAAATGTTGGCAACTAGTGGAAATAAAAATGTTTTTATATTTTATTTTATTTAAAGCAACAACAACAAAAAAAGTTAATACTTCTAATATTAGTTTCAGTTTTGGAAGCGCTGAATCAATATACCGAACTCATGCTGACCTTCTGACTGATAGAGAAAAGATAAGCAGGCAACTATGTAAATAAAATGAAAGGTCAGTTGAATGTCTTGTCAAAAAAAAAAACGGTACATCAAATTAGGAATCCTACTATGACGATGTTTCTTATGAATATTAAACAGGTTGCGTCACGTTTGCCCAGTAGGCCTCGCTGACGTCAGCACGGCGTATTAAATATTCATAGCCCTGGCCAGCGCGTCAGCAATATTAATGAGCTGCGCATGCGCTGTAGTGGGACGCTCGAAGCAGGTTACCACGCAACGCCTACAAGACCTTATTAATATTCAGAAGCCCCGCCTTCGCCATAGTAGGATTTGTAAAGTACCGAGCTGCGAACACGTCTCATGCCACTCTGGGCACTTTAACTAGAAAGTTCAGCACGTTCACTCCTGCAAAACCACCGCCGTCTCCGACACATAACACAAGCAGACGATGTAATGAGAGACCACACCAAGGAAAAAGGTAGGAATGTCTGCATTTACGCTACAAATGCGAAAAACTTTATTCAGCGAAGAGACATTTATAGCCCATTAGACAATCTGCCATCATGGATTAGTAATATCTTTACAGAAATGCAATCAAGCTACACAACTACGTTCTGAATATTAGGTTTATCAAGCCTGTGAACTACAAAGTGTTAGTACAAACCAGTTCCATGAGCTCTAATCGGCAATTATTAATAAATTCAAGTGTGTAAAGTGCAAAATAAGTGTGCTTAACGTTATATGAATATAATCTGGAATCGTTTTACACAATAATAGTGTAGATTGTGTTGCTAGCCGCGGCTAGTTCGAGCTGCTAGCTCCATACTCACCCAAATAGTTCTCTCTGTGTTTATCCACCTTCACATCGTCCCAGTTGAACTGGTCCTGACCCCCTCTCACCCCTCCAGATCTCGATGAGCCGAACATGACTTCTGCTCATCCAGACACACTTCTACTCTCCTGAAAGCCCTGAGATGTTTCACACGTGTGCTGCTGAACAATCAGGCCTTGGTTTTCCACAACATCCGGGAACCCGTCTGCTTTTATATTATAAATGTGATATGAAGCGCTTTTTTAATCAGCACAAACACTGTCGCGTCGATGAAGTTCTATTCAGTACGACACGACAGAACTGTTTCTTTTCTTTAAATTGTTCGTGAGGCGTTTCCTTGAAAGAATATGCGATGTCAATATCATCTGCGGATTCAGAACCCGGATGTTCTAAAGATCTGCGAGGCGCGCGTCGCCTTCTGATGACGCCTTCGACGCATCAGTAATGGCTCTCATGCGAAACCCAGTCACCTGAGCGAGAGAGGAACATAAGAGGCGAAGGGAGAAAGACATTCTCCCCGTTTTTGATCACTTTTTTTCCCGATGTATGTGAGGTTTATCTCCAGGTTTTTTTCAGGTGAGTTGAAACGAGCTTTAAATCATATGTGATTGTCGCTGGTTGCATCGTCTTTCTTTGTTGAGGATACAGTAAAGAAGTTGTGAAGTGCTATTGTGATGTTGATTCTTCATTTTATGCTTTTACTCTTATAGCTGATTTGATTCGGTTCGGTATGTTTCAGAATGACCCTGCTGCTTTATGCTTTAATCATATGCATGTAATACATGTGTAATGCATTATGCAGTATCTTGTGTACAAGTTTAAATAACAATACAACGTTGTGCCTGGATAGATTTATTTATAGTAGGGTTTTTGATTGTATCTGTGGCTTTGAAAATATGGAAGCTGCATGTGGATGTACAGTCCAATCTACTAGAAACTACTAGTGGAAAATGTTTATGGTTTGCATTTTTTTTTTTCATTTAATATAAAATAAATTTAATAGCAACACTTATTGTCTGACTAACATTTAAAAATGAACATTAATTTAAGAATGTTAAAGTGTTCCGGCATAATTAGAGAATGTTCCAAAGAGCATCTTGTGTGCTTCAGCGGAAGGAGTTAGATCTCTAAATCAGGAAATATGACAAATGTTTCTATCCAGGCAGGAAAAAGAAGGAAGATGACAGAAGTGCATGAGTTATCTGCATAGTCTGAAAAAAACATTCAACAATTAAACGGTTATAACAAGCAAAGGCAAATGAAAAAAAAACACTGCTGCTAATTTTTTAAATTGTGCATGCTTGATTACTTTACTCGCACTTGTCTCCTCCCAAGTAAGATGTGAAGAAAGTACATTAAGGAGTGAAACTGAGCACATTTGAGGGATTTCTGCCCAAATGTTGTTTGTAAAAAATAAAATAAATAAATAAAAAATTAACCCTTGTGCTGTACTGAAAGTCCTGAAAATTATGCATCTCCATGAGTATTGCCAGAATTATACACAAATAAAGCCTTTTTCATTCAAAAAATGAGGTGCAAGTTCCAATCAGTGAGGCATATAAAAAATCAGTTCCAAAAAAAAAAAAAAAAACTGTGCTAATTGAAAGAAAACAAGTTGACAGAAAGATTAAATCTGAGATTTGGTGATAATATAGCATAATGAGAAATTTACGAGCAGTTTAGCCCGGTCATGTTTCACTGGTAACACCACGAGTGTAACCAGGTGGTGGGAAATTCCCAAAAAAGTACAAAATGCAAGCTTAAGTCCAATGCAGTAAGAGTTAAAAAGTAAATCCTCTCCAGGTCAAAATGGCACAACATGACCGTTAAAAAAGAAAGATGCCATGTGAAATGTAAGGTTTATTTGAAGTGCAAAGGTAAAACATACATTAAAATGATTGTGACAGATGAAGGGGAGGTTATTCAAGTTCCTCGCTTCCTCGCAGTGCACTTAGAGAATTAAAAGCGTCCTTTAAGATGGCTCTTTCCATCATCAATTTATGGGTCATAGACTGATGGACGGAGGAGCGAGGAAATTAGCAAGCATCCATTTGAGTTCTGAGAAATCATCTTGTGACCTTGAAGACTTTGAAATGGAGAGCATGTCTTATCTCTGACTGACGAGTACAGAAGATACACAGCGCACAACATTAGGTTCTTTAAGCTACTAGACCAGAGCGGCAGTCGAAATCAGTCACATGGCCAGGGGTCGCACCGTATGACTTCCATTAAGCTGTGGATGCCACACGTGCAGCTCATTTATTATGAGTATGTGTTTAATTAGACATCTTATGACCGTTTGTAATCCAGAGGCTGAAACGGTGTTGTTAAATAGTTTTTTTTCTCTCAGCATGACATATATTTTTAAAATGGTATTGTCGCTTGCGTGTGATTACGGCTGTTTTGTGCCGTCCAGCTGTAGTGAAGAATGCAGCGATGTAGATGGTGCATATTCTTAGTTCAGGCTTCAATTGGTCCCTATTTAACTGAATACTTGCATAGAAATGTGATAAAGGAGTGTTAAAGGAGAGGGTTAAAGGAGAGGGTTTAAGTGCAATGATACAAAAATGAATTTTCGGCAGATTTTTTAGGGCTTGCATCACTTTCCAAAAGCTATAAAACAAGAAAGAGTGCAAAGTGCAAGAACTGGCTTGAATGCGGTGTGCATGTAAACACTATCTTGTGACCTGTGGCTCTGATTTTGACACTGAAAAGGAGCCGTTTGGACTTCCAAGCCCATTACCTTCGAGTGCCTTATGTCAGTCACAGCTGTGTTTGCTCGAGACGTCACTTCAGCGCTCGCTGGAATAAGACGCAAGGCTATTTTAAATCAAAGATGCTATTTTAGGATCTTGCATGGTTGCGTTCAATGTCCTGCGTTGTGATGCTGTTGTTTGTTAGTTATTAATGATATGCAGTGGTGGACAAAGTACACAAATCATGTATTTCAGATTAAATGCCCCCAATGAAATATTACTCCAGTCAAAGTAATAATTTATCATAATCACTAGTACGTTATCTTGGTATTATGACGATCAATGAATAATTGCTTATCTTATTACATTATCTTAATATCGGTTGTAATTTAAACCGAAATTTCTGCATTCATTGATTTGAAAAAATAAGCTGTAGTAACTTAATGATATGGTCTTCATAACTTTAATAATTAAGCAGTGGATTTCTTCTAGTTCCCAGCATGCTTTGCATAGGACTGGATAAGGAGAATAAATACTAAAACTTGCTGACTTGCAATTTTCTTGTCTTTTTTTTTTTTTTTTTGGTTAAGGGAAGGACCTACTAGTGTTTAAAGGGATAGTTCACCCAAAAATGTATCTGTCGAACACACAAGAAGATATTTTGAAGAATGTTGTAACCAGTCAGTTGCTGGTCCCTATTGACTTCTATAGAAAATACCGCGAAGTGATTGGTTGCCAAAATTCTTCAGAAAATCTTCTTTTGTATTCAGCAAAAGAAAGAGATTCATACAGGTTTGAAGTAATCTGAGGATGAGTAATTAATGACAGAATTGTCATTTTCATTAGAAGTCATTATAACTCAAAAAGACTTTAGAGTGTGATTCTACATCTCATAATAGCTAGGCTATAGGGAGAGAGTGGTGTAGTGTCAGTCACACAGGTACAGATCATAGAGCTTAAATAGGCTTCAGTCTGACATTATCATGAATTATGAGTCGGGAACAAAACATACTGTGCAATATTTAAAATAGGAGGAAAAATAAATTGTATATGTGGTCAAAATATAGTATAAACATACAATGTGATATCTGACATTACATGGTGTAGATTTGTAAAAAAAAAAAAAAAAACTACTCTATTACAGTAATGAGAATTTAATTTGAATAACCATTGAGAATATTAAGAATAAGAGGAATTTTGTCAAGATAGTTTATTTTTAAATATATATAGTTTATTTAAGAAAAATAAAAATAAATTCTTAACAGACCTAAAAAATAAGCATTTCTAAAAGTTAGCGTAATAATTTTCTTTTGATTTTAAACTAAATTGTAACCCGGGCATATTTGGTGTAAAATTCATCCACCCATTTGTAGTTATTTTATTGAATTATTTTGAATTAATTATTTGAATAATTCAGTCGCTTTATGGGAAATATCATAATTTACAAGTGTTTGTTTGTTTTTCGTAAGTGCTAAGCAGAAGTGTTTCTCAGTGCTGAGTCAGTATGCTGTAATGTTTTGATACCATGGCAGTAACTCGTGTAAAGAAGGCGGGGTCGGGTGTGACGGGTTTGGTGTGCAGCGAGCTGATCGGAGCGGGATATTATCTGAAGGCACACACACAAACATTCAGATCACACTGAGTGCTGCTGTGCATGTTTTCAGTTTCAGTTACACGCAGCAAAGTGACACGTTAACACTTGAGCAAGGTAAGCAGTGCACAGACAGAGCTCGGATGGTGATGCAAATTTAGTTGTTGTTATTAATCATGTATTATAACAAATATTGTTTGAATGCTTAAATATAAACTTAGGAGAGCAGTGTTTGCAGTTCATGATAAAGAAGTTGTTTAATGAAAGAGACTAACGTGTAAGTTTCTGTATTGATTTTGTTTAGGAAAAAATTTGGTTAGAAAATGTGGTTCAGCTGAATGTAATGACAGGATCTGTAGTCTTCCGCTATCACAGTCTTTAGAAAGTCCTCTGTGGATTGCCTCATCTGATTTCATTAGCTCCATTCAGAGATAACGAGCTGTTGTGCTCCAGGCCTGTTGGAACATGTTGAGATAGATGCTGAGGGGGAAAAAATCCATGTCCACCCTTATATGTAGTTATAGAAGTTATTCAAAATATTAGAATTTCTTGGGGAAAAAAAAAAAAAAAAGAGTCTCTTATGCACACTAAGGCTGAATTTGTTTTAATCAAAAATACAGTAAAACATAACATATTATTACAATTTAAAAGATCTGTGTTCTATTTCAATTTAATTTCAAATGTAATTTTATTTCTTTGGCAAAGCTGAATTTTCAACAGCCAACATTTGTGCTGTTTTTATGATGTTTTTATGTGCAAACCATGACATTCAACATTCAAAGGTTTGGGATAAGATTAAAAAAAGAAATTAATACTGTTATTCAGCAAAGACGCATTTAATTGATCATAAGTGACAAAGACATTTCTAACATTTCTGTTTCAAATAAATGCTGTTCTTTTGAACTTTCTATTCATCAAAGAATCCTGAAAAAAATGTCTCATGTTTTGTTTTGCAATTTAGCAGCAAAAACTTTTCAACATTTGATGATGATAAAAACCATAAATAAAAATTTGTTACCTGTATCATTTGATAATAATTGAGCAGCAAATCAGCATCACAGGAATAAATAATATTTTAAAACGTATTCAAATAGAAATTAAATTGTTAATATTTTACAGTGTTACAGTTTTTAATGTATTTTTGATAAAAAAAATGTAGGTAAGCAGAAGAGACTTTCAAAAACGGATTAGTACTAAGTAAATAGTTTGATAAAGGTTTAGACTCATCCTTGAACAAAAGTGACTTAATTCTGAAAGTGTGTAGAGGTTTTCTGAAGGCCTCCTTCTCTCTGTGTCTGGTGTGGTTTAGCGATGGCTGGACCGAGGCCAGTGGTGATGAGCGGACCGTCTGGAGCTGGCAAAAGCACTCTGCTGAAGAAGCTGCTCAAGGAGTTTGATGGCGTATTTGGCTTCAGCGTTTCTCGTAAGTCACATACTGAAGTACAAATGCCGAACAGCAGTTCTTTAGTGGAAACTAAAACATTCAAAATAACCAAGAATGATCTTTTTCCAGATACGACGCGGAGCCCCCGTCCAGGAGAGGAGAACGGCAAAGGTTAGGCTTTTGATCTGCTACAGAAATATATTTTGCATTATCCTCGCTGAACAAAACCCAGCAAGCATGACATGCATTCATTACAGAAACGGCTAGTTATTTGAGTGAGCAGTCAAACAGAAGCTCATCTTAAAGGGGTCATATGATGTTGCTAAAAATAACATTATTTTGTGTATTTGGTGTAATGCAATATGTTTACGCGGTTCAAAAAACGCATTATTTTCCACATGCTGTACATTTTTGTTGCTCCTCTATGCTCCGCCTTTCTGAAACACGGCGATTTTTCCATTCATAGTGTTCACATTGTATTAATGGAAATAATCCTCCGTAAAATGTGCTGCACACACACTATTATTATTATTTGGGTTGAACTGTTCTGGAACAGTGTTGTAAATATAACTTAACTACTGATTTCTAGTTGTGTCCTCTTTTGGAAGCCCAAACAAAGTAGTTTCACTTTCACAATGAAACACAGCGTCTCCAGGACACAGCGCCGGCGGCAGCAACAATACGACAGCAAGAATAAATGCCCTCTATCTTTTTGCGTATACATTTGGGCGGTGTTTTGCAAATCTTCCCACACCGTGACATAGACATGTGGGGGCGTGTTTGAATGAGCCGTTTTAAGGGGCCGTGGTCGAAGCTTAACTTTTATAAAGAATATCTCTTTGGTTTTGTAACTTCAGGGGTCTTATCTATGCACAAACAGCTTGTAACACTCCAAAGAGAAAGGAAAACTTGAAATCGCATCATATGACCCCTTTAAGGCCTGTTCACCACAAGACAAATGTTTCGTGGAAAAATTTTGCGTAATTTAAACATAATTTGAATGAACAGCAATTTATGTGACTGTTGCAGGCCAACACAAACATTAACAATCTGTAAGTGCAATCATTTTTATACAATAACAGTCACGCATTTGGTTGCATGCCCAGAGCTGCTGCTATTACATCAACCGAGTTATTCACGAACACAATGTTTTGCTTCTGACAGTGAATAGCAGTGGAAGAATTCAGACCCAGCTTGATTTCTATTTGTGATCTTGAATTTGGAATTGTTTGATAAACGCCATAGCAAAATATATATTCTTTATATATATATATATATATATATCTCTTTGGCTGTTTGACTTTTTATTCTTCTCTGTGACAAGCGGGTGTCAGAAAGTTACGCAGTGCTGCCATTGTTCATGTACAGTATATTAAGAATATTAATAAATAAGTACAAATACAAACATAGGGCAAATGATACGATACATCTTTTCCATACATTCTGCCTACTGACAAAGTGTGAAAGTGCATTTTCATTTATCCATCTGTTGTTGTTTTTTTACCACATTGGTCTGAGACAAATGGAGTGTGAAAATGAGTTTTTATGCTGAACATTAGTGTTAGTGAGAGCAGACCTTTAGCTGTAGTTTCTTATACACATGAGATTCACACAGCAGAGTCAGTTCATGAACATGTGATGTGATTGACACACTGATGAGCTAAACATGGGGTGGCAGCTGTAAATGAAGCACTCAAATCAGTCAAAAGTTATGTCAGCGAGAGACCGATCTTCTGAAAAATTCCCCCTTTTTTTTTCAGATTATCATTACGTTACCAGGGAAGTGATGCAGGCGGCCATAGCAAAGGGTGAATTTATCGAAAATGCTGAATTTTCAGGGAACATGTATGGAACAAGGTATAGTCCTCCTTATTAAGAGTCTTGTGTTCGTATGTGAAGATACATCGCTGACATCCTTCTTTTGGTACTAATAGAATTTCTTAAAAGTGTTTGTGATTACTGAATGGTCTTTAACAGCGGTGTCCAATCCTGCAGAGTTTAACTCCAACACACTGTGTTTGACCCTCTGGTGTTTGTTTTTCAATAAAATGAATGTAGTATGTTTTAGTTCGATAATGTTTTTTATTGTACTTTTAGGGGATTTTACTGTACAAAATTTTATTTATGGAATGGTTATGATCCATTTATTATCTGTTAACCACTTTTTGAGCATAGACCTGAAAATGAAATTTCCAACTTAAACTGATGTAAATTTTTAATGCTTTGGAGCACAGACTTTGCTTTGGTCTCTTTTTAAGGACACTTGGAAAATTAGTTTCTGAAGTGAAGAAGAAAAAAAAATATATATATATATATTATTATGAAAAATGCATTTTAAAAAATTACATTTTATATGAAATATGTAACTATTTTTCTCTCAAAATGTGTGAAAATCAAAGCCCTATATCTGATCAAGTTGTGTTCCAAATATGAGGTTGATGTATCAAAAATGAGTTTTCAGTAAGATTTTGTTTGGGCGCAGTACCAAACGTTTCCACTAGAAGAAAATAGCTTCCCATTCATTGCCAGTGTGGGCATTTTTGACTGCAAACAGTACAAGTGTGGCTATTTTTATTTTTTATTTTTTTCCAGGACCATTTAATCTTTTCAAATCATGTACTTTACCAAGTTTCATACAATTCTGATGTAGTAAACAATAAATAATAAAAAATGTTCTGTCAAAAATGACCGAACAGCACCAGAGGGTTAATTAGGGTTGGAGCTAAACTCTGCAGGACGGCAGTTTGGAAACTTTTTTTTAATAACATGTTTGTTGGTGATGGGAAGATTGGATTATTTTACAGACTCTTTCATTCTCGTTAATCAAAACAAATGTTAGTCAAGTCATTCAGTTGATTTAGAGTGGCATTAAGTATAATATTTTCAACAGCTAATTTCTCCAAACACGTCCACCTATGCTATCTTGATCATATTCCAAATGATAAAAACATTATAATGCAGCCAAAGATATGAGGAACATTAATGATTACTTTACCTCCCTCGTTCATATGTCATGAACAACCCATCTCTAATGTTTGTCCTCATATTCAAACTAGAGAAATACTGTATGTAATTGTAACTAACATTATTTTTGCCCCGTTCACAGTAAAGCAGCTGTACAGGCTGTTCAGGCCAAAAATTTGATTTGCATTTTGGACATTGACATGCAGGGAGTGAAGAACATCAAGAGAACCGATCTCAACCCCATCTATGTGTCCATCCAGCCTCCGTCAATGGAAATCCTGGTGAGAAATCATCCATTTCAATCCGAATACTACATTTACATGTCTTTCACGTTTTAATCTAAAACTTCATTTCTTCAGGAAAAGCGGTTAAGAGATAGAAAAACAGAATCTGAGGAAAGTCTACAAAAACGTTTACATGCAGCCAAAGTTGACATGGAAATAAGTAAGTGTCTGTTCCTATGCTAATTATAAAATACTGCAGTGATTGTTTTCACATCTAACTGTTATAAATCCATATTTCAGGTAAAGAGCCAGGTTTATTTGATGTGCTGATTATCAATGATGACCTTGACTTTGCGTACGGGAAATTAAAAGATGCTCTTCTTGAGGTAAAGTTTTCCGGTCTGAATGTTCATCACTAGCATTTACTAAACAGGGCAAATTAGTCAGACCACAATCCCATAAAAGTGCCAATGTAAAATTAAATACTTCCTCCCATAAAATTTGCATTTGAAAGGGAAGGTCCTACAGATGCATATGCATTAATGTCAGTCTCATAGCGTGTCTTTAGTAAATGCTGACAGTATTTTTTAATGCAAAAGAGGGTTTGTGTCAGAGCGGGCTGTTAGTAAATCTGACCCTAGGAGTGTAGTGGTACGAGATTTTGACTATCACAAAAACATCACTCTATCACAGTATCTGGGTGCACTGCTAGTAACAGTGTGAGTAGTTTTTAGTAGACATCCCTCTGATAAACACACAGACGCATTTCAGTTAAAACCAGTTATTATTTTGGATTTATTTGGAACAGATGAACAAAGTCCAGTTGAGCAAAAATTTAATATTTAGAGGGTAAAAAAAATAGATTACTATCAAACACTATATGCATTTTATCGTTTATTTGATTATTTTCCCATAGTTCAGTTGTTGTTGTTTTTATTACTTTACAAATAGGAGTGTATCACGGAAGCCTGTTTCCAGCACTGGATAAAAACAATAAAAAACTGATTGTACAATTCAGACTCGCAGTTGTGAGTTATATTGTCAGAATTGTGAGATATAAACTGACAATTGTAAGCTGACTTTTTTTTCCCATCAGTATTGGACTCACAATTGCAAGATTATATCTCACATTTGCGATGAAAAAAGTCAGAATTGTGAGATTAAAGGTCACCGTTATCTTTTATTTTTTTAGGCCATGGTGGAAACAAGCTTCCGTAGTGTAAAAAAAAAAAAAAGAATTGACATTCTTCATTTAGTCATTTCAATACAATGTACCTAATGTAATCTAATTCTTCTAAATAGATGTACGGGGGAAAAAATGACTTTAAATTCATGCATTAACATGTATGAAAAGATGTCAGCCGTCTGAACTATTATATCCTATTGATTATAACATCCCTCTAATGTCTTCCTTCATCTAGTTTTATCTGTTCTCTCTCTCTCTCTCTCTCTCTCTCTCTCTCTCTCTCTCTCTCTCTCTCTCTCTCTCTCTCTCTCTCTCTCTCTCTCTCTCTCTCTCTCTCTCTCTCTCTCTCTCTCTCTCTCTCTCTCTCTCTCTCTCTCTCTCTCTCGATCGAGAATATTTCACTCCGCAAGCTCCTCATGGTTTCTCTTCCTCAAACAGGAAATCCAGAAGGTCAGAGACACCAACAAATCGTCCTGCTAACCGCAGCGACCGCTCGCTTCACTTCCAGCTTCAGCAGAACCTGTTCAAACCTCAACATTCCACCCAGGACAGACTTTCTGAGGTTCAGTCCATTCTCCAACACCGCTGAACGTCAAATATGTGTATATATATTACTATACGGTGCAGGCTAATATTATATATTCTGAGTTTAGTTTATGACCGCGTGCGTTACGTAATTCCTGGGCTAAAGGTCAGAAACATGAAGATTCATCCAAGAAACACTAAACTCTCAAGTCCTTGTTTTTGAAATGTTTGTGTTTTGATATTTCTTTCTCATTTTTTTATAACAATGGAAGAGACAATACAGGTCGTAGATTTTATATATATATCTATCTAGCATGTTCACTAATTTATTGTTTTTTTTCTATGCTTATCTTTTATAACAACTCATTCTTTGCTGTTGCAAACACAGTGCAGCTTTCCATTCGCAGTATTTTAATATTCAGAGCTTTCATTCATATCATTGCATCTGAACGTCTGGCATCGTACAAATCGAGTAAAGCTTGGTTAGTTAACGAATACCTAATCCTTAAATGATGGAAATGGTTGCGTCTCGTCTGCTGGTGTCTTGAAATGCGTGATCATTTTCCACATACACATTACTCAGATTACGCTTTGTAAATAAGGATATTTCACTTTAACATGTTTACCAGCTTTGAAAGTTTTGTAGAGTTCAAAGCCGATTCAGACTCTGTTTTTTTTAGCGCAGGGCAGCTTATAAACACAGCCACAAGTCTCTTAAGTAGGTTTAGGAGACATTATTGATGCTTTGAGTCTTACACAGCTGATCTTTAGTAGATATTCAGATTCTTCCAGCAATTCTGATCTGTTCCTGTTAATATTAAATGTGACCATCAAATAATAATACATCATTATACACTGAAGCTATAGATTACATGCACAATTCATTTGATGATTTTACCTAAATTACACCATTATGCTTATTAGCAATTGAAACCTTTATTATAATAAAAGACCCACTGTTAGTATAGAAAGTGATTTCACTTGATTAAAATACTCCAAATCATGTGCTAAATGGTGGTTTGTCCACCTGGTGTAATGTATAATAATAGTTTTGAGTTTTTCTATTGAGTGCACACACTGTGGCTGCATCAGAAGAACGTTTATATCTCTTTCTCCCAACCTTCAAAGTACTGTATGCTACTCATTGTCCATTGAGTGTGAAAAAGATGTAATATAATAATAACTTGTACTAATGTACAGACCTACAAATGAAACATGAAGTTTATCAAAATGGAACACAGGTTTTCATAAAATGGCACAATTTTAAATAATCAGAAGCAGCCAAATGACCAGACACCAGCTGTTTCTGGCATGTAGAGCGATCTTGTGTATGTTGACACTTTTTTTTTTTTATGATGTTTTTATTTTTAAATATGGTTGAAGGTCATGCCAGGCTTTAGAATCCATGGTTTGCGGTCTCTAGGGAATCTTATAAAACTGCAGAGTTTCATGTCATTCCTTGGTGCATCTTAAACATTTCCTTGAAAGAAATCTGTCAAATGTTTGTGGTGTGTGTGAAATCTGAGAAATGTCTAAACCAGATGTCTCCGTTTTCTTTTTTTATTCTAGAAATATTTACATGTACCGTGCAAGTGTAATAAAACTACACCATCACAGTCAAGCATGTGACTTCTGATTAGTTATCAGTAGAAATATACATTGTAATGTCTTATTTGCAACAGATGGGTGTGTTTCAATGCCCGATATGATATAATGCCCATTTAATGTAATTGTTTTTTATATATATATATATATATATATTGATATGTTAATAATAGTTAACCCTTGTTTAATTTTTTTCATTTTGGCTGTGTTACTCCAAACAACATACATTTTTGCCAAAATGTGTATTTTTACTGGAATTTACCCACATTTCCATTCATAAATCTATTTCACACTAGGTTAAAAAAAAAATTAAGGGACCATTAGGCTAAAATGTCCCCATTGAAACTGAAATATTTAACCCAGGTACCAATTAATCTGACAAAAACACACACAAAATATATATATTTTTTTTTCTCCATATACTCAATGCTAAGCAGAAAAAAAAATAATGCATCTAAACTCATCAAAAGTCATTGACTTATTCAAAACTTTAAGAATAGAACAAATCTGCTTAGCCTTTTTTATATAGAGAATAATTGTTTTAGTGTCAAACAAAATGCCATTTAAAGGGTTAAAATCCTGAAATCCTTTTTTTTTTTTTTTTTTTTTTTTTTCCACTGAAAACCGTGAAAGCTGAAAAAAAATATACTTTCTTTTTTTGCATGGATATTTAACTTTTTCAAATTGGTGCACAAGGTTTATAAAAGTTAATGGATTATATTATGTTTTTGTCTGTGTACTCATGATTCATTGTAGATTAATATTCAGCCTGTTATTGAATACATCCGGTCACACTTCTCACTATTACCTACAACTTTTTCCTCCGTAAACTCCTAATTTGCTGCTTATTGATAGTAAGGGAGTTGTTAAATGTAGGTATGGAGTACAGTTAAGGGATCTAAAACATGATCATGCAGAATAAGACATTAATATGTGCTTTATTAGTATTAAATATTCTAGTAATATGCATGCTAATAAGCAACTAGTTAATAGTGAAAACCGGATCCTAAACTAAAGTGCTTTGTGAATGTTTGGTTGCCATCGAGTCAGATACGGGAGTCAAAGTGGAGTGGCAAAACACGGTTTCTTTTTATTCCAGGAAATAGTCTCTATTAATGAAATATTAAAGCTCTCAGTTAAACAAATTCTAGTACTTGTATTAAATTAAAATATTTTTTAACAACAATCAAGCATGTTTTCCACAAGCTTAAGATTGTGAGAAACAAACAGCTACAATACAAAAGTGCAAAATGTAACATAAAACATATTGAAATGAGAGGCAAATGTGAAACAGGACTCGACGAAAGAAGCAAGTTGCTGGCTAATATTCACATCAGCAACACTGAGATGATGAAGACGACCACAAACAGCTATACATAGTGAATGGTGTGCTGTACGGCTGATCTGAGTGGCTTACTGAAGCAGGCTGTGAATCTTCTGGCTGTTCGCTGGTTAGAAGTGCGGTTATACAAATGTTTTAATTGCTCATGATCTCACAGTGTCTCAAAACACACGAGTGGTGTAAAAACATAAAAACGCACCTTGACTTACTTTCTAAACAAGCCTCGCCGAACGCACAGGCTAACATATGAGACTGATATCTGGTGTTCTTCACTCATTTAAAAATGATAATAAATTAGACACTGTAAAATCAGTTTCAGGGTTGAGTGACGTGTTGCTGGGTGTGAATATGTGGCCTATCAGAGCACAGCTACACCTCCATCACAGCGGCTGGTGATCATGTTACCAATCTCCGTCCACGTGTCCAGGTGGGGGTCATAGATTTCGACCGAGTCTACAGTGACCGGCGCTGAAAAGTCCCGGCTAGAGGTCCGACCTCCCACCGCATATAACAAACCATTAACGGCCGCAACCGTTACCCCAGCGCGCGGGACGGCCATCGACGCCACCTCCACCCACTTCTCCTGGAACAACAGAGCCATATGCTGCATTAAAACCAGAAGTCAAAACCATTTTTGGAAATGGTTGCATGCAACTAACGATTGTTTTGATAATTGATTAATCTGTTGATTATTTCTTAAAAATCGAAATATTTATTACAATTTAATAATTTAAATAAAAAAAGTTTTAATTAATTATTAAAAATGTTATTCTACGTCCTGAAACAACAAACATCCTCTCTTGAAACAATGTGCAATTTGAAGTCTATGAAAACAAATAGTGGATGTATCTGTGTAGGCTATGATATACATTATGTGCAAAAAAAGGGTCAAATATATTACATTCTATAACAAAAAACAACTGACAATTTTAAAGCTGAAGTTAAAATCACTAAATTAAAAATCATAAAACAAAAGCACACACTAAACAATGAACAAACACTCATCTGAACAAAGTAATTCTATCATATTTACATCAATGAACTACTTTTAATTCCCTTTACTATGGAAGCCCATTTCTGCCACAGGATAAAAAAAATTGCAACTTTTCATCTCGCAATTGCGAGTTTATTTTACACAATTCTGACTTTATTTCTTGCAATTGCGAGTTTATAGGCTTTCTCGCAACTCTGACTTTATTTCTCGCAATTCTGAGTTTGCATCTCGCAATTCTAACTTTTTTCTCAGAACTGCGAGATATAAACATGATATTGCAATATACAAAGTCACAATTATAAGGAAAAAAAATCTGAATTGCGAGATGTTAAATCGCAGTTGCGATATTATGACTTTCAACTGCAAGATATAAACCTTCAATTCTAAAAAGAAAAGTCAGAATTGTAGATGTAAAATCCCAATTACGAGAATGAATGTCAGAATTGTGAAAAAAAAAGTCAATTAATTGTTTTTTTTAAAATTCTATGGCAGAAACAAGCTTCCATACTTTACTGTTACTGGTCTCATAAAAATACAATTCTTTGCGTTACATGTAGAATTGTTTAATGTCTAACAAGGAATATTTTAGTAAAATGTATTAGGTCAGAATTATTGCATGCTCTGTCTGTTTGACGGACAAGACAAGCCACATTAAATAATATGCTTATGTGTTTGTTTGAATGCGTTATTCACTTCTGTAAAGTAACGTGACCGGTAGATGTTTTCAGTGCACAGTCGAGATTAATCAATAATCAAATTCATCTGTTTATTTTCACTATCGATTAGCTGTCGCAGCCCTATATGGATCAGACTTTACGGGGTTCTAACCTCCTCCAGGCAGTACTTCTCCACTGTGTCTAATGATCCCAGAGCCTCGTTCCAGCCTCCGACAGCGTAGATGCAGTTATTGAGGCTAGCTACACCCACGTACGCCCGTCGGGTCACCATGACAGGCAGAGCGCTCCAGCGGCGAGAGATGGGGTCATAAACCTCAGCCGAGCGCAGCTCCGTACCCTCATCACTGATGCCACCAATCACGTAGATGAAGCCTGGAACAGACGCACAACATACTGAAGACAAGGGCCTGCGTACTTCTTCATATTTCCACAGTGCACTAAAAGTATGCACTGGCTTGGTTATTGGTTAACATAATTTCCCCTGTAGTGCTACAGCGATGGTGTATTTTTGTAGGCAGTGCTGGGTAGTAACTGATAACATACTGATTACATAAAAAGATTACAGAAATTAGGTAGATTACAGTTACTTTTCTATAGATTACATGATTACGAATGCAGACAATGGTAGTACATTATTCATTATTTACTGATTCACTTTAATCTTTATTTTCTCCCTTAAATTGTCAACTTTTTTTGATTGACTTTATTTTAAAAGGTTGGCATCTTCATGAAGTCAGTAGGGGTTTTTTTATGTGTTTTTGGTTAAATGCCTGAAATAAGGTGTGTGGTTAACACAAGATTCATTCTACAACACAAAATACATCATTGTATTTTGGCTTCAATTTTATTTTTGAAGATGATCACAATTAGCAAGAATCATAAACATTTGTTGGTCACAGAGCTTATTTACTGCAAAAATCCAAAAGTCAATTAAAAAATCTTGTTGGGGTCTTGTCGAGGGAAGCAGGGTGATGCAAGCTACAAAAAAATCTGTCATGCACTCAATAGTGATGTTTGGTATGTGAATGAATTGTTTCTTTTAGTGAGATGGATGAACGCTTGAAATGAATGTTCAAGTCCACTGAATTAAACCTTCACAAGTCATATATTAAAGGAGTAGCTGACCCAAAAAAGAAAATATCGTCATCATTTACTCACCCTCACGTCGTTCCAAATCTGTTTAAGTTTCTTTCTTATGTTGAACACAAAAGAAGATATTTTTAAGAAAGAAACTCAGGTTTGTAAATGATGACAAAATTTTCCTTTTTGGGTGAGCTATTCCTTTAACAAGGTCGGGTTCTCCATGAGGACTTACGTACCTTGCAGCTCACAGCAGCCAAAATAATATCGAGGAACAGCCATGCTCCCAATAACCTCCCATTTATTTTCTTCTGGGTCATATCGTTCCATGGTCTTCCCAATTTCTGAGCCAATCCAGCCACCTGAAACCATAACCATTCAAGCCAGACATTTTCATGCAAAGTATTGCCCTCAATGTGTACATTTTATCATTGCATGCATTGCCAGGGAACACATGACCTTGGCAGGAATGTTGCTAAAAGCATTAACAAATCACATGGTGTTACAGTGCGACTGAACAAAACCCTGAAGAGCGAAGGATAGTGATAGTGCCTAAACTAAATGTGCGTACCAAGTGCGTAAAGAGCTCCGTGACAGGAACAAACTCCAACCCCACAGCGCGGATAGTTCAGAGACGCCACTGCAGCCCACTGCTTGGTCACTGGGTCATACCGCTCCGTGCAGTCAAAAATCATAGAGTCCTTTTCTCCTGTGCAATACAAGATGCCTGTATGTTTATTAGTTCCTCAATTGCAAGTCGTTTTGGATAAAAGCATCTGCTAAATGAATAAATGTACTGTAAATATAAATGTAGTGCAGCATTTGGGATGCATTTAGTGTTCTCCCAAATCAAAATATGTTGCAATGAGTTTTCCAAAGGAATCCAGAGAGTCTATTCTGGTGGAAATTTGAAGTGCAGATAAATGCACACTAATATTGCTGAAAACCCCCTGTGCACTGGATGAAGATTTGATTAGAACAAAAAACATGAATAAAAAAGGTGTTAAAAAAAACTGAAACAAGGTGGATGTGCAATGGTTAAGTAGAAAGGTTTAGAAAAAATTTCAGTCTCTTGCACAGAGCGATCGTTTCGCTTCACAAGACCAAATATATCATCATTAGCCATTGACTTGCATTTTATTAACTCTTTCCCTGCCACACATCTTCTGGAAGAGTACTGAATTTCTGTGACAAAACATGAAGAAGAAGCAGAAACCAGCGATCGCGTATGTAAGCAGATTCATATTCATATGTCAAACCATTAATGGTGATTAATCGCATCCGAAAGAAAAGTTATTGTTTACATAATATGTGTGTGTACTTTTTTTATGTATATATAAAGATACACACATAGGTACAGCATATATTTTGAAAATATTTACATGTATATATTTATTTTCATATCAATTATGTCATATATAAATATATTTAATATATCAACAACTTATTTTTCTTAAATATATACATGCATATGTGTGTGTGTTTATATATACATAATAAATATACAAAGTACACACTCATATATTATGTAAACAAAAACTTTTATTTTGGATGCGATTAATCGTTTGACAGCACTAAAAATAAGGCATTCATCACACATTAAACAGCATATCAAATCTGCCTAATGTTACCAAATGAAATGTCGATCCAGGAAGTGGTGTAGGTCTGTGCAAGCTTTGGATGTATGTTTTGATAATCGTTCTGTATCTGATCCAGAAGTAGTCTCTTACAAAAACGTGATTTTCTCAGCTTCTTGTTCAAAATGTTGCTTTTTTCATGAAACTTACCCACAGAGGCTCTGTTCTTTGCTTTGGCATCTTTCATGTTCAGATATTCATACAATAAAACATTCTGGGGGCCATTAAACGTTTGTGAAAATGATCAAAAATGCTGATGGTGGCTGTGAATTAACAGCAAATTTACATTTTTAGGTGAACTATCCCTTTAAGCCTGCAGGGTTTTTTAAATCCACTTTCTCAAGTATAAATTATAATACTGATATTACTAGAAGTACAGATGTTTGCCTTTAAAAATGATATTTTATAGGGGTGCAGCCAAGAAGTAGTTTTTTTTTTTTTTTGCATGGGTCCTAATATTGATATGTGGTAACACACACACAAAAAAAAAACACACTTACCCCCCACTACATATATCATGCCTTCCAGGACGGCCACCCCGAGTCCACTGCGGGCCTGATGCAGGGAAGACACGGTGGTCCAGTACTGACTGAACGAATCAAAGCGTTCAACACAACTCAAAGCCCGACTGTCACTCCATCGGCCGCCCTGCAGACGAGTGTAACCGCCTGAGAGACAGAAGCACAAAGATGGTCCATGGATCGAACAAACGATTAAGATGAGTATCACGTGTGCATGCTCACAGACGAGTTCCCGTACCAATGGCATAGAGGTACTTGCGGGCTTTTCTCCGGGGCCGGGCCTTGGCCGTCTGCAGAAGGCTGAAAGGTTTGCTCTCTTTAGGGGACTTGTTGACTTCAGTGTACTCTCTCAGAAGGGTTTGCAATGCAACTCGCAAACTGAAGTCAGAAATACCTGTAGGAGAAAGTCTCGTTACTAATGTGTACACAAAAACAAACATCAGAAAACAGATCATTCCAGCTCTAAACTTTATAAAATATACAAGATATGTGCACCTAGACATACATTCAAATCTATATGAATACATCAAGCTGCTTACCAAACATAAACATTTATGTTTACATTTATGCATTTAGCAGACGCTTTTATCCAAAGCGACTTACATTGCATTCAAGTTATAGTTTTTACATTTTTATCCACTCTTGCTTTCCCTGGGAATCGAACCCATGATCTTGGCGTTGCTAGCGCCATGCTCTACTATTTGAGCTACAGGAAAGCTTTCTAAACAGTCTGATTGTGTAAAGTCAGTGTTGAGAAAGTCAGACTAACAAAAAACATCTACAACAGTGTAATTGGATAACTGTACCAATTACTCTCTTTAAAAAGTATTGCATTACTTATTACTTTCTAAATCCCGTTTCAAACTCGACAAGACGAGGATAGACATGAAACTGCTCTTTTAATTCTTTCAAATAAATAATATAAAATTGCATCAATTTTACTTGAACTGACTAAAGTATTAAAAGAGAAGAATTTACATTAAAATTAGATGTTAAATTGTAATGATAAATCTACTATTGTTTTATAGACAATTGTTTTGTAGTTTATGCAGTATTTATGCAATATGCAATTACATCAGAAGTAACTGTAATTAAATTCCAGAAAAAATTAAGAGCAATCCCTTACTTTACTTTTCCAAGGGAAAAGTAATTAAATTACATTAATTAGTTGCTTAGTAATGCATTATACCAACACCGTTTACAGTTTATATAACTTTAAAAACCTTCTCGTTTTGCATTATTTTAACCAATTTTTAAACTTTTTCTGTCCTGATGAATTTTTATGATCATAAATTCTCTTGTAACACACTTTGAATAACCACTGTGTATGAATTTATAGTTTAACATAACCTGCATTGCCTATTTTATTTGACAGAAGAATATTTTTTCAGATTATTATTAATAATGAACGTAATAATTTATTGATCAATGCAGTTTGCCAAAAATCAACACTTTCACAGCAGAACCCAAACAAAATCAGAAAACCTTTATTGTAGCTTGTCAAACACTAGACTGATATAAATAAGGCCTTATGAAATTAAAGACTTGTTCTTAGAATCATCCAAGGAGTTTTTGAATTACCGCTGTGTATTAATACATATTTAAACATAACTTGTGACGCCTATATTATTTGACAAAATAATATTTTGTTCTTATTCTGTCCCGATTCATTTTTTTGCTCTTAAATCCTCTTAAAAAGTCTATGCAATATTTCTGTAAATTATAACCTTGTCAGACTACAAGAAAGTGTATTCCTGTTTTGTCCATGCATCCTGATCATTGAGGAGCACTGAAGTGAAACACAGCATCTGTCTCACCCTCGATGTACTTGTAGAGTCTCTGTGGAGACAGCAGCGGGAAGCGCACCGGCTCCAGGACCTCCACCACATGCTTCTTCCTGTGCGGCACGTCGTGGTGCAGCCAGTCCATAGCAGCCGTGAACACCTGATACTCGTCTTCGATCCTGAGCTCCTCACTGCGGAGCAGCTTCACCAGCTGATCTTTAGACAAGCTTGAGAACTCTTCTGCGGCGCACACCTGACCCCAGACACAAGATGAAGAGGTTTTCAAAAGAAGGCTAAATATTTGGAGCCCTACAAAAATCACTGTAGAACAAAAGAACAACAATATTCATAATATTGAGCGCCTTCCTATACTTCCTGTAACCTGCAGTTAAAAACCCTTCTGTTTTGTGTTGGTCAGCTTGACCTGCATTCAGTTTTCAAAGTACTTGAAACACTGGTTAAACTGTTATTTTTACTGTTTTTAAACTGTTATTTTTTCTCATTTAGGGTCATGAATGTGCATGCAAAGTTTCAACACATAAGTGTGTTTTTGAAGTTTTGTTTACATCAGTTGTGTTTGGGGTCAAATTGACCTCCACTGGTTTCAACGCAATTTGTCAAAAATCAACATTTTGTAAAACAGCAATGAGTCAGGTAAAAAACAGAAAACCTTTACAGCTACAGCTTATCAAACACTGAAATACAAGTGCTGTCTAGAAAATATCCAGCCATGTAATATGAAAAATAGAGACATTTATCGAAGAAGATACAAGATACAAGGAGCACTGTGCGTAGGAAGATGACGCCTCAGTGCCCTTCAAAGGTGATTTTAGTTTTGGGAAAAGCCAGAAGTTGCAAGGCATCAAATCTGAGCTGTAGGAGGGCTGAGTCACTCGGGTGATTTAATGTTTCACCAGAAAACTCTGCATGAGACGTGATGCATGGGCACACTGTGTCATGATGAAGCTGCCAATCACCAGCTGCCCACAGCTACAGCCGTTTTCATCGTTGTGCATTTCTCAAATCATTTGCATATTTCATATTACACGGCTGGAATCTGGATACTTTATGGGTAGCCCTCGTGTGATATGAGAAATTATGAAATTTAAGACTGAATGTAAGGCTAACTTTGCTAAAGCTATGCCTGTTTTCACTGATGCTGCCTTCACCTGCTACCAGAACGATCGTAAATAGGAATGTGCTAGTTTTAAAAAAAATGCATATGAAAGCAATGTGAATTTGTCGAGCTCATAATCACATGTTGGACTTATATAGTTTGTGATAGCAGCTAAGGCACCATGAGACCAGCTGATGTTATTTTTAATCGCACCAAGCTCCTCATCTGTGTAATTCATAAACAATCATTTATTATGCACAGTACAATCAGATGATTGACTTTTAAACCGAGTACGTTTTCTGTAAAGATAACAGGCTTGTACTAATAGTGGAATATTTATTTGTATGCTGGAGCTTGAGCAATTAAGCTCCACCCTCTTCTGAAAAGGGGGCCGGGAGCACCAGCTCATTTGCATTTAAAGGGACACACACAAAAACGGCGCATTTTGGCTCATACCCTAAAATGGCAATTTTAACAAGCTATAAAAAATTATCTGCAGGGTATTTTGAGCCGAAACTTCACATATATACTCAGGGACATCAGAGACTAATTTTACATCTTTTAAAAAAGCGGCATAATAGGTCACCTTTAAGTAATGAAACATGCAGGATTATACAAAGACCTCTTATTTGTGACCCTGGACCACAAAACCAGTCTTAAGTCGCTGGGGTATATTTGTAGTAATAGCCAAAAATACATTGTATTCGTCAAAATTATAGATTTTTCTTTTATGCCAAAAATCATTAGGACATTAAGTAGAGATCATGTTCCTTGAAGATATTTTGTAAATTTCCTACCGTAAATATATCAAAACTTAATTTTTGATTAGTAATATGCATTGCTAAGAACTTCATTTGGACAACTTTAAAGGCGATTTTCTCAATATTTAGATATTTTTGCACCCTCAGACTCCAGATTTTCAAATAGTTGTATCTCAGTCAAATATTGTCTGATTTATTCAGCTTTTAGAAGATGTATAAATCTCAATTTCGAAAAACTGACACTTATGACTGGTTGTGTGGTCCAGGGTCACATATGTCAAAAGATCAAGTCAAATTTGATTTCTCATATCATGACACATTTAAACCCATGAATCAGGGTTAAAAGAAACAAAAAGTCAATGCTGAGAATATTTGAAATGGAAAACTTGCATCAATGAACCCACCTCTAGAAAGTGGACGTGGATGTAGTCTTCAGTGAACTGTAACAGCTCCATACAGGCGATCTGCTCCAAAAAGCGAAAGATCCCCACACAGTTGGATGGGTCCATATGAGCCCGCAGGAAATCTCCACATATATCCACCACCTCACTCAACTGCAGCATGTCTGCAGCCACCATCAGCTCCTGCACAGTGTCCACCGTCACGTCAATAGAGCCTGTCAGGAGCAAAAGAAGCACTTTTTAATATGTTTGCCATGCATACACTGGGAAGAGTTTGGGAACTGTGAAGCTTTTACATTACACTCTTATACACACTAGGGGGATAAATTAAGTGCATTTTGCTTAAAACAAGTAAAATTATCTGCCAGTGGGGTAAGTAAAAAATATTCTTAAAATACTAGCAAATAATTTTACTTATTTTAAGCAAAATGCACTAATTTAGTTTTTTTTTTTCCCCCTGGAAACAAGACTTAATATCTTATGTCATTTTGCTTATCTAGTAAATGCATCTTAATTTAAGAATTTTTAGATTATTTTGACTAGAAACGAGAAAAAAACACTAAGTAAGATGAGCCCTTTTTTGCAGTGCACTAGACAAATTTTCATCCAAAGAAACTTACAGCTATCACAGGTTCAGTCCTTCTGGACACAATGGACATAATAATGATGAAACATTTTAAGATCTATTTTCAATAAACTGATTAAAAAATTTTAAGAAATTAAGCAGAGACCAATAAAATGTGCTTCAGAGATGGTGGCCTCTAGCATTAGGCACATAATGGTGGATCTTCACCTGATATTACAAACTAAGCCTGGAGCATCCACTGGGTGTAAATGATCTGGTCGACTACTGAATGTAGAAAATCTTTTTTCATGTAGTTTGTTTTTAATGCCTTGACTGGTTAATAGCCCGAGACAAAAGAGCACACCTCAAAGTCTATTATATTCTGGTCTCTCGAGTAACTCAGTGTAAATAGTCAAATGACAGCACACCTCTCCTCAAGAAGTTGGATGATTTGAGGCATTGTTCACATAACTGGTTGAGTCACACCTCAACTTTTAATACGTCTTGTTAGAGGTTTGTTCATTTGAGCAATATTAAATGAATAGTTCACTCAAAAAGGTGAATAAATTTAGTGAAAATTTACTCACCCCCAGGCCATCAAAGATGTAGATGAGTTTGTTTCTTCAACAGAAAAGATTGTTGGAGGTTCATCATTACATCATTTGTTCAGCAATGGATGCTCTGCAGTGAATGGGTGCCGTCAGAATGAGAGTCCAAACAGCTGATAAAAACATCACAGTAATCCACACCACTCCAGTCCATCAGTTAACATCTTGAGAAGTGAAAAACTGCATGTTCATTAAGATAAACAAATCCTTCAAACTGTTCCTTACAGCTTAAATACAAGTCCATAACTCATAATAACGCTTTCTCCAGTGAAAAAGTCATCTGGTCTGAATCAGAAGAGAAATCTGCACAGATCAAGCACCGTCTACAATTATGTTGCACTATTACGGGTTACAGACAATAGTTCAAAGTTAAAATGTCTTAATGATGGATTTGATTCTTACAAACATGCAGCTTTTCACTACACAAGATGTTAACTGATGGACTGGAGTGGTGTTTTAATCAGCTGTTTGGACTCTCGTTCACACGGCACCCATTCACTGCAGAGGATCCATTGCTGAGCAAGTGATGCAACGCTGCATTTCTCCAAATCTGATCAAGGAACATCTTAAATGAGTACATTTTTAGGAAATTTCCATTTTTGGGTGAACTGTTCCTTTAATAGTGATACTGAACATTATCAAACACCACTAATTAACTTTTAATTAAGGTAAAGTTTAGTGAAAAATAAAAAGCATTTTTATGCTTTTTATTTTTTTTTATGCACAACTCATTTTTTAATGTAAAGCCATGTGAGAATAAAGGATTTTTATTTTTTCACTATACTTTCGAGTGCCTTAGAGTTTAAAGTTTTTTGATGAATTAAGAAATCCCGCATCCACCGATTTATGAACTGTGTACCCCAGTAGCATTTTTTGCATATTTTTGATTTATAACTTCCTACAGGCGTCTGAAGTGATGAACAAACACATGCGTGACACCAGCATACCAGTGTAAATAAATTCTAGGAGAATTTCAAAGACGTCAGCTTCCACTCCAACAATGCGAACCTCCTCCTCATGGGCTTCGCTCATGGCTCCAGAGAACAGAGCAGCAAAATACGGGCCGCTGGCAGCCAGCACCAGCTTATGGACCCCGAACACCCTTCCGCCTACCAGCAGGCGCACATCGCAGAAGTCAGACTGCAGGCGCATTTTGTTCATCTGAGCTAGCAGCAGCCCAGCGTGTCTGTCTGAGGAGAAGATCCCACGATCGCTCGCTGCCCCGGTCTCAGCTCCCGCCGCAGAGCGCTGAGGGTGCGACAGAGATGGACCAGCGGAGGACATGATGATTCCAGCTGGACACCACAACAGTGCTCTTTCACCTAACACACACAGAAACAGACACATGTAATACTTGCTACAGCGAGACAATCCAGTCACAGCTGAACTGAGAAGGCCTTTTTAATTACAATTCAGTTCTAAAACTGAACTGAGACAGCAAACAAGCAGATTGCAGAATTTCAATGCAAATTAGTATTTAAGGAAGTGGATTTATTTAAAATTTTAGATTTGACTGCATATTATCAATTAAATCTCTTGTTTATGAATTATGCTGGAAGAAATTTTAATTGCACAAAATTATTACCATCTATATTTATAATCAATTTTTAACCCCCAAAATGGAACATAGAGATATAACCAACACATTCAAATTTATGTCAAGATTTACATTTCTGCTTAAACGTTTACATACCCCTTGCAAATTATGCAAGATTTTAACAAAATAATAGGATCATAAAAATGTCATGTTATTTTTTTATTTAACACTGTCTGTTTACATGAAGTCAAGACAAAATAAAAAGTGAATTCACAAAAATTAACTAGTTCAAAAGTTTACACGCCTTTCATTCTTAATGTGTGTTGTTACCTAGATGATCATTCTTTAGTTTTTCCAGCATCTTCTGCATATTTAAAGCATTTCCAGCAGTGACTGTATGATTTTGAGATGCATCCTTTCACATTGAGGACAACTGAGGGACTCGTACACAAGCTGCAAACATTCACTGATGCTCAAGAAGCCAATAAGATGCATTAAAAGCCTGGGGTGTAAACTTTTAAACAGGACGATGATATGTACATTTTTATTATTTTGTTTAAAGATAATTGTTTTGGGGGGTTTTTCTGTCCTTGTAAGATTTTTGTTTCCCAGAAGAAAAACTCTGCAAGGGAGTATGTATATAAACGTATGAGCAGAATTGTATTTGTATAAAATGACATACAAAAATGTGGTGGACATTTTGCAATGTTGCATGGCAGAATTAACCCTCATCTGAAGACTGTAATGGTATTTAACGAAGAAGCCGGTGAGCTGCTGTGGTTTGGGCTGCTGCTGCTGTAAATAGATCACAGGAACAACCTGTCATACCTGCAACCTTTCAGTTTCCAGCCCAGGCGTTTAACTACTAAGCCACCACACCTCAGATAATGAGAGTTAGCATCGCCCTGGACTCCTGCGTGGACTGCAATGTCTCCATGTTCCTGTGACAGCAGCTTGACACCCAAAACACAGCCCAGTTCAAACCACAACAAACCGTCCACACGGGATGCTCAAACTGAAACACACGCGCAAACCAAAAGCCCAGCTCAACATGCAAAACAGACACAAGCGCAGCGCGATTTAACCTACTTACATTTTAATTTGGTTGTTTTCTCTTGTGCATTTATCCAAATGATCAGAAACAGACCCACTTCCGCGTGGGCATCGAGTTTTCCTTCATCGACATCTCCGCCTGACAGACCGGACTAATCGATAAACGACCACGAACCAAACTTTAAAATTTAAATTTAAAATGTAAAATTAAATATTCAAGTGACATGGGAAAACGTATAGATGAGATGATAGGAAACTATAAAATACGGGGGAAAAAAAAAAATAAAATAAAAATTCATATATTTAAACATGCTCCAAGAAATTCAAATGGAGGTTTAGTAGGAGCTGCGGTTAGTATTCAAAAGTTAAAGATCTCAACAACAACAACAAAAAGCAAGAATAACTGACAAGATATCAGCTATATTCAGGAGAACTGGTGTCAAAAATATTGGACATTGTTCAACAAAGTGGAGTTAAGTTACAGTTTTATACCAAATGAATACGGATAGTTTACAATCGGTGGAAATAGAGGTGATAGCAACTGAAATATGTCATTGCAGATTAGAAATTAAATTAATAATAAAGCAAAAATGGCAACATCATTGAAATAATGAAATTAAAGAAGGCATTTATATTCAATACAAGAAAAGGTAGGCTATTGAATAAATGAATAAGACTAGGGCGTACAAGTTTAAAAAGCATTTATTTATTATCCAACAGGGTTGTGTGAATGGTGTGGACAGAATAACCACTGAATAATGTGATTTCCCACTGAATAATGTTGAAGAAAGAGAAATATAATTGTAGGAAATGAAGAAGATATGAGAAACGGAATTAGCGATTAGAAATAGTATTAAGAATATATTCAGTCCAATCTAATAGATAGGCCTACATACAGGGATTGGACAAAAATATGAACTAAAAGTAATGTGAACAAAAATGCTGTGATTATCTTAAGTTGTTGTTCTCTATAGTTTGTAGCAGGGTTTGGTGCACGTTGTGGCTGAAATGGACGACTTGTTAGACTTGTTAGACTAAATCGTGCTGTTCATCAGGAGTGTCTGTGCTAACAGCCCAATTGTTTGGTGTTTGAAGAACAACAGTGTTTATGATTATGACTGCAGGCACAAAGTATGCACAGAGCAACTGCTCAAACTTTAATCACAGACACCAGTGCTGAAGTGCCAAATAGATGTAGGTTAGTCATGATCATAAAACCAGGCCAGCTGGAGCACAAGATGAGCTTCATCATCTGCCCTGATCAGACCGATCACCTCCTGCAACATCTCTGAAACTAATGGCAGCTGTTTTGTAGACAGCGTTCAACGGCACTGACTGTTGAGAAGTTGTGTGAATCTCTTGTAAGAAGGCTGGAAGGCTGCAGAGGAGATCCGATGAAGTTTATGATCCAATCTGCCAGGAGATGTCAGTAATGCACTGATCAGTGCCATCCGCCAATAAACAGAATAGATAATGTTTCCTAACACACGTAAATAATACAATTTTAAGTGCACTTTGTAGTAAAAACAGCAGCCATGTCACCTTGTAGCCCAAGACCGGTTGCCCACTGAAGCTAAGCAGGTTGAGTCTGGTCAGTATGTGGATGGGAGACCTCCTGGAAAACTAGGCTGCTGCTGGAAGAGGTGTTAGTGAGACCAGCAGGGTCCTGACTCTCTGTGGTCATTAAAAATCCCAGGATGTCCTTCGAACAAGAGTAGCGGTGTTACCCTGGCATCCTGGCCAAATTTGCCCATTGGCCTCTGACCATCATGGCCTCCTAATCATCCTCATACACTGATTGGCTGCATCACTGTCTCCTCTCCACCAATCAGCTGCTGTGTGGTGGGCGTTCTGGTGCATGGCTCTATATCAGGAGTGCCCAGATCTACCTTCCTGCAGAGTTCAGCTCCAACCCCAATCAAACACAACTGAACCCACTCATTAGGATCTGAAGGAGCACTTGATAATTACAGGTGTGTTTGATCAGGGCTGGAGCTGAACTCTGCAGGAAGGTAGATCTCCAGGAACAGGGTTGGGCTCCCTGCTCTGTATCATCCAGGTGGATGAGGAGATTCCCCCCTTGTATGTAAAGCGCTATATAAATGTAAGGAATTATTATTATTACAACAAATTACAGTTTATATTAAAGTACATTTTAAATCATGTTTTAATCTTTTTTTGTGCTTTAAAGTACACTTTTTAATCTGTTGATTAACATGCACTGTTAAAAAAAAAAAAAAAAAACAGTACAATATACCGTAATTATTTTAAGGAATTTTCCGTATTTGGTTTTTACAGGTGTTTTTCCGTGTTTTTTAAATTACGCTTTGCATTGTGGGAACAAGAAGCTCAGTCGATTATTGGCGCCAAAACAGTGCTTGAGCAGACGCCATTATTCACAGAGATAGTATCGGTCAAAATTTCATTTTAAAGTTGGATTTCTGGTTTGGGGAACTGTTCTTACACTTCCGTGTTTAATTATTTTTTTGTTACATAAACTGTATCGTTAACTTAGTTGCTGTCTGGCTGGTTTGGCAAATGAATGTCGGAGCCGTTATATTCAACATCTTCAGCACACGTCACGTTACTCGACCTGGAGGTACGTGCTCACTTTCAGTTTTATAAGTAAAAGTTTATTCATTTTTAATAATTGTTAATGCGGTGTATTTGTTACTGAACGTGTCTTAAGGTCATAAAGCATCCAGCATATTAACCTTCACTGAGGTGATGCTAAGCAGCCGTGATAACGTTACGTTAAATCTGAGGCACAACTGTGTTTTATGTTTAAAAGAGATTAAGATACGATTAAGTGAAGCTCTGACATAGTGGAATTCTTATCATGGGTTTGTATTCCGTTTTATTTATTAACAGTTTTCTTTATTATATTTACCATTAGGGATGTTCAGTACTGACAAAAAATTAGTCATTGAGTCGTTTATACAGTTGAATTTGTTTGTGCAGGAAAGATTTAATAAATGTTTGGAGTGGCTTTCTGAATTTACAATCTATTTTTTTATAATTTCTTATTTGTTTATTGTTATTGGTGATTCCAGATTGCTGTCATTCAAGAAGTTATCATTTCCTCCTCCATTGTGGCTGAGCTATACATTCTCTTCATTTTATTTTAAACATAAAACATCCAGAGGAGATGAGGAGCACCTAAACTGGAATTCATACAAATGTAAGGAACCTATGTAATGAAACCGTTTATAAAGTAAAGCATTTTGTTGTGTTGCTGTTTAGTTGAAAATAATCAAAGGGTTAGTTCACCCAAAAATGAACATTCTGTCATTAATTACTCATCCTCATGTCGTTCCAAACCCATAAGACCTCCGTTCATCTTCAGAACACAAATAGAGTGGAGGAACTCTGACGTCACTTTGTAGGCGGATCGGCGGTTAGCATGAAACTGGTTCCTTCTACAAGAAGCCAATAGGATTTTTCCATAGGCTTTTGGATTATCGCAAAAAATAAGCTCTGTGTTCAATCATAGTTCCTGAAACTTACACGTTTTGTCCATCAAGATAATCTTTACAAAATAATATAACTTTGATGAATTTTGAAGCCTAAATAAAAGCGGCAGAACTAAAAAGCTAAACTTACGCTATAAACGAACTACAGCACCAGTGAAGGATTTACTCTGTATATGAATGTTAATCCACGCTACATGAACCTTTTCATATAAACTGGAATAAATACAACATTAGAGCGAAAATGAAACTGAAATGAGACATTAAAAGTATAGTGAATAAATGAAATAATCATAACTAAAGGACATTTAAAGCACGTATTTCTGTACATTTTCGAAATAAGGTGCATTAAAAGTCAATAAATCTTTGATTAACATGAATATTTTAATTAAAAACGTATCCCCGCATATTTAATCTTTTTAATAACAGTGAGCGAGTCTTTGGATATGGTAAGATTAAACTTATTTTAGTGAACAAAGTACCACATTTCAGCTGTCAGTTTGTCAGGGTGGGTACACAAAATGTTATTTTATCCTTGCTTCTACAATCTCTTTCTAACAATTTCATGCGGCCGTACACATTTATTTTTGACGTGGCTTTAAGCACTATGCATCATTAAAGTTTCACTTTCACCACGTAAAGCAGGTAAATGTGGTGTTACATAGAGTCTCCGCATCAGTAGGCAATAAACTCGAGCTTCTTCCATCCGAAGACTTGTCGCATTTCAGGGCAAAGCAAAAAAACATTGTCGAACAACAATATAAAATGCTGTAAACTATTCATTGGTTATCCTCAAATTAATTGTACTATAAATTATACTACAACTGGAAAATACTAAATTGATAAACTGTTCGACGTGATGACGTTGAATGTCTCCGACAGCGCAGGAAATCTGAGAGCTTTCTCACCCTACGTAGACAGCAAGGGTCCTTCCACAATCCTGAACGAGGGTCAAAGGTTAGATGAAGGGAACCTGCGCTTCCAAGACTCATGGATGAACAACTTTGAGAATCCATGTACAATTTGAGCTTTTTTCGAATATCAACATGGAGCTTGGACTGAACACGCAGCAAAAGGGAAAAAAATAGTATTTTCCACAAACTGGCACATGGAGAGATACTAAAAGCACACAAACACTTGGAGCCCTGCTCTTAATTTAGATTGTATAGTTCTCTTAGTTTCACATTGAAATGTGAGGCATGAGTGCATGAATCTTTGTTCTTTATCAAATGCTGTACAAGAAGTTGTTTTTTTCTGCAGTACCATGTCAATTGTAGATGCAGATCATTTAGAGGTTAGTAATCTAACTTAAAGGGTTAGTTCACCCAAAATATTATATGAAAAATCTTGTTCCAATCCATTTTTGGAACACTAATGAAGATCCTTTTTAATGAAGTCTGACAGCTATACTGTATTGGACCTTGAAATGTTCAATGGAGGGACAGAAAGCAGAGATTTCATTAAAAATACTCCTCATTTGTTTTCCAAAGATGAATGAAAATCTTATGGATTTGGAAAGGTATGAGGGTGAGTAACTGCTGGCAGAACTCACCTTTTTTGGGTGAACTGTTCTTTTAAGTAATGTTGTATTCTCTTATAGGAAAATGGTGTCAACACTGGAACATTTCACTTGACTGTTGACTGTCTACAGCAATTGTTGTTAATGACAGCCCTGTCTTTGTATTCATTTTCCCCATGTATCTGAAAATGTTTTGAATCTTGACTGTTTCACAGTGAATTTTATCTTTGTGACCACTATTTGGTGCAACACAAATATTGTACCTGCTCATATTTAAAACTAAAAATTGTTCCACAGTACAAGCATTTAAAAAAAAAAAAAATCTTTACACATTGTTAAATTGATGTTATAATATTTTTGTCTTCACCTGTTTAAGGCAAACAAAAGCCACTGAATGCACTTTTAAGAATGTTTACATGAGATAAAAATAAACCATCTTCAATTTGTGTTACGTGTTTTGTCCTTCAAGGAGGCTACGAATTACAAATATGCTTTTTAATGAAGATTAGTAGATATAGGAACGTTATAACATTAGCTTTAACATCAGAACACAACTTAACGTTAATCACGGACAACCAAAGAGGGAGAACTCAGGACTTTTAAAGGAACCGGAACAAAAGAGCAAACAACATAATCAAACTCAGGTGGGGACAATGAAACGATAATTAACTAATGAAGGCAGGAACCAAACCAAATAAGGAAAACGAGGACTAAGACAGGCAGACATGTAACAATTTGTATATATTGTGCTGTATTTATTTGCAACTAAAAATAGGCCTATGCTATAAGTTTTTTAGAAATGTCTGCATTAAGGATTGTCTGTTTATGGTACAGAGGAAAATGTAAATCTACAGAATTTTCCGTTTTAATGTTGAAGGAAATGTCCGTAAATTTAACAGAAAATGTCCTGGTAATTTTCTGCCAGTACATTATCCGTTTGTTTACGGGGGGTTTTTTGTGTTTGAAATTACAAATAGAGACAGAAAACTGTAATGTTTCATATAGATAGATAGATAGGTGTGTGTATAGTTTCAGTTTTAATTACTATCCTGAAACAAACTAGAAAAAAAAACAATGACTATTGCTCATATGTTTTATGCTCAACTTGTTGGCTGTTTTAAAATACAAAAATAAAAAATTGGTACTTATTTGAAGTAAAATTTAAATATAAAAATTATTTTAACAACAACAGGTAGTGATAATAGTCACAGCATTGTTTATATATTCAAGTTTATCATTCATAACAGATAAATGTGGAATAATTAAAACAGCACAAGATGCTACACTTTGGCCTCCAATGTTTCTTTCCTTATTTAAAGTAAAATTTAAATTAAAACATAAGTTTTAAAAATGAAACCTATATATATATTAGTGCTGTCAAACGGTTAATTGCATCCAAAATAAAACTTTTTGTTTACATAATATTTGTGTGTGCTGTGTATATTTATTATGTGAATATATAAATACACACACATTCATGTATGTATATATTTAAGAAAAATGTTATATTTATATATTATATATATTTAATTTATATGAATATAAATATATACATGTAAATATTTTACAAATGTATGCTGTATGTGTGTATTTATATATACATAATTAATAAACACAGTACACACACATATTACGTAAACAAAAACTTTTATTTTGGATGCGATTAATCATGATTTGACAGCACTAATATATATATATATATATATATATATATGAACTATAATAAAATAACACTGGTTTGTTCGTTTACTTAGTAAACAAATAATAATAAAAACACTACAAATAATCAGGCCACAAGTTTCCAAGAACTGTTTAGCTCAAATAAATACATGCATACATAAATAGAATCTTGTTGTAAACGTTTTCAAGTTCTGTTGTGAGTATTTAATGATTTGAATCATAAGTCTATATTTATTTTATAAAGAAAAGCTGCAGTAGGATTCTTATGTAATTACAAATTTCATCAGTTTTTGGGCCTGTATAAGCTAATCTGCGTTTACTCACTCCTGCACACTTGTTACAGGCTGTCCTTGCATGATGTAATTGCTGCTCTTCACACACTGACACACACACACACAAAGCTTTTAAGCCCGTCCATAGTGCTGACGCGGAGAGCGAGAGCTAATCCCAACACCCATCTCACGTCCAACCTGTTACAACGTCCCACCTAATACCACACAGACTTCCCTTCTGGACATTCTGTTCTTCTGAATTACTACCAATAAACCCTGCCATTGTCACCCATTTAACACTGCGTTATTCTCACCAAACAGTGCCATTAGTGATGAAAATCAAAAGAATTAATTTTTTTATGAATGAAGAGGTCTTTGTTGAACTTTCAATAAATTCTGTTCAGGGTTATTACAATTAACTAATACTGAAGCCATAAAAAGTCTTTAATTAAAATAATATACTCTAAAATCTCTAAATTGAAATGAAAATGAAAAAAATACATTAAAATAAAAAAAACATTACTAATAAAAATGACAAAAACAACTAAATTGCAAAAACTAAAGAAAAAAATATATAAACAAAAACTGATTCAAAATATTAACAAATACAATAGTTTGTCACTGATATTAAAAATAATTGCAAGTATGTCAACTTATTCTACTCACCAGAACCAGTCTGCTAATACTCTAATCACTGCGAGTTGACATGTTGCAGTCACTTACAGTCAGCAGGATTTCTAAGACCATCCAAATGTTTAATAACTCAGACATAAGCTCTGCATTTATTCTCAATCATTTTTATTTTTATTTATTTTTTTAAGAAGCATGCAAGGGAAAACACTGTAGCAAAAAATAAGCTCTGCAAAAGAAGGGGAAACGTTCCCTTTGTACTGTCCGCTGCTGACAAATGACAAATAAAAAGAGTTGCTCATCTCAAGAATAAGCAGTTTGGCATTGTGTCGTTAGCCACAGACACACTTATGTATTAAACTATGAAGTGCCTGGGCTGTTCAGCCCGTAAGACAACTACACTGTCCTGGCTTTCCTAAAAAAGCATAGTAAAAAAGATGAACAGAAGTATGCCAGAAACGTAAATTCAACAAATACATTTCCTGTGCAAAAATTTCCGGCGCAAATTGGATACTCGTATTGTGCACAAAATTTTCAAGCCGTCTTTAAAATGTTATTCAAATTTTATAAACTAAAACCAGTTTTCAAGATGTTTCTCTCAAACAAATAAACCATGCACCAAAAAAAAAAAACGTAAAATCCTTACTTGGGTGCGCAAAAGAGCATGAACTGCAGGCATCTTGTTTTAGTTACAAAGCAAGATCTGAAAGTGTGTCTTTCAATAACTGCGTTACATTCACAAAATACATTTTTTAAATGTTTTGGGTGATGAATGAATTGTAATAAAAGATTATAATCATTCATCCCCACAAAAACTACTACTACATCGGTTTGCTTAAAAGAGCATGACTATCACAAAACCCTTAAAAACAAATTCTGACGTTTTTGTGAGTGTCTGTAAACATGTCTACAAAGGGCTCATCAAACACTTGTTCAAGTACTGGAGTATCTTTATGACCATGAGGAATGCTTTGGAAAGTGCCATATACAAACAAACAGCTTGACAGTCGCTTCCACTCTTTGCACGTTGTACATTGTCCAGACGGTAAAATCGAGCAAAATCTCCTTCAGTCTTAGTGCAGTTAGCTTAGTGAGCGGCGTGGACCGGATACGCCAGCCGGACGTCCAGAGCCTGGTTGTGCTGTGCCAGGGAGGTGTGATGGTAGTGCATGACCAGGTCCTTCAGAGACTTGTGGAGATCGAAGGGCTCGACGAAGCCATAGCCGCGCTCCGTGTGGCGAATCACGCAGTGCCTCACCTGGCTGCCGACCCTGTGGATGAAGAGACGAGAGCAGGGTTAGGGAGGCTGGAACCAACACCAAATAACATTCACCTAAAAGTAAATTAAAAACTAAAACTGAAACCAGAAACATGATGCATTGCTATAAAACTAACCAAAATCATCCCAAGATATTTCACTTTTTTATAGTACTACGTCCCAATTCGCCTTCTTATACTATGCCTTTTTGTGAAGAACATACATAGGCATATACTACTTCGTCATAGCTTCTTCTTTAACGGACGCTCTGTTGCTTAGTTACGTGCAATTTCGTTTAATTTAATTTCCTACTGTATTGGAGAGAAATGAAAAGGCACGTTGATCTGCGAGTCGCGGGTCTATCATGACGAGAACTCTCTTCATATGTTTGCATATATAATGTAAATGTAATAGCTGTGGAATGCAATGCAGTCAATCTGTACTAATAGGAATGCACTGCATACTCATGCATTTAAAAGTTAATGACCAAAAGTATCATTATAAAAGTTCACAATGTTGCTGCAGATGAAATATAACGTGCATAACATTAAATATTTTTTTTAAATCAAGTTAGACATTGTTTATTTATCACGTAAACCCCTTTCACTGCCTGTCAGTCGGTCTCGCATATCTGCCATGTTTGTAGTTTTTAAACACTTTTTATGCATGTTTGTAGTTCTAAGCAATGTGTTATGGGCAATATTAGCCGTTACAGTGCGCATCGATCTGCACTTGTAATTTTAATCTCAATTAGTAGGCCATCCAGGAATCTTTGGTATACACTTTAACATATTATGATCTGGGACATGCCAATTCTATTTTCGAATACCATTCAGGACGAATAGTATGCGAATTGGGACGCAGCACAGATATGCACCGCTCCAGACACCCCTAAAATGTAATTGGCCACCCTAGGTGCCACTGTGAAATTCTACACTTATGATTGGCTATCTCCCAGGTAAGAGGCGGGGCTTTAAAAAAAAAAAAAAAAAAATCATAGCAGGAAAGAGACCAGGACTGACAGTGAAGGAATAATCGGTGACTAATGCAGAAATACCACTTTACTGGACTTTGAACTTTTAAATGTCAATTTAGTTGCACTTTTTGTATGGCAGAATTAAATTATGATCGAAGCTCAACAATTGTATAATAGCATAAACGAGTGAAGCGCTCCTTCATTTGTACAAATATTTATGAACGTTATTAGAAGCAAACGTCACTGTTACACATATAATTGGTCTATAAAATATGGAGAAAGGCGTTCTGTTATCTGCCAATGAGGTATGAAAAATAATCTTAATTTAAAGGGAAAACAAGATTATTTTATTGCCCCACTAGCAGATATTTTTTCTTGTTTTAAACAACAACAATTTTTATACAAAACAAAACTTAATATCTTGTGCTATTTTGCGTCTCAAGTAAAAGTATGAAAAGCATTTTTTTTTTTTTGCTGTGGTAAAGAGTCTTTAGACTAGTTTTGCAATGCTTGATTATCTCATGATATGAGAGTATGAATATTAAGATGTTTATTTGATGTTTTAATAGCATCTCTTATTAAAATGTTGACAAAAAAGCTCTTAAAATTCATTCATTTCAGTACTTTTCCAGAGATAGTTCACCCACAAATGAAGATTATGTGTCACTCTCATGACTGTATGTCTTTCTTACCTCTTCTTACACAAAAGAGGATATTTTGAGAAATATCTGTGGGGTTTTTTGTCCATACATTGGAAGTCCGTGCACAACAAAACTGCTTAGTTAAGAATGTCTCTCTTTTTTTTTTTTTTTTAAATATCTTCTGTGTTTGGCAGAAAAAAATTAGTCATGCAGATTTAAAGGAATATGAGGGTAAATAAATGACAGAATTTCTTTTCTGGGTGAACTTTCCCTTTAAGGTTGGAGAAGATGCCAAAAACAAGTCTTCATATATGAGTCTATGGACTCTAAAGGTGAGAGGACATTTCTATTTTGTGCTAATTAAGAAACAAACAGGAATGCATTTGAGTTATTAAACACCACTGACTGATGACTTACACCACAGAGCAGGCGTAACAGTCCTTGGTGCTGCTGTTGCGGATGAGGAAAGCTCCAGACGGTTTCCCACGGAGCAGCTCCTCTGCCTGCCGTCGACCGAGATCTCCTACAAACCAGCTCTCCTCCTCCAGCAGCTCCACACTCTTCTCACGCTCCTCTTTTACCTCACGCGCAGACCTGAGAAAACAACCACTCAATAAGCAAAAAGCTCCGATTTGTTCTTTTAGCTCAACGAGAGCACCTCGATTTGTCTTCTAAATGCCAGTTCCTGTTCACCAGATATTGTCCCTTTGTCTCGACAGACCTTACAGACCTATTGCATCAGACAGCAGCCAGACGTGTCCCCACTCGCTCCCTTCGACTTCATTAATAAAACCCAGAAATTAAATGGCCTCAGAAGGTGCCTTATAATTCTTATATAGTCTTGGATGGGATTGGATGGATGGGATCTGTCGACTGCAGCCACCCGGGACTCTATTAACTGCATAGAAATGTACTAACAACCACTGAGCACAGCAGCAACTATACCAACATCCTGATTTTTCCCTGGCAACAATCACATTACCAAACTTCATTCCTCTTTCAGTACTGCTGTGATTAAGTTAAACACTCACTCTTTCAGTTCACTGTGGACTGTCTCTGGGAAATCCTTGCAAGAGTTCTCTTGAGAATAACACTGTTCTCCAGAGATCTCCGTCATGCTGACGGCCTCAAATGTTTTTCTCCTCTGGATTTCCTGTAAAGCAACACGAATAATCTTAGAAAAGCAATGCATCCGATATGCTTGATATACGTTTATTCCTCTTCTTTTTAACAATTAGATGAAAAAACTAAAACTGAAATCACTGCCTTTAAAACTAACTAAAATAAAAATAAAAACATATTCATATTCAGTTTCCAAGTGTGTGTGTGTGTGTGTGTGTGTGTGTGTGTGTGTGTGTGTGTGTGTGTGTGTGTGTGTGTGTGTGCACGTGTGGTTGCAGCATTGAAGCCAATCATAGACGTGTCTGTTGAAGGCGTAAATTGCCAATGCAATTTTAAATTATTCATGATAAGCTCTATACAGCTCAAAACAGAGTTTGATTAAAGCGCAAACTCACTAAGCAGCTTTATACACTTGCAAGTCCTCTCATTATATTATATTATAAATCAGTGTTGGCTGAATATGCTTGGCTTTGAAATCCTCTACACTTATAAAACACTTTTGTTCCTAGTTGGCAGTGATTATAAATACATTTATCTGATGTGAACATTTTGCATTCCGTAAGTAAATAATAAATAATATATCAGTTAAATCTGTACTAATATATATATATATATATAGGATTTATTTTAGTAATTATTACTTGTCTTAATTATTTTTTGTTTTAAAAATTTTTTAAATAATTACTGTGCTTAATGTAATTAAGAAAAAAATAAAATATTTTAAAAGAAAATACAAATAAATAACTACATAGTATTGTTTTGTTTTTTTAATATAAAAACCAATACAAACTAAAACAAAAATTCAGTTGCGAATTGAAAAAAATATAAAAACTAATTGAAAAAGCAATGCAATAATAACGCTGATGGCTTACCTGTAATAACGTAGTGCAAGCATCATACAGCTGGTCATACTCCGCTGTCTTTTGAAACAGTCTTAAACATTCATGGAGCTTCTCTCTGGTTGCACTCAAAAACTCTTCCTTCACAGGTAGATCCTGAAAATGCAATGCGTTTAATCACTTAAAGGTGTTCACTTGTTGGAGAAGAAAAAAAATTAAAAAAAATACATAAACAAAAGATGCCTTTCAACTAAGATGGTCTTCACCATGAGACTCACAGAAAAGGTGCGGAGCGGGTCACAGTGGGACACGGGATAAGCCAGCGTGACATCCAGCCAGCTGTTGTACTGGACTAAGCTCCTGTGCCTGTAGTAAGATATCAGCTCCGGCACAGAGCTGAAGGTCAGAGGCTCGGAGAACCCAAACTTCCCATCCTGATGGTGGATCCTGATGAGTTTGTTGGTGCCATTGTTCCTGTGGGGATGTCGAGAAGCATTTTCACACATACAGCCTTTTCTGTAAATGCAATGCTATTATATCACCGTGTAGAAGTCATCCTTTGGTGAAATACCAACAAATCATATCTGGTAGCTTAAGAAGTTGTTGAAAACATTTGATAGTGACGCTATCTGTGAACTAAGCCATGAGATGAGCTTAATAGCAAATTACATTTAAGAAAATTCAAGGTTAGGATAAAAGATTGAGAGTCAAACAGAGCAAAAAAATGCTGTAAAATTAGCAGCGGCCGTGTAAAATATTTGAGTAATACTACTTCTCTACAATAGTTAATTATTTTAGGGAATCTGTCTTTTATTTAAAGTTCTGTTAAAACTTGTGGCATTTACATTTATACAATAATAATTTCTACTCCATTACAATTTCATGCAGACTTAAAAGTGCAAAGCACATACGACGCGTGTGTCATATTTGTGACTAATGTGACTTTAAAAAACAGGGCTGAGTAAATAATGACATTTTTGGATGAATAATCCCTTTCAGACAAAGACTTTAAGCTATAGTAATGTGTTTTTATAATAACATCACTGTAGATTGATGAACGCGAGTCAAGTCATGATTCTTATTAGGTTCTTGATTACTAGTCTAAAAATAACTATATTCAAATGTCGATCCAGTGTAAAATCATCTGAAAATACTCAAGGAACAGCTTTCAGGATATTGGGTTTCTTTAACATCTGCCGTGTCCTGGAGTTTTACATGAGAATATCATGGTCATTTTTGACCAGTTTCTGCATCGAAAATACTAAAATGAGAAAATCTCTACTGCCGTTTTCAATTTAAAGAGCTTTAACTCTTAAATATGTAAGTACAATTAAATGTGGATGCTTTTTACTTTCACTCAAGTATTTTTGGAATAGGTACAATGAGTAAACATTTCACATATCTTTAACTCAAGTGCAGTTTTTCAGTATATTTTACACCCCTGCTAATTAAACTGATGCTAAAACACTAGCTAATCACGTCACAGTTTCAATGGCATGTTTGGCTAATGTGTAGCAAGCAAAATGGACAAAAGTCTGTTTCATGTGTGAAAGTGGCTAATGATAGGTTGGCCACTGTTGCTAATACACTTAACTGCTGTGTTTTCAACAAAGTAGGAATCCTGAAACATGCAATCCTTACCGAACAGTCAATGTATATTCTCCCTGCCGCTTGCAGGAAGCATTTCGGACCAGGAAAGCCCCATCAGGCATGCCGTGGAGAATTTCATTCACCTCCTCCCTAATGGTTCGACACAGTGGAGTTTGATTGTAAGTGGTATTAATTGAATAATAAGCAAACAAACCGATAAAGCCATATATACGAAGACTAAATGCTTTAAAGAAAAACTCAATCTTACCTCGATATATCAGCCCAGTACCACTCGGCCTCCTGTAATAAATCATTGGGCTCCATTTCTCTGAGGAGATGATCATCGCTACTGATTTCTGGTTGAAGAAACATAATGTGAGACAATGGGATACTAAACAGTTCAGCAATTGTTACATTTCTAGCCTAGCTTTACTGGAAAACCTCCAGCTTTTTACAATAAATTGCCAAATTGTCAAGTTTTGGTCACTGGAAATTAAAAACAAAAACGCGCGCCAGTATTTCACTTACTACATTTCAGAAATATTATTTAAAAGAATGAACAAATTTATACCAAAATCTTAAAATAGATATTTAAGATATTTAATAATATTCTGAGATGATTACATTTAAGTATTTAAACCATTTCACATGGAAAATATGATAAAGTTAACATTTTTCGCCTTTCATCTTTGAAAAGATGAAATTTTTGTCAGTTTATATCCATTCATCCAAAACGATTTACAAATGAGGAGCAATCAAAATCAGCAAAAAACCAATATGCAAGTGCTATAACAAGTCTCAGCTTATTGCACGTATTAAGGGTTTTTATTATTATATATTAAATAAAAAGAAAACAGATAGAATAGAAAAAGAATAGAGCAAGCTAATGTTAGAGGCCTTTTTTGCTTTATTTGTTAATTATGTAATAAATAAAAGAAAACAAACAGATAAAGAATACAGAAGCTAGTGTTAGTTGTTGTTTTTAAAGAAAACAAGCAGTTAGTAAATGAATAGAGTGGGCAGGTCTAAAAGGGGCAGGTTTTTTTTTTATTTAATTTTTTTTTAAAAAGACGAATTAGAATACAGAGTGCTAATTGTTGAACAGAAACTATAGAGAACAAAAGTAACTAGTATACTAGTGTAAATAGCGAAAGGTGTATGCGGAGGGGAAAGAAGCAGCGGCAGTCACGACTTCTTTAAGGAAAGCAGATAGTGAGCAGACACAGAAACATTAATTCTGGCCTGCTCTCTCATGAAATACTGTTGTTAGCCAGATACAGTACGCCTGTCCTGAGCTATGAAGTGACAGCTGTGGACGCTCAGGATTTCCCTGGGATTCCCGCTGGAGAGTTTACCACTTCTACTATGGAGTAGGTTCAGATTTGTGAATATTTACAACATAACGTGACGCTGACCAGCGGGCCTCCCCGATTGGCTGAGCTAAAGACTTTGCGAGACTCATGAATACTAATCGAGTTCGGTGATTGGACGCTCAGGGTCTGTTACCAAGCAACGTCATCATTGCCTATTTAATATTCATGAGTTAGCGCTTCGCTATAGTAGGCTCGCTGGTTTGGTGGCCCGATATTCCTGCTCTGCTGACCTGAATGAACTCGGCGATGACATGTTGAGACATGCAGAACTCAACGAATAAAGAGCCCAAGACTGGTTAACTCACTTTTATATCATACGAACTAACTTTCACAAATGTTACCTTCACTGAATACTGATGGCTTGTCGTTCCCGTGATTAACGTAACGCTTGACACTTAGGTTGCGTTTGAACCAGAACAAAGGCAGAGTGACTTAAACAGAATAAACACCAAATATAACAAGATGAGACGAGAATAATACAGAAATAAAGTTACATACCAGTGCCAGCTGCGCTGACTCGACTCATTTCGATGTAGGAAAACGGTTCTGCAGACGATGACATCTTTTCTTCAACAATGGATCGTGTTGCAGAAGTGAATTAAGCCCTTTTAAATACTGTAAATCGTAACGGCCAATAATTACAAACGACTGTCCGGTCGTTATATCTAAGACAACGACGTAAAAACGGCTTAACAATGTTAAAAAGGCGAAAAATGCCCGTATTTCTTGTCTTAATCCAAGTGTCCAGTTGTTATAATTTGGCAGCCAGTCATTCAAAATAAAACTTAGCAAAAAAGCTTATAATCGTCTGCCAGAATAGCATACATGATCAGCACATTCATAACAGCATGTACTCATCTAAATATCCAAATGAACGGCGTGCTGAGAGTAAATCAAACTCTTATAAGGTTTGGGACGATTTAAGTGTCTGAGGACGATACCATTGATCTACGTGGGGAAAACTTTAAACAGGATGTCGTTGTGTTGTTGTTATTAATACTTTGTTGATATTATACTCTGCCTTTGATTTTATAAGCATATTGGGTGAAATATATTTTATAAATCGTGTATTAATTATATCCACTTATTTAAAGCCACTCTTGTGTGAATGTTAGGAGTTTTCCCCCCCTCTCGCCGCAATTATGCTACGGTCCGTTTTTTGTCCTGCATTGTGCCGTTGGTACTTTTTTCGAACAACTTGTTCAAAGTCATAATTGTGAGTTTTATGCACACAAACACTGTCATTTATGAGGTTTAAGAAATAATAAAAAAGTCTAAACGTGTAAACAAAAATGACAAATGACGATTTTGAAGCTCTTAAATGTTTAAAAGGTCACGGTGCGTTTCGTGCCAGCTGCACATAGGGGGAGTTCCTTCAGTGAAGGGAACATTGTGTACTGTTGGCATTGTCTGCCTTTTGACAGTGAAAGTTGCACACTTAGATAACTAGCGTTCAAACACTAGTCCGGTTGAGCTCGCAAAGCAACATACTTCTCAAATTCACAAAAAAACACGTGAACTGTGTTTGCATGATGATATCTCAATGGAGTCGATGACAGAACAGCTCAGAAATGCATTTCATAGACTGATAAATAAGACTTTTTGATTGAATTTGTTTAGTGTTGTGTGTTTTAATATCAATTTTAATATGTAATAGGCTACAGAACTGCAAGACAAATATGACCTTGGACCACAAAACCAGTCATAAGGGTCCATTTTTTGAAATTGAGATTTATGCATCGTTTGAAAGCTGAATAAATAAGCTTTCCATTGATGTATGTTTTTTTAGGATCTGGCAATATTTGGCTGAGATGCAACTATTTGAAAATCTGAAATCTGAGGGTGCAAAAAAAATCAAAATATTGAGAAAATCACCTTTAAAGTTGTCCAAATTAAGTTCTTAGCAATGCATATTACTAATCAAAAATTAAGTTTTGATATGTTAACGGTAGGAAATTTACCAAATGTCTTCATGGAACATGATCTTTACTTAATATCCTAATGATTTTTGGCATAAAAGAAAAATTGCTCATTTTGTTGGATATTGCTATACCTGTGCTACTTATGACTGCTTTTGTGCTCCAGGGTCATACATGTTATGTGCATAGGCCTGGTTTAACTGGAAAGGTCTTGTAAGCAGTTGCTAGTTTTTTTGTTCTTCCAGTTCCTTCTTTGCAAGTAGGCTATTACAACAATGACAGTAATAATAACTAATGCATCAAATTGGTTTGTTTCAAGTCTATTTGCATAATCTGTGCGTAGAAACTACATAACTAGCATTCTTGGCAGAAACTATGCAGTGAATGAAGCTGTAACCAGTTCCTCTCATCAAACCCTCATTAATGCTGAAATGCTTTTATAATATGTTCTATTCAATGTGGTTCTTTTTACAATTTTTCAAATGTAGTCCATCACAAACAAAAGCTGACCTCCTCTATAAGACATTTTGTTATGTTTGTAATGCTATCGCTGATAATATCTCATTTCAATATTTTATTTCACGTCAATAAACACCTTTACATATTGAGATGTCAGAATAGAATTGATGCTTATTTTTGCATTTATATGATCATTTCCACAAATGACAGAATATGTTTATGCAGTCTCTATACTGATAACATCAGTTTCAAACACATATCTGGGTCAATTGACATTTCCCTTCTGTTTAATGCAAACAAACGCATAATACAAACACACATGTATAATACAAACAATCCACTTTAAATGGAACAAAATATCATGGCTTTTGCTTTTGGCAGGATCACATTGCACTTTTCAATAAGTGATACTAGGTCTATTTCTGGTCGTTTATGGAAAACTATGCCAAGATCAGGATGTGCGTATACTATCCAGAGCCATGGCCATTGTGTTTCCGGCTTCACAGCTTCATTTTGTCTCTGTTAGCAGGCAAAGATTAGAATATGAATCATTATATGTGCTTTGACCTCCATTGCAGTGCATTTGGTTGGTTTTAAGAGCCAACTTCAGTTATGCTGCAAGCAGTAGTTTCCCTTGCTCTGGTTTTAAGATATATTTTCTATATTTCTTAATTTAGGGCATATTAAATATGAATGAAATTTGAAATTGGAAGACAGAATTTTGGTGAACTCTTTCTTTTTGCTAAAAGAAACACAATAAAACCACACTGACAAACTGTAAATTAAGGCAACGGTCACATTGTTTTTGTGTTTCATAACAGTTACTGTGTGAATTTGACTGTGAAGTCACTAATAAGCCTATGATACACACTGAAAAAAAGGTAAGTGGTTGCAATCAATTTATTTTAGCTACATTTAAACGACTAATCTGACTTTCAACTAAATTTGTTTATTTAAATGTAGCTAAAATAAATTGTTTGCAACCACTTACCTTAAAAAAATGTAGCATAAGTTTTTTCAGTGCATTTTTAAGTTTACGACATGACAATCCACTACTGGGTCATGTGCACTATTTTTTAACAGTGGTCTGAGCTAATTATATTCACGTATTCTTTTTTATTTATTAATTTAATTTTTTAATTAAAAAAAAAACTTTTCTCTGGCTCTGAGTAATTTAAAACAGCATTGCCTTGAATGTAAAAAAGAAAAAAAGAAAAAAAAAGAGTAAGCCAGTGAGTAACCCATATGGCTAAAAACATAGATTTTCACATATATTTTTAAATATGTTTTAAATTATACCAAAAATGGCCCAAAATACATATTTGATAAAACAGGTTTCAAAATATATTTTTGAAAATATATTTTCTAGCAATAAACGTTTTATTGGCATTTTTTGTGTATTTGTTGTCTAACTCATGTGAACATATACTACATTTGACCAAAGAAAATATTTTAAAATGTTAAAATACCGCCCTCACCCCTCCAAGTAAAATAAAATAAAAAATACAATTTAATTAAAAAAGATATTACAATTTATGTTTTTAAAACAAATATTCATTCATTCCTTGTAAATCTAGTTTTGATCTCTAGTAGGCTATTCCATCCACATTTTGGCTTTATTGTAAAATTGGTAATGTATTATCTTGACCCTGAAATACATTTTAAAATATATTTTGGTATATGAAGGTTGAAACTAAATATATTTTCCATTTAGAAAACTTTTTTTAGCATCCCTTTTTACAACATATTTTAAATGTTATTTATATGCTATTTAGCATATTTAAATGCATAGCCTATTTAAAACATATTTTGGCCAGAAATAATTTTTTGTATGGGAAGCATTGTAATACTGACAAAAAGAAAGCATAATCACAAGCATAATCATGAAACGTTTTTATAAAAGAGCAATCTGCAATATAATTGTCACAATAACAACATTTTACACAGAAACAATTCGATGAGATTTAATATTAGTAATTGCATCAATTTCTTTTTCTTCATTTTTATTTGTCTATATAGTTGTCTATATATATATATATATATATACAGTGCCATGAAAAGTTTTTTGCCTCCTTCCTGTTTTTTTTTTTTTTTTGTCACACTTAAAATATTCAGATCATCACATTTTAATATTACACAAAGATAATGCAAGTAAATACAAAATGCAGTCTTTAAATGATAATTTCATTTATTAAGTGAAAAAAGCTGTCCAAACCTACCTGGCCCTACGTGAAAAATTAATTGCCTGTTAAATCATGAAAGAACCGTGATTAACCACATTATTTTAGAAAGCTGAGTTAAATTTCACTAGCCAAGCCCAGGCCTGATTACTGCCAGACCTGTTGAATCAAGAAATCACTTAAATAGAACCTGTCTGACAAAGTGAAGCATGTTTAAAGAGCAACACATCATGCCGTGATCTGAAGAAATTCATAAACAGATGAGAAACAAAATAGTTGACATGTTTCAGTCTGGAAAGGCTTTGGGACTCCAGCATGGTCAGAGCCATTATCCACAAATGGAGAAAACTTGGAACAGTGGTGAACCTTCCCAAGAGTGGCCGCCCTACCAAAATTTCTCCAAGAGCACAAGGTCGACTCATCCAGGAAGTCATAAAAGAACCCAGAACAACATCTAAAGAACTGCAGGCCTCACTTGCCTCAATTAAGGTCAGTGTTCATGATTCAACAATAAGAAAGAGACTGGGCAAAAACAGCATCCATGGGAGAGTTAAAAGGCAAAAGCCATTGCTGACCAAAAAGAACACAAAGGCTCGTCTCACATTTGCCAAAAAATATCTTGATTATCCCCAAGACTTTTGGGCAAATATTCTGTGGACTGATGCGACAAAAGTTTAACTTTTTGGAAGGTGTGTGTCCCGTTACATCTGGCATAAAACCAACACAGCATTTCATAAAAAGAAGATCATACCAGCAGTCAAACATGGTGGTGGTAGTGTGATGGTCTGGGGCTGCTTTGCAGCTTCAGAACCTGGATGACTTGCCATAATTGATGGAACCATGAATTCTGCACTCTATCAGAAAATCCTGAAGGAGAATGTCCGGCCATCTCTTTGTGACCTCAAGCTGAAGCGAACGGGTTCTGCAGCAGGACAATGATCCAAAACACACCAGCAAGTCCACCTCTGAATGTCTCAAGAAAAACAAAATTAAGGTTTTGGAGTGGCCAAGTCAAAGTCCTGACCTGAATCCAATAGAAATGCTGTGGCATGACCTTAAACAGTCCATTCATGCTCGAAAACCCTCCAATGTGGTTGATTTAAAACAATTCTGCAAAGAAGAGTGGGCCAAAATTCCTCCACAGCGCTGTGAAAGACTCAGTGCCAGTTATCACAAACGCTTGATTGCAGTTGTTGCTGCTAAGGGTGGCTCAACCAGTTATTAGATTTAGGGGGCAATTACTTTTTCACGTAGGGCCAGGCAAGTTTGGACAACATTTTTCCCTTAACAAATGAAATCATTATTTCAAAGCTGCATTTTGTATTTACTTGGGTTGTCTTTGTGTAATATTAAAATTCGTTTGATCTGGATCATTGAAGTGTGTCAAAAAAAAAAAAAAAAAAAAAAAAAACAGGGGTAAAAACTTTTTCACACCACTGTGTGTATATGTGTGTGTGTGTGTGTGTGTATATATATACATATACATATACGTATACATATTTCCATTTCAGTTTTAGCTTAGTACATCAAGGTAAATAAAATTTTGCCCTGGCAACTATCTGACATAAAATGTTTTTATATTTTATCTTATTTCAGTTAGTGCAAGTAATGGAAAAAAAACATGCTTTTAATTTTAGTTTTAGTTAATAAACCAGCATTGTACATTTATGTTTAAAAATACATACTGAATTATTTATGCCTTTGTTTTGCCTACAAGCCAGGCTCCCTCTAAACTATGCAACAAATACACTGAGTTGAGATATAATTTCATGTGCGTCTGCATCTGCTCCATCTGAGCTGGAATGTGGCATTTGTATTGGTGTTTGATAAAGAAATGTCTCCAGCACAGGTCACAGTCTGCAAATGAGGACATGCTATTCCAATACAAACACTACAGGAATAAAATAACTGTCCGGGGGCTTTGTTTGTGGCTCATTCTGACGTAAGTTTTGTCTTTTGCGGGTTTTTGTTAGGAAAGCATGTGACCTGCTCTCTACTGATAATTGCTCAAGGATCCTAAACACACCTCTGGAATGATGCTTCAATACGCTTCAGACACACTTTATTTTGGAAGCATTGAAGTTTTATCACTGTTTTAATACACTTTTGGAGTTACTGGATGATGAGTAACAGTTTTGTGGTTCGAGGTGATGTGGAAACCATGAGGTTTGTGGTGTAATGGGATGAATGGTCTGTCATTGGGTCGGCACACCTCTGATCAAAGTGTTATTAAGGATCAAAGTTTGAGAATCTATTATTTTAACATTTATTTCCTTTCACAAGTCATATTTGGTACTGTTGTTTTAGGAATGAACAGTGTAACAAAAGAAATTGACAATTCACAATTAAGAATGCACTAAATCAACACAACATAATCTGAGTTCTTGACAAAAATGCACGACAGAGGGCAAATAAAGCTGCAGAAAATTATAAACATTCCATCCCTGCTGAAAAAAAAAACAATGAACCCTGCCCAAAACACAATAGAAAATGTAATGGTTTTAATGGTTATAATGGGAATTGTATTGGTTTTAATGGAAACTATAATGGTGTCTACTGGTATGTGATGGATTCTATTGGTGGGATGTTAAATCCTTTTGGAAAAATGCCCAAAACACACTACAAAAAGGAATTTTGTAATGGTTTCACTGGAAAAAGCTAATGGTTTATAATGGTATTTTAATGGAAACCATTGGAAGTTCTGCGATGGTTTCTATTGGGCTTCTATTGTTTTTTTTTAGCAGGGATTCCAAGTCTATACACAAACACCAAGACAGAATGTGATGACCTGAAAATAAACATCAGCTTCAACTATGCATTTATATCTACATTTCCTGACACAAATATAGACACTTGAGAGTTTACAACCCAGTGCAATCATAATTTATTGATAAACAACACCTGACAAAACATACAAAGTATTTTTTCAAACTTTGTGCTTGTACATATAGGCCTACAATACTTGTGATATAAAAATGGCCATTTTGGAAATATTTGGGATACATGTTGCATATATACACAAACATATGACATAATAGTGAAAAATATACATAGTAAGCCCTATATATTATAAGTATATATCACATATGGAAATAAATAAACAAACAAATGTGTGTGTGTGTGTGTGTGTGTGTGTGTGTGTGTGTGTGTGTGTGTGTGTGTGTGTGTGTGTGTGTGTTTCCAAATACATTTCAAAATATGCAAAATATGGACAACAATATTTCAACAGAGACAAATTTCTCTCATACAGAGAGAAACAGAGAGAGAAAGAGAAAGAGAGAGAATATATATATATATATATATATATATATATATATATATATATATATATATATATATATATTAAAAGCATTTTAAAAACATTTTGGCCTCTATATTTAAATAAAAAAATACACTCACATATGGCACATTTGAAGAAAAACTTTATTTGTTGTCTATAACATTAGTAACAGTTACTTAGTAACAGTATTTTAAAGAAATTACAGTGATATATTTCACTAAGGCAGCATCCACTTTGCGTTTGTCATTAATTTGCTGCCCGCTGTCCTTATGAAGAGCGGTTTTGATGACGTTGCACAAGCAACCAATCAAAAGTCTGTGCTAAAAGCTTCTGTCCCTGGAGACACGCCCACCACAATAAACAGCCGCGTACGTCCCTGAAGACACGCCCACCACAATAAACAGCCGCGTACGTCCCTGAAGACACGCCCACCACGCCTGATCAGCTGTCAAGATTGTTTCACGTTGCTCGTTAGTTTTTTAATGACAAACAAACAGAAAGCGACAGTTGCGCAATGAGAAACTCAACTGTACACAAACTGGACTAGCAGTACTGTATTCTTCTTCCAAGAATAGCTGCTCTTTAAGAGCTCAGCGTTAGCTGCAGTAATAAGATTACTCCTCTAGAGGAGAAGACAGGCCTATATGCTGAAGTGAACACTGTCAACAGTTGCATCGCGTCTATAATGGTGAGTTACTTTATTTTCTGCTCACTAACGAACTACATGGCTTGCAAGAGATGAAGTGATCTAAATGCTACTTTACAGTGGGCAAATTTAACCTCTGATTGAACTTTTAAAACGAAACGAAAAGAAAAAAGTTCAAGAGCCATACACGTTTTAGGTTCTTGTAGGTGAAAGGAAATTTTGGATGCATTTATTACGTGTAATCTCTCAGTTCTTTTTACAATGTTTTGTGCAAATAGCAACTGTGCAGACTATACCACAGTAAAATAAATAAATGTGTGTGTGTGTGTGTGTGTGTGTGTGTGTGTGTGTGTGTGTGTGTGTGTGTGTGTGTGTGTGTGTGTGTGTGTGTGTGAACCTGGACCACAAAACCAGTCTTAAGTGTCAATTTTTTTAAATTGAGATGCATACATCACCTGAAAGCTGAATAAATAATCTTTCCATTGATGTATGGTTTGTTAGGATCGGACAATATTTGGCTGAGATGCAACTATTTGAAAATCTGGAATCTGAGGGAGCAAAAAAATCAAAATATTGAGAAAATCGCCTTTAAAGTTGTCCAAATGAAGTTCTTAGCAATGCATATTACTAATCAAAAATTAAGTTTTGATATATTTACATTAGGAAACTTAATATCTTCATGGAACATGATCTTTACTTAATATCCTAATGATTTTTGGCATAAAAAAAAACTATAATATTTACCCATACAATGTATTTTTGGCTATTGCTATAAATATACCTGTGCTACTTATGACCTGTTTTGTGGTCCAGGTACAGACACACACACACACACACACACACACACACACACACACACACACACACACACACACACACACACATACATACATACAAATATATGCTATCAGTATGTGGTGTGACCCTCTTTTGCTGCAGTAACTGAAGGTAAAGTTTCTTGTAACTGCTGATCAGTCCTGCACAATAACATGTAGGAGATTTAGCCCATTCCTTAGTGCAGAACCACTTAAACTCTGTTTCCTCCTATGAGCTGCTTGCTGAGGTCCTTCCACAACATTTTAATTGGATTAAGATCTGGACTTTGACTCAGCCGTTCCAAAACATTAAGTTTGTTCTACTTTAACCATTCTTTGGTAGAATGACTCGTGTGCTTGGGCATGTTGTCTTGCTGCATGACCCACGTTCTCTTGAGACTCTGTTCTTAAACAGATGTCCTGAGGTTTTCCTTTAGAATTTGCTGGTATAATTCAGAACTCATTGTTCCATCAGTGATGGCAGGCCTTCCTGGCCAGGATGCAGCGAGACAGGCCCAAGCCATGATACCACCACCACCGTGTTTCACAGATGGGAGAAGATTCTTGAGCTGGAATGCAGTGTGTTCTTTTCTCCGAACATAATAGCTTCTCATTTAAACCAATAAATTCTATTTCAGTTTCAACCCTCCATTAAACCTTTCTCCAATAGTGCTCTGGCTTGTCCACATGATCTTTAGCAAGCAATTTTCTTTTTGGAGAACAGTGGCGTTTTCTGCAGCTCTGCCATGCACACCAAGGTGGCTCAATGTTCTCCTGATGGTGGGCTCATGAACATTAACATTAGCCAATGTGAGAAAATTCTGGGAACTTTTGCAACCTTGCAGACTGTTACACATTCTGCTTTGGCGTGATCTTTGTTGGTCGACCGCTTCTCGGGAAGGTAACAGTGGTCTTGAATTTCCTCCATTTGTACACAATCTGTCTGACTGTGGATTTGTGGAGTCCAAGCTCTTTAGAGACGGTTTTGTAAACTTTTCTAGCCTGATGAGCAACATCAACTCTTTTTCCGACGTCCTCAGTAATCTCCTTTGTTCGTGACATGATTCACTTCCACAAACATGATCAGACTTTGATAGATCCCTGTTCTTTGAATAAAACAGGTCACGTACTGACATTTGATATTCATTGCACTGACTGGAAACACAGATGGACTCTAATTTCACCTTTAAATTAACCGCTAATCCAAGAGATTCACATACTTTTGCAACGCACAGATATGTAACACTGGATCATTTTTCTCAAAAAATAAATGAAAGAAAATATTTTTTCTCTTATTTGTTTGATTTGGTTCTCTTTGTCTACTTTCAGGACTTATATGAAAATCTGATGACGTTTTGGGTCATATTTATGCAGAAATATAGAAAATTCTGAAGGGTTCACAAACTTTCAAGCAGCACTGTATATATTTTTTATATATATAATCATATTTACATAAATATACTCTCTACATTACTTCTCATTTCCTTCTCTAAACCTTCACTAAGAGCATTTAAAAATATTTTTTGCCCTTGATGTTTTTATTTCCAAGAAAAAACAGTCACATATGAGGAAAACTTTATTTGTTGTGTGTAACGTCAAACATACGACACATTTCAATAAAAATAAATAATGAATAAAAATAAATAATGAATATTTTGTTGTATTAGGTTGAAAGTAAATATATTTAAAATACATTTTGGCCAATTTATTTATTTACTCTTTTTACTCTTTCTTTTATTTTATTCTTTGAAAAAATTCTTGTAACTCTCTCTTTATGGTATGTTATCTCCAAATCTTGGATCCAATTGTTTTTTCAACATTTTCTATTTAGTTTTTGGAAATGATTGTTCATAGGCCTCATTGATCTCAACTTACGCAGATCAGTTTTTGAGGTCTATAATCAATCAGTTTAAAAAGAACTACAAAGAAATACCAATTAGGTCAAGGATTTTCAGAACAGCATCATCAGTATAATTCATCAGGAACAACATTATACAGATAGTTTTTGTTTCAGGATGAAGAGAGTCCTTCCTCCCTGACTGACATTAGCATGGCCTGGGTGTGTCACAACGTGGAAGTGCTTTGTGTCACACAAGAGGACGGGTCACTGCACTTCTGCCACTGCCCTTTGTTTCCTCAAGAGCTGGCCGATCAGCTACTGCACAAGATGGCTGATGAGGGTACGATTGCTCACTATAACCCATTTAGTTGCATACAAGATCTGTTACCTGATGTTCTCATTAGTGCTGGGCAACAAATAATCACATCCAAAATAAATGTTTTTGTGTACATAATACAGGTGCATGTCAATAAATTAGAATGTCGTGGAAAAGTTAATTTATTTCAGTAATTCAGCTCAAATTGTGAAACTCGTGTATTAAATAAATTCAATGCACACAGACTGAAGTAGTTTAAGTCTTTGGTTCTTTTAATTGTGATGATTTTGGTTCACATTTAGCAAAAACCCACCAATTCACAATCTCCACAAATTAGAATACTTCATAAGACCAATAAAAAAACATTTTTAGTGAATTGTTGGCCTTCTGGAAAGTATGTTCATTTACTGTATATGTACTCAATATTTGGTAGGGGCTCCCTTTGCTTTAATTACTGCGTCAGTTCGGCGTGGCATGGAGGTGATCAGTTTGTGGCACTGCTGAGGTGGTGTGGAGACCCAGGTTTCTTTGACAGTGGCCTTCCACCCTTCCTCCAGACTCTAGGACCTTGGTTTCCAAATGAAATACAATACTTGCTCTCATCTGAAATTAGGACTTTGACATTGTCTGTGGTTCAGGAGAGGACAACTGCAGCCAAATTCCTTGACACGTCTGTGTGTGGTGGCTCTTGATGCCTTGACCCCAGCCTCAGTCCATTCCTTGTGAAGTTCACCCAAATTCTTGAATCGATTTTGCTTGACAATCCTCATAAGGCTGCGGTCCTCTCGGTTGGTTGTGCATCTTTTTCTTCCACACTTTTTCCTTCCACTCAACTTTCTCTTAACATGCTTGGATACAGCACTCTGTGAACAGCCAGCTTCTTTGGCAATGAATGTTTGTGGCTTACCCTCCTTGTGAAGGGTGTCAATGATTGTCTTCTGGACAACTGTCAGTTCAGCAGTCTTCCCCATGATTGTGTAGCCTAGTGAACCAAACTGAGAGACCATTTTGAAGGAAACCTTTTCAGGTGTTTTGAGTTGATCAGCTGATTGGCACGTCATCATATTCTAATTTGTTGAGAGTGAATTGGTGGGTTTTTGTTAAATGTGAGCCAAAATCATCACAATTAAAAGAACCAAAGACTTAAACTACTTCAGTCTTTGTGCATTGAAATTATTTAATACACGAGCTTCACAATTTGAGTTGAATTACTGAAATAAATGAACTTTTCCATGACATTCTAATTTATTGAGATGTTTATATATTAAATATATTTATATATAATATAAATTATATGAATATAAATATGTAAATACATGTAAATATTTTCAAAATATATACTGTATGTGTGTGTCTTTATATATACATAATAAATATATTTAGGGCTGCGATGATAAATCAATGCCGAATTGATTCATGGATCGATTCTGAGATCTACCGAATGCATCACAATTCTCACTGGCATCGATTCTGAGCATAGATTTTAACAGCAGATGGCGCTCTAAAGGCCCGTTCACACCAAGGACGATAACGATAAAGATATAGTTCTAAATAGGGCTGGGCGATGTCTACATTGAAACATTGCGATGGACGATGACATCGGGGGGCGGGGGGAGTTAGTGGGTGTGCCCGAAGCATGAATCCATATTCAGAAAGACACGGGAAACACATAACGATTGCTAGCGGTAGCCTGTTACATTACAGTACATACAATTTCACTTACCACATAAACAGAGTAAGTAGAGATGACTGAGGACGATGGAGCACCACTGACAAACATCTAATCTTGTAAAATGTGTAGTAAGTACTGCCACTCCATAGTATAAACAGAGTAACTCACACGCAATCACGAATCTCGAAATTGAAGGTGAAACTAAAAAGTGATCGTACATTCAAAAGCAGTTTCAATGCGGAAATGGATTTGGAAACAAGCAGAGCACGGCTGTTTTTAAGCATGCAGCGCCATCTGCTGTTCAAAACTAAGCTCAGAATCAACTCGAGAAAGAATCGCAATGCATTCTGAAAATCTCAGAATCGATGCTGAATCATTTCTCAATTCACGTTGCATTGATTTATTTCCCCAGCCCTAATATACACAGTAGACACACAGTTTTTTAATCAGTGGAATTTAACTCATATAGAATATGCTTCGTCATTTATACAACATAACATTAATATTACGACTTATAGGCTATCTGCAAAAAATGCCCCGAATGAACAAGAACGTATCTGTGTGGCTCTGAATGAACTCGTTCTGTGGACGCGTTCATCATGCAACAACGTACAAAAACACGGCAACTAAATTCACAGTATAATAGTGTTCTCATTATAATGTTATATATATGACAGTCCCAGTCATAGTCATTATTGTGCATTGTTGTTTGTCCTGCTCGCGCTGCGTGCTGTAGAGAAAATCACCGTAGTATTAAGTGCTTTACTGCAGTGTAACTCAACCAAATGCATTTTATACCAGATAAATAATCTAGGCCTACACGATAGCCTACATATAACCCGGCTGAAATGTTTTGAAATCACCTGTACCCTACCTGATCAAAAAAATCTAGTCTTTCACTCTGCCTGTGTCAATTTGAGTCTTGTTAAAGATTTAAATCCCTGCCGCCAAGATGCTCCTCTGTCAGTCACGGATTATGGAAAGTGAAACTTAACTTAAATCTATAGGGGTGGTTAGATTTATTCACGCATATTAAAATCAGACATTTGAGCACCCCCATATAGCTAAAATGGCATGATAATAACACCTCTGCAAATATTCGACTGTGAGATTGGGAGCTGAACCAGGCTCCTCCTATCGAAGCATCAAATCTTCGACTATTCGGGGTCACCCCCACCACACATATATGTTTTAAAAAAAACTTTTATTTTGGATGTGATTAATCACGATTAATAGTTTCCCAGCACTAGTTCTGATCTGTTTTTCTCTCAGGGGTCCTCAATGACAGAACCGTAGGCATCTTCCAGAATCCGGAGCACTTGCGTTTGCGCCGCGCTTACATCCGGTCCTCGCAGCTCTCGGTCGAGGCCTTCAGACTTTCGCTCTGCCCTCACAAGCTCCAAGAGCTGAACGCTTCACATATACACAGCGACATCACAATCTCAGATGTTCTCCACAGTCTCACCTCCAACAAGCTCTGCAGACAGGGCCTCCAAACGCTGCTGATGGACGGCTTGCGTCTGTACGGGGAAGCGGGGGAGGAGTCACTGCAGGCCTCCTTCAGCATGCTCCGGGGCTTGAAGAAGCTCTCTCTGGCCTGGACGGACTTGGATGATGGAGGTCTGGAGGATATCTGTGCCATGCCCATGCTGGAGAGCTTGAATGTTTCTGGCACGAACATCACGGATCTCACACCTCTGTTGAATTGTCAGTCACGGCTTATGTCGCTGACTGCGCATGGGCTTCAGAAATTGGAGATGCCAACCTCCAGCTTCCTCTTAGTGCTCTCCAAGCTGCAGTTGATGAGGCACCTGGACATCTCCAATGACAGGCTGGTAATGGATGGAGACTGTTTGGTGCAGCAGCTGCTGGAGCGCCCAGGGATCCTTCCGCAGCTCGTGTCTCTGGATGTGTCAGGCTGGAGAGGTGTGAGCGACGCTACCATTCAAGCTTTCGTGGAGGATCGGCCAGGGCTGAGGTTCATCGGCCTGCTGGCCACTGGAGCAGGAGGATCTGAGCTGCTGTGTGGAGATGGAAATCTGAAGGTAAGAGTTTTCTTTCACACTCACTGACTTAAAATCAGGGGTCATGAATTAACCGTTTGCAAAGAGCTTGATTGACAGGCGATCTGGCCAATCATAACGCAGAATCTGCCTTCTTGCCTGACAAACAAATCAGACAGGAGAGTAGATTAACTTCTGTGACTTAAGCTTTAAAAATTGGCTGCGTTCGAAACCTTCGGAGTAGGGTTGGGTATCGTTTGAATTTTTAGCAATTCTGGTTCCGATTCTGCTTATCGATTCCGATTCTTATCGGTACCCAGTTTTGATTCCAGTGTGGTTAAAAAAAAATGAAGTCAAATATTTAGAAATCAAACATTTATTCTGTGTCTCTTTATGCAAAACATTTAATTGCTGCTGAATACCATGAACAAAACAGCCACCTACATAAAAACTGGACTCAATTAAGAGCTGTGTGAAAAACAGTGCTGGACAATTCTGGATAAATTTATACTTTTTTTAAAGGGGTCATCGGATGCGACATGCACTTTTACAAGTTGTTTGAGCTGAAATGTGTGTTTGTAGTGTGTGTACACAACCACCCTATAATGATAAAGATCCACCCAGTGTTTGTTTTTTTAATCTTGTTAAATCATTTCCCCTTTCTCATATCAAGGCATTCTCAGATGCCTGTCTGTGTGACGTCACACAGACTCAGGCCCCTCCCAAGATTGTTGATTGACGCTAGTGTTTTACCTTAGACCCGCCCTGAGTGAGCTGTCAACAGTCTGCCATTGTTTCGACATTGGAGCTGGAGTAGACAAGAATGTCTCCTAAGCGATTGAGGTGTTTTGTTGTTAGATGTAATAATGAACACAGCAGTCGTCATTTACTCCCGACATCTGAGCCGCTGATGACGCAGAGGATTACCTTTGTTTTTGAAGGGAATACGCTCCCGATCTGCCTAAATGCGTCTATGCTTGTGCGAATCATTCGTGATCCAGCCTCACCTACAGAAGAAGTGAGTATAAGGTTCTTTAATGAATCTTTGCAAATAGCCTTTCCTAATAAACTGCTAGTTAAAATACACGTTTTTTGGAGGGGTTCTCCTGGTGAGATTGGCATTTCAGGGGCTAAATATCACTTTTTTGGAGGCAAACCGTAGCGTGCCAACTTGATGCTTCCTCTGAAGACTGCTTAGATGTGTTCGACTTGAAGCAGCGCTTCTAGACCGATCGGTGTTTGTCATCAAAGTACTGCGAGAGCTATAAGAGAGCGGACGTCTCCTTATACTTTCTCTCGCCATACTTCGATGCCATTCACCGATCGATCTTCTAGACGAACACACCTCTTTACTCTCGCGTCAGGTAATAGAGTGTAATTGCAGCCTCTGCGGTTGAAAAATCACATTTTTTCATATCGCAAATGCAATTAATCATTCAGCCCTAATTAGCATTTAAAGAAACATGGACTAAAACGGCTTGCTGAAAACAGAGCTGATTTTGACAGGGTAAAAAGAGTGTTGTTTTACACTACCATTGAGAAATTTTAACCAAAGTATGTTATAGACATTTCATTAAGATCCTAAAGAATCATATCAACTAGTGGAAATTGGGCATCCGATGACCCCTTTAATGGAGGTTGTGGTTCTCTCACAATTCTGAAGAAAAAACATTAGGCAACTAAACATAGTCTCATGGAATTTATGAACGGAATGAATCAATGACTCACTCAAGATTTACTTGATTCATTATTGGATGAATCAGTGCTTTAGAATGAATCTCTTAAATGAATGATTCAAAGACAAATACATTTTTAACAGCCCCTTTTCGCCACCTAAAAAAAAGATGCACACACAGGAATTAATAGGCGGAATTTAATTTTTAATTTTCAAGTGTCCGATTCCTGACCTTAAAGGTCCCATGGCATGAAAATTTCACTTTATGAGGTTTTTTTAACATTAATATGAGTTTCCCTAGCCTGACTATGGTCCCCCAGTGGCTAGAAATGGCGATAGGTGTAAACCGAGCCCTGGGTATCCTGCTTCGCCTATGAGAAAATGAAAGCTCAGATGGCCAATCTGGAATCTTCCCTTTATGTCGTCATACGGGGAAAGGTTACTTCCCCTTTCTCTGCTTTGCCCGCCCATGAGAAAATGAACTACTACCGTGCGAGGAGAGCGCAATATATATATTTTTTCCTCGAGAGACATCATGGCTTGCAAACGAGCGAAGCATGGCAGTTGCTCAGTGTTTGGATGTACAAATGAACACCGAAATATGTGTACAGTGTTTCCCACAGACTTGGACTCTATTTGTGGCGGCTTATATGCAAATTCATTCTCTGCCAGCAGGAGGCGCTTTTAGAGCGTGGAGATAGCGGTTTCCGCGGTAACGCTGCACACAAAGCAGAGCTCCGCTCACAAACGCTGCTTTATCAGACATTGCATGCAAAATGAAATGAAAATGACATCCCAAATTTTCTGAAAACAGTCGGTTTCCTTCAGAAATACAGTGATATAAAAACACCCTCACTGTTTCGATTTTGAAAAGCTGGTTAAGGCCACACCCCCACCCTCCACCTTGCCCCGCCTCTCTCCTCCTCATTAGCATTTAAAGCTACAGACACAGAATGGCACATCCTAAGGAAAGCTCATTGTGGGACTGGCTCGTAGTGGCTGAAATTCTGCACTAAGGCTGAATTTCGGGAAGGAGACTTCAGATACAGTACTAGGGACCACTTAGGCCTATATAAAAGCATCCAAAAAGCAGCATGTCATGGGACCTTTAAGTATCCGCTTCTGGAATTGGAATTGATTTTCGAATCCCAACCCTACTTCGGAGGCAGCATTCCAAGGCAGGAAGGCATCAAGGCACGTCCCAATCCAAATTCTGCTTCACTTCCTGTCTCCGAAGGTACCTTCTCCTGATCGAATTTTGAAGGCAGCATAGATGTATCCTTCACTGCCTTTGATATCCCACAATCCTGTGCGTTCCATTCCGTGATGGTTGAGCTAAAAAATAAAGATTGCTTCTGAAAGTTGAGTTTTTATGGTCAGTTTCAGTCTAAATGTATATTTCTGACTAACCTTTTGCACTTTTGATGTTATTTTTAGCGAGAAATCAGTATTATAGTGATTAAATATTTGTTTAGTTATCACCAAAACTTGTTCTATTTTGTCATGAGGTGCCTTTGTGCAAAAACACTGCCTACAAAGTCATTGCCTGATAAGGCAGCAAGTCAGCTGCCCAAGTTTTTGGACGCAGCCATTGTGTTTACTGACGTCTTTCCGCTGTTGAAATAAAATACCTTATGATGTCCATTCATGTTTATTTTGTGCTTTAAGTAAATATGAAAAGACTATCGGTTCACGTGCCGCTTGAACTGAGGCCATATAGTGTCTGTCTATTAAAGGGCCACAAAGCGGTATTTATTGTTTGAATTTCTTAAAAACTGACAAAATTTGAAAGCTGAGACCTTGTTTCAAACCAGAAGTAACCTGCTCTGTCTTGTCTGTCGGTGCGTTGTCAGTTTCCTCTTTTGCTCCGTGATGTATTTTTCATTGCGTGAGAACATGATTTGTAGTGTGAGTGAGGCATGGCATGTCGGACATGGCAACAATAAATAATGAAGGCAGGTTTTTGCAAAGGGTCAATTGAGGAAAAAATATTTTCCTGATTTTTGGCATATAAGAGTCATTTTGTAGGTTTCAGAGCTCAAAACCGCTTTCATTGCTCATCTACAGACTGTGCTTAAAATAGTAGCATTTGCAGCCAAAAATACTAAATGTGAGAGATATTTTTGCAGAGATATAAATTTACACGTAATGATGTTAAAATTTGCATATTCTGCAGGTCTTAAAAAGCCTTAATTCCACAAATTAAGGTCTTAAATCAGAGCATAAAGTCTTAAATTCATGAAGATGTATATTTTGCTCAGTATTTTTGTTTTGTTTTCCAGTTCATATATATAAACATCCTTAAATCAAGATTTATTTACTGGATATGTCTTGTTTTCTGAGAAACAGAACAAAATTAAGTGAGTTTATGGTTAAAACAAGAAACATCTGTCAGTGGCATGTGAAAACATGTTTTCCCCTTTGAATTAAGTTGATTTTTTTTTTTGGTTTTAATCATAATCTCACTTAAAAACAAGACTTCTTATCTCCTGTAATTTTGCTTCTCAAATTGAATCTTTAGACATTTGCACTGGAAATCAAGGCTTTTTCATTTAATTTAATTAATTTTTATTTTATTTTTATTATTATTGGTTTTCATTTTGTAAAATGAGTTAAAAATAATGGAGATTTATTGGAAGTTGGAGTATGTTCAAATTTTAAAGCATTGCTTATACAACACACTTAGAGACTGTATTGGTGTATTGTGTTCCATTCAATGTATTCCTTTAAATGTTTTTCATAAAAAGGTCTCAAAAAGTCTTAAATTCATGCTCATAAAACCTGCAGAAACCCTCATGTTATGCCTTTTTACCTGTGTGTTCTGTGAAGGATCACATAATTTGTTGTTTTGTTGTAATAAAATGAGACATAGTGCACTAAGATTTGTTGGGAAAAAAACTATTTTGGTGCCAAAGTGCACAAAGATTAGCTTTCCGCTTCAGAAAACCATGTCAAAACATAAAAATGTCAGCCTTTTTACCAATGCTAATGGCATAGCTGCTGAGACAAAAGAAGACTCCAGTTGTGTCCGCTAAAGAGATATAGAAAACGACGGAGACACAGAGGATCATTTTTCTGTGTCAATCAATGAACACTCAAGTAAAAATGCAGAAAGGCATTTTAGATTCAAGAGTTGGCATGGCTCGGGTATGATCATCGCACACAGGAAATGCTTTGTTACTTTTGCCATTTTAAATCAGTTTTCTTTTTCTGTTTCTATTTTGTTGCGTTTTCATTTTAGTTAAAGTTTGAGTAATTTTGTTTCAGTTATAGTTATTTTAATACAATAAATTTGAAAAGAGAAAAGTTGCTTTGGCTACTGGCTGAAAAAAACAAACAAACAAATACATTTTATTTTCAGTTAAAATTTTTATTTCAAGTAACAAAAATGTTTTTAAATGGTTTCTAGTTTCTGTGTTATTTTTAAAACCAAAGATCCTGCAGAATTCCTAGTGAAATTATAAGTGCACCTCAGGAAACATTATAAAGGAAAACAAAAATGCAATTCCTGACTGCTTTAATCTAATATTCAGTGTCATGAAGCAGTAAATACTGATGGGAGAGCAGACAGTGAAGCAGACTGGATCCACTGCGATTACTATTTCAGATTTACAGTACCTGAATGTAAAAGCATAAGTGTAAAAGTGAGCCAGGATTCTTGCCGATAGTCAAAAGTCTGGTTAACTTGCAGAAAAATAAATTTGACTGCCATCCCATTAAGTCAGAACTAATAACAGATTTTGCCAGGAGCTGCAATTGCATACTAATTTGTAAACACATGCAGGTGGCTGGAGAGTCCAACTTAACCCAGCTGTGTGAGTGCTTGAGGAGATACAGCGACCGCGAGAGTTTCATACGGGAGGTCTTTACTCATATCTACAGTCACACCAGTGGCATGGAAGAACCTCAGCCACACATCATGAAGGTACAAAAAAATCTCCTGTTATCTGATCTGTATTTGTTAACTAAATATGAACAGGCTGGTTTGTTAGAATCAGTGATGATGAGTGTCAGTTATAAAGAAAATGAAAACTCTACTTTAAAGCACATATTTTTTAGCATTTATGCTGGTTTCAAATAATTTTTAATGCCATTTTCAAGAAAAGTTTACATTTATTGAAAAGGACTATACATTTTTTTTTTTTGTTACATCTTGAATACATTAGTCATTATTTTTAAAATAGTTTGCATACAGGTTTTTTTTTTAAATATTAGTTCATGTATACTATGTTTTTGAGGAGTCGCACCACATGACATTTTAAAGCTTGACCTAATCTTGCTTTGTCATTAAAAGGTAAAGCTATCTGCTATTTAAAGGAAGTTATTGATCTGCATGCACGCGGTCATGAGGGTTTGCATGAGTGTTCTTTATAATGCCACTTCCTGATTTTTTTTCTGCATGTGGTTGCACAACATGACTTTGGCTGACAACAATTTCTCAAATATTAATAAGCAGTGAAGCAAAAATGTATATCACAAATATAGTTCATAAGTGAATTCTCATTATAGAAGATGTGTGTTTAAAGTCATTCTATGTGTACATTTGAATTTAATTTTAATATTTTGAATGCATAAATAATGGCATTGACCCACAAGGTAATTTTGTAAGGGAGTGTAAGAGAAGTTTTTAAGATGGCATAGTTTAAATTACATCATGACTTCTTAAACAATGCCTTAAAACTTCCCTTTATTGTAAAAGATCTTGGCTCATTTTTAAACATGCATAAATTACATTTACATACAGTGCCCATGTGTCTGTTCCTGTTTCAGCTGGTGTTGGCTGGGATGCAACACCACACAGATTCTCTGCACGTTCAGCTCGTGGCCTCTGCGTGTGTGTTTAACCTGACCGTACAGGAGCTGGTGCTGGGGATGCCCTTACGCCTGCTGGGAAATGTAGTTCAGCAGCTTCTTACAGCCATGAAGAACTTCCCAAACCACGAGCAGGTAGAACCATCACAAACAGTTTGAGCGATAAACATTAAAGGAATAGTTCAGACCAAAAATGAAATTTCTGTCATCATTTCCTCACCCTCAAGTAGTTCCAAACCTGTATGAGTTTCTTTGTTCTGTTGAACACAAAAGAAGATATTTTGAAGAACGGTAGTTGCTGGTCCCCATTGACTTGCTTTTGCTTTTAGTTGCAGAAGAATTGCCTGCTCACTCTTTGCAGTGATCATATCTTACAGGTCGTCCCATTTGACAGGTCAGTCCACGTTTAGAGATATTGTACATTGTTAAAGTGGCTTAACGCCATCTTGACCTCTGTTTCCGTACAGATATGAAGCTGCCAAGCTGATAATGGTGTTGCTGGGGAATCATGAAGATCAGACGGTGCAGAGAATGGCGGTGGCTATAGTCTCCATACTGGTGTCTAAGGTACATCAACACCTGCATTCTGTTCAGTGTCTAAAACCTGGACAAACTGACTGGTTTGTTATGACCAGCAGTGTTATTAAAGAAATAGAGATCTATATATTCATTTTGCTGTGTTATCTGAATAAAAGTGAATTCAAAAGTTAAAAAAAACAAAACATAAGTTATTTAGTGAGTAACGTATATCATTGACTTTTAAGATTTGCTTATATGAACAAAAATCTATTATCGTATCATTTTCATCTTTGGGACATTATTATTTAGTAAAAGGCTCTCTCACACTTCATTACAGTTGAGCACAGAGGAGATCTCAGAACTGGGTGCAGAGGCGTTTATAACGAAGGTAAATGCTTTTTTTTGTTTACGCAAGTAGTTTTATTTGCTGCTGCTGTGATAAACATAATGCTGTGCTAAAAATCCTTTACTCGATTTGCCATTCATGATCAAAAATGACTTTTTTTTTTTTTTTTTTATAAATTGTGAAATCTCTCATTATGGTATGTTATCAATATAATTTTTCTACAAAATAAAAAGCATTATTTGTTTATGATTTTGGCAATGTTCACTCCAAACCTGAGGTGCATAAGCTCAGATCAGTGAGCCCTATGAACAATCAGTTACAAAACGAAATACAAAACCTATGCTTGAAAGAAAATAAGCTGATAAAAAGATTGAATCCAGTGTTTGGTAATAATAATATAGCATAACAATATTTATAAGCAATTTTTTGTAGGCTGGTAACATCGAAAGTGTAACAAAGTCCCCCAAAAACCATAAATAAATAAATAAAAAATTGATATAACGTGTAAGCAAAGTCAGTAGGTTTTAGTCCAGTGCAATAATATTGACTAGCATTTGAAAGAGAAAATCCTCTCCGGGTCAAAATGACCAGAACACAACATGAGGATTAAAGTGTAATCAAAATTGTCTTTATTAGTGTACCCCAGGAAGTTGACAAAGTAGCTCAGAAAATATAAACATTTTACAGCCTTTATCATAAGGTTAAACGAGCCAAACATATTCATGACTTGTACACAGTGTCAAATAAAAATGTTCATCCAGTGAAATATAGAATAAGAAAGTCCCTCAACCTAATACCGCCTGTCTATTAATAGCAAATAGCAAGTGTTCCCAGACTGCTTTGCAATCTTAAGTTATTAAAAAAGGACAGCCCCATTTATTTCAGCAAGTACATCAGCACAGGTTCTTCGAACCATGCCATGTGGCCTCACAATAACCATACTGTCACATGCATTGTGTTCTCTCTGTTCCCTAACGTTTTATTGGATATGCGAATGGCTAAATGATGAAGCAACTTTCGCGAATGACTGAATGGACAGATGAATCATGAATAGACCGAAACAATGCATTTATTCCCCTTTCTGTGCAAGCACAGCAGCTGGTGAGTATCGTCCAGCAGAAGGCCTCTCTGGGTGTAGTGGACTCCACTCTGAAGTTTGCATTGAGCGCTCTGTGGAACTTGACAGATGAGACGCCCACCGCGTGTCGCCATTTCATTCAGTGCCAAGGAATAGAGCTCTACATGGAACTGCTGGAGGTGAACACACACACACACACACACACACACACACACACACACACACACACACACACTCACACACTCACACTCACACGCACTCACACGCACGCACACTCACACACTCACACACTCACACACACACACACACACACACACACACACACACACACACACACACACATACACATACATGTTCGTTTTTGTGAAAACTATCTGAAGTATCACACTCACACTCACACTCACACTCACACACACACACACACACACACACACACACACACACACACACACACACACACACACACACACACACACACACACACACACTCACTCACACATGGCTAAAGGCTGGAATACTGCACTACATTTTTTGCCAGATTTGAGATTTCATAGAAAATTGCGTAGTGTATGATGGACACAAGCTGAAGATTTTTAGCTTCAGAATACGTTTCCATCCAGTCGAGGGATATCAAACACGCTTGTTATTTTGTGCTGATTTTAGTAGATTCATTGTTTACATTTGTCATATGTCTCCTAGCAACAAGGCACATGCTTCTGAGAGCCATTGGAAAAGAGAGTTGTGACACTTCCGTAGACTTTCTTTCGAAATGGAGAATGTGGAAGTGATGCATGTCGTGGGGCAACCAATAGTTTCAAACACAGAATATTTCCAGCACTGAACACCATTCATTTAGCTTCCCAAATACATTTGCTGCTAAGCTGATGGAATGACAGCATTTATTTATTAATTTTTTTTAGTGCTTTCAAACGATTAATCGCATCCAAAATAAAAGTTTTTTTGTTTCCATAATACACGTGTGTACTGTGTATATTTATTATGTATGTGTATATTTAAGGAAAATATGTTATGTTTATATATTAAATATATCTATATATAATATAAATTAAATTAATATAAATATATTCATGTAAATAAAAAAGTAGTCCCCAGCTATATTCTAACTAGTTACCTAGCTGGGGACTACTTTCAGGCACTGCGTAATATCACTGCGCCTGCTGCGGCCATGTTACGGCAGCAAAGTTCCTTGATTATTACGCCGGAATGAGAGTATAGTTCCTAGCCAAATAGGACTAGAAAATCGCAACTTTTCATTTTCTGCCGGTCTTAGTACACGATATAACTACAGAAGAGTCAAGTTTTAAATAGGAAAACTATCGAAACTCTTTGGTCATTTTTGAACGCGATGCTACTGGTCTAATAGGATTCAATGATCTATGCTAAGCTATGCTAAAAGTGCTCTCGCCAGATCCGGAGATCGGCTGAATGGATTCAAAAACGGTAAAACTCAACTTATTAACTCTGGGGGAGTTGGAGAATGAGCCTATTTCCAAAATAAGTGGAGTGTTCCTTTAATTAATGACAATTGACATTGAACATTAATAAATACTTAAAGTAAAACAAAATAGAAACAGAAAATAGTGTGATGAAGACCGAGTTCCAGTGAAATATCTTCATATGTCTTTAAGTCCATCATTACGGTGTGACTGAGGGACAGTTTCTCTGCAGATGATGAAGTTGTGGGATGTGATGCATCTGAAATACACAACTGAGTTTAGAATTACAGTGTTTATGTAAAAACAATTATGTTCACGAAGACCAAATGTAGCAAAAAATGGATGTGAGCCCTTCACAATCGTAAAAGAAAAAAAGTGATAAAGTCATGGGATAGCTTTATAAAACCAGTAATAATTAAAAAAAGATTATAAATTCAATATCTCTGTTACCTACTTAGTGGAGAAGAGGAGAGAAGCATCCTCAGCTTAAAAGAGCTGCTCACACTTACATGTGACCAGAAAACTAAAAAGAGAAAAGAACATATTTGTTTGGAAACCAGTTAAAATTTTAAACTTGTATTGTATTTAAATGTAAGAATGAAATTTGTATTTAAATGTAAGAATGAAATCATTTACCTGTTGAGAGTGTGTTTGACGGTCTGTGTAGCTGTATCACTGAACTCAGTAACGAGGTGCTTTGACAGTTACAGAATTGAAAAACTAAAGGGTGCGAATAAAGAACCCTAAACTCTGACACAAAGAAACATTTCAGCATAAAAGGGTTCTTCAGGATGCTGTGGTTCTAAATATAACCGTTACTGCATGTAAAGAACCTTTAAAGAACCAGCTTTTTTAGAGTGTACAGGAGGCACTTTTTATTATGGATGGATGCGCTTTATTTGACATGTTTTGGACTTTTGAAGAAAATAAAAAACACCCGCCCATGCCATTATAAAGCTGGGGAGGGCAAGGACAATATTTAATATAACTCCGATTGGATTCGTCTCAAAGAAGAAAGTCATATACTCCTAGAATGCCTTGAGGGTGAATAAAACACAAGCTAATTTTCATTTTTGGGTGAACTAACCCTTTAATGCTTCTATAAATGTAGTCAACGTAATAACATTAATTGCTGCAAATATATTCACTTCTGCCGTTTGTCCTGCTTAAAACCCATTCAAACAGGATGACAGCGCAGGTTTGTTAGGAGCTATTGAGATCTACGTAAACGTTACCACATGGTGCCGAAATCAAAGGATGTCGCATCTCTTCTTTCAATGGCTCTGGTGTTTCTGTGTGAGTTTGTTGTGTTCTGAACGAGTGCGGAGTCTGGTAGTGTGTGATCATTTAGTGCATGATCTTCAGTTTTTCCTCTGTAACTTATTTAGAAAGTTGGCAAGTGAATCATGCATGGTGTTTTTAAATCTCTGCAGATTTTAAACATCGTGTAGTGTAGTAAAATATCTTCCTTTTGTATTACACAGACAAAAGAGACTTATAAGGCATAAGGTTGAGTTAATGGTCACAGAATTTACATTTTTGGGTGAACTGTCCCTTTAAGTGTTTGTTGATTTCCTGTGTCTTCTCATCACTCTCTCCTCTCCTCCACAGTCTTATTACTCTGAGTCCTCCATCCAGCAGAAGCTCCTGGGCCTTTTGGTAAATATATTTGATGTGTTATATATGTTTGGTAAATGTATTTTTTACCATGTTATATGACAAAATTAAAATAAAACCTCACCCACACTGACATGACCACATACAAATCTAAATTAAATTAAAACGACTGTGCTGAACAAGATGAACAATAGTTGATTGTAATGAATAAAGTACCATAAACTACTCAGAATATATGCTTTTTGCTGTTTTATTGTAGTTGTAATTAATTAAAAAGATTTTTTTAAAATGCATAAATGTTATAAAACTTTCATCTGATTTGGTTTTAATATATAGAATGTTAATATTGTAGTATTGGTTGCTTGTTGATAGTGTAGTAGATTAATACCATTTTTCATTGTTCATGCATCCCAGTGCATTAACTAAAAGTGATTAATTGAGCTTTATTGTGTCATGAAGTGTTAGCAGGGGCAGTTTGGACTCCTTGAAACCTTTACAAATGAAACTTCTTCATGCTACGGTTTATCTATGTTGACGTTTATCACATGTTCTGCACGAAAAATCAGATCATGGTCTTTTCAGTTGAACTGTGTGGATTTGATTATTATGTTATAGACGTTTATATGCTTTAAATTACAAATAGATTGCTCAGCGTTGAAGGCAGTGTATCTTCTCTCCTCTCTGTGCACCAGAATAATATAGTAGAGGTGGAGGAGCTGCGGATGGAGCTGATGAATGAGGATCTGGTGGAGCACATTGTCTCACTCCTGATCAACCCAATGGTGGAGGTGGACGTCAGTTACTTTGCTGGAGGGATCCTGGCTCATCTCATCTCAGTCAGGGGGCCGGTGTGGAGTCTGGATGCTGAGCTGCATAGCACTGTGCAGGAGAAACTGGTGTGTGTGTGTGTGTGTGTGTGTGTGTGTGTGTGTGTGTGTGTGTGTGTGTGTGTGTGTGTGTGTGTGTGTGTGCGTGTGTGTGTGCGTGTGTGTGTTCATATGCATGTGTGGTCTGTTTATGTATCTTAACTCTGTACGTTGAATCTCTTTGATTTTAGCACTCTTCTGTCCTGTCATGGAGTTCTCCTGAGCATGCAATGGTTTCTTACCGGTAAGTGTCTTAATACAGCGGGTAAAATAAGTATTGAACACGTCACCATTTTTCTCATTAAATATATTTCTAAAGGTGCTGTTGACATGAAATTTTCACCAGATGTCAGTAACAACCCAAGCAATCCATACATACAAATAAAACAAAACAAACACGTTCAGAAATTAAGTTCTGTGTAATAAAATGGAATGACAGCTTTACTTTCTTTCTCTGAAACCAATCGAGAGTTTCCTTGGCTGTGTGTTTGGGATCATTGTCTCGCTGAAATGTCCACCCTCATTTCATCTTCATCATTTTTCCATTCATCCTTCCTTCAGCTCTATGTATTTTGCCAGTGTTGCTCCATGATGTTTTGGGGTGATGTGCAGCACCATTTGACCTCCACACATGGTGTGTATTATGGCATCCAAAGAGTACGCATTTTGTCTCATCTGACCAGACTATATTCTCCCAGTATTTCACAGGCTTGTCTAAATGTTGTGCAGCAAACTTTAAACGAGCTTCAACGTGCTTTTTCTTCAGCTGTAGAGCCTTGCGTGGTGAGCGTGCATACAGGCCGCGGCGGTTGAGTGCATTACTTATTGTTTTCTTTGAAACAATTCTACATGCTAATTCCAGGTCTTTCTGAAGCTCTCCACAAGTGATCCTTGGCTCTTGGACAACTCTTCTGATAACTCTTTTTACTCATTTGTCATAAATCTTGCGAGGAGAACCTGGTCATTGCTGGTTTATGGTGAAATGATGCTTTCCACCTCCGGATTATGGCCCCAGCAGTGCTCACTGGAACATTCAGAAGTATAGAAATCCTTCTGTAACCAGTGCCATCAGTATGTTTTGCAACAATAACTTGAGAAAGCTCTTTGCTTTTACCCATCATGAAATGTTTCTTGTGTGACACGTTGGTTATGAGACACCTTTTTATATGCCATCATTTGGGACTGAAGCAGCTAATATTCATTTCCACTGACAAGAGGCAGGATTGCTTTCTAATTACTGATAGATTTCAGCTGGTGTCTTGGCTTTCCATGCCGTTTTGCACCTCCCTTTCTTCATATGTTCAATACTTTTTCTCTGTGTCATTCCACTTTATTACACAGAACTTAATTTCTGAACTTATTTGCATTGTTTTATTTGTATGTATGGATTGCTTGGGTTGTTACTGACATCTGGTGAAAATTTCATGTCAACAGCACCTTTAGAAATATATTTACTGAGAAAAATGGTGACGTGGTCAATACTTATTTTACCTGCTGTATATACTTTATATTGATTACACTGTGTATTTATATAATAGTATACAATAACTTTTACAAAAGACTGGACACACCTAATCATTTTATTGCGTTACCAATGCAAGATAAAGCAAATGCCAAATGAAAATTATACATTTTCAGTATTAATAATAAACAGTGGCCAAATATTGCAGACAGTTATGTTTAATAAATTGAGAAAAGCAGAAATTGTGATCATGATTAAAATATGATTCATCATTGGACATTTTAGAATAACAGTGAAGTTGACAAAACTATGATATTACAAAAATGGAAATATAGGAATTGTTTATTGAAATTTTAGTTCATCTGGTGAAAAAAAATAAATAAAATAAAATAGTTTTGGGGAAAAAAAAAGTAGGCACAACCTATGTTTATATGTGTCTACAAAATTAATTTTAAAAGCATTTGTGCCGAAGCTTTTGATTAAAAGGATCACAAGAAGTATAAATTCAGTCCGTTTCTCAAGATATTTTGAAACATTTTTGGCTGAACTATTCCTTTAAATGTCAGGATGTTTTTCACCAAAATTACTGACGCACTAGAAAAATAATCAGCAAGCTGCACTTTTTTACTGACACTTACTGTATTAAATGTCATGATGTATAGCCATTGCATTTAACTCACCCAACCAGATATTCAATAAAACGAATTTCAAGCAACTAGGCAGAAGCTTTTTGATCAAAAGGATCATCAGAAGCATAAAACTGTATATTATAAGAAAACACATTGGCAAATTCAAGAAATAAATTGTTCAAAATGACTCTTCCTCATTTACTGACACCACCTACTGGACTACTAGAGTGTGCAGTGGAGAACATGGACTGATGTTACCATTTACATGAAAATACTATCATCCTTATTCACCCTCATGCCACTCCAAACCTGTATGTTTTTTTTTTTTTTTTTACTTCTGCATAACTCAAAAGAAAACATTTTTGGTATTTTTTTTTTTTTTTTTTTTTTACTCAACTATCCCTTTAAATATCAGGTTGTTTTTCACCAAAACTTATTGATGTTATTGCAAAATAATCAGAAAACCAGTAGTTTTTTGCTGGCACTTTTGTAAGTGTTAATGTGAGTCTCAATGTATGGTCATTAAATTTAATTCACTTAACTAACTATTCATTAAAAACTTTTAGTATTTCTTTTAAACAAGAAGGTTTATGTCCATAATGTAGAAGGAAGAAAATCTGAAGGCTAAAGACTGTACTGGTCACTCTTTTCCATGCATATACAACCCTGTTTATTGTATTTGAATGAAAAAACAGTATTGGAACAGTCTTCAAAATTTGAAACAGTCATGCGAATTTGGAATGGAGCTATTCATCTCTCTCTCTCTCTCTCTCTCTCTCTCTCTCTCTCTCTCTCTCTCTCTCTCTCTCTCTCTCTCTTTCTCTCTCTCTCTCTCTCTCTCTCTCTCTTTGTCAGGACGTTCCAGCCCTTCTATCCTTTGCTGCACGTCTCTCAGTGTTCTGGAGTTCAGCTCTGGGCTCTCTGGGCCATACAGTTTGTCTGCTGTCGGAACGGTAAGAAAAAAGCCAGAGAGACTAATAAACAGCATGCCTCTTGAGAGACAATATACTCTTGTTTTTCACAGATGCAAGTAAAAAAGTAATGAATGATTATGGTGTAATTTAGTTTACAGTGTGATTACAGTCACATTCTGTTGTTGTAGCCCCTCAGTACTGTAATATGCTTCAGAGTGAAGGAGGAACAGACATACTGAAGGTCCTGAGCTCCCATCCAGACACACACAGTGACGTGAAGTGTCTGACAGAAAACATCCTGATGATCCTGGAGCGAAATCTTCATCCTGCAAACTCAGGTACAAAATGTGATACATTATCATACCTAAATAACATTATTATAGTTATTTAACTTGCCACATGCTATCATCATGTCTTGTAAATGTTGCTCCATGCTACTTAATAAGTGACAATGAATCACTTAAAGGTGTTGTGTCATTTTTTTTTTTTGACTGTACTAAAGCATAAAAATACCATATGTTTGCAAATATTTAAATTTACATACTTGCACCCCGAAAACAATCCTATGGCCAGTTATTCTACTTTGAAGTATGCGTTCCGTGTCGGAATGTCTGTTGTTTTTGGTCTGTGTGACTCCGCCCACTGCAAATTTACCCAATAGTATTTCAACATTCAAGGTTGCCATTTGATGGAAAACACAACGTATTGCAACCATGGAAGCCAGCAAATGAAAGATCGCAAATTCTCCCCAACCTAAAAAGCCTCGGCATCCATCTAAAAAGCTCTATGACTATTAAAACGCATATAAATCAACTCATCAACTTGCAGTGTAACGCTCGTCGCCTTCCATTGTCGGTAGCACTCATTTCGGTTGCGCATTCCCAATCTGGCAACCCACGTGAGCATCGAGTCTGAGGAGGAGGAGGCAAAAGAAAAAAAACTCTCTTCAGTATTGTGAATTTGGATTGCAGTCTCCATTTTAACTGCTAGCTGTCAATATTGCATCCTGCACCTTTAAGCAATAACTCTTAAATATCTGTATTTTCAGAATTTCAGAACACTGATTTTCTTCTTGTTTGGTCTGTGTTTTTTCTAGTGGAGGATTTTCATTGACGTCACAGAACAAAACTGGATTCATAAAGGGATGTGCCACTATGTGTCCTTTTAGGGAGACATTTCAAAACATTTTAGATTCATTAAAAAAAAAAGTTTTTTCAGTTTGTTATTAAAGTGTGAAATTTGTGATTTGTTTTAAAAATGGGTTTCACAAACACTTTTGCTATTGGTCAGACAAACACATAGTCCCGCCTCAAACTTCTGTGATACATAAAGTTTCTTCAATTTATATAAAAAAAAAAAAATCATGTTTCCAGATGAATTACACTACCCATAATCTCGAAGACAAATCCACCAATCAGATAAATAGCTGTTACCATGGAAACTGGAATCATGACAAGACAACTTCAAAGGCTGCATCCTTCATTCTTTCGAAGACCAAGGTGACAAAGGCTGTCCCATTTCGAAGGCTCCTTCAAATGTGGCCTCGAAATGCATCCATCATTACCCAGGCCATGGAGGATACAGCTAATGTTTTCTTGTCAACTTCGAATATATAGTCCTTGTTGAGTATGGCATGGAGAAAGGGGGAAAAGAGAAAAGAATAAGATTAAAAAAATAATCACACAAGAGCCCAGTAGGTGGTGATATGCACTGAGTCTGTAACTCGCCAATAAACAACAAGAACTTGTACTTAAGTTCAGTTAAAACCATATACTTTCACTTATTACATGTACAAGAAAATATATATTCTTAAAAATATTTTTTTAAGAATAGAATTAGAAAAGAGAGTGCTAGAGTTTTAGGGTCAAATAAAGATGGAAGAGATGTGTTTTTAGCCGATTCTTGAAGATGGGTAAGGATTCAGCTGCTCGGATTGAGTTGGGCAGGTCATTCCACCAGGAGGGAACATTTCATTTAAAAGTCTGTGAAAATGATTTTGTGCCTCTTTGGGATGGTACAATAAAAAGACGTTCACTTGCAGAACGCAAGCTTCTAGAGGCACATAAGTCTGAAGTGATGAATTTAGGTAAAGGGGTGCAGAGCCAGTGGTGGTTTTGTAGGCAAACATTAATGCCTTGAATTTTATGCGAGCAGCTATTGGTAACCAGTGCAAATTGATAAACAAAGGTGTGACTTGCATTCTTTTTGGCTCATTAAAAATTTATATTGCTGCTGCATTCTGGATTAATTGTATAGGTTTGATAGAACTGGCTGAAAGACCTGCCAAGAGAGCATTGCAATAGTCCAGCCTGAACAGAACAAGAGCTTGAACATAGAGTTGTGAAGCATGTTCTGAAAGAAAGGCCCTGATCTTCTTGATGTTGAATAAAGCAAATCTGCGGGACCGGGTAGTTTTAGCAATGTGGTCTGAGAAAGTTAGCTGATCATCAATCTCAACTCCAAGATTTTTGGCTGTTTTTGAAGGAGTTATGGTTGATGTGCCTAACTGGATGGTGAAATTGTGATGAAACGATGGGTTTGATGGAACCACAAGCATTTCTGTCTTGGCAAGGTTGAGTTGAAGGTGATGGTCCTTCATCCATCAAGATATATCTGTTAGACAAGCTGAGATGTGAGCAGCTATCGTCGGATCATCAGGATGGAATGAGAGGTAGAGTTGAGTGTCGTCAGCATAGCAGTGATAAGAAAAGCCATGTCTCTGAACGACAGAACCTAGTGATGCCATGTAGACAGAGAAGAGAAGTGGTCAAAGAACTGAGCCCTGAGGCACTCCAGTAGTCAGATGTTGCGACTTGGACACCTCACCTTTCCGAGATACCGTGAAGGACCTATCTGATGGGTAAGACTCAAACCATTGGAGTGCGGTTCCTGAGATGCCCTTTGCCAGTAGGGTTGACATGAGGATCTGGTGGTTAACCGTGTCAAAAGCAGCAGACAGATCCAGCAAGATAAGTATTGAAGATTTGGAATCCGCTCTTAGGGCTTCAACAACTGAGAGCAAGGCAGTCTCTGTTGAATGTTCACTTCTGAAACCAGACTGGATGCTGTCGAGGAGGTTGTTCTGTGTGAGAAAGGCAGACACTTGGTTGAACACAGCTCGTTTAAGTGTTTTAGCAATGAAAGGAAGAAGAGAAACCGGTCTGTAGTTCTCTAAAAGAGATGGGTTAAGGGTGGGTTTCTTTAGTAGTAGGGTTATACAAGCCTGTGTAAATGCTGAGGGAAAAACACCAGTCTGAAGGGATGTGTTAATTAATCATTACCTAAATCTTTCCTCAATGATAAACTACAAATAGTTATTTTTCTTTATCGTAATGTGACTAATCAGCCAATCAACCATGCTCACTTTTAATTAAACAGCCAATGAAATGTATTTTAATGTAAAATATAAGTGGTCTGTGGTCTACTATGATACAATCTTTCATCCTTATGAAGAGGGTAGTTTAAAATAGACAAAAGTTGCAGTTGTTCTCAAGTGAGCTTGAGAAATAACCAAACATTATTAAATGACTGCAATGCTTGTTTCTTGTCCAAAAAAAGTATCATATGTTGGAAAAAGGGCATTTGCTAGTTAAATTCTTTCTTTCAACTGCCCAATCAAATGGTACTTTATATGTTTTTATAAATATATAAACACAATTATAGTTATTAAAATGATTATTAATACATTTTTAAACAATGTATGTTTAATAATTGTTGTATATTTACTAAATATATGACAAACACTAATTATACATAGTAAATATAATAGTCTGCATTTTGTGGCTAACCAAACAGCCAATGGTCCCCATTGACTTCCATAGTTTGGAAAGAAAGAGTACTGTGGAAGTCGATGGGGACCAGAAACTGGTTTGGTTACTCTCATTATTTAAAATGTTGTCTTCTGTGTTCAAATGAAAAAAGTCATACAGGTTTGGAACAAAATAAGGGTGAGTAAATGATGAGACGATTTAAATTTTTGGGTGAACTACCCCTTTAAGACAAAGTTACTATTATACCCATTCAAGTTGTAGACTACTTGTGATTTTGTGTTTCTACAGCCTGTCTCCATTCACTTCTATTGTATGGATGAGATCAGCTTGGAAAAGGATGAGTTTAATCTTTTTTTTTTTTTTTTTTAATCAGTGCATTGAATTTCCATTATCAGATGCACTGCATTTTTACACCCGTAGTAAGAATCTCACCTGAAATGTTTGGATGTGTATCAACAAATCACCAATAATCCACTAAACCTTTGAATCTGAACTGTGCATCTTGTTGCCTTGCTGTACTATCAGACAACCTTGCAGGCGGCGTTTGCAATGAAGGTACCTTCTGAATCTAATTTTGGACAGATTTTTAATAATCTACAACACAATGGTGATATCTAAGCACATATTTAACCCTTGTGCGTCAATTAAAAAAAAACATAGGTTCATAGTGGACAAATATGTCCATGTCAAAAAACTGTCATAAAAAATTTTTGAAGCTTGGGAGCACAGAGTTAAGTTTAGTGATTATTGTTGAAGTAAAAAAAAGTTTAAAAAGTGAAACAAAAAAGAAAGTTATAGAGGTTTAAGTTTATTAAAATGCTTTATGAACAATATTTTATATTAAATATATATTTTATTAAACATGTTGAACTCTAAACCTGCTAGACAATCAAAGCCATAAATCTAAACAAGTTGTGTTCCAAATTTGAGGTTAATATCTCAAAAAATGAGCTTTCAGTAAGATTTTATTTGGACGCATTACCAAATTTTCCCCATTAGATGCCAGCAAAACTCCGCTGGTGCACACAGTGGTTGGATTTGTGATTTGCAGTAGTTTTTCTCTCTCAAATATTACAAGCACACACATGCACACACTCACAATTTTTTTATGACATTCATACAAACCACACTCTGACATCCATACCAACACACCCACACAATTATAGCTGCATTATTTATCCAGTTGGTGCTATAATATGCAGAAGCAGAAAACAGGAATAAAGCAAGTATTTGCTTTATTTGCCAAACCTGAAAAAATGGCACCATCTGGTAAAATTTTGAAGCCTTGCCAACAGAATGAAAGCCTATTAAAAAAAAATTGCATCATTTTACAGTTAAATGGCACTGCGATTAAAAATTGCAGTTTTAATGGGTTTCAATGGGGACATTTTTGTCATTTTGACATTTTTGGTCTTGAGAGGAACTATTTTGTTTACCTAGATTTATTAAATGAAATGGAAGTGAAATAGTAAAATTCCAATAAAAATAAACACCTGTGCCAAAATTTATGCAGCTGGCAATAACACAGGAAAAAAGATTTAAAAAAACTAAACTGAAAAGGATAAAAAAGTTCCAAAAGGTCGCACAAGGGTTAAGTTGAAAAATTTGTTCAAAAACAAACATTTACACACACACTGCAACTTTCAGGTTTCTTTTTATTTTTTTAGCTCAACAGTGAACAATCTCATTTAGTTTTTTAGCTCGGCAATCACATGCACAGGATTCATCTCGATCAGATCAGATGAAGGTACAGTATGGCAATCGACACAATGTGACACGATCATTGGATTCAGACGTTCGCCTTATTTTTCAGCTTTCGGACGCAGCCCGTGTCTGCTGCTCACGGTTGAGATTTCTCTGACACTCAGTCAAAATGATTGTCACCTCACTTTCTGTCACAACTCTCTGCCAGCACTCCTTATAGGACTGGACTCCGGTTTATGCTCAGGTATTTCTCAGGTATTCCCACTTTGTCCTGTTTTAATTTCCTCCTCGGTCACATCAACATTTGGCCTGTCGCTCCTCCATCTGACGCAGCGCTGGCAGAGCACTATCACCGTGCCAGCTGTCCACGCCAGCAGTGTACCTACTCCAAAGATGATGAAACCAATGGCCACAAAGAACAGGTAGTCCTGGTGAGACAGTCCTGGATGGCACTGTCTTCTCAGCCAAAGGCCCAACTCCGAGAGACGCTGCCCCCGTAAGTGTGGAGGACCGTCACACACTGTCTGTCCCTCTTCTAGTCCCATAAAACACAGGAGAAAAGGTTTCATTAACCCCATAAACATTTGTATTGCTGGTAGATATTTAGCAACTTTATAAACAGAACAGCCTTACGTCATAACCACAGACACAAAATTGCAAAATTACAAGTACTGCATTTGATATATGTGAAAACATTTCAGATTTCTTTTTTTTTTTTTTTTTTGAATCAACAGTGAAATGACTTGAGCTGAAAAGTGTCACTGCTGTCTTCAGTCGAGCTTCTTATCGCTGAATTGAACTTGTTTCATAACTGATGAACTTTACACAGTTATCAAACTGAACTGACTGGAGCTGAATTATGACACTATTGTCTCTTTAGAGCTGCTTTACAGCAGAATTGGGATTTTCCTCATATCTGATGAAGTTTGCATGACAGATTCTGTTATGTTTTCTGTTTATCACTGTGAAGCTGCTTTGAAACTATCTATAAAGATAGTTAACTATTATAACTATTATATAAAGCACTGTGTAAATAAAGGTGACTTGATTTGAGCTTATATCAGCTCCGACCGCTAAATTACACATACGATGCACAGAGGTCATGTGACCCACGTCTGTTTAGACCCAAGGAATTTTTATAAAGCAGTCAAGCAGTTTAATTTTAGTTCAAGCAAGTTAATATTTTTCAACTAAAGCCATGTTGTATCTTTTCAGCAACTTTTCATTAATGAATGAATGTGAAAAATGACACTTTTGACTGTTTCCATGTTATTACTGCATTTCCACTTTTTTAATGAATAAATTGAGAAATTCTTTAAAATTTCAAACTACACATGAACCACGTGTGTGTATATATATAGGAGAAATATTCGAATATATCATTGAATGAAATGTACAAGAACATATAATGTGAGAATTACCAGTATAAACCCCACTAGAATTAACATTATACTGTTACAGTCCAAATGTATGAAACCTACGAATTTATTTCTAACAAACATTAAAACAACATAAATATTACTCTGAAAAGTTTTCAAAATAAATACATTTATTTTACTTGCATATCCTTTCACTTTCAGATAAAAAAAGCGATAAAATTTTCATGCTGCAATGGTTTGTTAATAGGCGTACATACTCTTGTACAAAATAGTGTGTGAAATATGGGGAAAAGGCTACATTTATATTACAAACGTTTTTTTAAAACACTAAATTAACTTCATAGATAATTTTCCAAAAAAATATTTTTGACACCTATGGTACTCCATACATATGTGGGTCTAAAATGACCCAAACACAAAATGTGTAACTATTGTTTTGAATGGTATATCTCGTAATCAGACTACAGTTACTTTTTTATGGATTACATGATTACATATTATTCACACAATAGCAATAAATTATTTAGAATCTATGGATTCTCTCTAATTCCTCTTTTTTTTATCTTTTAATTTTTATTTTTTTTTTTCTAAAATAGTCTACCGCTTATATATATATATTCAGAAAATCCAGTTTTGTGGACATTCACACATAGACTAGTCGTCAGGTGGCGACAGCATTTGATCACTGGATTTACAAAAATCATTTCAGGTTTAAGAAGTGTTTCCACATCGCATCAGCTACTGTTGAACACATTGATTTTTATTTAAATTATCACTCAGTAGGTTATTTAACCATGTATTATTATGTATTATCGAAAGGCTTTTGTCTTTCAAATTCATTAAAATGCACAAATTCTCATTATTTCTTATTTGCAGACATAATTACTTTAAATCAATCAGCATTTCTTTAAAAGACAGTTTCTCCCTTTGCATTGAACTTTGAGCGCCATAACTTTGCAGATTGTTGTTTAAGCTCAAACAGCAACATTACACACAAAAAAGTGAAATCATAATCAATGACCCCTTTACGTACCTCTGAGATTTTAAAATAAATATATAATTAAGCATCACATTTGCATGTTCACGGTTCTCTGACATTGGTTTATGGTCATATGGCGTGCAGAAAAACATAAAATATTTCTTCTTTTTTAGTAAGTGAATTATTTTGATTGTTATTTTAAAGTGATTTATTTTAATTTCTATGTTTTTATCATTTAATTATATATTTGCCTTTCATTAAACTCACAAACCCCCTGCAGTTCCTTTACGAACCCGTTTGGGAAACCTTGATGTAATATAATGTTTAATGCACTTCATGTTGTTAATTACAATAAATTACAATACAATACTCTTTGTATTTTTACATCATTATGGTACAAGATTATCCTGTTTAAATCAATGTGAAGGTCAAAAGTAATCTAAAAGTAATCTGAATATAGTACCTAAAATGTGTAATGTAATATTACAATTTTTGTCATGTAATTTGGAATCAGTAAAGGATTACAATTTGTAAGTAATCTACCCAGCTCTAAAATAAAAGTAATGATGTGTATTTTGAGAGTCTTATTAAAAACCGTGCATTTTTTCTCTTTAAGGTACAATTGGACCCGAATGCATTTTGAGAGTTAATTTAGTCAACTATTCAATTCCCTGTACTATACTCAAGAGTTAATGTCATAGAATGCTTGCTTTAAGGTTAGCATGATTAGCTTTGCTGATTCAGCAGTGGAAATTAAAGCAGTGCTCTTTGTCATCGTTACATACATGGATATTATGTTACCTTAGACACTGACACACTGAATAATTCACAGCCACGGCTGTCCTCTGTTTCGGCTCAGTCATTTAGTCTTTGTACTTATGCTTCTGTAAGGAGACACGTCTACTGCTGCTCCAATTCTCTCTTCATTTTCACTTCTTTAAGTATTCTTTAAATAGAAATGGTCACTAGTATCATTATAAGTAGTGATGTCCTCCTTAACAAACACTACTAATAAATGTGTGTCCATGAGGAGTTTAATGTACCGTACCTCCTTACAGTAATCTCACTATTTTCCACTGTCTCTATCCCTCAGTTACTTTCTCCCTTGTCGTGGTGACTAAATACCCACAATGCATCTGACGTGCAGGGCTTGCATGGCATACCTCTTCCTTTATCTTTTTGTCATCCAATGACTTTTGTACTTATGCCATATTTATTTTCAACCTCACTCTTTGAAAATGGCTTCAAAGCTATTCGCTTTTATTAAAGTAAATATACAAATAGTTGATATGTTTATGTAACAAGCACTTTAAAATCACTTACACATTGACAAATACTTAATATTGAGACAGTGTGCACTGACAGCTGTACAGATGTATAATAATAGTACATATGCTGTAGTATATATGCTATAATATATAATCTATCAAGCTGCCAAATTATAATTCAGATTTAAAATACTTAAAAATCAGAGTACACACTAATGCTCCCACAGTATTATCATGTTAATAAATGTTATATATATATATATATATATATATATATATATATATATAGTAATATGCTAAGTGACTAAATGTGTATATATATATATATATATATATATATATATATATATACAGTATCTCACAGAAGTGAGTACACCCCTCACATTTTTGTAAATATTTTATTATATCTTTTCATGTGACAACACTGAAGAAATGACACTTTGCTACAATGTAAATTAGTGAGTGTACAGCTTATATAACAGTGTAAATTTGCTGTCCCCTCAAAATAACTCAACACACAGCCATTAATGTCTAAACCACTGACCACAAAAGTAAGTACACCTCTAAGTGAAAATGTCCAAATTGGGCCCAAAGTGTCAATATTTTGTGTGGCCACCATTATTTTCCAGCACTGCCTTAACCCTCTTGGGCCTGGAGTTCACCAGAGCTTCACAGGTGTCCACTGGAGTCCTCTTACACTCCTCCATGACAACATCACGGAGCTGGTGGATGTTAGAGACCTTGCGCTCCTCCACCTTCTGTTTGAGGATGCCCCACAGATGCTCAATAGGGTTTAGGTCTGGAGACATGCTTGGCCAGTCCATCACCTTTACCTTCAGCTTCTTTAGCAAGGCAGTGGTCATCTTGGAGGTGTGTTTGGGGTCGTTATCATGTTGGAATACTGCCCTGCGGCCCAGTCTCTGCTTCAGTATGTCACATTTAGTGTTGGGCTAGATACTCAAAGAATGTAATATATTACTCATTACTAGTTACTCCTTTCAAAAGTAATATTGTTACTTTACTTATTACTTTCTGGCAACAGTAATTAGTTACACTACTAGTTACATTACTTTTTCTTCACGCCCCGCAGAAGTTGGTATCTTCCAGATAAAATTCTTCTAGAATGTTACTAACAAACAACATATTTATGCCTCATCATTTGACCAAAATCCACATTGGATCGCAGTCAGAAGTTATTACAAACACTCAATAGTGACTGCTAGTGGCATTCAGGTAGAAGTGTTGTATATTAATTGTCATGTGTAGCTTGAAGTAATTTTTCCGTTACCCGTATGTGTTTAAATTTCGTTATGTATTTTATCAAATCACATGAGTTTGTAAGAAACTGTTTAATTTTCCTAAAATATTTTAAATTATATTAATATAATGTACCACATGCTGATCAGAGTAAAGTAAAGCCACAACTTACACAACAGATCTTTTTTCCTGACAAAATCAATATAATGCAATATCTGCTGAATGTAAGCTTTCCATATTCTAAGCTTGCCTGCTGCACTGGGGACATCACATGCATGTGCGAGTCATGAAAATTATGAAAATAAATCGAGGAATTATTTGAATGCTAGATTTTAAATCAGAGGGGCCGAGGCATCAAAAGTAACTAAGTAACTAAGCTATTTTATGGAAAGTAATTGTAATATTATTACTGAAATCTTATTAGTAAATAGTTACACTACTAGTTACTGCCCAACACTGGTCACAGTACATTTTGGCATTCATGGTTCCCTCAATGAACTGTAGCTCCCCAGTACCAGCAGCACTCATGCAGCCCCAGACCATGACACTCCCACCACCATGCTTGACTGTAGGCAAGACACACTTGTGTTTGTACTCCTCACCTGGTTGCCGCCACACAAGCTTGACACCATCTGAACCAAATAAGTTTATCTTGGTCTCATCAGACCACTGGACATGGTTCCAGTAATCCATGTCCTTAGTCTGCTTGTCTTCAGCAAACTGTTTTGCTTTCTTGTGCATCATCTGTAGAAGAGGCTTCCTTCTGGGATGACAGCCATGCAGACCAATTTGATGCAGTGTGCGGCGTATGGTCTGAGCACTGACAGGCTGACCCCCCACTCCTTCAACCTCTGCAGCAATGCTGGCAGCACTCATACGTCTATTTCCCAAACACAACCTCTGGATATGAAGCTGAGCACGTGCACTCAACTTCTTTGGGCGACCACGGCGAGGCCTGTTCTGAGTGGAACCTGTCCTGTTAAACCGCTGTATGGTCTTGGCCACCATGCTTCAGCCCAGTTTCAGGGTCTTGGCAATCTTCTTATAGCCTACGCCATCTTTATGTAGAGCAACAATTCTTTTTTTCAGATCCTCAGAGAGTTCTTTTCCACGAGGTGCCATGTTGAACTTCCAGTGACCAGTATGAGAGAGTGAGAGCAATAACACCAAATTTAACACACCTGCTCTCCATTCACACCTGAGACCTTGTAATACTAACGAGTCACATGACACCAGGGAGAGAAAATGGCTAATTGGTCCCCATTTGGACATTTTCAGTTTTACACTGTTATACAAACTGTACACTCACTACTTTAAATTGTTCAGTGTTGTCACATGAAAAGATATGATAAAATATTCACAAAAATGTAAGGGGTGTACTCACTTCTGTGAGATACTGTATATAAAATGTATAGTGTTTCTAATTTGTTGTTTTTAAAATCAGTAAAACATGTTTTAATATGGTGATACACTGATACTATTATGTCTATTGTCTCTCAAATTATTATAAATCTGTAATCCGATATTCACAAAACTATTGCTTTTGTTTAAAAGACCAAATAAAGGAATTTAAATTTTTAATGTGCAGTAATTTATGCAAAGTGAATATTTTTACCGCAGGCACAAAAAAAAAAAAAAATGGAAGGAAGTTTGGAAAGAAGTATAATGTCGAAGTTTAGAAGGAAGTTTGAAAGTAAGGAAAGAAGGAAGGCCTCTGCTTCCAACCACTAAAATATGGAAATAACTTTCGCTGTACCTTCTGATCACAGTGCAAAAAAGTCTTGTTTTTATGAGAAACTGATCAAAATGAAGTGACTTCATGATTAAAAACAAACAAATATCTGCCAGTGGGCTCAGAAAAATCAACTTAATTAGGGAAAACAAGCTTTCATTCCCCATTGACTGCTTTAACATGGAGATATTATCATGTCTGTTATTATTTATCTGTAAACCAATATTCACAAAAAAGAGGGTTTTTTTTAAATGTGCGTAATTTCTGAAAAAGTGAAAGTGTTTAATGCGAGCCAGAACATCATTCACTGTAATTTCTGGGCGATTCACAGCTGTGTTCTCCTTCTGTGTGCAGTTAATGTTACAGCAGGGCTCCGGGTCCAAATAAACCCCTACACAGCCAGTGAAAGGTAAAAATAGGCCAACACATATGGGACTACAGCAGCTTAGAGCAGTGGATGAGATCTTATTTGCGTTTGATCTTTCATTGTTGTGTGAATAGTTGCATGTTAATTTGTAGAGCAAAATAATTAGCTGCACTCGAGGGAGTACATCTGGGCCAATTAAAGCAGGAGATGTCTCTTTATTCCTCACACTGTGCGTGTTTGTATTATGTGTCTGTGTGTGAGTGTTTAGTGTGGCTTTGTGCACTATAAGAGACCCTCAGCAGCCTAAATATAACTGGTTATAATGGGACTCTATAAACATTCCTGAAAGATGAAGTCATCTTAAATATGAGATATGAGCTTAAACAATCATGCAGCTAATGTGTGTGTATACACTGTATGTATATTTGCGCATATCTATCTATCTATCTATCTATCTATCTATCTATCTATCTATCTATCTATCTATCAAAGCATCACATACCCGTGAATCATTCAGACGACCTTTACAAATCCAATGGCTGCTGTAGGTCTATTTTCCTTTAAGCCTTTAATGACTGAACAGAACTGGTTGATGCATTCATTGTTAATAGAGGGCTATTGTGACCTAAATCTAAAATAGTGGCCAATAGCAAGCGAGCATTTATTTATATTAACAAATACTTGAATGTCATGAAACTTTCATTTATATTTTCTAGTGGGCAACTTTTTTCAGGGGCTGAAATCAACTACCAGACTTTCTGCAGGTTTTATGAAGGTGAATTTAAGACTTTTTAAGACCAAGTAAAGAACATTTAAGGAATAAATTGAATGGAACAAAATACATCAATATGGTCTCAAAAATGTATTTCTATTAGCAATGCTTCAAAGTTCAACTTCCACTAGATCTAATAGATCTCTGTTACTCCATGTTTATTTATTTATTTATTTTTTCCAGTTCTCCGGTGCAAATGTCTAAAAGATTCTTAAATCAATACATTTACTTGGGAAGCAAAATTAAATCAAATAAAAAGTCTTGTTTTTATGAGAAACTGATAAAAACGAAGTGAGTTTATGATTAAAAAGCAAATATTTGTCAATGGGCTCAGAAAAGTCAACTTAATTCAACGGGAAAACAAGTTTTTGTAGCAGATATCATGACAGAAGTTGGTTCTTGTTTTATGCATAAATGTACTTAATTGTGTTTCATTTATCAGAAAACAAGACTATATATATGTTCAATTTGTATCTTAAGTAAATATATCTTGATTGAAGGATGTTTGGAAAACAAGACAAAAATATAGAGGAAGATTTATTTATTTATTTTGCAGTGCATGCAACATTTAATGCCATGACTTCATGAACTGAAGACATTCTGCTCTGATTTAAGACCTTTTTAGGCCTTAATGCGTGGAAGAGTGAATTAATACTTTTTAAGACCAGCAACTCAGCAATACTTTTATGCAAAGCACAGTGCACTTATTTGTTCATTAGTAGGCTACATTTTTTTATTTGTCTATGTAATTGTTTATTTATTTTTATTTTTTATTCATGCATTAATAATTTTTTTTTTTTTTTTTGAATTTGGAAGAGGAGTGTTGTAACAGGGTGATTTTTAATTTTTAAGAGTAAGGTTGTTAAATAAAGTTATTTTAAAAGTTTTACCTCATATGCATGCCTAAAAAGGCAAAAACAACAACTACTAGACCCCAAATACAGCCTACCTTGAAACTTGAAGGTGTCCGTGTGCATCCATAAGCAGAGCTCCTCCGCGTCGCAGGCGCACAGCCACGGGTTTCCGCTGAGCCCGAGAGACCGGAGCCCGCCTAGAGCCGCGAGGGAGCTCACGTTGAGTCTGCTCAGGTTGTTCCTGCTGATATCCAGCACCTGAAGAGCACTGGCATGCGAGAAAGCCTGAGGGTGAAAGTCTGAGAGCCTGGGGTTATCCGTCAGTCTCAGCATCACCAGGCTCTCCAGCGCGCTGAACGTCTGCTCCTCTATCTTACAGAAGGAGTTGAAGGACAGGTCCAGATACGCCAGCTTTCTCAGGTTCCCAAATGTGGATTCGGAGATGTGTGTGAGGGAGTTATTGCTGCAGTCCAGATACGTGAGGTCAGACAGGTAATTGAGGTCGAGCGCGGGTAAATCAGGGATGCGGTTGTTGGACAGGATGAGCTGGCGGGTGGTCAGCGGGAGTCCCGTTGGGAATCTGCGGAGATTTTGCTCCGCGCACTGGACAACATGCTGGTCATCACACACACAGCGCTCCGGGCAGCCTGGGGGGATCGAGGACGCCACATGCACCAAAAGCACCAGCAGTATCTGTGCGGGTTCCGGGACGCATGCTGTGGCGGCGAGCGTCATGAAGTCTTCGCAGGCTGTGGATACGCCGAGAACCTCCTCAGAGAAAACAACACCCTCTGATGCCCCCTCAGTGTGTGTGTGTGTGTGTGTGTGTGTGTGTGTGTGTGAGAGAGAGAGAGAGAGTGAGTGAGTCAGAGAGAGAGAAAGAGTGTGAGTGCTGCGCTTCTTTCTTTCAGCGCTGTACAGTCGGAGACATGCTGGGTCAAAATGTAAATTTAGTGTTAATCGCGATTAATCGCATCCAAAATAAAAGTTTTTGTGTACATAGGCTAATATGTGTGTACTGTGTATATTTATGCATATATAAATACACACACATGGGTGAATATATATTTAAGAAAAATATGTTATGTTTATATATTAAATATATTTATATATAATATAAATTGTATGAATATATACATGTAAATATTTTCTAAATATATAGTGTATGTGTGTCTTTATATATACATAATAAATATACACAGCACACACACATATATATATATTATGTACACAAAACTTTTATTTTGAATGCGATTAATCGCGAATAGTCATTGCCCAGCACTATATGTAAAGGTGACGAAAACTAATAAAACAGTTTAATACGCATATGTTAAGTAAACGAAAGTGGCACCGGTGGCACCCATGGTACACCAATTAATAAGGCAATTTTTAAGGGGCTTCGTAGCACACTGTTTGACGTAGGTCACCAAAATTCATCTCCACCCAAAAGGAAGTCAGCTGTGGATTGTTTGAAAAATGCATGCTCTGGAATTTTATAAACTCGTCCTAGGTTTTTCATCCGATTGATACCAAACTCAGTCAACGTGATCTCACAACACTGAGGATGCTAAATTGTGAAGGGATTTTTGATACAGTATCTTGAGGTGAGGTAAAAAAAAAAAGGAAAGCAGGAAGTGTGTTACTGTTTTTGACCAAACCTCATCAGTTTGTTTGTTGAAGGAGGCCGATCACATAGATGTGACTATTGGGAGTCAGTTATAGTGCTACCATCATGGCAGCAGGAAGTGTGTCGTTTTCAAAATACCTGATTTGCTTCAAATTTAATCAGAATAATGTCAAAACACAGCAGATGTAAAACTGAAGGGATTCTTGATGTCTTAAATTCTGTTGCCATGGCAATGTGTCAAACTTGAAAATTCTTTTTGTTTATACTCCTCCAACTGACCGTTCGCAAAGAACTTGGTTGACAGGCGATCTGACTAATCAAAACCTGGATATTATGTGCTACTGCTGCTATCTATGGCGCCATGTGTTTTTTCACATTATATTGTTGGCTCGGAAAATATGTCAATGAGTATGCCCAGTAGCCGCAGCTGTATCCCTTCCCTTCTACCCTTAACCACAAATCAGACAGAAGAGTAGATTAACTTCGGTGGTGTTTTACAGTTGATATTTTCTGATTTTTATTTATGTTCATTTCTTGCTTACTTAAATATGAAAAGACAATTGGTTCAAATGTTTGAACTGAGGCAATAAAGTGATCTGTCACGACACACTGAAGAGCCACAAAACGGTATTTATTGTTTGAATTTCTTTAAAAATGACAAACTTTGAAAGCTGAGAGTCCTGAGATCTTGTTTCATAGCAGAAGTAACCTGCTCTGTATTGTCTGTCTGCACGTTGTCAGTGTCCTCTTTGCTCTGTGATGTATTTTACACTGCGTGAGAACATGATTTGTAGTGTGAGAGCGGCATTGTTTGTCAGGGATAGCAATAGTAACTAAGAAGGGCGGGTCTTTGTGAACGGTCAATTGCTGTGATAAGATTAACACCAAACTTTGTCTTCATGATGCCAAAACACTGAGAAACAGTTTTTGGATATCTCAAACGGTGTTACCATGTCGATTTATTAAAGTAACGGCATAAAACTAAACAGCAGTTGTCATAGCCTATCTTTAAAGTGCCCAAAAAACTTTTTACATATGGAGAACAAGTCATTCTGAGGAAACATGCTCAGTTTCATGTATTTCTGATGCTCAGGGTCCTAACAGCATATTAAATCAGACTATTTCAGCTGACAGATGAAGACTGTAATTCTAAGGTTGTCCACTAGAATAATAAATCTTTCAAGCCTGATCTTTATCCTGTCTGTTTCCATCCATTAGAATGACAAATAAATGCATAGAATCAGTTGATACTGTCAATTTAGTTTAATATAATTATTTTATAAATGCTTAGATAATTAAAATAATCCAAAATTCTACTAGATCATTAAAAAATTTTTTTATAAATTGGATAGTTCCTGTCCTTGATTGTGATTGGTTGAGCCGCATTAGAAGCTGTTGTAAATTATTCTTCAAACATACACCCAAAGTCTCTTTAAGACAAGTCATGTCACTCGGTGGCCATCTTTGAAACGCCTCTCGGGCATCCAAGTGCAGCTCCTATCTCTTTGAATGGGGAAACATCAGGTTCTCCAAAACTGTTCACTAAGCTTACGATTAAATTTCATATTTGAAATCACCAAAGAAATCTGATGACAACTGTATCATAAATGTTTTTTCTTTTGCTTAAATAGCGTTATAAAAAGCTTATTTTTCAGGCTAGATCAGCCAGTGCGCATGCGCAGTCCTCAGCGCACGTCTCAGAGCACTGACTGTTTCTATAGCAACTGGGACTTCTAATGGCAGCTGCAGTGACGCGTTGACTTTACCGATTAGTGATTGGCTCTTTCATTCAGAAGGCGGGGCTTATTGTTTTAATATATCCTCCCCTTTCTGAGTGTATCTGTTTCACACTTTTGATATTCTAGAGTAACCCTTTCATTGCTGTGACTCAACAACCAGACTGCCAGAGGGTTAAATGTATGAGCCTGCTGTGCTCTGTTTTCCTGATGCCACCGGGGTGGCGGCGGCCCCTGGGGCTTGGGCCCGTCATCGCTGCTTGCAGCTATATTATCTGTTTTGTAGTCTACTTTTATAATATACTAACAATCACCAAAAAACACAGGTGATAATAAGAAAACGTCAAGATTAATCAAAGCTCATGCATCACAAGTAAAGCTGAAGTAAATTATAGATAGAAGGTGCATAGTGTCATTCACACAAATAATAAACACCACCATGGTAACGACATGATAAAATAATGTAATAAACATTCATATAACAACAAAAGATGTAACATAAACTAATGTTCAGAACTGATAAGAAAGAATAAATAAATAAATAGAAGCAGTTAATTCAATGAACCATCAAAGGTGAAGTGCAACAAAGGGAATTGTGGGAGTGTTTATTAATGTTTTTTTCACTGTAAATTATAAGATGACTTGTTCTTTTCAATTTCCAAAAACTGTGAATTTTACAGTATTTTTCAGTAATAATTTCCCATTAGATTTATTAGTTTTTCATAGTACGGGAACTCAATTAACAGCCATTTTTACAGTCTTTCACCTGTCACTTTAGTTTTTTTTATTATTTCATTTGATTTTTTTAACAGTGCATTAAGACGTAGCTTACATAAACGAGAGTGTACTTACTGTTTCCCCACAAACACATTTAAAGGGTAAAAATATATATTTTTTAATGAATGTTGTTGTGTTTATACCATCTCACAACCAATGGTGGCACTGCACACACCCCACCCCCCAAAAAAGAAAGAAAGAATAGAAAATAATAAAAGTCTTGAAATGGGCTTCATTTTCTTCGTGCGAAATATTATTTGCGCACATTTCCGACAACCATGATTTTTAGGAAATAATACCAAATTAAAAAATAAATAAATAAATGGGTTCAAGAATTCCCTTAGTTTACAGTTTTTCCTAATATGAATTGGTCAAACCTGAAGTCACACTGTCAAAACTCTTCACACAGTCCGTAAAACAAAAGTCTGTGTGGATTTTTCATTTTTTCACACAAAATGCATTTATGACCACATCTGCATGAACGCTTGTCATTTGTACTCCATCACCTGTAAATCACTATATTTGCAACATATTTTTCAAATTCTATCACTGCTTTCAAAACTGTAAAATGATGTTCTGCAACTTTATCAAAACACTAAACACTCCAGTTCTCTAGGCACATCATTCAAAGCTGTCCTTGTGTTTCATTTGGAAAACACTGCTGCTTAAAACACTACTTTAAATATACCTAACTTGATCACTTAGAAATCCAATTTTTTTTTTTTTTGTGAAAGAAAGAAATTCTGTCCCTTGCAATTCTGTTTATAGTTTAAATACTGAATATGCATTCATTCATGCATTTTGGTAAATGCTGATAATCGCACCTGCTGCAGTCAGTCAATGCAGCCTGCAACAAATGTCCTCGTCTGTCAACTTCCATTACTGTAAACTCCTTCAGCAGAGGTTCTCCATTCTCCTCAATCACTGTCGCTTGCATTAGTCTTGCTGACACCTCAACGCACTAAAATAATGAGATATATCCATTACAATGAACGTGTCTGCAGTTCCAGGTCTACAATTTCACAATGTGCAAGATGAAATCTGGTGTGTAACCTGCTGTAATACTCAATGTCTTAATTGAGTCATTAAAAAAAAAAATCATAAAATTGTTGCCTTTAAGAAACGGTTTGTCCTTTTTAAACTTTTTTCTTTTTAGAACACATAAAACTTCCAAACTCACAGGCAGTGAGAAGAGAACAATAGAACACGAACAGATATATAAGAACAAACATCACATTAAAAAACAGAGAGTTTAAATAAATTTTGCATTTGTAACTTTAACATTGGTTTAGGAAAACAATCAACAAACAGGCCGATAATAAAATGAATTCCTCTTCATCAAAGATTAATAATGAATAAAATTATTAGTTATTCATCTTAAAATAAATAATTATTGTCCAGTGCCAATATTTTAGACACCTATGTGACCCTGGACCACAAAACTAATCTCAAGCAGTACAGGTATATTTGTAGCAATAGCCAACAATATATTGTATGGGTCAAAATTATAGATTTTTCTTTTATGCCAAAAATCATTAGGATATTAAGTAAAGATCATGTTCCATGAAGATATTTTGTAAATTTCCTATCGTAAATTTGATATATTTCTTACCATAAATATATAAAAACTTATTATTTTTGATTAGTTATATGCATGGCTGAGGGCTTCATTTGTACAACTTTAAAGGCGATTTTCTCAATATTTCGATTTTTTTTGCACCCTCAGATTCCAGATTTTCAAATAGTTGCATCTCAGCCAAATATTGTCCGATCCTAACAAACCATACATCAATTAAACGCTTATTTATTCAGCTTTTGAGTGACCCTTTTGACTGGTTTTGTGGTCCAGGGTCACATATAAGAACAAACACCACATTAAAATGGTTTTAATTAAAATAAACTCTTTTAGAGTTTAAATAAATTTTGCATTTGTAAAAAAACAATTAATAGGCTGATAATAAAATGAATTAATCTTCAAATACTCTTCATAAACGATTATTAATTAATAAAATAATTAGCTATTCATCTTAAAATAAATAATTAATGTCCAGCGCACAAATATGCTATTTTTAGACACCTTGAGTGAACTGCATACAGAATAGTGCAGTTGTAAAACTACACCCCCCATATGGCGCGAAAGCTGTAATGTCCCGGATATTGAGAGCGCCGGAAGAGAAGCAGGTGTCTTCCTTGGCCATCTTGTGGTTGTCCACCGTGAGCCGTTCGCTCGAAGCCTCGAAGAATCGGAGGAGAATCCCGTTGTTGGGGCGCCATCATGCCGGGGCATCTGCAAGAAGGCTTCGGCTGCGTCGTTACCAATCGGTTCGACCAGCTATTGGACGATGAATCCGACCCCTTCGAGATATTAAAGGCGGCCGAGAACAAGAAGAAAGATGCGGCCGCGTCAGGCGGCTCGAAGACGGCAGCTCAAGCCGCTAAACAGCCGAAGAAGGAGTCCCAGAAAGACAGGAAAAATACAGCGCAGGAAAAGAAAGAAGACACCCAGGCCCCTGTGCCGCTTAAGAAAGAGGGTATGTAAAAATTTCAGTCCTAAATATTGGCTGTGTCTCAAAAAATAGACAGCATATTTGGACATTATAGACACGCTCCAACCCATAAACACTAAACGCGCCTAAAAACTGCTGACGCGAGCCTCTCAAACGCGCATATGGTGCCTAAAATGCTGTCTATGTAGGCAGCACAGTAGGTTATGAGACAGGGCTGACTGCGTGCTTGTGCGCATATAAACACAGCAGAGAAGTCAGCGCGAACAACAGCAGCCTGAGCCGCTGCTAACGGCTCTCGTGTTGTTGTTGTCGACGTTTAATGTTCGCTAAAACAATGTTTTGTGAGCGAAATATCTCCAGAGACTTTTTAATTCAACCGTTTTCTTCCTCTGACATGTCCTACATCACTATTCGATCACGATTTGATCAACTTCACGTTATTTATAACTGCGTAGCTGCTTTAGCCACATGCTAATCTGCTAGCTGCATGTGAATATTATGTGATTAGCATCTTACTGTGCTAGTTTGCACATGGAGGAAACGTTGGCGTGTTTTGATGTTACGCAAATATGTATGAGAGCACTTTCACTTTTATTTTGTAAGGCGGGCCGTGATGGATAAATGGAGTAACCTACACAATCAAGTTATTTTAAATGTAGTTGACCAGGTTCATTTGACACTTGATATTGTCATGTTTGATTTCGTCATGGTTTGTGATCTTACTTGTTTAAATGACCAAATAAATGTAACCTGGAGTCAGTAACTGAAAGTGCATCTTCAGACATCACTAGAGTTGATTCATGAACAGTGTGACCTTGAGCAAAACACTGAAACGAATAGTTCACCTAAATGCTGTCATTCGCTCGCCATTATGTTTTTCCAAACGCATGTAAGAGTGCATGCTGTTTTTATTTTACATATAGACCACTTATATGGTGCTAGCCAGCAACTCAAGTACTATCTGTGACTCCGGACCACAAAACCTGTCATAAGACTTATACATAATCTAAAAGCTGAATAAATAAGCTTTCCATTGATGTATGGTTTGTTAGGATCGGACAATATTTGGCTGAGATGCAACTATTTGAAAATCTGGAATCTAAATATTGAGAAAATGGCCTTTAAAGCTGTCCAAATGAAGTTCTTAGCAATGCATATTACTAATCAAAAATGAAGTTTTGATATATTCACGGTAGGAAATTTACAAAATATCTTCATGGAGCATGATCTTTACTTAATATCCTAATGATTTTTGGCATAAAAGAAAAAACTGTAATTTTGACCCATACAGTGTATTTTTGGCTATTGCTACAAATATAGCCCAGCGACTTAAGGTTTTGTGGTCCAGGGTCACATATGCTTTAATTAGAAGTGTTAAGTACTTGTAGGTGGCTTTTGTGAGACTGTTTCATGCATATTTTATTGCGTATGTTTTCTGACCTGTAATTTGGATAAGAGTATTTATTTGTTAAATGTGTTTAATTGGTGAAATAGCCCTTGGAGTGACGCATGCAGCAGTCAGATATTAATGCTGTAATTTTGCTCTGATTGAAATGTGTGATTAAATAAACTCATTTAATTATGTATGAGAAGAAACTGTAGATTTGATTTCACAGGTTCTCAGTGTTGGACTCCTGCGCTTTAATGAGTGTCTGGACATCTATTTTAGGTATGAGGAGGGTTGGCCGGAGGCCGGAGCAGCAGGGTCAGGCCAGTTCCCAACACCAGGGAGGTCAAGGAGAGGCTCGGCCCGGCGACAGGCGGCCCGACAGACGACCTCCTCGTGAACGGCGCTTTGATAAACCAGCTGATGAGAAGCCAGAGGGGGGCGAGTTCCCTGTGGACAAGTGAGTGTTTGGTTTATTGGTCATTTTAACAAAAATGACAGCATTAAGGCTGACAATATCACTTAAATTAATCTTAATTTTGATGAAGCGATATCAATTCCTAAATTCCGAGAATCTGTCTTTTAGTTTATGCTGTTGATGTGAGCACAAAACTGTACTAAATATTATTTGTAGTGTTTTCTATCCAAAGTTTTATGCTTTGTCACTTTGATAACAGACAAGGTTGCCGCTTTCAAATTTAGTCTCAACAATAAGAAAACAAAACAATGCACGAAGTAAACATGAATCTAAATCAGAATGTATGTTGAAAGAAAGAACAACTTACTGAAACACATTTTTTTTTTAAGGTAATCATTTATTGTTTCGACTGTGGAAAGACGTCAGTAAATTAGATTGTAAACAATATTGCTGTCCTGCGGTAAATGTTACATGACATTCAATATCTATTGCTTGTTAGTCAGCTAGAAAAAATAACTCTAGAGAGGAGCGGTTTGATAAATATATGCACTATATTTATTGTATTCATAAATGTCTCATTTATTTTACGCTTGAAAAAATCTGTTGTTAAGACAAGACATACACCGTTTAAATGTTTATATTTGAATAAGGAATTGGGGTCAAAACTGTTACAATAATACATCATTAAAAAGTGAATATAAAAACTGCCTTATGTGCAATTTAAATGTTTGTGTAACTGTTTTTGTTTGTTAACTGTAATATCTAAAAAATAATGGCAGTTTAATTGAACCCTTTAGGCGCTAGGGATTTTTGGAAAAAATGCTGAATTTTGACACCAACATTTCAAAAGCTTGTGGCTTGAAAGGGTTTATAGATAGAGATCTACTGTAAATTAGAAAAATATTGGGCATGACCGAAAGTTTATGTGGGGTGTAAATATACTCATCTTATTTGCATATTATGACGTCACCAGGGGCGGCCATCTTGAAATTCATAATATTCAGGAAATAGATTTTGAATTGCTGTTTCAACTTATTTGCATGTATTTTTTTGTGTTTTTATCCTCATTCCAAATGATCAGAAAAGAGGAAACCAATAATAAAACAGGAGAAAGTACTAAATTATTACTATATTACTATATAGTAGTAAAACGCATGTGAACAGAAGCCTACTTTTGATCAGTTCATCAGTAATCTTCAGGAAATAATAGATATTGTCTTGCCACCCCCATCTCCGTTGGGCAAAGGGTCCAAATCATCATTTGTTTGTGGTTCGTGAACACTCTCGCCTTGCACAGCGGCACCATTGTGCTTATGTACCGGGAGATGCGCGATCATTAGACGACCAATCGTCATTTCCAAAAGGCAAATATTCACACTTTGGCCGTTTCTCAAACGGAAGGCTGCATCCTCTGGAGGTCGCATTTGTAGGCTGCATACATCATAAAGAAGATCTTATTTTAGAATATTAACAGTTATAAATTTGACCATTATTCTTAGTTAAGCGTAAATTGTTGTAATATGCTTATGACTCACAAATGTAATGCTCCATTAACTGAAATAAACCAGGCTTGATGACGTATGCTGCTTACAAATGCGACCTCCGGAGGATGCAGCCTTCTGTTTGAGAAACGGCCTCTGAATAGGAACATGACGTAACTTTGGTCTAGAATCGAAGTACTGCATGTCTGCCATCTAGTGGTAGGGAATACAAATGAGATATTACACCGTATTAGGAACTACAGTCTTTGGAGCTTAGAGGGTTAACCTTTAATATTATAGCAATGCACAACTGACAGGGTTTTGTGTATAGTAGGGGTCTTCAAGGGTCCACTTGGATCCGAAAACCCGAGGTCCGACCCGAGACCCATGCAGGTTTGGGTCCAAAACTTCTACCAGTGCTTTGGACACGGGTCAGTTATTAGCAGCCTCGGGTCTCGGGTAATTAAAATAAATGTGCTTTTCCCAAATGGACCCGATTAGACCCGAATTCTTTTAAACTTTCCAGGATGCATAGCCTACTTGTGCGTTCATGCTAAGTTCATTTTTGAGATACGCACGTAAAAAAAGAACATACGTTTGTAACCTCAGAAATCCATCTTTTAGATATGAGATCCATCAGGAAATACACTCACTTCATTACGCTGCGTGTCAATGCAAGGTTTTTCTTTTTTGTGTGCAGAAGCCCTTCACCGGAGATGAGTTGGCTAACGTTGCAGACAAAACTAGCAAATCCATGATTTATTAACTTATCGATTTAATTTTTTAAAATACTATTACGTTTATATGTCAAATGCACTGGTTACAATTGAAAGCCAAACTCAGAAATAACATGTATCCATCAGGCAGGCCAAAACTGCCTGGACTCGGGTCTAATTTCATCTGGTCTGTCTCGGGTCGGGTTTATCCTTTAAAATTATTTATGCATGTTGGATTCGGGTTTTAGGACCCGAGAAGACCTCTAGTGTATAGTGCATTGCATTAGTAGCGAGATTGTTTTACTTAAGAAAAATGTACTGTACCTGATACATATCCAAATGAATTGATATTAAATCAAATCAAACTGATTTGTGAAATCTGTCAGTACTCAGCCCTAGACAGCATGCTGTGCTTTTATGAGCCAATAGATAATGCAAGTCTAGTTGGGAGAAGACATTAAAACTTCAAAACTACTAGCGTCACCAAAATAACATCTGTTTCCCTAAACTTGTGCCATTGTTCAGGCCAATGTTTCTGTTTCGGGTTGATTGTGATTCTTAATAGTTTGTAGAAGTCCACTAAGTCCCCATTTAATCAATATCTGAGCAAATTATTGATTTTGTAGCTCCAGAGTGCCGATTGTCTTTGTGCATGTTGTCTTTAGGCCCATAGGGGATAAGCCCTCTAGAGGCCGTGGAGGAGGCCGCGGGGCCAGAGGTGGCCGTGGGCGAGGCATGGGACGTGGAGATGGCTTTGATTCCCGAGGCAAACGTGACTTTGACAGACACAGCGGCAATGACAAATCGTAAGTGTGATGAAGCCTACATCCCACTAACAAATGGTTAAGGGTGTGTTGTTGCATTAGTCTCACTGGAATGTCCTTCATGCTTTAGTCGACAGAAAGGAGAGGAGAAGCGTGGTGGGAGTGGCTTGCACAACTGGGGCAATGTGAAGGAAGAAGCCAGGTAAGATTGGAGATGTGAAATATTTGAGGCTTTCGGTGTTGCATCAGATTATTTGGGAGGTTGATATGACATGTTGACAAATGTCAGGGTTTCTGTTTCAATTCGCCCTTCCACAATCAAAGGCCTTAAATCAGAGCAAGAAGTCTTAATTCATGTCTTATTTTCGTATCTTTGAATCAAGATACATTTATTTGAGATGCAGAAGTGCAACAACGTTAAATGACTTTACTTTTAAAACGTGAACAAATATCTGTCAGTGGGCCATAAACTTGTTTTCCTTTTGAATTAAGTTGATTTTTCTAAGCCCCAGTGGCAGATATTTGTTCTTTTTAATCAAACTCAATTCATTTGGATCAGTTTCACAGAAAGAAAGGCTCTTAATGTCATTTTGAAAGTAAATGTATCTTGAGTTAAGAATCTTTATAGCCTTCATAAAACCTGCAGAAACCCTGTCATACAGAAATAATGTAGATTGTCTGAAACACTAGACTCTTGTTAACTCTAATTAGTGATGTTTGTGACGGTAAGCATCGTCTAAATCAGATGGTTCTAAATCATCAGATTTTCCCCTAGTCATTGAGAAGTGTCATTTCTTGACATTTAAGACTTATGAAGCATTGCTTTAAAGGGATAGTGTGATCATTTCAAGGGCTCCCCTGATCTAGTAATGTTGTCTGGTTTGACAGTGAGCTTGATCAGTCTGCAGCACCGGAGCCTGTTCCTGAAGGTGAAGATCACGCTCCTGCCGACTCCGAAAACAAGTGAGTCAAGTAGAATTCGGTTCAGAATAAGAGAAAATGCCAGTATCTCTGACTAGATGTGCTGAGAGCATGCTATTGGATGGTTGTGTGTGTGTAGGGAGAATGAAGTAGAGGAGGTGAAGGAAGAAGGTCCCAAGGAGATGACACTGGATGAGTGGAAGGCCATGCAAGACAAAGAACGGTCCAAAGTTGAGTTCAACATCCGCAAACCTAACGAGGGTAACGACGGCCAGTGGAAGAAGGGCTACGTACTGCACAAGTCAAAGAGCGAGGAAGTTGGCACGGTAAGTTAAATTAGTCCATTTTCCAGCCTCATAAATTTTTCTTTTTATGGTTTCGAGGCTAATGCCGCTTATTTTCTTTTTGTGCATTTTCAGCGGCATGCTGGAGCTGTGATTGAAGCTGGAGATGTTGATCCTGACTCATTCCAAAAGGTATCTGTTCCGGTTTGTGTCTGGATTTGGATTTTTATTCTCCTGTCACCCTTTTGGTCAACTTTGAAATTGTTGGTCTGTAGTTAACCTGAACTAAAATTTAGTTGACCTAGAGCTGTGCCAGAATTCAAGAATCAGTGGCCACACAGTGACATGTTGACTGTTCATTTATTTCTTTTCAAATCCCGCTTTTCTGTTCCACATCCACCTGCCTCCACTGAACTTTACCTTCATTCTTTTGTTCCAGTGATTTTGCTCCTTAATGTTGATCCCCAACAATGATGGCAGCATGTCTGCGCTTTTGACTTATCGACTTATTCACTGTTATACTATCCATTTGTTATCAAAAATATGCAAATTGTTTTGTGGTCTCAGTAAAGCTATACTAATACTACAGTTTGGCTGAAGGGATCAGCTCTGTGGTCATAGTAGGGCCTTATGAAATCAGTTTTATTTTTTCCTAAATTCTGTTTTACATTTTTCTGGATTACCATTTTTTCTTTTCTCTTTTTCTTGTTTGAAATTTCTCCCAATTCACATTTTGGTAATCGGTAAGCATATCTCATTGAAATCATGAAAGTTTATTTTTAGTTTAACAAAAAAAGTAATTTTTCTGCATTAAAATTTCATAATCAAATATCATATCTAATCAGATGAATTCAAACGTTAACATTTTAATAATATATTGCATTTTTAAAAAAAACAATTTTAGGGCCCCAAGAAGTTAGTTTTTATTTTTTCCTCCCAGACATTTAGTGTTAGTCTGTATTAATTATATTGGATTTATGATTTAATACAAATTTATTATCAATGGTAATCAAATAAAGGGGGGAAAACATTAACAATTTAATTAATCTTTTAAAATGAAATCAAATTAAAATTGAACAATTTTTTTGGCAGACAAAGTTTACATTTAAAATTAAAGCATGGACGAAAATGTATTATTTTGAGAAGTACGTTCTGCTTTACACTGTTTTTCTGTCACAATTTCTTCCAGTTAAACTGAACTTTTATTTTGATGGGTTGCCATGAAGACCTTTGAGTTTCAAGTCAGTATTGCGATTTGATTCATTGTGCAGCCTGCTTGTGATTTACTCCAAATTCTGTGAAAAAAATTCAGTAAATTCCATTCTTATGATTTGATTGTGATTTTGTCCGTTATCCACATCGAGGAAATCTTAGTTTTCTAGCTGAAATCCTCACGGCGCATCAAGAAAGCAAGCATTGTGTGGAGTTAGGGATGATGTGTTTTAGTTCCTGAAGCTGATCCTGTAATATTTCTTCTTAAAGGCTGATGAGGGTGGAGAGCACCACTTCCGTAAGCCCGCCAATGACATCACCACCCAGCTGGAGATAAACTTCGGAGACTTGGGTCGGCCGGGCCGCGGCCGTGGAGGATCTCGTGGAGGCCGAGGAGGTCGTGGTGGTGGTGGTGGTGGTGGAGGCGGCGGCGGCGGCGGTGGCGGCGGTGGCAGTGGTGGACGGCCAGGCCGAGGCGGAGGCAGATCTGAGAAGGTAAATGATATACAGATAGGTTCTCCTGATGTTTGTGTATGAAAATTTGTGGCAGATACCACTTAAATCAAATAAAATTCTAGTCTGCTCCTGAAACCCAAGTCACTGCTGTTTTACTTCCAGAGTACATTTAGTTTGTTAATGGACACTATTCCCTTATACCCCAGCAAAGAACTAAACTCTTTAATGTTGTAAAATTCAGTCCTTTCCATTGAGTATTACAGGATTGGATCTGTTAGTTGGGTGTAAAACGGTACAAAAATGCTGTCATAGAAAGTGATGTTTTATGTTGACTTGTGTTATTTATGAAAGACTGCCACTGATTTAAAAAAAATAAAAAAGGTAATTGCCACTTTTAATCTCACAATTATAACTTTTTTTTCTTCTTTTTCTCTCAATTGCAGAGTTTATATCTCGCAGTTCTGACTTTCTCAGGATTGAGATTATAAAGTCAGAATTGCGGGATAAACTGCAAGTTTATCTTAATTCTGAGGGGAAAAAAAAAATTAAGTTGATTTTATGTAGTTTAGTAATTTATTTACTCTATTTTTCCACTTGTTTCTTGCCATGAATATAGCCATGATGGATGGCATGGTGCTAAATTCTAATCCATCAATCATGAAGTGACAGCCTAATACACCAGCTGCTCTCTGTCTTTAATGTAAATCAAACAATTAAAAAAAAAAAAAGAAAATCACTTGCTGCTCTTGACCCAGACATAAAGGGGTAGTTCACCCAAAAATGAAACTTGTCGTCATTTGCTCACCCTGAAGTTGTTCGAAGCCTGTAAGAATTTCTTCTGTTCTGTTGAGTATTCAGATATTTTGATGCATGTGGGAAACCAAACAGTTTATGGTCCCCGTTGACTTCCATAGTCAAAAAAAAGACAGAAAGAAGTTTGGTCTTTAATCACAGAAAGTTTTATCTGACACGCTCATGGCATTAGATGCTGAATGCTTGTGAAATGCATGTGTAGAAGCATCCGGTGTCTTATATTTTCCAGATTTCTCTAATTTTATAGTAGTTTGAATGGCTTGTGTGCAGGAAAAGGCAATATATGTACTTTGATGAATTAATGATCGTCTCAAATGTTGGCTTGAAGTCTGTTTCTTTTGAATTCGACAGGGTGGAGGCGTTTCCGTTCCTAACGTGGATGATCCCGAGGCTTTTCCAGCCCTGGCCTAAACCTCAGCTCCGCCTCCGAACCTTCCTCCAGGCCCCTGCCCCTCCTCTTCGACGCTTGCATGCTTACGGATTGTTCGACCATAGAAACCAGAAAAGAGAAATACATGAGACTGTCATCCATACATACACTGAGAACTGACTTTTACCTGCGGAAAAACACAAAAAGGACTTCTTGTTACACTGAAGCAAATAATGGGTAGAGGTTTTGTATTTAGAGACATGATAGCAGGGATGTTCATACAGTATTTTTTTTCCCTTTTTTTCCAGAGATTATGCATTCGCCATAAATATTTTTTTATTGCTGCTTGAATGTATGCATTTTCAAGATAGAATCGAGGTGTGTTGTGAACGCTTGCGCTTCAGTCGGGACACTGCGGTGTCTGCGTGTAACCGAATACACTCTCAATGGCTCTACCAAAAGCAGTTTTGTTTTTGTTTTTATTTTTCTCAACCAAGTGAGAATACGAGACTCGTAGTGATGATTTTACTATTAACATATATACATGAATAATGTATATTGACTATTTTAAATGTTTTGAAAGAAAGCTCTAAGGTCAAGCTACCCTCCTGTCATTTGGATTTGTTTTTTTTTCTTGACCGGTAGCAAGAAGCAAATGCGTCGTCTTGATCTTGCTTTGGTGTTTTCTGTCGTCCTCTGCTGGACCGGTGATATTAGTATGCATAGTCGTCTTTGTTCCTCAGAGAGATTATTTCCTCATCTTGTTGAAGCACCCAGGGCTCAATGGAGATCCAGGCTGGTCCTTGTAAGTTCATCTCTTAGAAACCTTAGGACCACTTTCTGAACTGTAAACGTGGGTGATTTGTGTGTTTTGTGTGCGTGTGTGTGTGTGTGAGAGAGAGAGAAAACCTGTTTTTAAAAACTCATCATCTGCCATAAGTTTATTTTCCTGAGCTTAGATGGTAAGTTTCAGCAAGTCATGTTCTTAACATGAAGTTTTATTGACTTTTTAGTGAGTTTTCTCTAGCTGAGGTTGTTGACATATCTTGCACTTAGGTTATGGTGACGTTTGAAATCTAGCTACTAAGCACGTGGTCTATTTGCATCAGTACCATTTGTTTATTTTTATTCCTTCTGTGATCTTTGCGGTGTTTTTATTTTTAATTATTACTATGATGGCACTACTGCTTGCGTTTTCTGAGAAAAAAATTAAAAAAGTGTAATTCAGGGTGGGACAACAGTGTGCTGCGAAAGAAAAGTTGGAACCAGCTTCTTATGTATGTGAAATAGCGAGACCTCCAAGTGTGATGGTCGATGTACTCTGTATTCATAGGAGGAGGGACAATAAAATGGAAGACGACACTAGATTTTTGAGTCCAAGCTTCTGGTTTGTCAGCGTCTCTCCTTTACCCCGCTGTGTTACCCCGTCCTTTCTATAACAAACGTGTCTGCAAATAAAATGCTTTTGTTTAGTCAGTGCTTCTCATGCAATAAAAATAGGTTGGAAAACTTTGGCAACATAAAATATCATGCACCATTTATTTCTAAGTATTTTTCCTTATTTGAATTTCCCATTTCTCCCATGTTTGATACCTAACTGTGATAAATCAACATTACAAACTTTAGTTTGCAGACTTTTGTAGCTATATACCCTTTGACATAAATAAAGGCCCAAAATGGCAAAACACTGATCTTCTGATGGCATTAAATATAAATGACCGGTAAGAAAATTAGCAAGAATTGAGCCACTGATTTGTGCTTAAAATGGTAAAATGTGCACCATTAACAATGAAATATTTAGCAGATCACCCCATCAGCTGTTCTTACAGGGATTTCTTGTTCATTGTTAATATTTCTGTCGCAAACATTCATTTTGTTTTTCAATTGTTTAAAATATTGCCTTCATATCTTTGTTCTGTCTCTTAAGTATGTCAACAAGTTATTACAATATAAGTTAATTCCAGTTAGACATTTATCTGACTCCAATATATGAAGAAATATAGGCTAGTCCTGCCCCCCATGCGTTCTTCTGTTTTTGTGAATTATTTCTCACTAAATTGTTTCAGAAATTAAAACTAAATATATAATTTCTGAGTAAACACAATGCATTTTTGAAATGCAGTCGAGTGAAATGACTTGCCTAAAAGGGACTAATAAACCCAGTAAATCTATCTTTCTTTTATTATTACAGCAGCGCAAATTAACTTTGCCTATGAAATAAATCATAGTACGAAGTTATTACAAAAGGCAGATCACATTTATTTATGAATGTGTTCATGTTATTTTAATGCCAGCGCGCCGACAAAAATCAATTCACAATGACTTTTATTTCTTAGAATAAAAATAAAATACGAGCTGCATAACGAGGCTAGCAAAGCTAGCGGCTGTAACAGAAGGTGATATTAATGTTTATGGCCGCAACGAAAAGCTTCGAGAATCCTCTTGAGATTCAAGATTTATTTGCGAGAAGAAAGATTTTAGAATTTATTTAGAATTTATTAGAATTTATTTGCGAGATTTTTGTGTGAACTGTCTCTTTAAGTAGCACGCGCACGCACACGAAGTGGGATAGAGGTGGAGATTTAGAATTACACGACACGGAAACTAACAGTTTTATTTGTTAAATACGTAATGAGTTTACTTTACAAAATAACTTTAATTAAAAAATAGCGTACCTAACGAATCGATGAACTTTTGGTGATTGACTGTTTGAACTGACCAATGAAATCCGGGCGGGGCGGGGCGGGGCTTGCGCTTCACCCGTTTGGAAACCACACACGCTAGTGATGCTGACTTCCGAGTGCAGTTTATCTCTTATTATCTATCAGTGGGAGGGTATTTTCTTTATCAGAGTCCTCCTGTGGACACACATGCACACTGCAGCTCAGATGATGGCGGATTGGATGTGTGTACAATAAACTTCAGGTGAGAAAGAAAATGCTAATGGTGAGAGCCATTCAACTGAGCAACTGATTCTGAAAGCTGCTGTAAATATAATATTATATAATATAGATGCTGTTAATCATAGTAATAGTTCTGTATATGATATAAAGCCGTGGTTTCCTGATCCATCGTGACCTAAACAGCTCTGACATGCTTTACTTTCGCTGAGGTTTGTCCGCCTTCACCTGTTGTTTTTGCCTTTAATAAGTCGCTACTTGCTAAAGTTTCACGACACGATACTTTGTGATTTAGATATTTTGTTGTATATACAGACTATGGTTGCACTGTATCTGTTCAGAAACATAAAAGCGTGAAATGAAGCGAAAACAAAACTAGGTTCTGCTAAACGAAACTAAACAAAATGTGGATTTCTTTCCTTGTTTGATCAACTTTATTTATTTTTAACAGCTATTAACAAACTTTTCACTTAATTGCATGACCAATGTTTTAAAAAGCACGAAAGAGAAAGGTTAACACGTTGATAAAGCAGTTTTCCAGCCCCTTCGCTGTTGATTGTGCTGAGACTGGTAACTTAGGTAGAGTTTACTATGTTTTACAACTAAACCTTTCAGACAAGCTTTAAATGTTTCTCTCTTTCTCCAAAGCAGAAATGAGTGACCATCTGCTGAACCCACTGACCGTCATATGTGCGGGATCCTGCTTCGCCTTCTCTGGCCTGTTTTACAAACTATATTCAGATAAAAGACAAGAAGTTCAGAAGCTGAAGGTGCAGTAATGATTTCCACAACACTGGTTTAGAGCAGCCTCGATCTGAACTTACTGTGGCTTCAAACACACAATTTATCATTCAGTGTCTTTAATCAAGACATGTACAAGGTTGATATGCCTCATTCTATAATTTAGTGTACATTTCATGTCCATTGATGATGATTATATACTTTTCCTAACAAATTTCTTCAGAAACTTTTTTTTCTTTTTTTCCAACAATAGAATAGTTTTCAGTTGCCTTTATGAGTTTTTTCAACGTCTGCGTTGAGTCAAAATAATGAATAAAAGATGTAAAATGTCAAGATTGTCTATATTAAACTTATGTAAATGCTTTAGAAAATAGATTGAGTTTAAAAACCATAAATGGTTTGACAACCATGTGACCAGCATCATGTCGTTTCATTCTCTTCTGCGGTGGACATTTTGAACACATTATGGTAAACTTCCTCTTCGTTTTTCTATATTTGATCTCCAGTGACCTCTTGTCAAGGAGTGTATTAATTGCCCATCAGCTATGTTGGGTACATTGTTATGGTTTGCAATATTTTCATGACTTCAGTTCAAATAAATATTACAATTTGAGGTTAACCCGATCAAGAAAATAACATTTGATTGGCCAGACAAGGCCTGCCATTGAAATTGTGAGTGAAAATGGTGAAATTGTCAACACTCATCAGCAGGAAAAATATAATTTTCGTAGTTATATCAAAATTTTGTTTAATGATTAAAACTTGGCAACTAGCCGATAAAATATCAACTGAAACCAGCAGATGATTTACTGAGAAAGCAGATTGTTTTTACATGTTTGTCCTGATGTACCCTAAAATATAGAATGACTCCTATGAAAGTTTTAACTTTGGATGAAAGTAAAATAAATGCAAAAAAATGCAGTTTTATAAAAGCGAGCACATCCAGAGAGCTGCTGTGAATTTGACGTTCAGATTTGACGTTTCCTCCGCTTTACAGGAGATCCCAAACTTTCAAGCAGACCACCACCTGCTCAGGATTCTGAATGCGTCGTCCAGCAAGAGACTTCATTATGTTGCTGTAGAAGGTAAATAAAATGCTCGATAACATCTCATACTTTGAAAAGTCTTAATTGATGCATCTTTATTTTCCTTGCGTTGCAGGACTGGTGCAGGCCATCGGAGAGCCCATTTCCAGCCAGTACGTTCCACGCTGTCACGGTGTCATCCAAAAGATTACTGTGCACGAGCACTGGAAATACTGGAACTCTGTTCTGAAAACATGGTAAATGCTTCACTGCAAATCATTCTGCTAGTTTAAGCAAAAGATAATGAAGCATATCTTCACTGTTTTATTTTTGCATAGAATTTTTTTTTTTTTTTTTAATTTACATTTTATGATATTGTTGGAAATATTGCAGCATTTACTATTTTGCTATCAAGTTTGATTTTTTTCATAGTAAAATCTTCTGGCACCCGTGCTCTAGAAGATGCGTGCCCTGTCCAAACACCCACACTTGCGGTCTTGGCCGCTTGAGAGCGTGTGCGCAAGACTGTCCCAGGTCTTAAAAACGCCAAAGCGCAGGGCCCTTAACGCTCACTAAATCCACAGAATTGCTCTGGAGCGGTATTTGAGGCTTAGTGTATTCCCATCATGCATCATGTTCTGGAAAAGAATCGTGAGGCTTTTTGCTGAGATCTCGCGCGAGGTCAGAGAAACCTTTCCAATGCAAGTTAAATATTAATAATAATTAGATATTACATATCATTTGGTGGTAAAACAAAAGTGTTGCACGTTTTATTGGTGCAAAGATGAGTAGTGGTGATTTATTTTGTGCAACAAATGCTTTTTATCACTTAATTAGAAGCACCACAAATTAAATTGTGTCATGTGTTTTAGGGACTACTTAACAGACATTCAGAAGTTGGTTTTAAAATGCAAAGTATTGAAAATAAAAATAAAGCTTTGTGTAAACTTGCATTTTCACAACACTATAAGTGTGTCCCATCATCAGGTAATGAAAGTTCAACCCATATTTGTGGTCTTCATGCATATTTGGACACTTGGACCAAATACAGAAAATACATTACGTAAGTAGTCAAGTGCTAAGACTGTAAGTGTGAGTATTTGGACCGAGCAAAGGTTTCCGCCGTATAGTTTGTTTCTTATATAGTGCCTGCCTGCTTTTTTTAGTGCTGTTGGTTCCAGAAGTATTTTGCCTATTTATTTTTCTCATAGGGACTTTAAAATAAGTCTTTTGTTAAAGCTTTATAATCCATGAACCGAACAATGAGGTGAACCACATAACCAGCATTGATTTGAAGTGAAAAGACAGCAGTACAAGAGTGTGTAATGGCTTTAGTGAGGGAAAGAACTACAATCCCATGAGCCTTTGTGAATGACAATTAAATTAAGAATGGAGAACTATAAAACTATCCATATAAAGTTGTTGATTATATCTAGAGAAACTATTTACTGTAATCGACCAACTTGATTACATTCGCTGATTCACTGTGCTTCATGTGAGTGGGCGGAGCTAAAGATGTCATTTGGTGCGCTTGCTGCAGCTCTCTGATTGGTGGAATTTTCAGTGTAGCATCATGGGTAATGTAGTTTTTCACCACTAATTCGACTATTAAACACGATTATTTTAAAACATATGTTGAATTAATACATAACAAAAGCATCAATTAACGACTGGTTAGTTCACAAAAGGTCTGTCTCTAAAATTTGATCAGTTATTGTTAAAAATGTGACCCTGGACGACAAAACCAGTCTTAAGTGTAATTTTTTTTAAAATTTGCTTTCCATTGATGTATGGTTTGTTAGGATCGGACAATATTTGTCTGAGATACAACTATTAGAAAATCTGGAATCTGCGGGTGCAAAAAAATCTAAATATTGAGAATTTCCTTTAAAGTTGTCCAAATGAAGTTTGTAGCAATGCATATTACTAATCAAAAATTAAGTTTTGATACATTTATGGTAAGAAATTTACAAAATATCTTCATGGAACATGATCTTTACTTAATATCCTAATGATTTTTGGCATAAAAGAAAAATGGATAATTTTGACCCATACAATGTATTTTTGGCTATTGCTACAAATATACCCCAGCGACTTAAGACTGGTTTTGTGCTCCAGGGTCACAAATCTATTTCCCTATCGAGAAAATGTATGGAGTTTTTACTTTTTGGAACCCGACTGTTGTGCTTTATACTCATTACAGCATAGTATTGACCAATCAGCATCCAGCACTAGAGCTATCCATTTTATGCACGTCATTATCTCTTTGAAAACCAGTTATTATAAAGCATGAAAAACCATCCTCACAGGGTCTCCAAAAAAGTGAACAAGCAGCAGACCACCAACACCGTGCCCTTCAGCTTGGTCCAGCCTGGCTCATACATCAGCGAGGTCTCCGTGCGCGTGGACTCTCCTCTGGAGGCGCGCGGCGATTACCTGGAGCAGGTGCACAAGCGGCTCAGGCAAGCCAAAGAGGGGCTGATGGACGCCGTCATGGGAGAGCTGAGCGGGGAGAAGCCTGTGGCCCTAGAGGAGCGAGAGGAGCTGCTGCGTGTGGGATCGGCCCTCACCGCTTTCGGGGAGCTCGTTCTGGAGCAGGATAAGGTCATGAGGCTACAGCCACCCAAAGACGGCCGCAGCTACATCATGATCCCCAGTGATTACAAGAGCTTCATACAGCGGCACGAGAACAGCGCTAACATGTGGAAAGGCTTGACAGCGCTGTTTGGAATAACAGGGTTTGCGCTCGTAGGTGGTTTCATCCATAGTGCCGTTAATAAGGATAAAAACAACTAGCTGACTGAGTCGTGATAGTTTTTGGTTAAGGTAATTAACTTATGACCAGAGCTGGGTAGTAACTGATTGCATGTAATCTGGATTACGTAATCAGATTCCAAAAATTAAGTACTTGTCATTAGAGTAAGTTACATTTTAAAATACTCGTAATCAGACTACAGTTACTTTTTTATGGATTACATGATTACATATTATTCATCATTCATTGATTCTCCCTAATTTCTCTTTCATCTGTTAAATTTTCCTTTCTAAAATAGCCTACTGATTTTATATATATATATAACCCAGTTTTGTGGACATTCACACAGAGATCAGTCAATAGTCAGGTGGTGACAGCATTTGACCACTGGATTTACAAAAATCATTTCAGGTTTAAGAAGGGTTTCAGCATTGCATCAACTACTGGTGAACACATTCGTTTTTATTTGAATTATTACTCTGTAGGTTTTTTAACCATGTATTATTAATTATAACTAACTAAAATGCACACATTCACGTTATTTCTTAGTTACATGTAATGCAGGCATTACAAAACTTTTTATCTAAACCTTATTCACCAAATATATTTGCTTTAAGTACCCCTGAGATTTAAAAATAAATATTTCTATAATTATCACATTTGCATGTTCACGGTTAAGCATGCAGGTAAAAAAAAAAAAAATCATCTTTTTTAGTAAGTGTTTTATTTAAAACAAAGACTATAGAAATACAAAGACGGTTCCCTCCTATACTTATGAATGGGAGAAACTGCAACGCACAATATTGAGGAATAGTCCCATCTTCTCAAAGAAAAAGACAAATTTCCCATAGAAACCTGACTAGAGTCAATGCACATGAGCAGTATAAGCACGTTATGACTCCGCATGCGTATTGGCTGGTGTAGCCTGAAAAATAACCTTTCTAGCACTATTTGAGCATAAGAAACAACATTCATGGGGCAATTAATTTCAGATTTTTGTTGCTGATTTGTCATGTAATTTAATTGTGAGTTCAGCGAGCAGTTTCTGAGATTTCAGGACTCCTCCATTCATTAAGATAGGTCTTGTACAAGCTGCCCGGAGGCGTTGCAAATATGGCCGTTGAGTGAAGAGACTTTCCTCAAAAGGGAGTTTGTTTTAAAATGATTTTTAATTTTTTCTGCTTTAATTAATTGTCAGCTTTTCATTAAACTCACAACCCCCCTGCAGTTCCTTTTCAAACCCTAGTTTGGGAAACCTTGATGTAATATGTTTAATGCACTTCATGTTGTTAATTACAATGAATGGAACAAGTTTTCTTACTCTGCATTTTTCACATCATTATGGTACAAAAGTAATCTAAAAGAAAGTAATCGGATTACAATTTGTAAGTAATCTACCCAGCTCTGCTCATGACACATTCAAAATCAAAACCGCTATATAGAGTTTTGGCAATGGAAATATTTTTCAAGCCTTGTACACTTTAAGGGATCCAAACTGTCTTTATATCTGCGTTTCCTTTTTTTCATGAATCCAAAATAGCATTAGCTCCCAATATTAAAAGTCATTCATAACTCATGGGTGTGCATGTTGACTTCAATCACTTTGATTTTATGGACTTTGTCATCAAGGTTCACAAAAAACTAAAATAGTATCTCAAAATGAATTTTCCAGACATTCATTACCAAGTAACCTGTAGAAGTCATTTATCAAAAGGGCCTGTTTAAGATGTTAAGTGACAGAACAAAGGTCACAATATATCTTTCCCTGTGCTTTACTTTTGTAAGTATAGACATGTTATTTTATAAATAAGTATTTTTCTTATCCATGAAGTTCAATGGGGTCCAATGCTGTTTGTCCTTCAAAATATAGTTATTGTGTTCCGTGCATATTTGGAACATGATGGTAAATTAAAGGTGCTGTTTGTAATTCTTTTGACTGTACTAAAGCATAAAAATACCGTTGTATGTTTGCAGATATTTAGGAAACATGTTAAGTTCTCTGAAAACAATGCTACAGGCAGCTAATCTACTTTCCATGTCAGAATGCCTGTTTTTGTTTTGGTCTGTGTGACTCCGCCCACTGCCAGTTTAACCAATAGGATTTAACACCTAGGGTTGCCAGTTGTAGCCATGGAAGCCTGCAAACAAACTGGCTCAGAGACTGCAGAGTACATTAAAAGCATTTAATAAGCTCTTTGACCAAAGGAATATTAAAACAAAAATAGATCAACTCATCTACAGTGTTAGGCTCATTAGAACGCCTTCCATTGTCAATTGCGCTTGTTCCTGTTCCTCGTTCAATCTGGCAACCCATGTCTGACGTGGTCTCCAACATTTTGAATTTGGATTGCAGTAACCATTTCAACCGCTAGCTTTCAATTAAAGTAAATTTTCATTTTTGGTTCGAACATTGCTTTCCAACAAAGCATACAGAAATCAAGAAAGAAAAAAAAAACTGAATAAATATCCATTTCCACACCTTTATATGTTGACATTTGTCAGGAATTAAACATTCCACAAACATACCAAGATTTTTTTTTTTCTAGTTTGTAAAGAGTATAAATGAATGTCCAAAGAGTCAGTCACACACATGATGGATTATATTCATTCATCTCCTTCTGAAGACTCCTCAGCCTCCTCGAGCCATTGGATGAACTTCAAGAGCTGTAGAAAGACAAGATATAACAGCATAGTTAACATAGTCCTCTTTCACCCAGATTTCAGTCCATTCCAAGAAAACTTGTTCTGCTAACTCCTCTGGCGTTGTGTGATTTTGACGAGTCACGCTGATTTCACAACTCTCCCATGTTCTGTGCTTTCATTCACACACGGCACTGACTGCCCCATAAAGACAGCGTGTAATTTGACAGCAATGATCACAATTAAAAATCTAGTGTAAATGTAGTTACAAGCTTCATTTTACATCATTACGCACCCCTTGATTCCTGCGGAGCTGTTGGCTCTTGTCTGTGGTGGAGCTCTGTTTGAACCAGTTCATGATACCATCCTCCTCCAAGATCTCCAGCTGGTACATACTCATCAGCACCTGAAGTGGACACACATCACATACAGTCAGCAAGGGAACGTGTGTTATGGACCACTGCAGAAAAAGAGACGGCTCACTTTGACCAAAGCTGCCCAATGAGTTTCACGTTCAAGGAAAACCTCCTCCATGGATGCAAGACAGTCCATTTGGTCTTGAGGTCTCTTCACATAGTTCTTAAAGACTGGTGCCCACTTCTTCAACAGCTGTGAGGAAAAATACAGAGACTGTTAGCGGCACCTTCTGCTAAAGTCAAATATAGTCTGCTTTATGTCTACAGCGCTTTTATACAATACAGACCGTCAAAGCAGCTTCAAATTTCAGAATCAGTTATCCACATTATTTTTCCCATAAGAGCGGGTGCGGCCAAATTTTGTGTGTCTTCCGCATCCAGCTATTTATTGCAAACTGGTGTGTCTTACCATATTATTTTAATGTATTTTCCTAATTATGAACACACTGGTTTGTAGTGCAAACAGTTTCCGTCACAGAAAACAGCTTACTTCCACATAGAAAAATAAGGTGGAGAGAATCTCAACTATGAAGGCAGTTCAGATTCCAAAAACAGTTCAGATACTGAAAAATAAATGCACAGGTGGTGAAGCATCTGACTTAGAATTATACATATCCAGAAATCAAAGTTTTCTGTCAGTATGATGGATTTCTGATGGAGTTCATTGATTGAAAACATTGCAGATCAGGCTAAAAAAATGGCCCCAATTCAAGATAAAGTGACAAAAATGCCTCTGTACAACAAAACTAAATTGATTATGATGGTCACAATTAAAGTGAATAATGAAAATGATGGTGGCATTACATTTAGATCTGCTCATGCTGCAAAGATTTATTTTTACACAGCATTGAGCATCACAACCAATCATACATGCTTCTGTTGCACATATGAAGCGCAACGGGCAATCAGTCACCACTGAAGAAGAAATCTGTTAAAAACAAAGATATGATGGAAGCAAGAGATTCATTCATTGGTTATAATGGACATGAGTTTCTTTCTTCTGTTGAGCACAAAAGAAGATATTCTGAAAAATGTTGGTAACCAAACGCTGGTCCCCATTGACTTCCATGGTAGGGAAAATTAAACCTATAGAAGTCAATGGGGACCAGCAACTGTTTGGATACCAATATTCCAAAATATCTTATTTTATGTTCAACAGAAGAAATAAATTCATATAGGTTTGGAACAACACTTGCATGGGTAAGTGCATGATGACAGAATTACATTTTTGGGTGCACTATCGCTTTTAGAGATTCACTAAAACATTGTTTTCTGTTACAAGACGTAAAAAACATGCTTCTAAAAAGTTACTGGTCTGATAAATGGTACACGTCAAGCAGTCATACTCACAGGCAGCAGGTGTGAGGAATACTGAGCTGTGCTTATCTGAGCCCCCTGCTGGTCGAAAGGAAACTCCAACACAACTCGAATCAAGATCTGCATTACCTCCTTCAGAGAAATGTTGTAGGCATACCTGAGAAGAGACAATGACATTTACCTTATCATACAAGTAGTATGACTTTTGTGTAGCCGTAAACATTTTTGTGTGAGGAACAGATTTAGCTAAACGCCTCCATTTACTTAAAAGTCTTTGCTTCAAACTCTCAAATCTCATTCTTAAATGTTCAGAATCCATGCAACGTTTGGTCTGGCATCTGAAAAACTGGAATGTAGTTGACATTCATATGAACAACATTTGTGACCTGTGCTGGCAAAATGAGTCACAATGAGCAAATTTTCAAAAAACTTCAAAATGATGTATGATTTGTTGGAATAGGACGAAAAATGACTTGAGCTCCACCCGTTAGAAGTCGACAGAGTCAGCAAACTCAATTCTGAGAAAAATCAAGTTCAAGTTTTCTGAAGGTTCCAAAGCAGAATCACCTAGAAACATTGCATCTGTTCCTCCCAAATCCAAATCTTTGTTATTATAAATAAGAACATATGTAGAACAAATATAAGAAACAAACAATGCATAAATTTTTCCATTTTACATCTAAAAATATGCATTCAAGAAAAACAAATAATCAAATGTAAAAATCCCTTTAGTATGTTCATCACAAATTAATTGATTATTAAAACTACAAAAGCAGTTCAATCAAGAATGAGTGATTCCCTCTTTTCTTTTATTGTTTGATTAAGACTGAGACAGACGGCCTGTATATTAACACCTACTGTAACGCACAGATCTAATATAATGTTTTTCCCCAACAGTTCCCCAAACGTTCACTTAAGACAGAACAGAATATGTTTGTGTGAATACTTAAATACTGTAATTCTGTGCATGTGTGTACATTTATCAGGATCGCACACTGGTGCAAGCATCTTTTATTCGTGCGCTTTGGATGTCAGTCGATGCGAGAAGCGAGCGGAGAAGAGGTACTCCCCTCAGAAAACGCACAAATAAAGATCATTTTAGATGTTTAATTACTATTTGGAGCATTGGGATTGCTAGACGAGGGCTTAATGAACAAATTTTTGTAAAAACCCTCAAATTTGACTAAAATCGACATTTTTCACTCAAAATTGGCCTGTGCATTCCGACTCGTTTTGCCAGCACGGGTCACATATATGACACTTTTATACTGTTTATTTTTTGTAGCTTGACAGCTGAGGTCACTTTGAACTGTTATCGGAAAAGAGCTCTGTGAACATTTTGCAAAGCAGCTCATGTTATGCGTCAGAGAAAAAGCAGCATATGGATTTGCAACAAGAGGCAAGTAATCTCTTAATTTTCAGGTGAACCATTAATATTAAAATGGAATGTGTAAATAAATCCAAAGTTCTGTCATAAAACTCTAGATGGCGCAGCTGATTGGTTCTTTTCGTATCAACAGCCAATGAGCTTGCTGCTCAACATTCAAATACTAGGCTAATGCTTGCTGTAGCAGTTGTAGCATGCTTCAGAAACCCTCCACCTCCCCCAGCTCCACCTGTATAGATCTGCTACGGGGTGATTCTATGTATGCTATATATGGGGGTTATTTCATATATGTTATATGTGCAGCAGCAGCAGCAGTATTTCTTACATGCTCAAAGCAGCATGTTGTGGATGTACTGGCAGAAGCAAGACCAATCACATTAACACTGCCACATTAACCATGCTAAACCCTCTGAGAGTCGTCGTGACAGAACTGGAACTGTGTATGTAATTCTAACTTACTTGAGTGAGTTGATCTCAAGAACCAGATTGTCAAAGCTGATGTTCTCATCCAGCCCTCTCTGTAACGTACCATGAACCTCATTCTGAAACACTGAGGGGAAAGAACAGTTAGTATGACACTGTGAGGTCTGAGTGATGTTAGAAAGGATGAATAGAGCTCTGCTAAATATGTAAGATATGTGGATGCAATACTTTTACACTTCTCACCTTTGACATCATCCAGTTCAGGTGATGCAGGGTGGCTTCCCAGGTCATGTGATCCCTCGCTGACCTCACTTTCACTGTCACTCTCTGGGTCGGGATTCAGCGCTAGGCCTGGAAACATGATATCATCATCAATGCCTGTTTATTTAACTTCATCTCATTAAAAAAACCCTGTATACACCTTTCCCGGGTCAGTTTTGATCCGGTGAAATATGAGCTTACAGACCTAATGTAGCCCCGCCCCTTTTCAGCGCTGCACTCATTGTCTTCTGTTTTCCTTTTGTATTTCCACAGCGTGAAGGTAAGGTTGTACGAATTTATGAATGAACCACTCGTTTTAAAATCTTCCCGGTCTACTGACATTTATAACATCCGTCTCGAACATTACATAGCTCATGATAACTTTCATTAACTTTAAAATATGTAAATCCACTTCTTCACCAGCTAATTACTGAGATTTTTCAATGACTTTTTATGAAATTTCTTAAGATATAAACTGATAATTATCTGTATTAACTCAATGAAGGGAATTTAATTAAATTTCTCTGAACTTACAAATCATGCTGCTCAAAAACAGTCCAAATTTGTTGAATACTTCATATTCTTTTTCAAACAAAACATCAAAACAACATACCATATTCATCAAAACAAAACATTAATTTTACTTGCATAATCTCTTTCAGCCTGAACCTGCAATGTTTCATCAATAGGTGCAAGCAGAATTAAATTTCAAATTTAAATGATTTGGTCTTTGAAGTTTTGCTCTGCACCCCTTTGGGCTGTAGTTCATTAAATATGCTTTATTTGTTACATATTACATCGTTTGTCTGTTTATAGTGTCTTTGTGCATGTACAGTCAAATTTAAAAGAAATAAAACCATAAAATTGTATGTGTATAAATGTATTTTACATAAGTAAAATGAGACAAATCTAACTGATAGATATTATATCTCCTAAAAACATATTTTAAAAAATCAAAATAAATAAACGGATGATATGCATTTTTTTGATAGTCTTAATTCTTATGCAAAGTTTCTTCCCGTACTTAAAACCACAGATTTTTTTGACATTTTTATGCAGCATTCTGGGTCAAAACTGGCCCGAATGCAACAGGTTTGAGATGTGTATGACTTTTTCCCAAAGATTTCTGAAGTCATTAAATAGCTTTGTGTGAGGAACTGACTGAACTTTAAGTATAACTAGATTCGAAGATATCTCACCCCAAATGCATTCAGCAAGCTCATCTTCCTCGGTGTCATCAAGACTGCTGGTCTTCCATCTGTATCCTTTACCCTCTGATCCAACCTCTGCGGGGTTAAACACTGACAAAACAAACAACAAACTAAAACACTAAAACCACACTTTGCCCATGCATGTGTATGACATCCAAAATGTTCAGTTTTTAGAGAAAATCTTTTTTCTATCAGGAATAAGATCACAATTTATTTTAATGCATCCTTGTTACACAACTATGTACGGAGTAATATTAATTTACATGTACTTACTATAGATTTAGTATTGCTTGCTTGTAATTATCCATACTTTAGTGCTACTGCTTTATTAAATACACGTATCATGTGGCAAGGACACATTAAAATACAGTGTTTTCAAATATAATCCCATCAGATTTTCAACCCACAAATTAAGATCAAGTCAGTGACCATCAGCATTTAAATCAATGTCAGTGTGAACGGCACAATCACACTTCAGAGCATTGTACAGAACGTGTACTTCGTTATGTGCACATAAGAAAATAAGATGAGCGTGAACCTTTCTGTTTGGTTTTGTCTTTTCTGTAGCCAACATCGTCATCGCTCAAGAACTCGTCCTCATCTTCCTCATCCTCTTCATCTGGATGGTGCATGGACAGAACTGTGCCTTCCTGAAGAGTAATATCTGGACCCACCACAACCTGCAGAGCAACACTTCTTTAGAAAACAAGGAAACTAGCGAGTGATTTGGACACAGTGACGAATTATTAATGTAAAATAAACTTGGGTCTCATTAAGCCTCTATTTTGATCATCAACAATTTAGGGACCAAATAATCATTTAAATAAATTTGGACAACTTTAAGTTTATCTAGTTTTCCTATATTTAATATATACATTTTAAAATATATTGTATATTTAGTTTATATATTATAAAAAATATATATAGAATCACATATTTTTTATTCTGAATAGACAACAAAATAAAGTAACAATTTACAAGAGGTTCTGAGAAAATGTTAATTACTTTTTATAAAATTGGTTTGAGTGAATGATTCAGTGACTCATAAAAGACTTCACTTGCTTCATTACCGGATGAATCAGTGCTTTTGAACAAATCTCTTGAATGAATGATTCAATGAATGACTCATTGACTTCACTAGCTTCATTACTGAATGAATCGGTGTATTTGAACAAATCTCTTAAAAAAACGATTGAAATACATTTTTAACAGTCACTCGTAATTGATGTGATTTTTATCTGAAGCGTCAAGTTACTTTGATTTCAAATAACAGCTGTTCTTGTCTGTAATTTGAGGCTGTGTCGTGGTGTCTTACGTTGTAGGCGAGCACACACTGCTCATTCAAAACGACTCCGTGTTTCACCTCCACATTATCACAGATAACCGACTGCTTGACCTTCACATCGTTGTCTATGTGGACTCTGTTCCATATATAAGCTCTATCCAGAGTCACATTGTCTCCTAAGTAGACAAAACAGCAGTTAGCAGGATGTCAAACAAATAGATTTTCACACTGTCACACGGAATTTTTAAATAATGCCAACATATAAAGCATGACACCTGAACTGAGTTTTAGAAGGCATGGATTGTGTGATTACACATGCATAGCACAAACATTTTTACAAGAGTAGGGCTGGGCAAATTGGCTAAAAACATCATATTCTCCCCCCTATATTTTAACACAATATCAATAATAATCCTGACATTCATTTACCATAACATAGAAGGAAATGTTTTCAATGTTTGCTAGACCTTGAAAACGGATGTAAACACAAAACAAAAAAACAGTTTGTTCACAAATAAACTCCACAGAGTTTATATAGTACATAGTACTATATATTTCAGTCATAATTTCTTCAAGTTAAACCAAAAATGAATTTTTGTGGGTGTTGTGAGGATCTTTGAGCTTCAGTGTGTATTTGATGTTTTTTTCCCCCTCAAATGAAACCTTTTAAAGCTGCTGAAGTGACACTCACAGCAGCTCTGGAGATGAAGTTCATGTGTTCATATCTCATACATTGAGACACAGATACTGAAAATAGTGCGAGCGCCACAAACTCATTCACACAGACGCAGAACATGCACTTATTAGTGACATGCACTGACTGGCTGCTGTTGTGTTTATTTCTGTTGTGTGATTGGCTGTTAGATTAATCCATATTGAGTAAAAAAATAATTTTATCGACAAATTTTCATGCTATCTTAACATGATATTGTTTAAATCGCCCAGCCCTACAATATCATGAACCGAAACTAAATAATTTAATATAAAGACCGTACCGATGACACAGTTTGCACCAATCACAGTATTTGATATGGTGCAGTTTGCGCCGATCACTGTATTTCGGCCAATAAGCACATTTTCCTCCATCTGGCTGCCGTGACCCAGACTGACCCCTGGCTCACGGTACACATTATGTCGAGAGTGAGTACAGCGCTGGCCTTCCTGGTCTGTGAAGTTGGCCTCGGGTGTGATCGGATAGATCCAGCGGCGGATCATGTCGGAGGAGACGGTGTCGTACATGAGGAGGTTCGACACACGAGCACCATATCCATCTTTAGTGACATGAATATGGATCTGGTTTCCCAGGATCTAGTGGAAGAAACTCTTTATCAGATAACATACCAATTCATATAAGCAAGTCACTATAAGCAATAAGCAAGTCACTTGATTCTGTGCTTCATACCTCTTCATTGACTAGAAGCCCACGGACAAAGTCATTTTTTGTCTGATAGTCAAAGTTGTCTGTGAAAAGCTCAGCAACCTGCGTTAAACAACATTCACTTTTATTGAGCAATACGTTTATAATTTAAACAAACATGTAAACTGTAAAGCAAACGAATGCTCACCTGTGGAGAACAGATGCTAATATGACAATCCAAAAGATCAAACCTAATTTCAAACTCATCACTTCCACTATGGAAAATATTCTGTGGGAAAAAAGGAACAATTACAATCACTAAATGCAACGATTTCTATTTGCTTTGTTGAGCTGTCTGGATTTTTTTTAAACATTATTTGTTGTGCTGTCAGATTTTCTTGACTGCAATAACCTTCATTTGATTAATAAACCTCAGTGATCATTAATAATCATCATTAAGAACGAGTATTACAAGATCAAAACTAAAAGAGGAGTAATACTCTACTAGTTCTCTATGCAAACAGGAAGCTTCAGGAGATTCAACCGCAATGTTAGAAAGTGTGCTTTGATCAACTGTTTTCAACACTGATAATAACAGAAATGTTTCTTGAGCAGCAAATCAGCGTATTAGAGTGATTTCTGAAGGATCATGTGACACTGAAGACTGTAATGATGCTGAGCATTCAGCTTTAAATCACAGGAAAAATAATAGTATTTTAAAATATTGTAAAATAGTTATTTTACTTTTGAATAGTAGCGTGCAAGTGGATCTTTTCATCAAACCTTTGAAAACCTTTCATCCTAAAATTTAAAAACCAAAATGCGTTCTTGTCTTAGGACAACTCTGATGAAACTTTTTTGATCCACTTCAAATGTTGACTACTGCATATACACACACTAAAATAATCCAGATTACGATTGTGAGGGCAAAGCCTACACTGCTTAATGCTGGATTGATGATCATTACAACTCAAGGGTTTGTTAATTATCAATATTTATTGTCATTTTATTGGTATGTTTTATCTAGCAATTTCTTATGACATCTATGTATGTCATACTGAGATTTTTTATTTTTTTAAATAACTACATTTACTGTACATGTTTTACTGTACATTTGTGACCCTGGACAACAAAACCAATCATAAGGGTCAATTTTTCAAAATTGAGATTTATACATCATCTAAGATGAATAAATAAGCTTTCATTGATGTATGGTTTGTTAGGATCAGACAATATTTGGCTGAGATACAGCTATTTGAAAATCTGGAATCTGAGGGTGCAAAAAAATCTAAATATTGAGAAAAACGCCTTTAAAGTTGTCCAAATGAATTCTTAGCAATGCATATTACTAATCAAAAATGAAGTTTTGATATATTTACGGTAAGAAATTTACAAAATATCTTCATGGAACAAGATCTTTACTTAATATCCTAATGATTTTTGGCATAAAAGAAAAATCAATCATTTTGACCCATATAATGTATTGTTGGCTATTGATACAAAAATACCTGTGCTGCTTATGACTGCTTTTGTGCTCCAGGGTCACATATGACGACACTTTTTGCGTCATCAGTATGAGATTGGTTTATGAAATTGGCAAACTGAAAGATCACCGATAGCGATCGGTACCAGATTGATCAGAGCACCCCTAAACATTAGTGAAATATCTGACCATAGGGAAGTGAAGTTTCTTTAAGGCCTGTGCTCTCTGGTAATGAAGAATGCGCTTGCTCTTGCTGTCCATAGCTAATATAATGTCGTCTTCTTCACAGCGAGTCTTGTGACCAGGCGGCGACTCTTTGAAGATCATGGTCATCACTGAGATATTCTTGTCCATTTTGCGCCGCTGTCTATCAGGAAAGTAAAAATTGCATTAACGATATATGAATTATAAACTATGGAAGTTATATAGACAGGGTCTGTGGGGGATCGACACTCACTTGTGTTCCTGTAAAGCCTGGGAAACATCAATGTTGGACATCACGTCCCCATACACCAGCAGAAAGTCTGAGCGGACTAGAGATTTGGCGTCCACGTCCCTCAACACGTCCCCGAGAGAGCGGTACAGGTCAGAGGTGATGATGTGCACCACATTTGGAGATGTGGGCCGACACCATTTTGACTTTCTGTGAAATAAGACGAAAAACACTGAGTCATCGGAGTCACAGTCACTCAACAGCATCATTAAAAACGACACGGAGTCTCACTGTAAGTGTTCCTTTATTTTGCAGGACATCCAGCAGCAGAAGACAAACGTCTCTTGCACTCCAGTAGATGTCAGAAACTCTAATGTGTAGTCAATCATGGAGACATTAGCCAGAGGCAGAAGAGCCTAGTGGGAAAAAACAAGAGTGAAAAGTTACAAAAGAGGTAACAAGCAATACTCTTCATTTAGAAAAATAGTCTACGCTAATACCATTGTACAGTTCTCTTTTGTGTCTTCTTGCGCTTGAATAGACAAATAAACACGAATTGTGTCAAAATACCCATCTTGGCAAGCATTTCCAGATCTAGATCTGTGCATTAGGGCTTGTGACTCGCAACTGTCTGTCATTAATGTTAGCAAAACAGCAAAAGACAGAGAAAATCACATATCGCTCTTGACTTGACTCTTGAGTGTTTAAAAGGATTATTCTACATTTAATTTGTACAGTAAGAACTATGCAATGTTATATCTGATTATTCAATTTCTGTACCTCAACACTACTGTTAGATCTACCTGAAAAATTGAAATAATAATAATAATTCATCACTGTTTATGTCATTTGTATCTTTGCTGTATTGCATTTTTTGCTTGTAATGTTTATTTGTTATTATTTTATTACCAATTGTTAATTTATCTTTAGTAATGTCTGAACTTTATATTAGTTAGAAGTTTTTGCCGTGGTATCAAAATGGGTCAAAACAACGACAACCATAACGTTTTATTCTGTTTTATCCATTTATTTTATTGTGTCAGGGCTACCGAAAATGTTGGTAGCACATGTAATCGCTTACTCTAGAATGATTAATTATTTTAAAATAAAGCTATTCAAGCCATCTGGTGAAAATTCCTGTACGTTTTCATATTGCAATGCCAGTTTTTATATTATGAATGATTACCATACTCATTTACCAAGTTATTTTAAAAGTACTGGTACCATATGTCCAAAAAAGGTAAAATAAAATGCCATTGTATTTGCATCTAATACCATATAACTCCATTCACCTAGCATGGTATATAAATGGTACACGAAGGTACTTTTAATGACACTGTACTATTACTAAACAAAAAGCAGGGGAAGTTATGTACAACATAGATGGCTTTCTGGTTAATAACATCCTCCTAACTCAAGCTAAAATTGCATATACACAAATCAAAATACTTTAAAGTGAAACCCAGGTTGTCACAATGATTTTCTTTCTTATACAACAGCCCATAAGTGATAAAAAATAAAATAAATAAATAAAAATGTAGTACTTTTTAGCATATTTATCTAAAAAAAACTGAATCTACTGTATTGTTGTTGCCATGTTTGCACATGACAAATTGGACTATAGACAAATAAAGAGAAAGTGCAGGCACAGCAGCATGATGGAGCTCTGCAGCTGTATGTTCTGTTCAGTATCGCAGTGACTCGTGTGTTTGGATCCAGAGGCACACATGTGCTTCACGGTTCTGTTCAGTACTGTGATGTTGACCTCACTCACCCGAGGCTGGTCTTTGCTGATGGGGAAGAACCTGCGGTTGAAGCTGTCTGCGACGAGCACGGCCTGCAGCAGCGGCTGCTCCTCTTCATCCTTATCCGCCTTTCTAGGGCGACTCTGTTTCCCTGCTTTGCCTGCCATGTCTGTCAGCAGTGTCAAAGAAACGCAATACAACAGCAACAAGCGTGAAACTGGGTTTGGTGACCCGGAAGTTATCTCTAATTAGTACGTTTTAATATGAATTCTCCAGTTTTAACGCTTAACTGCGTAACGTCCGTTTAACGTCTATTACAGTTGTACAGTGTCAGTATTCATTTAGAAATTGTTATTCAAGCTGCCGCTGGAGAGCAGAGTAAACGGCGCTGTCACGTGATACGTGTTACTTTTCTCAGCGCTGGTTCGGGATGGACCAATCACAAGCCGCGTCTCATTTCAAGGGCGCGCCCTCTAGAGGTCGCATTTGTCACCGCATACGATCATAGACCATTAAATACAACGCCGCTCAAACGCAGGAAACCCCGCCTTCTGAATGAAACAACCAATCGCTAATCGGTAAAGTCAGCGCGTCACTGCAGCTGCCGTTAGAAGTCCCGGTTGCTCTGAGACGTGCGCATGCGCACTGGCTGATCTAGCCTGAAAAATAAGCTTTTTACAACGCTATTTGAGCAAAAGAAACAACATTTATGATACAGTTGTTGACAGATTTTTTAGGTGATTTCAAATATGAAATTTAATCGTAAGCTTAGTGAACAGTTTTGGAGAATTTGATTTTTCCCCATTCAAAGAGATAGGAGCTGCACTTGGATGAACGAGAGGCGTTTCAAAGATGGCCGCCGAGTGACTTGTCTTTGATACGATCTTCTTCTGATTTTATGGCGGTTAGTAAACAAACCTACTGTGATGGAGTGTGGACCATCAACGTTCAGGATAATAAAAGTTGGTGAACAAAAGAAAAAGCCCACATACTAAATTCTTCTATCACATTGCTTTAAGTAGTCTTTTATAGCCTTAAAACTACTGTGGGATTAATAATTTATTCACCACAGACCAGAATCGACGTTTTTCCACTCAGGGTTCAAAGCAGGTTCAAAGGATAAATAAACTAGAAATTAACAGTGTCTTTTACTAACTTATGAAATGATTTGACGCAGCTCAACAGAAGACTCATATGAGTTCAATGTTGATTCAACAGTCCTGAATCAGTGTGTTATTATACCCTTACACATGCATCAGCACATTGTGATGAGGAAGAGCATTTATATGTTTAAAAGCTAAATGTTAAGAAAAAAGTATAGCAAGAACTTGCATATGTTAGTACAAATGTTAAATTCTGAATGAAAGCAAGTGATTTTCAGTCATTACTGGTATAATTTGAGATGTCTCAGCACAACTGGTACTGTTTGAGGCATTTTATGTTGTTGTTAAATAGAATGGAATATATATATATTATATTTTGTTCCTCTATGTATTTTTATATCGTAATGGTTCAACGTTCTTTACTTTGGTTAAAGTCATCTAAAAAGTAATCAGAAAGTACTCCAGAGTATATTAGCTAAAATGTGTAATCTAACAGATTACATGACTGACTTCAACTTTCATTATTTAATTTTTAATGGAGTAATGGATTGGTCAAATCCCTTTGTGTTGAGCTTTGTTTTTTGCCCACGGTCCAGTTGCACTTTTAGATTATTGCAACACTTCTATCGAATGAAAAGAAATTAGTCGAACTACTTCGACTAGCTAAATGACTAAAGAGTTCCTTGTTACAGTACTAGGGCCAAGTCTCGATGATATTTCCTCAGATGAAATGTGTCCTCAGATAGTCTTAGTGTTTGTTAACATTGGATTCAGAACGTACAGGTTCATTAGCACAAAAACACATGACTAACAATCTATCAGAAACAACAGAAAATGAATAGACAAAAACAAGAGTTAAACAATTGATGTTGTTTCACTTCAGGTAAAAAAACACTACCTGAAGTCTATGTATATTATTATATTTTCATGCATTGCATTATATAAAACCAAAGTTAAAATACATTATAATAGTTGCAGATTTGTTGTTACATCTAAAATTGGTTGTTTGTCATGTGTTTTCCAATTCATTATACTTATGCTAAAGCATGAAATTAAATAGACAAGTATTATACTTATTCATGATACCATAAAATAGTGCATTTTAGGGTGCATTGGAAAGCATAATTAGTGCATTAAAAATACTTTCTTAATGCATCATATATAGGGTTGGGGATCGAAAATCAATTCCAATTCCAGAATCGGATACTTACTAAAATTTCAATTCCACCTATCAATTCCTGTGTGCGCATCTTTTGTTTTTAGCTGGCGAAAAGGGGCTGTTAAAAATGTATTTGTCTTTGAATCATTCATTCAAAAACACAGATTCAACCAATAATGAATCAATTAAATCTTGAGTGAGTCATTGATTCATTCCATTTACAAATTCTATGAGATTTTATTGTCTAATATTTTTTTCTTCAGAATTGAGAGAACCACAACATCAATTAAAAAAAAAAGTCCCAATTTATCCAGAATTGTGCAGCTCTATTTTGCACACAAACAGCTTTTAATTGAGTCCAACTGCAGCACCACTGGATTTTCACAACATCTGAAACGTGATGATGATCAGCCATTAATGATTTGAAATCGATCAAATCTGACGTGATCTCTAGACATTATAAACTTTATTTTGCAAATGTTCATGGATAATAGTGGTTTAGGGTCAGTTTCTGTTGTGAAGGCACCAAGTGATACATCAAACATGATTAAATCAGGGAAAACACACACAGAGGACAGTCTTAGGTGATAGATAAAGATATGTTTATTGACACATATCCATCAGTGCGGCCTCCAATGCAATTTATCATGCAATACATCCACGACAAAACTGATCATAGTTCCAGTGCTTATTTTACTGAACACGCATGTAAAAACCATGTCGGATTATTGAGGAGGTATTCATCATCTCGTTTCAATTGAATATGTACACTGAATGAAATTATTTAAAGGTGGGGATATTAACTGTTCTGTTATCGATTATGAAAATAGCAGGACGTGTTGCCTTCATCATGGCGCTTCATGCAGAACTTCTGAACTTTGGTTGACAACAATTAAGACATGCAATAGATGGTCCGCTCTGTTTGAAAACCATTTAGGTTTTCGATAAAAAAGGAAAAGAAAAGTCACACTGTAATAGATATGTTGGTTTTCAAAGTATTATAATAGTAAAGATTTGTTGGAGAAAAACAGATATGGCAGTAAAATTGTTATCCAAAAGGCACTAGGTGAGCCAAACGCTACAGCTGTTTAGTCTTCTACAAATAAATTACAATTCAAACAGTGCAGTTACACTTGTTAACTTAATGTTTTCCTTTTTGAAACATTTATCTATGAATCAAATGTAAGGCAACACATTACAAAAAAAAGATAAAAGAATATTACAGAAATAATGTACCCAATGAACACAAACAGACACAAAAACTTGAAACAATGGTTTCTATGACATTTTATGTCTCCTGAAGCCATTACGATGATATCCTATGGCTTGGAGCCTCCAAAACAAATTATAATGATAAAGACAATTCTGATAATATTATGCATAGACTGTAATTATCCTCCATGCTCCACAAAAACAAAACAAAAAAACCCTCAAAATCTCCCCTCGGAAACTCTCAGTACCCAATCCTTTGCCCCAAACCCAATTCATTTTCCATATAGACTTTGAGGGATTGAATAAGGCAACCAGAGTCCATCAGAAGGCGGCATCGAAGTCGATTTAAGTAGAAATTGTTTGCAAACTAAAAAATATTGTCCCAAAGACCCTTTTATGGTTAGTTCACCAAATGTCCCCTTTACCACGGTGTCAAGCTACAGTCCCTATCCCAGAGTCCAAACAGAAAGACATGGGCATGAGAACAGCGTATAGTTTCCTTCCCAAGATGTGAAAAGATGCTTTCCTCTGGACAGCAGGAGGTTAAATAGAATCTGAGGATCCCAGCGTTACGGGGAGAAAAAAGTTGATGCCAAAAAATGTCCATGATGCTTTATGATTGGTAAATCCTCAACTTCAGCACCAATTACGGTCTGTTTTTTTTTTTTTTATACATTTATTCAGTTGTGAAATGCAACATTAAAGGGTTAATTCCAAGGTTGTTACAGATTATTCTAAAGAGGTTTTTGAAGAGGAAAGTACAAAATCCCAATTCGGTTCAGATGGTTAGCTGGAAGAAAGAAGAAAAAGAAAATGTCCAGTATTTGTAAGAAAGTTTAAGTTTAGGATCATATTCTTACTTGAGGGTTCATGTTAAACAGACAATCATAAATCAAATTTCACGCAAACATCTCAAGTTATGTGGTAATGTGGGTGAATCTAACAAAAGCTTGTCCAGCTCACATTTAACTATAGAAAACAAAACAACCATGACAACAACAAGTAATAACGATTAAAACTTGTGTGTTACATAAAGGAAATGAAGCCTTTAGGACTATTAAGATATATTTATGCACTTTTCATGACAATTAAGGACATATTGCCTTACCACAACAAGGTTATTATATAGTTTTACATTTTTAAACGATGGCATTCAATTTGCAGCTGAAGTGAATGACAGTTTAAGGAGCGCTCGTTGCTTGCTTTCTGTGGCCTATAAATAATTTTATTCTATAAGTTTTATTTTTAATGCTTCTATAAAGGACCAGCGGGCCACATATACACAGCAGAGTTTAAAGGAGAGACAATGGCATTTAACAGTAAAGGAATATTTAAATTCGAAATTATTTAATTTTGTTTTAGTTTTTCACATATTTTAATGTTTTTATTTTATTTCAGTCCACAAAAATGTTTTTTTTGATCAATTGTTTTCGTCTTGGTTTTAGTTTTACTTTACAAAAATAACCTTGTACCACAAAACGCCTGGAAGTTACTTAATAAAAGTTAATTTTACACAGAATATGACCTGAGCACAATATAACTGCTGGTTACTTTATACCAGTACTAATGCAAAATGAAAAAGAAAAAAGAAAAATTCTAGATAATTGACTAGCAGGCCAGATTAAATGATGTGTAAAGAAATATTACATTCTATGCATTCGAAACCTTGCACTTTTTCACTCATTTAAACTCTGTTCTTGTGAGGTACATGTGCTGCCTAATCGATACAGAAACAGCTGTACTGATACTGAATGTGTGATTTATGTAATACAGCCCTACTGTATTAATAATGTCACAATGCAAACAATCCTAAAAATAAGCTTCATTTTCTTCATGCAACATTTAATCACATCCTTCCTTTGTCAGGTTTCATGTGATTCATGTTTTGTTACCATCATAGAAAGATGGGGGTAAAAAAAATGCCTACTTTACTCAATACTCAATCGTTTACTCAAAGATTTGTCATTTTGCATTATTCTAATGCAAAGAGTCAAATCTTTTGCATTTCCTTGTTAGAATTAGGGCCAGGTTTACTAACAGCTTGCACCAGTGCAAACCCTAAACACAGAGGAAAATTAGAGATGATAATGTGAAGACAATTATTTTTGTGGCTGACCTTATTTGCTTATGCATATGTAGGAGTTTCCTTTTCAGACACAAAATTTACAAGGAGGAGAGTATTTAAATAAATCGCGATTTACTAAGGCTTGTGGCAGTCAATTTACTGGTATCTGCACCATCATGAGACGCCCCAAAAAAGCATGTCTTAACCCATTCTGCGCTTAACATTGCTGTGATAGTTGCTAATTTGCTCTGGTCACTATAGAAATGACCCGGGTGCATCTTTAATTTGAGCATTGTCAGTAGATCAGAAAAACTTTCCACTCTTATCGGCACTTTTATGGGATTGCGTTCTCACGTTCATTTGTCCTGTTTAATAAATCTGGCCCTTAAAGTGTTACTTTTGCCAACATGAGTACAAATAAGATGGTGTTTAAGCATTTGTGACCCTGGACCACAAAACCAGTCATAAGGGTACTTTTTTTGACCGAAATACAACTATTTGAAAATCTGGAGAAAATCGCCTTTAAAGTTGTCCAAATGACGTTCTTAGCAATGCATATTACTAATCAAAAATTAAGTTTTGATATATTTACGGTAGGAAATTTACAAAATATCTTAATGGAACATGATGTTTACTTAATATCCTAATGATTTTTGGCATAAAAGAAAAATGTATACTTTTGACCCATACAATGTATTGTTGGCTATTGCTACAAATATACCCCAGCGACTTAAGACTGGTTTTGTGCTCCAGGGTCACATTTGTACTGAATGCCACTTCATTAGCAGGGGGAGCTCAGGAGTGGGTTTTCTAACAGAATTTTAAAAGAAGGGGAAATTTGAAGTTTTCAAGCCAAGCCCGTAGGGTCCAGCTAAAGGAAATTCCCTTTTAATTGCCCAGAATTGGTTAAGTTTGTAAAGGAAAGAACCTGCTATTCTAGTAAACAAAAACCAACAGTAAACAGAAAAGCACACCCCTTCAAAGAACGCGTCACCACAATTAAGCTCAACTGTAAAAACACGGGGTAGTCGACTACACCGTTAGAAATCTAAGATCTGGAGAGGCTGTGTGATGCTGTCAGCATGTACTGGATGTTGTGTCTGCCGCTTGGAGAAAGGACTGCGCCCTGCTATGAGACAACAGCAAACAAACAGCCCGTCACGAGACCACCCTGCCTCTACAGCCACCAACTTATGGCCTTCAGCATCACAATTATAGCTTTTTATATCTAGAACTGCTAATGGTTGAATCTCATAAAAACATGTCCCGGTCACATTTCATCCTAAGTATCAAAAAGTATATTTTGCATTAAGAAATGTCAGATTTTTGGGACCACTGAGACATTATTTTTATGACATTCAAGCACTTCTCTCAGCCTCTCTGCTCCAAATGCATGATGTGATTTAGGCTGAGCGTGACACTGTGTGGCTGTAGTTACCTTGGCTTGCCCGACATGTTTTTGGGGTTCTTGCGGAAGGACTGGTTTGCTACGGAGCGAGTGGACATCGTGCGCGGAGACGCCCTTGCGAAGGTAGATGGAGGGGTCTTGGGAATCTTCTTGCCGAGATGGCCGATCCATTTCTTCTGCTCGTCTTGGGACAAGGCCAGGAGCAGCATGTCTCTAGCCGATGTCACATCGTAATTCACTGAGGAACAAGAACAAAAGCTCATATGAGTGTAGCCAGAGTTTTGCTGAATATGCAAAGGATCATCTATGTGTCGACTTGGACCAATACAGAGTAGGCGAGTAAGGTTTTTGTGGTTTCTCATTGTTCTTGCAAAAAGTTGATTATTCACTTTATGCGTTTCAAACTTGTAAAACATCCCCATTTCACATCATTACTGGTGCTGGGGTAATAACAAGATTGTATACATGCAATGTGCTTTACCTTTGCAAGGGGCGATAACATCCTCCTTCTTGTCCAGATGGTCCTTGTGGCACTTGACGTGGCATCGGCGGCACTCCAGGGCCGGCGGAGGCTTGAACACGTGCCACAGCGGTTTGGAGCAAGCCTCGCAGTTAGAGGGGAAATGATAGAGGGTGGGGATGAACTCATGGCCTTTGTGGGGCAAGCAGTTGGTCTTATCACCCTGAGGAACACTCTCCATGTCCGCCTCCTTCCTGCACTCACCCTCATTAGCATACAGGATCTGAAGAACAAAAACAAATTCATGATTTGAATGTATGTATATATCGCACATGATTTCACTTCTTTTTTTTTTTTTTTTATCAGTGCTGGGTAGATTACTTATATCTGTCTTGCTTTATGAGGCTATATCTCTTATCTTGCTTTTGGAGGCAAATGCCTTCTGTTTGGAAAGCAGGCGTGTAAAACAGTTCTGAGAGGTAATTATACCAAAACACTCGACGACAGACTTCAGAATGACCAAAACAACATTTCAGATGTCGCACAACAAGATCAGTCCACTGGTTAGTCTACACCACCCCATTGTGCAAAGTCACATGACTTTTCTAATGCACATAAAGGAATTTATTCAGTAAATGTGTTTCAATTGTAGTTTATGCATGTTCTCTTTTTGGATAAAAAATGCATCTGACTCAACTGAATGCATAAAAAGAGTGGATTTTTGGAATTCGCATCCATTGTTTTTTTTTTTTTTTTTGCGATATCCCAAAATGTGTATAAAATAGGTGGATGGAAACATAGCTTCTTACATGTAATTTATCGTTACGGGGCATTTCTCTACCTTTATTAAACAGAATCACTGTGCAAAAAAATACAATAACTGACCTGGAATATTCTTGGAATTTCTTCGGCCTCAGCTCGATACACGTCGCCTTGCGTGACAGGACGCACATGGAAAAGTTTGCTGTTTTGAAAAAATGATGTTTTAAAGCAGCAGAAAGGGAAATCGTTCAGTTTTATATACAAGAATGAATGAAATGGCCAGTTAACATGGATAGTTATTTATCACAGTACTTACTCGATATCTAGTACCATAGAGGGGTTGGACTGCTCCTTGTCTTGCTCATCATTGTAAAAGAGAATTTTTTTGCTGCTCACCACAACATACTGAGGGAAACAAAAACAAATGTTAAGGGTGGGTCATGCATGTCCAGATGCACAAATAATACTTTAATTGTTCGTGCAAGTCTTACCTGCTTTTTCCAGCCGTATCTTTTTATATTAGCCCTATTTGGTATCGCAAGCCAGCCTTCAAGCCTTGATTCTGAGGACAAATAAAATGCATGCATAATAAAGTCCAAGCTAGAATTTCAACAAACAATAGAAAGACATGCAGGTCATCTAGGAAAACAAACCAAGGTTGTGACACAATCCATACAAATCAAAAAGCTTTTACTAACATGCGTAAACCAGCTACACTTTAAAACAACTGCCTCGTATCACATGGTTGTAGTTATAAAATCCCATGCAGCTGACTTCAACACGAAACAGCATTCGCAAATCATTTTAACTTCTATTTATTTTTAATTTTCCAGAATTAATTGGATGGTGAAAATGGGATGCTTCACAACCACGCAAAACCTCACAACAGCAGCTATTAGTTATTTCAGTAACGTGAACGAATAGGATGTTAGCTAAAAGTTGTTACAGAGGTGAAGCAACTTATTTCATTTGAATGAATGATTACCAAGACAAAAATCTTTCGATTTGGACTGAAAATGTGCATAATAAAACTATGAATGCCTATCTTGTATCAACAGTATTAGTAATTGGCTCAATGCAACAGTTTGTTATACAGAGCATTTTGTACTCGAGTTAAAACAAGACAAGCCTGTAATTCTGCCCTTCGACCAAATTATAATGCAATTTAATTAAAATGTTACTGGTTTGAAAGCATACTTGGTGGGAAATACATTTAGGTGACAAGAAAACGGTTTAAAGAAACATGCATGAACTGCGTGACTACGACTGTGACTGCTAACGTCACTCATTCTGTAGTGAACATGCTGCTGGTGCAACAAATAAACCGTACATTCAGTCAACAAACACAAGTGCCTAATCCAGTGCTGCAGTCGTGACATTAAAACCCAGAACACTAATTCACCATAGCTTCCCTCAAGGGCTTTTATAATGGGTTTTTTTTCCAAATCGTGAGTAAAATAATGTCTGTAGTAAAAATATCTTGGACATTTTGTTCTACAACATAACCTGCAAACACCCCAAATGTTCTTATGTAGTTCCTTATTACAAACAAACGCTTCAGAAGTCACATTTTCAAAACCCTCATTATACAAACCCATAGGAAAATGTCAAATCTGGTGAATCACTCCTCCGGGTTTTAACGTCACGACCGCAGCACTATGTAGGGTTGGGTACCGACACCGACTTCCCAATCTGATTAGACATCATATTTGCTCATTTTCTTTTCAATGTCAACAAATCTGATTCAATTCTTACACATTTCTTTCTTTTTTTCCCACTTTGAATAAAAGTATCTGCTAAATTAGGGGTTTTAAACCTTTACAGAGCCAGGAACCCACCCAGACTCAGCCAATGTCTTCATGAACCCCAGATTGAAAACACTGGTGTTAAATAAATAAACTTTTATTACTATCATTAAATGATCCTCTGATTACTACAGTGCATAATAGGTCAGCAAGTAAACGATTATTTTGATATTTGACAATCTGCTGATTCTTCAATTAATCAGATAAAAATCCAAATATTACCATTATTAAAATGGAACAATTTTAATAGAAAAATAATTAATATTAATCAATTATTCAACATTTTATTCCACATTTGGCTCAATGTTGTCCTCCAAAGAATATGTAATCTGAAGGCTTTGAAAGCAAATATAATGAATGCATCTAATCAGTTTTATCAATCAGTTGTTGCAGCCCTAGTGCATAATTTGTAATTTGAAGGCAACGCCAGGTTCTTTATCATATTAACATTATTGAAATACAAAGTGTAAAACCACACAAACACACACACACACACACACACACTAAAAGAGTGTGACTTGACTTAATACACCTCTGAAAGGTGCTCAGAGTAGAGGTTAGTATAAAAAGATTTGAATTAGCTAAATATTTTTCGCTAATTTCAGCAGTTTAGTATTGAATCTAAACTTGTTCAGCATTGCTCTCTATCGTTAGAAACACTCTGAGTAGCTTATTTTGGAGGCATCACCAAAACACAAGTAAAATGTGTTCATTAAAATAATAAAAAAAAAGAGCAGTAACAAAAAGCCACCCAAGAGCACAATCCAGGCATAACAGGAACCCAATCTTAAAGTTACTCACAGAGGAAAAAGAATAGAAGACAGAAAGATAAGGAGAGCAAGAAGAACCGACTACATATGAGGGAGAACGAGAGATGAGAGAGGACTTTAAACACAGACAACAGCAGCCATAAACATCCTATCATCACAGGACTGGAAGTGATGAGCGCAATTTATGTGCTGATGAAAAACAATCTGGCAACACAATTTAATATCAACTAGTTGCTTATTAGCATGCATATTACTAACAAATAATGTAGTAAAGATAAAGGATTTTTAAAATGAAATAGCTAACTAATATAAACAGAATATAGGCATAATTTTTTGTTTTAAATATATTTTTACATAAAAAATGCATTCCAAAGAATCCCTTCTAATCAAGTCTATTTAAAAAATAAATAAATAAATAAAACAATGACCAGCAAAGTAAACATTTCTCTCTCACACTATTTTACTTTCATAGTTTCTTGAGTAGTTCAGGATGAGAACTTCACAATAAACTTCCTTAGTTAACTACATTAATTAATGAACAATGAAAAATTTCTACTTCATTCTTCTACACCATTAACGAATCATAATGTTCATTTCAACATGAACTAATACATTTTAAAAATCAAAATTGTATCTGTTAAATAAGGGATAATCAACAGTTTGCCGTGCATTGAAGGATTTTAAATGCACGACGTGGAGGCCAAGAACCACCTGACGCGAAGCGCATTTAAAATCCTTTAATGCACGGCAAGCCGTTGATTATCCCGCTTACTCCATGGTCATCTGCCAAGTTATGGACAAGTTAAGCTAGTACTGCTCTTTGCAGCAATATTTGACCGAATGGGTAAAAATGACTGTGCATGACCTGTGCATTAAACGGTTATACTGCATACCTGCCAGCCAATCAGAATCCAGTATTCAGACAGACCATGGAATAATATTATTTAATGAACAGCTATATTTTTGTTAACTAACACGAACAAAGATCCATAAACATTGTAACAAATGTATTGCTCGTTGTCAGTTAATGCATTACGAAGGTTAACTAAGGAAGCTTATTGTAAAGTGTTACCCGAATAGGTGGGATTATAATAGCAAAGGCAAGCATTTTGACAATGCTGCATGCTGATTTGATAAATACATTTATGAATGAGATGCATAAAGGTGTATGAATTTTAGGTAAACTGCGTAAACATTAAAGCTTCTTATTTTCTGTATTTCATTTACTCCACATGTTCATCTTCAGAATTAGCTGCTATTGTGGGCTTTCCGATCTCTACAGAATCGAACCACTACCGATTCAGACTAAAGCGACTATCAACTGGTTAATTAAACCTCTCTGTTCCTTAATTTACCTGAGATTAATATAACAGAAATGTTGATATTTAGTGAGCATGTCCTTACCAGCGATGTTACTGTCCGTCTCGTCTGGCTGCAGGCTGGTGACGCTGGAGCTGTCCACGCGGAGCTGCAAGTCGTTGAGTTTCTCTCTGAGCTGCTCAATGTCACTCTCTTTACTGTCCAGTTGCATCTGCAACTCGTTGCGATACGTGCACTCCTCTGCCAATTGCTGCAAATAGAGACAACATCATTAACTAGGCCAAAATTACAAAGCCTTGTTCTGAAAATCCTTTACCTAATTAGGTGTTCCCAGTCAAAAATGACTGGACTAGCTTGTATGTGTTGTGAGTCTAATGCTACAGTGGCATGCGAAAGTTTGTGAACCCCTTGCAGAAAATGTGAATAATTTTAACAAAATGCATGTTCTTTTTTTTATTTTTTTTATTTAGTACTGTCCTAAGTAAGATATTTTACATAAAATATGTTTACATACAGTCCACAAGACAAAAAAAAAAAATAGCTGAAATTATTATAATAACCCCCTTCAAAAGTTTGTGAACCCTTGGTTCTTAATACTGTGTGTGGTTACCTGGATGATCCACGACAGTCCTAAATAAAAAATAAAATAAAAAAATAACATCCATTTTGTATGATCTCTCTTATTTTGTTAAAATTATTCACAGATTCTGCAAGGGGTTCCCAAACTTTTGCACACCACTGTGTATTATCATCAAATCTTGGATTCAGTCTTTGTGTCCTTTTTTTTTGGAACTGATTCCTCATTGATCGGAGTTCACGCACCTAAATTTATGAGAGAAACACATCATTTTTTGGATCATTTTGGCAAAGTTCATTCAAAAACTAAGGTGCATAAACTGAGGCCTGAAAGAAATGCAAAACCCGTGCTAATTGTAACAACAAAAAATTTGTGAAAAGACTGAATCCAAGTAATAATATAGCATATAGTCATTTTTGTAGGTCAGTTTTTTGTTTGTTTTACCAGGAACCCCAAGGTAACAAGGCGGGGGGAAAAAAAAATCTCAAAGTATAAAAATTGTCTGTTTTTGGGGGAAGTTGTTATACCCTGTGTGAGCAAAGTCAGTCAATTTTAGTCCAAAGCGATAATATTAACTAGCATTTTCAGGAAAAAGAAAATCCTCAAATGACTGGAACACAACATAAAGGTTAATCACGCTATTGCAATGCTTGGCTCGTGAATATTGACGTTATTCCGATGTTGCTTCTTGATTTGTCTAGTCATGTAACTCAATCAGTTTTCACAAGGCAAGCAGGACTGGAATCATCTTGTTGAAACTGCCTTTGATGATCATCAGATCCCACTGATTGGCATTAATGATATAAACAGTTACTGTGAAAAGGCTAATAAACATTGACTTGCCGCTTGCATCTCGTTCAGCTCCTTCTGGTACTTGATGGCCATGTGGTTGAACTTCTCCTTCTCCTGGTTGAGCTCCAGCTGCAGCTTGCGGTTCTCCTTCTCTTTCTTGCGCAGGTCGGTGGTGCTGCCTCTCTTCTTCTGGTCCAACTTCATGTCCTTCCGGTTCATGATCTCAGCCAGCTTATTCACCGCCTGCAGTCACACGTTGAGGCGTTAAGATGGAGAATGACTACAATGTAGCCAAAGATTTTTGTCTTTTCAGACTTCATGGAACATATTTGTATGAGACGGTTTGGTCTTAATAGACAACACAACAAATGCACAAGAGACAAAACTTATAAATGATTTTGCTGCTAATATGTTAACAATTGGATATTCTTCTAAGCATGAAAATACATAAATAGCATATAAAGAGTAGTTAAAACTGTATAGATGTTTTTTTTTTAATTTTTTTTTTTTAACTGAGCTTGTGACGGTTGTATTGGTAACTAAAACCATAAAAATATTTCCTTCACTTGAAATAAAGTAAATGTTAATGGAAATAAAATATATATATATATATATATAAACAACTAGTTTACTAGGCACTAAATAAAATTACTAAAACTTTAACTAAAATTAGAATGAAAGCAGAACATATAAAAACAACAGCAAAATCAGTAAAAGATAGATATTGCCTAAGACACCAAAACAAGCCTTACATTTAATCTACGTTTGTATTTGACTATTAAAAAAAAACTATGTCGCTATTTCTCATATCTTCACACATTCTCACACAATCTACGACAATGATTGATGACATTAGCTTTTTCACTTTTAGCTATATAAGCATGCATTATTTTGATAATGTTGTGTGTTGGTTATACCTGTGTCTTCAGAGTTCTTTCTATATTAAGGGCCTTCTCGTAAGTGACCTTTATTGTGCTCGCCAGCTCCTCCTTCTCTGCTGCAAACTCTACAGGAAGACATTAGAAAAGTCACGATAATACGTAAAGATAAAATGCAGTTTAACCAACTGGAAATAACATTACCTTCTTCTCGAGCTTGGAGTCTCTCGTTCAGTTCTGCCTTCTCTTTACTGAGGATCTCCGCATCTTTGGTAAGTGTTTTATTGGATTCCTCAAGCTACGTGAAAATGCATTATAATCTAATTAAAAACCTCTGATATAACCACAGAGTAAACAACAATGACAAGAGCTAAAACAACAGATGGCTTTCACAGCTCATAGAGATCTGATACTGAAAATGTGATGGAACACAAATGGACTGTATACATTGTTAATGCCCGACGATTTCTGAGGAAGACGCGGAATCCAGTCATAAAAATGGAATTTTCCGTAAAACGCAGAATGTCACGGAATTTGTCAAAGTTTGAATGGATAAATAGGAAATATTTTCAGTGTCTGGACATTAGGCTTGGGCGGTAATACGGTAATATGGTATACCGCGGGATCTAAAAATAGCAACGGTATCAGTTTCAATACCGTTATACCGTCATAAAAAACAATGCACTTACATAGGAGACGAGGATTAAATATTAAATATAATTTATTTAATGCCTAAAAATGCGTATGCTTGGTTGTCATCACGTGACAGCGTGGAGGAGAAAGAGAGAGAGGGGGAAAGATGGCGAGTCGCGCACCAAGTGACCAGGGTAGGGTTGCACCAGCCATTCGTAAGTTCTTACTTAAATTAGAATGTTAAGTTCACACTAGAGGCTAGTAACTACTTGCTAGTTTGTAACTAAATTTGTACTTACTTCGGTTGCACCAGCTGTTCGTTAAGCAGGACGTAGCTATTAGTTCTTAAGCTCTCCGTAAAGTAATGCGTAGTCGCATAAAATGACGTTTACCCTAAATCATCCAATAGAAACCTTCAAATACGCGAGCAGAACTTGTTTAAATGTTATTGATTTTAATTAATCCTTCATTCTAACTTCTTTCGCCTCACGTATACTAACGGTAAAAACAAGTTTCCATTAAAAACGATACATTAATAACATTAGTCTATATGTAAGCTATTTTTATATGTAAATAACATTCAGAAACTGTAATTGAAATAAATAAGGATCAATAAATACTGAAAGAAAAAAAAACATAAGAAATGCCATTTATTTATTATTTCATCTGACATGCGCAAACACGGACCGAAGTGCACAGAGGCGCGCTGTAGATGTTGAAGACGGGCTAAAAAAGAAACAAAGTACTTTTATTCACATATTGTTCTCTCTCTTAATATGTACGTGAGTGTAAATGTCAGCAGCATCATATATGCCTAAAGGATTGGAGGTTGTCAGGTAAAAGAAGAGCATATTGATGCAATTCACTATTTTATTCCAGCCGTTACTCCTGACCAGACGCGTCCGTAAATATTTAGTTTATACGTAGAGTTACACTTCAACTAAGTGTAATGGTGCAACGAAAAAATATTTAGTAGTACGCAAGTTGTAACTTAGTGCCCATTTACATCAAAACTAGGCTAGGTTGTAACTTACGTTCAGCTCGTGCAACCGGCCCCAGGGTCTCGAAAAAGAACACAACTTCTGCAGTTTGGCAGTATTTCGGGTTTCGACCGAACGAGAAGGGAGAGGCGGTAAATACGGACGAGGCAATTTGCAAATTGTGCAACAAAAAGGTGACCGCGAGAGATGGAAATACCTAGAATACCTTTTGGAAATACCTTTTTTATTATTCACGGTAATACCGTATACCGAGGTAAAATAGGGAGGAGGTTTGACGGTATCAAAATTTGGATACCGCCCAAACCTACTGGACATAAATACATGAACAACATCTCCAGAACTGCTCTGAAAGTCACTTCATGTGCATCATATACATAGAATGAATATATATATAATATATATATCTATAAAAATCATGTACAAACAAATAGTACCCCGTCAAAATAAAAGTGCGGTTTAACTTGAAAAAATTGTGATAGAAATATATTACTATTGTACAGCAGAATGTACGTCTTACTCAGGGCTGTCCTTTGGGTGGTGCAACTGGTGCGGACCGAGAGGGATTTTAACATTAAACTTCTGTTTGCCAAAAAATATATATACATTTCATTAGGCCCTGCATCGTATGATTGAGAGAAGCACAGACCTGTGTGATGGTCGAGTCCTTCTCTGAGATCTCCTGTTTGTACCGTGAGGCAGCTTTCTTGTGCTCCTGAGAGAGTTCAAAATACTGCTCCTCCTGCAGCGCGCGCGCCAACTGCTCCGACTCGGCCTTCGTCATGGTCAGGTCCAACTGAGCAGACAGCGAATCCCTATAAAAACAGGAGCAGCAGTTCACAAGACGAGATTCAACATAAATGCTGAATAGTACTTTAAAGTTGTTCCTTATTTATTGTTTTAAAGCAGCCCTGTTCCAAATGCTACTTATTGATGAAAAGGACTTTTACTTCTCTGAGTACATGTCCTGGACTTTTCTGAGAGCCTCTTGAGTTTGTCGATTCTTCTCCTCTATCTCCTCCTTCAGCTCCTTCACCTGAGTTTTATAGAGTGTCTGAAAACAAGAAAAAACGGCTTGAGAATATATGACGTGACAGCACTAGGGGGGTTGACTTTGGACGCTTTAAATTTTGCTTTCCAATCAGCGATTTTGGTGTACAGCTTTTCAAAATGTAAATTCAGTGTTGGTGACAGCGGTTACAAGTTTTTTTGCCAAAAAAACCAACATATTCACCTGAAATTGCTTTGGGAGCAAAACATTATTTTAGACATATGCATCTGGTGTGTTTGGAATTAGGTGGTTTTAATTAAGAAAATGAGATTGGTAGTGATTCCATCATTAAATAAAAGCATACCAAGTCTGGTTACTTGCAATTTTGTTGTTCTCAAGAAAGATTAGTGACTACCTGGGCATCAATCAAAATATTTCTATGCTAATTTTGTGGCATTGCATTTAAAAAGCTGGATAGAAACATCAAGAATCTACTAAATGTGCATTTAAAAAGAAAACAAAAATGCTCACTTCAGGTGGATAGATTTTTGCACATTAAAGGAACACTCCACTTTTTTTGGAAATAGGCTCATTCTCCAACTCCCTCAGAGTTTACAAGTTGAGTTTTACTGTTTTTGAATCCATTCAGCCGATCTCCGGATCTGGCGATAGCACTTTTAGCATAGCTTAGCATAGATCATTGAATCCGATTAGACCAGTAGCATCGCGTTCAAAAATGACCAAAGAGTTTCGATAGTTTTCCTATTTAAAACTTGACTCTTCTGTAGTTATATCGTGTACTAAGACCGGCGGAAAATGAAAAGTTGCGATTTTTGAACGCAATGCTACTGGTCTAATTGGATTTAATGATCTATGCTAAGCTATGCTAAAAGTGCTATCGCCAGACCCGGAGATCGGCTGAATGGATTCAAAAACGGTAAAACTCAACTTATTAACTCTGAGGGAGTTGGAGAATGAGCCTATTTCCAAAAAAAGTGGAGTGTTCCTTTAACTATTATAGAAACACATTTAATTAATGCATTTTTATTGCACATCAAAAATAGTCACGACTTAAACAAGTAGCATGACTTAATTTGATCAGATAAAAAAGAAAAAAAAGAAATCGTAACTTCATGCAACATCTCATATATCAATCTAGTCATTAAGTCATTACATCATATAGAAAAGTAAAAGTTCCCAGACTCGGCTGTTCAAAGTGCACAATGTGTTTACACCACATAAAGAAAGAGGAAAAATGCAAGTATGATCAGCAGTCTGTGATACTCACTGAGAAATACTGCTCAGCCTCCAGCTGGTCCTGAAGTTCCCTCATCTGACCCTCGTTTCCTCGGTACTGCCTGAGAAGATACATTTCTATCAGTAACAGTCAGATTCACAAACAATTTTCAGTCAAACTTCACAACTCAAGTACAATTAACATTAAAATGACCTGCAGGTCTACTTTCTAGGCCCATTATAACAGTTTAGCAAGTCGTTTCAAGCAAAAGTCATTTAAGTGATGAATCGAGTGATCATATATTGATGAAAGACTCCAAATAATGTGAACTGATACACTGCTCACAATACGGTCAGGAACCTGTATAATATAAATAGTGTAGTGAATTCATGTTGAGAACACAAAGCTAGGCTCAGTGTGGAAATGCCTCTGAGCGACTGAGTCCAGCAGGAGGAGAGGTGAAGGATTAACCGGCTGTGGTCAGACGAAACGGCTAATCCTTAATCCAACCATGTAAATATTGGCAGCCAACTGTTTTAGCCAGGTTTAAACAATAAGCTGCAATAATAGCTATTTCTACAATAGAAAAGCTTTTCAGATATTTAGTGATGTAATAGCTTTTGTGAAGCCATTTGACTCCGAGCCAAAGGAATGACGTTATAAGGCCTTTCAATTTAACACGTTAATTTGATGCGATTACTTATGGGAAAAAAAATTGTGTGTTAAAATTACTAATGCATTTAATGCACCCTGTCACATACATCTTACACCGATGATGATGCAGGATGACAGACTGTATAACAAAGCCTACGAGAACAGTTACATGTCCCTAAAATTCAAGATATGAGGGCAAACAATGCCCCTGTACAGGTTGTCGTCTTATATTTATATAAGACGACATATTTGAACAATAGCACATGAGCCAAAGTGTGTTTTTGCGCCCAATATCTGCACACAATTGCAATGTATATTGCCTATTTTCTGAATAGTTCAATAAACAAGTTAATATTGTAATATTTTATTTTGTATGCATTTGACAGCGCTAATTTAAAAGTATTATTTCTTTTTTTTATTATTTCATATTTCAATATTTAATTTTTAAAAACATACCCATTTATTATAATTTTTTATGGAATTCTAAATCAAAATAATTACTTTTTTTTTTTTTGGAGTAATTTCCAACCCTAAATTGATGTGCGGTTGATTTGCAATTAATTTAATTAATTAATTAATTAATTAAGCACACTATGCAATTAATTAGAACATTTTTAAAATTTAAAAATTGAATCATTTGACAACCTTAAAAAAAAATGAAGAGGGGATCATTTGCAACCCGTTTAGAAACTAGACGATTTGTATTGGTTAGTCTTTTATTTAAACAATAATAAATAAAATAATGGGAGATACATTCGCACCCTATTCACGGTGTATATTCATGACCCTTCTGAGCGCAGGAGAGAGAGAGCAACATACTTGGTGAGCTGTGCCAGCTGGAACTCAACGGAGCGTTTGTTCTCGAGGGCCGCGTTGATCTCCTGTTTGAGCTGCTTCTCTGATCCTTTCAGGCGCTCGGCCTCCATCGTCCAGTTCTTCAGCTCGTTCTGGGCCAGCACGCGCTTCCCGGACTCCTGCTCCAACTGCACCCGCAGCTCCTTCACCTGGTGGAGCGGAGGAAAGAGCAAAGACACTGAATTTGTTCTGCTAAAACACTGTCAGCAGTTTGTAATATTATCAAGCCAAGCTTCCTGGTGTGTGGGGTCAACCTGCGGGTTCACGCTCACCTCTTCCTCCAGCCTCTCCTTCTGCTTCATCAGCTGCTCCATCTTCTGTACAGACTGCTTGAGGTCAAACTCCAGCATGGAGCACTGCTTCTCCACCTCCACCACCCTGCTCTCCGCTCGCATCCGCAGCGTGGTCTCCTCCGTCACCTTCTGCTCCACCGCTGGACAGAGGAAACACTTTTGTTATTTTTAGAGAAAGAACAGCATGGACAAGATCAGGTGATCGATATACCTGCATTCCTAAATCATCTGAATCAAGAACTTCTGTTTGCCTAAATGGAGCCATTTCTGTTGCACAAATTATATAATTGTCACAATTTTGTCAATTATTCATAATTTTCAGTCATGTGAGACTTGGAGGTCAAAACATCCATAGAAGTGCAGGACAGACCCTGTCAAGTTTCGTTTCTTTCAAGCCAGCTTTCAAGTTTTGTTTTCAAGCCAAAGAAGAAAATCAAAGATATGTGAACAAACTGCACCTGCAGAATTTCAATCACTAAATACATCGAGTCATTCTAAAATGAAAAACACTTGACATGTATTAAGACAATGTTATTAAAAGATAACACAGCACATGACATGAAACATGACAGCACTCTATTCATTTACTAACTGCTTGTTTTCTTAAAAAAAAAAACAAAAAAAACACTAGCTTCTCTAATATTTGTTTTCTTTTTATTTATTATACAATTAACAAAAGCAAAAAAAGGGCCTCTAACACTAGCTTGCATTATTTTTTTTCTATTCTATCTGCTTTCTTTTTATTTATTATATAATAAAAAAAAACTTGCTACTTGTACTGTTAAGCTAACTGAGACTTGTTATAGCGCTTGCGTATCATTGCTCTTTTGTGGATTTTGATTGCTTCCATTGCTCTCATTTGTAAGTGGCTCTGGATAAAAGTGTCTGCTAAATGACTAAATGTAAAAGATCAAATTCATTACACATCTTATGAATGACGCATACTAAAAACAGGCACAGAATATGAATGCGTTTTCTATATAATGGTTTTCTGTGGGAAAACGTGCAATTTAGCATGTCGAGTTCATATTCTGGACAAATCTGTTCGCCTATATATAGAATGCAGCATCAATAAGGTGTGTCCTGAATGTGGTAACACTGACTCACTACATTAGTTGAAGCGTTCAATGGAAGAAAGCCATGTTTAGCCCTCAAGGATGACATTCCTAAAAGGGTGTGACGTCACATGAAAACTAGAAATTGTATTTTTGCTATTGTTCTTTAATTAATTTGATATTAAATAGAATTGAATGTTAATGTACTCTGTTTCTTTCAATATAGAGGTGTGACTCATTTGGACACGCCCTTCTTTGTGGCCTGACTTCATGTTATTAGATGGCAGCCTGTAATGGCAATGTGTGTTTGGGGTGTAGTGAATGACCTTTTTTAACCACATTTTCCACTTTAATGTTATACTTTATTTTAAGGTATCCTTGTTACAGTGCAATGAGTAAGTGACTATAAAGTTTATTTGGATGATGCTGAGTTTGTCTGGAAGCGAAGGTTTAAACTAGTGCTGTCAAACGATTAATCACATCCAAAATAAAAGTTTTTGTTTACATTATATATGCATGTGTCCTGTGTATATTTATTATGTATATAAAAATAAACACACATACAGTATTATATTTTGAAAATATTTTCATGTATATACATTTATATATTCTTATATTTTATTATATATACTTAATACATAAACGTAACATTTTTCTTAAATACATGCATGTGGTTGTATTTCTATATACATAAATATACACAGTATACACACATATATTATGTAAACAAAAACTTTTATTTTGGGTGCGATTAATCGTTTGACAGCACTAGTTTAAAGTTAAAATGATGGATTTGTTTCTTATAAACACTCAGCTTTTGTCTTCTCAAGACATTAATTGCTGGACTGGAGTGGTGTGGATTATTGTGATGTTTTTATCAGCTGTTTGGACTCTCATTCTGACGGCACCCATTCACTGCAGAGCATCCATTGGTGAACAAGTGATGCAATGCTCTGATGAAGAAACAAACTCATCCATCTTGGATGGCCAGTTTTCATTTTTGGGTGAGCTATTACTTTAAATATGATATTCCTACAGTCTAATTACAACTAATTAGAGTACTTTCTCTGAACTTATTTGTTAGTGTCATGTCTGTTATGATGCTATTAAAAGAAATTGTGCTGTTCCATACGCATAAATTGTGAAATCCTGGAGGTGGTGTCTGGACACGCAGTAAAGCGGTCGCGGCACGTCCCGCACGCACACGTACCGTGCATAGCAGCTGACTTGGTCTCCTCGATAGACTCGTATTTGTCTGTGAGTTGAGCCTTCGTGATGCGATGCTCTGTGGATTCCTGGTCCAGCCGCTGCTGTAGAGTCTTCAGCTTGTAGTTCAGGTCGATTTCTAGACTGTTCTTCTCCTAAAAAGCAGAGAGCACATAGAAACACTGGTTACACAAAACACAATTACTTTACGCAGCCAACACAATCATTTTAAAAACAGTGAACACAATGGCAGCCAAAGACATCATCATCCTGACAGGAGATGGATTGGAAATAACTTTGCACAGATCAAATTTGGCAGTGATTCTATTAAAACGCTACTTAAACACTAGCACAAAATCTTGAGACTATACAGTTTCATTCTATTCACACTATATTTATGCATTATGTATAAACCTTTGAAACAGTGAGACATTTTAACAGTGAGACAGTAGATTTCCATTCAATGTGGATTGCTGTACATGACTAGATCAGTTACTGAAATGCTAGAAGGCACCAACTCATATTTTTTTTTTTTATATTACATTAACTTTCATACACTAAGAAAAAATCTGAAAAAAAAAAAAAATATATTAGTGGTACAAGTTTACAAGGACCTTTTACCTTATCTACCCTTAAAAATTGGTCATTTATGGTAATGTAAACTGATGCAAAAGAGACAAAGCAAAAATTCTACAATAGACTGCAATTATTATGTAAAATACACAAAAATAATAATACCTTCTCTAAAACGTTACACCTGTCCTGCACTTGTTTCCTCTCCAGCTCCACTTTAGACAGACTGTGCTTCAAGTTCTTGTTGTCCTCCTGTAGACCCGTGATACGAGCTTCAAAGACACAAACAACAGACTTATCATATCTCACAACATCTGCAAAGGGAATGTTTGCAAATGTAAAATGTCATATTTCCTACTGGCACACTTAAAGCAATATATGAAAATGGTAAAAAATGAAAAATTACACAATTTTCATTTTTTTCACATTATTTTTAGATTGTGGCTTTAGGGGCCGTTCACACAGAAAACTATTTTCCATTCCAACGCTCTACTTTTCCATGGTTTTTCTATGTAAACGCTCTAGATATAGAATGTGCATGACCGTTGCGCTCATGTCTTTTGCAGCATCTGACACGAGCGCATTGTTTTTAAGATGCTGTGTCAAGTTAAAAGAATTTCAACTTTTACATGCAATGCCGCTCAATGCGAGTTCCAAAACAGTGGACCAATCAGAAGCATCCAGAGGCGGGGCAAGCATGGCAAGATTTTGTTTACAGTAGCAAGTTGGCATGGCAATTGTTTTATTTAATGGCAACATTGCAGAGGTTCTGCATTGTGATTTTTCTAAAACCATTCCGGAGCGCTGCATCTCGCGTTTTTAGATGCAGAGTCCTGTGTTAACGGCCCCTCATGCGTTTTGAACCTCAATTTACACTCCATTCCCCAAAACGACATAGCAAAAAACTGATTTGCAGATTTGTAGTTTTAAGATAAAACTGAAATATCACATTGACAAGTATTCAGATCCTTTGCTATGTTATTTATAAATTAACTCAGGTGTATCCCATTTCTCTGGATCACCTTTGAGATGTTTCTACACATTGTCTGTGGTAAACTATCTATAAGGTCTAAGTTAAAAACGCACAGAGTAAAAAAAAAAAAAGCCAAATCAAGCTTGCATAGCTCAGAAACAGGACCATGTCGATTTGAGGTTTCAGATCTGAGGAAGGCTACAAAAAAAAAAAAAAAAACCTGCTGAAATAAGTCCTGAAAGCATGGGGCCAAACACAACTCTTCCTAGAGCTAGTCGTCCAGCCAAACTGAGCAATCAAGGGAGAAGGGCCTTGGTAAAACAGGCGAGCAAGAACCTGATGTTCACTCTGGTCGAGCTCCAGAGATCATCAGTGGAGATGGCAGAAACGTCCAGGACAACCATCTCTGCAACTCCTTACGGCAGTGTGGCCACATGGAAGCGTCTCCTCAAATCAGGGAAAGCCCACTCTTACCTTGCAGCTCTCTGATCTCCTCTGAGCCCTGGCTGCAGGACCGTCTCTCTGTGTCTAGAGTGGTCTGTAGCTGGAGCAGCTCTTTTTCCAGCTGTTGTTTGACACTCTCTGCGGCGCGGCTCTTCTCCTGCAGCTCGCGATTCATGCTCTCCAGCTGGCTCATGGACTTCACCATCTCTGTGTGGCTTTTCCTCAGACGCACCACCGTGTCAGACTCAGCCCGCAGAAGGTCGTTGGACTCCCTCAGCTGTGAGGACAAGGTTGTGTGAGATGGTGTTTCTTAATAGTAATGTGGCACAGAAGATCCAGAGTCACAGTATTTAAAGTTTGAGAAAGTCATCTCAAGAACAGCTTCCAAAACAATAGAACAACTCCCACTGAAATAGATTTTAATTTGCTTTAATCTGGATAACGTGTTGTGCAAAACTTAAAATTGATATATATATTATATATATAAATATACACACACACACACACACACACACACTATATGTCAATAATACATTATATACAGTCATGGCCAAAAATATATGCACCCTTGCAATCCTGTCAGAAAATGCAACACTTCTCTCAGAAAATTGTTCCAATTGCAAATGTTTTGGTATTCATGTGCTTATTGTTTTTGTTTGTACTGCAACAACACAAAAAAAACAGAAGAAAAGTCACACAGAACTCAAAAATGGACTGGACAAAATTATTGGCACCTTGTCAAAATTGTAAGAAATAATTGCTTTTCAAGCATGTGATGCTCCTGTAATTTGTATTTAGACGCACCTGTGGCAAGTAACAGCTGTGGGCAATATAGTAATCACACTTGCAACCAGTTAAAATGGAGAAAAGTTGACTCAACCTTTGTGTTGTGTGTCACACTGAGCATGGAGAAAAGAAAGAAGTGTAAAGAGTTGTCTGTGGATTTGAGAGAAAAAATTGTGAAAAAACATGGACAATCTCAAGGCTACAAGTCCATCTCCAGAGATCTTAATGTTCCTGTGTCCATAAACATGTGCAATATCATCAAGAGGTTTACAGCCCATGGCACTGTAGCTAACCTCTCTGGACGTGGACGGAAGAGCAAAATTAATGAAAAATTACAACGAAGGATTGTTCGAACAGTGGATAAAGAACCCCGATTAACTTCCAAACAAATTCAAGCTGATCTGCAGACACAGGGTACAGTGTCAGCTCGCACTATCCGTCGCCATCTGAATGAAAAGGGATGCTATGGTAGGAGACCCAGGAGGACACCACTGCTGACACAAAGGCAGAAAAAAGCAAGAGTTTGCCAAAACTTATGTGACAAAACCACAATCCTTCTGGGAGAATGTACTGTGGACAGATGAGACAAAGGTAGAGCTTTTTGGTAAAGGACATCATGGCACGGTTTACAGAAAAAGAAATGAGGCCTTCAAAGAAAAGAACACAGTCCCTGCATTCAAACATGGTGGAGGTTTGAGATGTTTTGGGGTTGTTTGCTGCTTCTGGCACTGGATGCCTTGACTGTGTGAATGGAATCATGAAATCTGATGATCACCAAAGAATTTTGGGGCACAACATAGTGGCCAGTGTCAGAAAGCTGCATCTCCACCAGAGGTCATGGGTCTGCCAGCAGGACAATGACCCGAAACACACTTCAAAAAGCACTCAGAAATGGTTACAAACAAAGCGCTGGAGAGTTCTGAAATGGCCAGCAATGAGTCCAAATCTGAATCCCACAGAACACCTGTGGAGAGATCTCAAAACAGCAGCTGGGAGAAGACATCCTTCAAATCTGAATGACCTGGAGCAGTTTGCAAAAGAAGAGTGGTCCAAAAAGTAGAGAGGTGTAAGAAACTCATTCATGGTTACAGGAAGCGATTGATTTCAGTTATTTTTTTCAAAGGGGGTGCTACCAAATATTAAGTTAAGGGTGCCAATAATTTTGTCCAGTGCATTTTTTGGGTTCTGTGTGGAATTGTATCAGATTTGACTTTTCTTCTCAGTTTTTTTGTGTTGTTCCAATGCAAGAAAAAATAAACAAACATGCGAGTACCAAAACACTTGCAACTGCAACAATTGTCTGAGAGAAGGGTTTCTGCTGCTCCTTCAAAGTGTATATACATATACATATATATATTTGATTACATATATACAGTATCTTGTATATATTAATTACACATCACCTACTCGTCTAACTCCTAAAATATTTATAATACCACAAGTGTTCTGGACAAGCTTACTTGATTCTGCAGCTGGGTGACCTTTTCATTGTTTTGACTCATTTTCCTCAAGTCTTCTAGCTGCTCCTTCAAAGTAGACACTAGAAAAATAGAAGTAAAAGTTTTTAGAAATAAAATATTTTATATGGGGGGGGGGGGGGGGGGTACTTCATCTTTCCTTATAACATATTAACAGAACATTGAAATGTATATTATAATGACTTGGCTGAATGATATTTATGTTAAGGCCATGGTCCTGTCTGGCTGCTCTGTGCTGGTTCTGGTTCTACTCGGATCTCACCAGTGTTCTCATCCGAGCGTGCCAGGGCAGTCAGATTGATAATATTTTCTGAATTGTTTAAACGAGGTCGAGAGTAAGTTCAGTCAACCCAGGGTTTGAAACTCATGGTGAACACAAAGACATTCTTAAAAAAGTGGCTGTGTAAATTTTTTTCTAGTATAGTTTTGCCAGTTACTCTGAGCAAACAAAGTCGGATAAGTTTCATAACCTGCTTTCTAGAATACCTTCATGGTATACTGGAATAAGACACTGAATCCTCACCCTCATTCTCCAGATTTCTTCGTTTTTCAGCCTCCTGTTCAGCCTTTCTCTGATGTTCTGTTGCTCTGTGCTGGATCATGATCTTGTCTTTCTCCAGTAAAGACATGTTAGCCTCCACACTCTTCCTTAGGTTACTCTGAATCACGTCAGGACAACAGAATAACAAGAAACCGAGAATTAACATACTAAAAACAAGCCAAGTTTTAACAGATCTTTAACTTGAATGATCTATTAGAGCCTTTTATACAAAATACAAGTCCTCTGTAATTCTTTAAATTCATGCTTTAGAGATGAAATCATTTCACTCACCTCCTCGTCTAACTCTTTCATTATCTTGTCTAGCTTTGTATTGGATGCCCTGAGGGGGAAACGAATCAAAGAACAGATTTCAAAGGCCTGATTTTACTGTGAGAATTTTACTTTAGGTTTGGATATAGGGACGAGGAGCTTAAATGAGGAAAGGTGGATGGATTATTGAGGATGAATGGATCTACATACTGCATGTTGGCTGCATGAAGAGTTTGGTTTGAGGATGTATTTGTATTTGGAACAGACTGTTGTATTGTGGCTGATTAGGTGAGGGGTTTGTTTCGGGTGGATGTATGATACATGGATGAGGTGTTTGGTTTGAATAGGGTGTTTGGTGTTTGGTGATGGATGGATGGTGTTTGGTTTTAGATGGATGGTGTTTGGTTTTAGATGGATGATTGAGGTGTTTGGTTTAGATCTGAATGGATGAGGTGTTTGATTGGTTTCGAATAGATGGATGTGGTGTTTGTTTTGTTGGATAGTGATGGATGGATGGATGGATGGATGGATGAAGTATTCAATTGGTTTTGGATGGATGGATGAGATGTTTAGTTTGGATAGGGTGATTGGTGATGGACCAATGAATAGATGAGGTGTTTGGTTTTGGATGAATGGTTGAGGAGTTAGTTTGGACGGATGGATAAGGTGTTTGTTTGGTTTGGATAGGGTGTTGGTTTTGAATGGATGGATGAGGAGTTTGGTTTTGGATGGATAGATGAGGAGTTTGATTGGTTTGTGGACGGATGGATGGATTAGGTGTTTGATTGGTTTGAGTAGGGTGTTTGGTGATGGACCAATGGATAGATGGTGTTTGGTTTTGGATGAATGGTTGAGGAGTTAGATTGGTTTTGGTTGGATGGATGAAGTGTTTGTTTGGTTTGAGTAGGGTGTTTGTTGATGGATTGACTGATCGATGAGGTGTTTGACTGTTTTTTTTAATGGAGATGAGGAATTTCATTGGTTTGTGGATGGATGGATAAGGTGTTTGATTGGTTTGAGTAGGGTGTTTAGTGATGGACCAATGAATAGATGAGGTGTTTGGTTTTGGATGAATGGTTGAGGAGTTAGTTTGGACGGATGGATAAGGTGTTTGTTTGGTTTGGATAGGGTGTTGGTTTTGAATGGATGGATGAGGAGTTTGGTTTTGGATGGATAGATGAGGAGTTTGATTGGTTTGTGGACGGATGGATGGATTAGGTGTTTGATTGGTTTGAGTAGAGTGTTTGGTGATGGACCAATGGATAGATGAGGTGTTTGGTTTTGGATGGATGGATTGACGGATGGATGAGGTGTTTGTTTGGTTTAGAAGGACAGATGGGATGGTTAGATAAAGTGTTTGGGTGGATGGACAAACAGACAGATAAACACCTGCACTTCTGCTCCATCTCGTCTCTCAGCTGCATCTCACTGTGAAGTTGTTCTTCTAGCTGAAAAATTCTCTTCTGAAGATTCTCCAACTGAGGGATCAGAAACACAAAATCAGTCACCCTCACAGTTTAAAAGACAGACTGACTATTATAATGCCATGAAACTATTTTAAAGTCTCTATTTGAGACTTCTTACATGACTCTTATCTTCCTTTGTCGAGCTGCGTTTGTCACTTGTCTTTATAGCTGGTTCCCGAGGAAACCTGGCAGAGAGTTAATAATTAATTAATTTAACACATACACCTGGGCTCTGAACACTGGCTGCCTGTTCTGAATCTCAGTACTCACTGGTAGTAAGTAAAGCCCACAAATGGAAGCTGGTTGCCAACAAATGCTTTAGGAATGGGGAATGTCTCCTCCTCCCCTCGATCTTCTTCAATGTCATCAAAGTTGCTTGTGTCTACATCACTGCTTAACTCCGGCACCACTGGAGCAGCCGCTACATGCGACAATACAGTAGTGCATTTTAATGAGAACAAACAAATAATGCTACAAGCACAAACACTTCAAGGCTAATTAAAAGGCAGGTACAATTTCAGTTCAGTTGTTGTTGGTGTCTCTACTCAGGATTAGATGGACAAAATGCAAATCACTTTTATTTACACATTTATAAATGAGGATTCAAAAAACATGAGTAACTCAAAAAGCATGTTTGCAACACTTAATTTGGACAAAAACAGATTTTTCAAAATGCCTTTTTGAAGATTCCATGAAATGCTTTGATGAATGCAGATTTTACCAGTACACTAATATACAGAAGGTTTCAAAAATAACACACATGAACTAAAAAGTCATAAAAATACCTTTTTTTTATTTCATGGGGTGTTTATTTTAAGATAATTGAAAAAGATAAAGCTGGTAGATCTGAGGTTCAGAAGCTCAACTCACTATCTCTGATGTTCTCCCATGTCCACTGGTCGTTCTTGAAAAAACTATGTCGCTTGATTTCGTCGACTCCATTGCGTCCTAACCGCACCTCCCTAGTGAGAGGAGATGAGATTATCACAATGTATTTTGAGTAAACAAGCTTTTGTTCACTTCTTCATATGCAACTGAACAGTGATGAAAACATGTACTCCTACAACAACTATAATGCAAAAACCAAATTATTTTGTAATACCCAGAAAACACAAACAGCACTGTTTGATGCATCTTAGAGAACATCAAAACTAGTGTAACAATGTAAGTCAAAGATATTTTTCCTTGCAAGCCAGACTAAAGTAAGTCTGGTCACTTAGAAGCCTAATTGTTGGTAGGATTTGGGGTATCATTCACATCTGCAGCACAAATGTGAGGGTCAGACTACACACTGGTGTTTAATACTTCTGGTATGGCATTTGTTGAAATCCCTAACCTCTATTTTGAGCAACAGTAGGAAGTGTTGTTTGTGTCACCTGTGTCAGTACTATAAACTAGTCATTCTGCAAAGTTTTTTCAGTGGCTGATATATTATTCTATTGCAGTTTAAAATAATTTTTGCATGCAAACCTGTCTGTGAGGAAAGCACAGATGAGGCTTTTTGCATCCTTTGAGATGTCGCTGTCATCGGGGAAGGTCAGGGCATTCTTGTGATTCATGATCTTGCTGTAGGTGCCCACCAGAGAGTCAGCGTAGAACGGCGTGTCACCTGAGGAAACGTTAAACAACACAGACCATTATTCTTCTGAATGCCTCCTCTATTCCTAGTTCTGTGATCTCTCCATCTGTCGGGAAAACTCGCGTTCTTAGGAATTTGTCTTTGCCTTTATGCAGTTTAGTTTCTGAGAATTTAAATTGGAGCCAAAACGCTCAATAACTGTGCCAGGACGTCCCCTCTGGTTGTACGGATCTATGCTCAGAAGTGTAGCTTTTAATAAACAAGAGCAATCTGGGGATTTGAAATGAGAGGTTAAAAAGACTGCACATCACAAAATAATGCCAAGACAACATGATTTTCCAAAGAGTTGTCCTTGCACAAATAATGTGCACTTTGATTCACAAGCAACTGGTTTATTAGCAGGTTATTTTAACCCTCTGGTGCTCTTCGGTCACTTTTGACCTTTTGAATTTTTAAAAATCACAACTTCATCGGAATGGTATGAAACTTGGTGATTTTTATGGCATTTGGAATGTGAACACACACAAATTGAGGGTTTGATTCGAGCAGGCTAAGTGGTTGTAAAAAAAAAAAGTCGCACTTGTGCTCTTCGGTCAAAAATGACCCGACCATAGGAAATGAATGGGAAATTGACAAAAACACAAAAATTCATCGAATCAAGAGTGCAAAGCCAACACATCTATTCACACACACCCCCACCTATGAACTGGTGTGACTGTAACACAGCAAATATATAAAATAAAAGCAATAATTCAACTATAATGCAGTAAAAAAAAAAAAAGCGGACAGCAAGGAAGTAGAGGTCTGCAAGCCCGTCGGGTCCCGATGGGGCCCGACACGCTGAGTCCATTCGGGCCGGGCTCGGGCCATTTTTTTTTTTTTTACAGATCGGGCTATGATCAACTCGCTGTCTGCCACTGGCCACTTGGTCGTAACTTTAAAAAACAAAAACTTACATCTAACGAATAAAAAAAATGCTCCAAACGTTTTTCTAAATTAACTTAATAAAATAACGAAACGAAATACAATCACTTTGCCATTTCATACAAAACTGAACTATTTTAATAGCTGAAACAGTAGTAGATAAGCTGTTTTGGGAGAAGGGGGAAAAAAGACGGGCTCGGGTCAGACTCGGGCCGAGAACTCTGATGAGCTGTCGGACACAGGCCGGGCCAGGGCCGGGCTAGGGCCTAAATTTTAGGCCCGTGCAGGGCTCTACAAGGAAGGGGTTGAAATCAGATCAGACCTAGAAGGATTAAACTCTGAAAAAACATTCCTGTTTATTTTTGTTACTTTTTATAGAATTTTAATATTTTGTGTAACAAAATGTTTCTCTGTGTTCAGGTTTGACTGTAGTAATAATAATTCAAAAACTGACGCTTTAAATCAACATTTCCAAAAAAAAAAAAAAATTAAACCTTCACAAAAAGTTGTCTTTGAAAATGTCTAAATATGCAAACGCACAACTTAATAAAAATAAGTATTTATGTCTAAAAACAATTAGAGAATTTATAGGCCTTTTATATAGAGCTATGTAGGAATCTATGGGCTAAACCATGGAATTGCAGATGTTTTTCGTATTTTACTCCCACCAGATGGCACTAATCTGGTTTCAAAAATTGGATTTTAAAGGCACTGGCTCTATTTTAACATGGAATACTGCCATAATTGAAAAGTAATAGAAAATATTTGAAAAAAACGTTTGTTTGTTTTTTCCAAAGGGAAAATTTGATCATAATTATTGCATGAATATTAATTAGTACCATGAAATTCTCTCAAAATTCAAACCTAAAATTATTATTAAACAAAAATGTTCCATTTATTTTACTGGGGGGGGTTAGGTGTCTTCACCGTGAAGATCACAAGTGTGACTCCCAAATAAGGAGCACCAGAGGGTTAATAAATCGCTTAAGTCAGTCTGATGAATTTTTCACTACATGAAATGTATGTTTCTTTAATAATCACATAGCCGAAAGTGTAATCAATAAAACACAGAGGTGATTTACTGTATGTAAGAAGGAACAGAAAGCGCTCTGGCTGCACTAATGCTGAAACTCACCGACGAGCATCTCATACAGGAAGACCCCCACGGACCACCAGTCACACTCTCGGCCATAGTAACCGTCTCCTCCCTGCGACTTCAGTACCTCTGGAGAAATATAGTCTGGAGTTCCTACTGCTGTGTCACATCGTACCATTCCATCCTGAGAGCGGGAAAAACAAAAGAATAGAATCAAAAGCAGAACTGAAAGAACACTAAAGGAATGCTTCAGGTTCATTCACAGGGTTCAACGATGCGAGTCTTTCTCACATTTGCAACTAAAAATAGATGTAAAATGTATTTAGAAGCATGTGTGCAAAAAAAGTAAAAAGTCCAAAGAAAATTTATGCAAGTCATAAAACATCTTGATTGAATAAGGCATAAACCAAAGGCAAACTGTGGTGCTGTTGCAGTTCTAAGGGCTTGCACTTTCAGAGCAGTTCACCATCAATGAATACTGTGCATTTATGCCAAGCGATTGCTTATGATCTACTGTCCATGAATTATGACAATGAATGTTCATTGTGAAAGAAAATCATAGACTTTTCAAAATAAGAGTCTCAGTGTATTTCAGACTTGTTTATAATTAAAAGTCCTTTATTAAAGCATAAAGGATTTTTCCTGGCTATTATTGGTATTTTGGTAACAGAATAAACCCTCTCTGTACTTTTGTAGCTACTTTTGTAGCTTCTATCTGGCTGTCCTGTCACGGGAAAGAGATTAAGAACATTATTTTATATATATTATTCAATACATAGATTTTACAAGTATCGTCACAGTAATCTATGTATAGTTTATACACTTGAAAGTAGGACAATAAATAATGATTTGTGAATGCTCTTCTTAATTATTTATGGAAAGTAGACAACAACATGAATACGGTAGCATTTATTTACATGTTTACAGTTCCCTTATTTGAATGGCAAAATGTGATTAAAATATAAATTGCACAATTATTATAGTTATCTCAAATAACTGTGATGAAATCAAATAACCACAATCAGATGATTACTGTAAGGTTTCAAATCGCTTACCATGAGCATTATTCCCGTCATTACGTGAAATCTATACATGTTTGGTTTTTGCTATTGAACAAGAATAATTTTACACATTTTTGTGCCGGATGTCAGTGTCCCGTTCAGTTTTTCTTCCATATCTTACAACAACGTTGCAATTTTAAGACAACGTGTCAAGTTAAAAATGGTTTTCGATTGTTTGTGTAACTGTACATTTAAATGGCTTGCAAACTTATACAGGGCTTCTTGAGATCAACGCAGTGACTCTTATGAAATTGTGTAGTTTTGCACACCCCTAGTACCTTGTTCATTTTCATGCAGGTCCCAAAGTCTGCCAGCTTCAAGTGGCCTGCCTTGTCTAGCAACATGTTGTCAGGCTTTACATCCCTGAGACAAATGTTAAGCGAAAACACACGCGCACACACAGAAACACAAAGGTTATTTTCAACATTTCAAGCAAGTAGGCTCACCAGCAGAAACAATGAAAGGGTTGTTTAATGTATGAATGAGACCTGTGAATGAAGCCCATAGAGTGGATGCAGTCCAGTGCCAGCACAACCTCAGCAGTGTAGAAACGAGCCCACTTCTCAGGCACATCGTAGTTGCTCATTAGGTTGACCAGGTCTCCGCCTGGCATATACTCCATCACCATGTAGAGGTAGCGGTCGTCCTGGAATGCATAAAACAGCTGGACGACAAAAAGAAAAAAAAATTACTTCATATTTATGTTTCAAGAAAGTATAAAACATATATATACACATATATACATATATATATATATATATATATATAACTTAACACAAGATAAATGGCCACAAAAGCAATAGAAAGTTTTTAAATGTGGTTTTATATTAAATGGCAAATAGACATTCATACCCATTCAAGACAAATCACGCAGGTTATAATCATAATGAGATTAAAAAAAAAGTTTGTCACGACAAACTTTATGTTGGCTTGAGAAAGCCTGATGAGAAAGACTGAAGTGGATTTAACAGCTTTACGCTTTTAAGTTTGAAGTAGTTACAAGTTTGATTAAGTAGCAGTTTTAAAAGATAGATAGCTGGCTAAGTCTAATCAGTTAGAAAAGATACAGCAAACTAAAGTTTGTAATACACTACATGACTTAAAATTTAAAAAAAAAAAAAAAAAAAAAAAAAAATCAGAAAACGTATTTTAAAACACTAGATATCATACATTTGCCGACTGTTACAGAAGGAAAAAAAATGGGCATCGTAAACTAAACGACTGAGGATCACACATTACCAGACTTTTAAGTAGTGGTGCGCGACATTTATCATCTACGATAATCTCGTGATTGTTGTTTTAATGGTGTGTGAGCTGACATTATCAAGTATGTCACTCAAAAAACAAACAAAAACACATCTTGAGAGTCCAAAAGCATTCCCTGAAAAAGCTCTTACCATGCAGTTAAAACACCTCTATAATGAAAGCAAAAAATATCCCTGTATAGGTTTTTTGTTTCTATATTTATAAGATATGATATAGTTAAGTAATATCCCACAAGCAAGAATGCTGTTTCCCCAAATATCACCGAATGAGCGCCATCGCCAATGTGATATTTTTATCCAACACTTTAACAAACAAGGAGTCAATATTGAGTGATTTACATTTTAGAAACAGTAGTGTCTGGTTTTTTGTTTCGCCAATGAAACTGCAGTGTGTCGTTCCTAAATGAATCTGTTTTTGAATTAATCTTTTGAGTCAATGATTCCACGATCCATTCATAGAGTGGATCTAAATGCACGAATCGTTTGAAAGAATCTAATTGTTTGATATCCTCCAACTGAATAGAATCATAGTCTGAAGCTAAAAAAGTCTGTGACCATCATACACAATGTGATATTCGTACCTGTACTACCCAGTTACTGTTGGCAAAGGCCATAATATCCCTCTCTTCCCAGAAGAAAGCAGAGTCCGACCTCTTGATCATCTCAAACTTGCTGAGCAGCTTCATGGCGTACACTTTCCTTGTGGCTTTGTGCCTCACCTGCCAAACAGAGAAAGAACATGAACAGGGCTTGTTATTTACTTCACCTTCACTGGTCATTCAAATAAAGTAAACAGTACAGAATATAACACTCTTATAACTACTACTGCATTCACACTACGACAGGCAGAGCATAATTTAGTAGAAACTGAACGGAAATAATGATTCCTTCTAAAGAAATATGAAGTAAACATATGTGAAAGCAGCGTTATTTCTCGCACACTATCTGCACACCTAATGGATGTTGTCTTGTGAAGCCCTGTGATCACAAATAAACATGCATCTTATTGTTCTACTTGAAAAATCAAGCAATTAGCGACTGATAATGTATTTGTGTCGTGTGCAGCCTGAGTGATTGTGTGAGAGAGACTAGTGCATAAATCAAAACTAATGAGCGCAACAGCGCACACAGAAAGTTATACATGCATACTGCGGTAGTAAATAAATAAATAAAAAATTATTAAATAAATAAATGAATAAATAATTGTATATATAAATAATATATAATATGATTTAGGTATTGCACGACCAAAATGTTTCAACACAATTGCAATGTTATTTTATACAATAGTCATTCAATAAACAAGAAGTTCAAATGAAGTGACTTAAATTTTAGACACAATATTGACTGTTTTTGCTCAATTTCGCTGCTGAAAATAGTTCAAAGCCACAGCAGAACTGTTTTGTGTCTAGGGCTGGGCGATATGGCTGAAAACTGTATCACGATATCAGTGTTTCATATCGGTCGATATCGATAATTATTGATATTTTTTATGACCCATTTAAAATAAGGACCAGGAGAAAGATATATTACATTTTAAACATTTTTATTTTAAACTTAACCTTCCTCTGATCATAATCCCCTCAGTTATTAAGACAGAAATGTAAACAACCATGGAAAACTGGAAAATTTGCAGTGTAAATGCATTTATGGCACCGCAGCTTCATCAAACAGTCTGTGTAAATACATCTAATGCCACTTCAGATGCAGCTTCTGTGTTTCCTGCAGTGCGAAGGAGATTATTGATACTGATTTCATTTGAATGGTAACAGCTCTACAGTTTCTTATTATTCTAACTGAATTAATTGAAACAATGTAAGAATTTGATGTGAAAGATGACACATTTAATAAGGTTAGTGAAAAAAATGACAATTTAAGAAACACAGTGAGAAATGACATCTGTTTTGTTAAATACCACAACTCCTTGCCAGTTAATTGTTATTTCTACCTCTTTTCTAGTCACAGAGCACTTTATTTTGAAAGTTGTTTAAGTGAGAGAACATCTATAACGTTGTCCAGATTGGGGGAATTGTAATGTTTAATATTTTTTTTTATTATATAAATAATTTTTTTGCATTTAAAAAAAAAAAAAAGTATAGATTTTTGTTTGTATATACTGTCAGTTATAGTTTTTAGGAAGAAAATCGGAATCGGCAAAAATCAGGGGGAACAGGGACGAGCCAATATTTAAAACTGGAATTTCTCTGGATTTACAAATCCTTGGGAATTTTTGGAATAACATAAATACACAACTGCATGAAATATATAACACTGTGCAAGTGGTTTTTGGATATTTTATTACAAAAATCTTACATATTGTGCCTTTAACCTGATCCTATACTTATACTTAACAACTATCTTATTGACTAATGATAAGCAGCAAATTAGGAGGTTCTTGAGGTAAAAGTTGTAACTATTAGTTAGATAATAGTAAGAATTGGTTGATGTATGCATATATGTGTGTGTGTGTGTGTGTGTGTGTGTGTGTGTGTGTGTGTGTGTGTGTGTGTGTGTGTATGTATATATATCTATATATCTATATATCTATATATATATATATATTCCAAAAATGTAAGTAACAGCAGCATAAATGACAACAATGCTCAATACACTTACCAGCTGTACTTCTCCAAATGCCCCTCGTCCTATGACCTTTACCACTTCATAGTCCTCTGCTTTCATACGAAGCTCCCGAATTTTGCTGATTGTGTCCTTATCTAGAAACAAAAACACACATGCACAATATCACCCTTAGTGTGCTTGGTTTAATAACATGCAATTTATATACAGAGAGAGACTCACGCCTGTAACTAAATGCAGTTGTCAACTGACTGTGTGAACGTGGCCTTAGGTCACCTCGTTTAGATGAACGCGTGTACCACTGAGGCTTTATCTAACACAGCTCTGCTTCCCGAGGGGACAGATAACATTCAGCCAGATCTGGTCTTCGCTGATCAAGAGATTCTTTTCTTACTTTACTACAAGTATGAACGGATGGGGCGGAGGGGCCTCCAAGTTCAACAGATTTAAAAATACAACAGAGAAACAATATGATCTGGATCATATTCATTGGGTGAAGAGAAGCCAGCAATTGAACCGAATCTCAGTTATGAGAAGGGATAGAAGAAATCCCACAGTATTCGCAGAAACATTAGAGAAGGATTTATGGTTATTTGCTATGCTGGACAGAAAGCAAAACATTTTGGGGAAAGAAAACAGTTGTATTTCATGTCATGAGAACTAGACTGCTGCCAAGTTGCAAATCAGTCATATCTCAATATTCTTTAGCATTTTTCTGCTAAATAACTTGCTATTTAAATATTTGCTCTGAAATGGCAACCAGAGGAACATTAATTTCCAAAAGCACAAAAACACTGATTCTCAGATGCATCACGATTTTTTTTTTTAATGATTAGTTAAAGTTTGGCAATATTGCAGCAAACAGGGCAATTGCACGCTTGCACGTGTGTGTAGCTGTGCGTGACTGCATGTGTGTGCATGAATGTATTTGCGAAATTCATGTAAACAGCTGGTTATGGCTTGTAAACAGAGGGGACAAAACATCTTATATATGTCAAAATAGATCTATGCATGCGAATGAAGCTTTGACCTGCTGCTGTCTAGAAAAAAAACAGTGCTTGCTTCTCTCTCTGGAAAACTTTTGGATACTTAAAACAATCTTAGATACTGAAAACACTGTGTTCATTGCTTAAGTTATTTAATAATAAAATTAAAGTACTTAAAAAAATAAACCATTAAAAATTGTTCAATAACATTTTTAACACTCATCTTTAATATTGAAATTGGTGTGTTTCCTAAATTGCTAAGTTTTGAAACAATTAATGGACACAGACATATAACATTTACCAGTATTTAATTGTAGCACACAGGCCTGTTTTTGGCTGTTTAGACTGCAAGGCTAAATACATGCATTCAATCCTCTCAACATATTTGATTTGTTCTGTCTGTTTACATTCACACGACTCCAAACCAGAATAAAACGATTGGTGATTGTTTTCGCTATGGACGCCACGGCTGATCATTACATTATGAAGAGTAGCAGTACAATCACAGTAATATAACAGCAAAAACTGGTAAAAAAAAAAAAAAAAAAAAAAAAAAAAAACACTATACGACTAGTGGTGCATTCTTCTGAAGGCTTTAATTGCTAAAAACCTTTCCACTGTGTGAACACTCTCATTGAAAAGATAAATCCGAACTTTAGTATGTTACAATCTGTCACAAGATAAAAGCCATTTGGCAATTAACGCGTTTAACAATAGCGATGATCAGTTGTGGGTCTGTTCCTCACGCAAAGCAGAGATATTTTGAATTTTTGAATAAATTATTGTGACTGCATGTCTGTTATGTGGTTTATATTGATTAGGTTTAAGAATGCAGTTCAAAATGTCTAAACGGTGCAATGCAAATAAAACTGCGTCTGCTCAAATTGTATGAAAAACATATGCAAAACATATATGCCATAATGACAAAATTATACACCACCATAAAATGTAACGATGACAAAATTAACTTGTCTCAATGATGTGCATAGCATTTGACCACTCTTTCATTTTTTGATGCCTTTAAAGAAAAATTTGGAGAATGCAAAAATGATATTCCTTATGGTCTCTCATTTATCTCAATAGAAATTGGCCCTTGTATAGTTTACTTCCGCGTTCCAAACTTGGAAATGTAAAAAGGGTCCACTGTAGTAGCGAGGTTGTTCTGGCTGGTTGGTTACTGACCCGAGTCCTAAGAAACCTCTCAATTTATCTATGATTTAGTTCAAGTCTATAGTAAATTTTTGCATGTTTTACCATCTAACAGGTCTCTTCTAATAGTAATAGCACAACTGGCAATGTTGTTCATGTCTGTAGCACAAACAGTGCAAGTCATAATCCAATTTAGCATAATAAAATCTGTGCTGTGTGAAAATCACATAAATCATACAATGATAGGCCTCCTTTGAGAGAATATGACGTGAGTCTCCACCACGCAGTGCCAAAAGCCCTTTTGTCAAGTGAATACTTGGAAAGACAAAACAGTGTCTGACTGAAAGTACTGACCCAAAACCAATTCCCATTCACAGCAGAGCAGCTTGAAACGCTTTAGACTTTACACAAAGTACTTACATCTATTTAAGAAGTTATCGATGCTTTTGTTTTTCCTCAGGGCTGGAAAATCAAGGTCATAAACCAGAGCATCCAGACTGTCCTGGAAATAAGAGGAGGAAAAAAACACAAATATTACTTCAATGAAATGTGAATTTCGCATCTTCTGACCAGTAGTTGTGCTACATGTCATTCATTAGTCATCACTTTTACATACTAGGAAATGAATATTCTTGCATGATCAGCAGAAAATGTGCAATTTCACTGCAACCATCCAAACTAAAAAGAATGAATCTGCAGTGTTCTCTGTTAAAATTCAGTGTAGTTGCTTTCATCTATCTATCTAGAAAAAAGTCATCTGCACAATCATACATTGACCGATTGTTTAAAAACAACACGTGCAAGATCATTTTAAGTTGCAGCCTTGTACGGAAATGCTGTAAATTATTATTTTTCACAGTCATTAAAGCACCATACCCCATACTGACAAAGCAAAAACAGATCTGTGATCAATTGGCAATGCAAATGTATTAAAAAGAAAGAACTGAAATGTACATGTGAACAGAAAGCTGTCTGTTAGACAGTAGAAGAAGCAAACTGACTTCTCTTTCCCGGCTTATCATTGTTTTAACAATGCACAAGCTGACAATGAGTATGTCACTCACTTTGTAAAAAAACAAACCAATCATTATTGACTTCAGTAACATTGTAAGTGAACCTGAAGGAATAGGTTGGTCTGAACTGAGTCTGACTGACCACACAGCACACTTGACTTCGAGATCCAGGATTACAGTAGATTAAGATTAAGCCGGTTGATGTCACTTACGCCACTGCTAACCTGGTTAGATCGGTCTGCAGTTTAACTGTGAACAGCTGATGGGCGTTTATATACATGACTAGTCAAAAGTCTGGAATAATCATTTTTTTATTGTTTTTGAAAGAAGCCGTTTTATAGTCACCAAAGCTGCATTTATTCAATCAAAAAGTAAAAACAGTAACACTGTGAAATATTACAATTTTAAAATAACTGTTTTTTATTTTAATGCATTTTAAAATGTCACACATTTCTGTGATATACAGCTGAAATTTTCCTTTTTCAGGATACTGTATTTTAAAGAATTAAAAAAACAAGAACTTATTTGCCAAACCACATGTACGCTCTTAAAGGAACACTCCACTTTTTTTGGAAATAGACTCATTCTCTAACTCCCCCAGAGTTAATAAGTTGAGTTTTACCGTTTTTGAATCCATTCAGCCGATCTCCGGGTCTGGCGATAGCACTTTTAGCATAGCTTAGCATAGATCATTGAATCCGATTAGACCAGTAGCATCGCGTTCAAAAACGATCAAAGAGTTTCGATCGTTTTCCTATTTAAAACTTGACTCTTCTGTAGTTATATCGTGTACTAAGACCGGCGGAAAATGAAAAGTTGCGATTTTCTAGGCTGATATGATTAGGAACTACTCTCATTCCGGCGTAATAATCAAGGAACTTTGCTGCCGTAACATGGCCGCAGCAGGCGCAGTGATATTACGCAGCGCCTGAAAGTAGTCCCCAGCTATATTATAACTAGTTACCTAGCTGGGGACTACTTTCAGGCGCTGCGTAATATCACTGCGCCTGCTGCAGCCATGTTACGGCAGCAAAGTTCCTTGATTATTACGCTGGAATGAGAGTATAGTTCCTAGCCAAATCGGCATAGAAAATTGCAACTTTTCATTTTCTGCCGGTCTTAGTACACGATATAACTACAGAAGAGTCAAGTTTTAAATAGGAAAACGATCGAAACTCTTTGGTCATTTTTGAACGCGATGCTACTGGTCTAATCAGATTCAATGATCTATGCTAAGCTATGCTAAAAGTGCTATCGCCAGATCCAGAGATCGGCTGAATGGATTCAAAAACGGTAAAACTCAACTTATTAACTCTGGGGGAGTTGGAGAATGAGCCTATTTCCAAAAAAAATGGGGTGTTCCTTTAAAAATAAAGGTGCTTAAAGGGTTCTTCACAGCGTTGCCACAGAAGAACCAGTTTTGGTTCCACAAAGAACCATTCAGTCAGTTCTTTAAAGCAGAGTTCCCCAACCACCGGGTCACGACCCACTACCGTAGAAGAATCACTACCGGGTCGCAAGAACATTCTGGGAAAACGTGTATGATCATATGACACACTGTTATTTATTGTGCGTTAATGATTGTTCTAATTATTCTGTATTTTCATTGTATGCGATTGATATGGAGTAGCAATTTGACGATTTCATGTTAAATTAGTATATGATAGATTGCTCTGATCTGTCATAGTCTATATCAGGGGTTAAACAGAGCGCAGTTGATAAATTGTTATTATTAAAAAATATAAAAATGTAAAAAAAAAAAAAATTATACTATAATAATAATAATTGTGTTTTAGATTACGTTACATTATTTATGGCTTAATTTCTTCATTTTCAAAGATAAACCACACATTTGTATTCTGACAGAAAACCGCAGGAATCCCTTAAAGGGGTAGTCCATCCGAAAAGAAAATTCTGTCGTCATTTATTCACCCTCAAGTTGTTTTAAACCCGTAAGACTAACTATCTTCTGTTGAACAATTTTTTTTATTTTGAAGCATGTTGGGAGCCACTGACTTCCACAGTATTTTTTGTCCATACTATGTAAGTCAATAGGTTACGTTCTTCAAAATATCATCTTTTGTGTTCAACAGCTGGAATTCAGTCATACTTGATGGTGAGTAACTGATGACAGAATTTTCAGTTTTGGGAAAACTATCCCTTTAAAGCTTCTCTTTTGTTGGCAAGTCCTTCTCATTACAAGTATAGGATAGAGTTTGTGTGGAGCAGCGTTTACTGTGAACCGAGTCACTCTGAGAAGCTGACACAACTCCTCTCGTGTAATACCACAGTGTCACGCTTCACTCTGAAACACGCATGTATTTCTTTAATTAAATTGCAGCTTTGTGATTTGATAAATCACACTGACTAAGCCGTACCGTGATTTGGTTCATATCTTGTGAGCCCTACAGCAACGTCTCTGTTTTGCATTCTAAGCTATAGATTCCGTGTTGTTCCTCCTCGCCATAGCTTACAAATCTCCGCTTATTACGAGCTGCCATTAAATCGGTGATGAACAATTCAATGCTTCATTAAATAGTTGAAGAAAACAGGATGTGCAGATTAAATTTTTTCAAGCGGTAATGTATCACGTGTTGTTCTATGTGATTTCGCAACAGACGCAATGAGACTCGCAAAGTTTGTTAAAGGTTATTTTTTGTTAATAAAATGATTTTTCTTTTTAAATTCACACTATACATTTGAAAAAAAAAAACATTTTAAGTCTTGAAAATATAATTGTTCAAATCGATCGTTTTCCCAACTTTCCAAACCCTGTGCGAACTCTGAGATAATAACAAACCTACCCATTCAGTAATGTATGTTTGCATAACATCCTGCCGCAGAGAATTCTGGACGGCCACAGTTGCATTCCGCAGCAGGACTGTACACGTCAGAGAGCTATTTTAAGAATGTAGCCAAACAAGCTCCCAACAAAGTGGAGGAAAAAACAGCCAAGACCACAGTCAGAAAGTGAACAGGGCCTTATTTCTAATTAACGCCCTTCAACAGCGATTGAGACATTACTTAAAGTCTGAAAAAAACTAAAGGAACAGAAAACAGCAGGTCTTTAAAGAGCACATCAGAGGAAAAGCACGAAGACTGAGAACAGTTTCTAAAAACTGTCCAAAATCCAAGGCCATTATACAGAGAGTAAAAACAAACAGACCTAGTTTCCATTCTTTTTTTTTTTCACGTGGCTCTAGAAACCTCAGTAATTACAGATTTGACTAGTGTTGTCAAAATTCGATTCTTCACCCGTGTCAAAGTATCCCATATGTATGTGTAATCAAGATGACCTAATCTTGAAAAGTGCTGATTACAGCATTATATTTATTTATATTTACTCCCATCGCATCCGTTGCTTACAATACAGCATTCAGCACATGAAGGCAACGGCCACACAGAGGAGTTTAAATGAGTCAGTGAGCAGAAGAAATCTGCTCAAAATGGTTTTGTTCAGCATGAGCTCACTGATTGAGATACACTTTCATGCATCCAGCTTTACAACCAATAAAATGTAGACCGAATGTGAATAAGAGGTTTATTATGCAGTGTAGAGTAAGCTGCATTTATTACAACAAGAGTTTTCGCAAAAGCGCAGAACTCTAAGAGCTCACAGCAAAAAATATATATTACTGCTTTTTTGAAGTAAAATAATTAAAGGGATAGTCCACCCAAAAATAGCAGTTCTGTAATAGTTTACTCACCCTCGGGTTTAGTTTCAGAGAAGATATTTTGAAGAATGTTGGTAACCAATTAGTTCCGGTTCCCATTGACTTCCATTGTATGGACAAAAAAATACACTGGAAGTCAATGGGGTTTGGTTACCAACATTATTTTTTCATTTTCCACAAAAAAAAAAAAAAAAAAAAAAAAGACACAGACTAGGAAATGTTCTCATGCATCGTGCCTTTTACATTGTTTATGATATTTCCTCGCAATCTGATTCTCTCTCAGCATGAGAAAATGATCAATTATTTTATTTTAGTTTAAATCAGACCAGACTGTGCCACAGCATGATTCTGATTAATAAGCATAATCAATCTAAATTGACACTTCTTATTTTTTTATGGAATATTGCAGTATTATTAAAGGATTTATCTGTGCACTTGCACTACTAGTGCATGAGAGAGTTTCAATGCTCACCTTTCAGCAAAATTGGAAGCAAGCATTAAAACGGCATAAAGAAGTAAAACGTATATTGAAGATAATGTGAAGTTACATTAAATGTTACGTTAAAATAAACAGACAATGTGTGATGGCATTTGCACGTTGAATGTTTATTTAACCTGTACCTATTGGTTTATGTTGAGACACATGCGAGAATGCACTTCCTTCACACACACACACACACAGAGAGAGAGAGAGAAGCAATGAATCACTTTCAAAGATTGTGCAGCTTGTTCAAATTACTTTGTTGAAGTGAACTAATGCAAAATAAATCTTCAACATTTTTCTCAACCTAACTGCATTATTTTCAATCAAGTTGAATTGGTAAAATAAATTATTTTGTATAAAGTAGTCATTTCATGTTGGGATTACATGAATGATTTTTGTTGACGTAACTAACAGGTCAACGGATCAGTAGCTCCCAGCATGCTTCCCATGAAGAGTTATTAAAGTATTGTTTATATTGAATTGAATACCTTAATTGTCATTGCATGTATAGCATACAACAAAATTTCATATCTCTCGTGGAAATGCAACTATATCCATCTACATTCACACTCATAAAACCACACATATAAATAAATAAATATACATATCAAACCGAGATGAATTAGTCCTAAAAGAAACCTAAAATCCTGATATTAAAGTGACTTGTGCATTTCATTGCAGTAGTATGGCACAGTCCATCCTTTCAAAATTTTAAAGGTAGTTATGAAGAAAGAAAAACAGGGAGGAAAGGTTTCAGTTCGCATATGGCTGTTGGGTAGAAGCTGTTTCTGAATCTGGAGGTGCGAGTCTTATATTGTGTATTTATTCAAATTTATGGCGCAAGCACTGGAAGTCTGCAGCACTCCCTTGGACACCTGAATTTATATATAAATATATCATACATACTTGCATACATTTATTTCTTTTAGTTCATTTAAAGCCACGATGACATACATTTTCATATTAACAAAAGTGTTCAAAATGTTAGTTGGTATTCCTGCTCTTAATCACATGCACATGGTTTGTAAAACTGATGACACCAGATTTTCATAACACTATGTGTAATTTAACAATATTTCAAAAGTGAATCTGCCCATTTAGATAGGTAATCTTTAAGAAATTAAGTTAAACTTATCTGGCTTGCCGTTTGCGCTGCTTATGTGCTCTGGCAGTTCATTAAAAGATTAAATAGTTTCACTCCACCGAAATTGCATTTAGGAATTAATAAAATCAAATCAACGAGTTGCAACAATCAAACAGCTGTGTAGAATGCTTTCTTTTTGATTATGGATTACTATTAGCCTATCATGAGCACCAGTAATATGTGCAAGCTGAACACCTTCATTGAATCATTTTTAGGCGTGCGGCCAATTAGTCTCTTTTGCATGTATGCAATATACTGCAGCCAAACCGAAAGATCCCACAACATTCCTGTACACATAATTCATGTAGTTATAATTAAAGGGCGGGGATTATGTTAATTGTAAATGAGCATGCACAATGAGCATGAACATCCTATTTATGAATGACTGTAATTCATTAACACACACATACACTTAACTATCAAATCTGAGGTTTACAATGCATTTGTGAATCCTGAGGAGAATTTTTTTTCTATTTTACATGCAAATTACTCCTAATTTACTTGCGTTTCATGAATAAGGCCCAGTCCTTTTAGAGCTGCTTTACAGCAGAATTTGAATTAGTCTCATAGTTAAAGTTTGCATCACTGATTCTGTTATTTTCTTGTTTATCACTGAGAAGTTTTAAAACAATGTGTATTGCATAAAGTGCTATATAAATAAAGGTGACCCGACTTGGATGTATATGTAGAAAACCCAGAAAACACATAGTTCTCTTAGACACCAAGCTTGGTGAACATGATGCCAAAACACTGAAGTTGCTAAAATCTCCTTATATATATTGGCCATGGCGAGAAAATACAGAGTTTGGTGACTATACATAAAAAAAGGTTAAAATATCCAGTATGTAATCAGCTCAATGCAATATTTTCCTAAAAAATTAGGAAAATTTCAAATGGTCAAGCAACCTCCACTTGGTAATCATATATTTTTTAAACCTTGAGGGAAAATCTGTGGAAGCATTTTCCAGCCATCCAAACATTAACACACACACACACACAGACTCAACCACATAATATCTGTGCAGTGAAGTGCCAGTGTCCTGAGGGCAGTGCCTCTCGTTTCCCATCGCCACCTCACACCCAAGAGAAACCAAAATTACCTCTCAGAAGGGCCTGACTGTGAGAAACAGAAGTGGGATCTCCATCAATGGACTCTCTGTTCCATCGGTGACAAAATGTGAAGCTTACGTTAAAGATTCAGCATTAGCTTTAAGGAAATGACTTAGCCATGAGTGACCACGACATCTAGTCACTAAAGAGCAATTTATACTTCTGTGTAGTTACAGTGCGCACCTCTCCAAAAATATAGCTACAATTTGTGTCTGCGCGGACCACAAGAGCTGCGATTGGTCGCTTTTTATTCATTTATTTTTCTGTTTGGAAAATAATGCATTTTAGATTAGAAAACTTCAAAATTATGCTATTGTGCATGTGTGTTGGAAGCATTATTTATCTGAAGTACTGGGTTATTATTGATATTAATTAGATCAATAAGCTTGCGTTTAAATAGATTTGGCGATTATTTGTTATGTGAGTGATACTTTACTTGAGAAGACCCACTGTTCTAGCTTACTCTTGAAGTATAAAATTATTATAAATATTTTTCAGGTCCTCTGTGATAAAATACTTGTGATGCTCCTCATTTGTAAGTCACTTGGATAAAAGCCATTTAAATATATCCTTGAACTCTTTTCACCCTCTTTCACATACATTTTTAAAAACGTTTTCATGCTGTAACAAAATTACCTGCCTCAAACCGATACGAAACTTTGCAGGGTGTTCTTAGCAGCAAGAAAAATAAACCTATTCAACTTGTGATTTGATTATATTAATTATGACATTAACCTTTAATTTTTAAGGCAACAATTCCAAGTTCCATTGAAAATGAGTAGGTTTTCGTGGGAAATTCGAGCATGGCACTGCGTCATTACGTCATGTCTGTAAACAAAGAAGTTGTCCCGGCTACTAGGCTATATCTCATGTGAGGATCCTGCAGGTGACGGATCGTTTATAGCCTTTTCTCACAGCAGCTAGAATAATTAAATGTATCATTCTGATGGCGGATTGTAATCCATAAGGATTATGTGTTTATGAAACATGTGAATGAAATTAAATTATATTCCAGTTTTAAATGCGCTTCTGATTACAGAAAGCCTGGGATTACACAAGATTTGTATTTTAAAGAAAACCAGTTCGAAGGGAGCATAGTTTGCTTTTTGGGTTAAAAGAATTTCTTTATATGAAATTCAAAAGGCATGACAATTAGATTAGACTGTACAGAAATTGAAATCTACACGTTAATACACGCTATATTCGTCACGCAATGCTGATGTTGTTAACATTAATAATTTGAGAATGAAGTATAACAATAATAATAATTTGCATGGTTAGATGTGATATGAGCTAACCGATCGTTATTAAGCACTATTGGAAGTGCGATTTATGGTAATGATTTTTTCCTCAGTTGGTCAGAACAAATGTGGCAGACTTGTTACTTGTTCAGATGGCAATATACGGTGAAAATTCTTATTTGAAATATAAAATTCATATACTCCAAGACGTAGGCTAGAATCTGTGATTCCTGAGTACAGTATCCACACTCGTGCGGTGACTGACAGACTGACACACATACTCCTTAAAATATTAGATTCATCTGCGCTAGAGCCGTGCCGAAACACCGGATCACAACCCCGCGCACGGAAGATAATTCCGCACAGAGCTGCAATTCCAGGTTTTTGAACAGAGATGGCGACAAAGAGGCAAAACTTACGGACTGCAGCTTTAAAATGCCTTAAAATTATTAAGTACATAATAATTAAAAAAAAAAAAAAGTTAAGTGAACTTGACAATTCAATTAACTTATTTTAATTACCATTTACTTAAAAATTAAGGCAACGGGTTTCCTCAATTTTTTTAAGTTAAGTCAACTTATCACTTTTTACAGTGTAATCTCTGTCTTTATGCACACGTTTATTTTAGTGCACGCATGTATTTGTGAGAACCACAGATGATTTTGGCTAAATGAAACTGAAATAAAACTGACTGGATCAGAAGCCATTGCGGTGTCATTCTCCTCCACTCCACAGCTTACCACGTCCTTCCTCACATTTTTCCAAAGAGAGAACTAATCAGTGCTAAAATGAGAGCTTTCATGGCCTTTAAGGCGGAAGATATGCCAAACACTGTTGTGATGGTCTGCCAGAGGAGATCCTGCATGTCCAAGCAGATGAGGAACACAGGACCATTGAAGGAAGGAACTGAGACCAGTTATTAACGGCTGCACAGAGCAAAGCCCTGCCAACCACCCAGGCACCCACAACACTGTTACACGAACACAACAGCACAGTATTAGAGTAATGCATAGCAGCAAAAATTCTCACATGGTTAGGGCTGGGCAATTATCTTTCGATTTTATTGGTTAATTAGAATTTAATGTTTTGCCACGATTTAATTTTTTTCAAATGGAGGAATCACGATTTTGAATAAAAATATTAGCAAACGCTACAATTACACACATTGACAATACACCAATGATAACAGCTGAGATAATAGAATGATTAACTGCTCACATGTGACATGCTCTATGAAGGAGCGTAACATACAAAACATCGCTATGCGCTTTTGCATTGACAAAGATACAACACGGGCAGAGGGATGGGAACAGCACAAGGTTATGAGACGCGAGTTGAACTTAGTTTAATTAGAGCGGCATGTTTTTAGAATGCTGTTTCATGCATGAAAAGCTGCAAGAGACAAGCACAACGGTCAAACGCATTCATCAAGCTCTTTTTTTTTTTTTTTTTGCAAAACATCTAATGTTAAGTCTGCTGGTGTTGTACTTTTAGTTGTTGCAAATTTGAATTGCCTTGACTTTTTTTAATATTATTTCTGAATATACAGAATATGTTTAAGACAAGTTTGCAAAATTTGTACTTTCATATTTCATGCATCTTTTCTGCAAAGATATTTAACAAGTGAATTTGTTTTATAATTAAACCATGAGTCTAAGTGCTGCATTACAGAATGTTCACTCAGGATGCTAAACGGAATGGAGCCACCATTCACAAGACAATATAAAAACCTAGTTTGAAAGTGGATGATAAAAGATTCTGAAACAATCTTTTCTTAAGAATAGAAAAAAAACTATTTCGCTTCACCTACCTGCCATAAAAATCACGCCTAAACCGCTTCAAATACACTGCATGCATTAACTGTGCTTCGCTGCACACATGCTGATGACAGCATCACAGCTGAGACTGTTTCTCAACATGCATTCTTATGCAATCTTGCATCCTTGTACATCATCATCCGATGAAGTTCAATTCAAATACTCAAGAACACAAGGACACTTGAAATTACCCAGATGTGGTTTGGATGCATCGAACACAGACTTGATAGAACCTTAGAGTTCATTCTGTCACAGTAGTCTGGCAAGACCAGTCTCCACGAGAACCAAAGACTGTTCTTTGCTTTCTTCGAATTAAGAAACTGCCTTACTCACCTCTCAATTACCTACTACTTGAGCAAGAACCAACAAAACCACAGAAGGGAGTTTCTCTAGTAATTACGTGACATAAAGCATGAGAAAGCCCGGAAGTCCTTATTCAGTTAACACAACCTCAGGGAGAGGAAACAAATTTGCTAGTGAGAGGTATAAAGGAAGTGCCACGCTTTGTCATTTCAAACAATTTCAATATACAAATTTTTTTTTATGAATCATTATAACAGAATGACACGACCATGCAGTAAGGCTTGAACAAAGAGTTTTCCAGAAGTGACACGTGACATATAGGTCAACTAAACCACTAATCCAGATCTGTCGTGTGGTATAGGCCTGGTCTAAGGACTACTTGTTGAGCTCCAGAAGATTATCTAGTCGCCCCCTTTCTCTGAAACAGGAGCCGGTTGCATAAACAGCCATTATGTTGCGACTGTGTCTTAAATTCAGTCAGCATTTACTCATCCTCAAGCTGTTCCAAACCTGTGGGAGTTTTTTTCTTCTGTTCAGTACAAAAGATGATATTTTGAAGAATGCTGGTACCAAAGAGTTGACAGTAGCCGCTGAATTGTTCTCCATGGAAGTCAATGGCTACCATCAACTGTTTGATTTCAAACATTCTTCACAAAAATCTTCATCAGAACAACCCCTCAATTTCCCTGAAACCTTTAACACATTCAAACTATGGTGTGCATAAAAATGCAAAATATATTAATAAAATAAAATCTGCCAAGCGTTTTAAGAATGCTTATATTAACTGGTCAACCAACACTAAGAATTCTGACCATTAATACAATCAGTTAAATATATTGAAAAGTAATTTAAGTATTTAAGTAATTTTTTACAAATTTTAAAATGTTTGCTGTAAGGGTGACCTCGAATAGTTGAAGATTCGACGCTTCGATAGGAGGAGCCTGATTCGACTCCCAGTCTCACAGTCGAATATTTGCAGAGGTGTTATGATCATGCCATTTTGGCTATATGGGGGTGCTGTCTGATTTCACACAGAACTACCGGTTTTCTCCCAATAAGTTAATATACAGCCTATTATGAAAAATACTGTAAATAAGTATCTGAAAAGAAAGAAGCTTTAAATAAATATTTTAACGTGCGTGAATAAATCCAACCACCCCTATAGATATAATTTTCATTTTTCATAATCCGTGACTGACAGGAGACTCAAACTGGCAGAGGCAGAGTGAAAGACTGGATTTTTTCGATCAGGTAGGGTACAAGTGACTTCAAAAAATTTCAGCTGGTTTCATGTATATATTATTTCTCTCGTATAAAATTAGAGGTCGACCGATATGGGTTTATGGGTTTTTCTCTGGCCTATGCCGATATTTAGAAATCAGGGCAGCCGATGGCCGATATATGATGCCGCTTTTTTTGGGCCGATGTGTTTGGCTGATTTTCTTTTTCTTTTTTCTCCCTCATCTCATAAAAGAGAGTTTGAGTAAATGTTTATTGCAGGGTACAAGATAGTAATAGTAGTAGTAGTCTAATTCATAGTAATAATACATGATTTAAAACTTAAGCAAAACAGTTCTGAAGCATGTTTTTGTTTATGTTTGCTGACAGACACCAGTGTTTCCCATAGACTCACAAATGCAAATTTAGTCTCTGCCAGCAGGAGGCACTTTTGGAGCAGGAGATATAGTGGTTTCCCCGGTAACGGCTGCAATCAAATAAGCACTGTGCTCACATTACAGGAAAGACGAAATGAAAACAACAGAGCTTTTCTGAAAACGGTCGGTTCTTTTCAAAGATACATTCATATAAATACGCCCGTGTTGCATTTTAATTTTGAAACGTGCAGTGCTCAGTTTATTCAATGGAGTATAAGCCTTTTGAAATATCTATTTGTAACGGTCAGTTTTGATATTGTAATGAGCCGCCACAAATAAATCAGCAGATGCACCTGTCTATAAATCGGCCTAATTTGCAGCATAATCGGCCAATGCCGATTAATTTAAAAAAATGCCATAAATCGGTCCGATTAATCGGTCAACCTCTACATAAGATGCATTTGGTTGAGTTGCGCTGCAGTAAAGCACTTCATTGTAGTACTATGGTGATTATCTCTTCAGCGCGCAGCGCAAGCAGTACAAACAACAATGCAGAATATTAATAATTATGACGGGGACTGTCATATACATAATAGGGCTGTGCAATTAATCACATGCGATTGTCACGCGCATTACGGAACCGGCTTTACTGATGAGATACGCGTGACAATTGCATGCGATTAATTGTACAGCCCTAATACATAACATTATAATAAGAACGCTATCATAATAAAACTCTGTGAATATTTTGAGTTTAGTTGCCATGTTTCTGCACGTTGTTGAGTGTAGAATGCATCCACAAAAGGAGTTCATTCAGAGCTGTGCAGACATGTGCATTCGGGGCATTTTGTGCAGATAGCCTATAAGTCGTAATATTAAAGTTATGTTGTATAAATAACGAAGCATATTCTATATGAGATAAATGAGTTAAATCCCATTGATTAAAATCCTGCTACCAAAATCTTCATTCTACTGGTCATCTTCAGCGCGCCCAGCTCAAAACAGAAATGCAGAACATTAGTAACTACAGGCTACATAACGTTATATTGAGAGCACTATTGTAAAAAATTGTTAATTCTTACACCGTGTCCTAACTACACGCGACGCGACAAGATTCCAGCGACAAGCAATTTGGGTGTCCACACCAGACGCGACTCGACACTGCGACACGACAGAATCAATCAAATATCACAGCCAATCAGAAGCTTGTGTGGGCGGGCTCTCTCTGGAAGCGCACTGCTCTTGCAACGAAATGGATACGTTTATAATCTAATTCATAAATTTTAAAGCTTTTTAACATCATTAAATGTACATACTGAGTGACTGATAACATCTTTGTTATGGAATACACTCGTTGGTTCGCAGTGAGTTCAGTTTTAACGGTCATCTTTGATTTAATTTATTTTTCAAGGTCTGAGGTAAACTATCTGTTGTTGCTTTCAGTATGGCTATAGGGTCACGCAATATGATATTTAAACTCATATTAGACACGTTTAACTTTGAATAAAGCATATAATCACCTGAGATTATCTACTGTCATATAGTTTGTATGTTGTTGTTCCAGCCGCGACGTCGCGGAAATAGAAACCGTTTCTAAATTAGAAATTTCGCGTGGCGCCGTCACGGCTAGTTAGGACAAAAACTCTGATTAACATGGAAAAAATACCTTTTATCGTGTGTCGCGGCATCGCGTCGCGTGTAGTTAGGACACGGTGTTAGGGTTTTGCTGCCATTTAATGTTAACTTGCTGCAAGGTTAAAAATATGCTACACATATAAAACAAAAATAAAATAAAATTGTGTTTTTGAATAGAAAAAAGATAAGTTGCTTATAAGTCGCATTTTATTATTACTACATTCAGAAATAGTGTAGTGCCTAATGTAAAGTCAATAAAGTGAAATGTAAACATAGCTTTGTTTCAAATTTGTCAAATTAAACGTCCATTACTACTCCTCCCATAATTTCCATTACTATATTATATTATTCAAATTTAAACAGTGAGGTAGTATAACACAAAAAATAGGCAGTTTTAACTGATGCTCATCATTTATGTTTAAAGAAAGTCATTGAATAAAGCTATAGAATATTTAAAAATGTTTGCAGATAATACATGACCTTATAATATCACTAGTGAGCACAAGTCCTCCTTAAAAGAACATCAACAAAAACAGGTGTGTGTTTATTCGGTCACTGTTCTGGTCCATGTCAGTTGTAATAGGATCATAGTACATTTTTACACACTGTTCATTCCTTGGATATTTTCATAAAATTATATTACCAGTAATAATAATAATTGTATTGCCTTGACTTTCAATTTCACGTGGGACTGCAATGCAAGTGCTAAAAACAAATAACTTAAATTTTGTATAAATATATATATGTTTATTTTTCCAAATGAGTTCATCTTGGTTTAAGTCACCAACCTATTTTTTTCCAAACTGCAAAACTGTACCACAAACTACAAGAACATACATGGGCCATAAAGCATTGCACTGTAACACGTACACTCGGGGGCCCCCTGTGGGTCCAAGACAAGAGGTTTTTTGATCAGCGGGTGATTTTAATAAGAGGTGGGTACGGCGTCCGCAGGATGCTGGAGGGAGGGGTGAGCAAAGGACTCCATTCACTGATCAGCCACAGCATCTGAAGGGCAAAAACAACACTCTCGTGTTCAGAGGCCTGGGAGCTCGTCTCCAAAGATCATTACCATTCATCCTCAGCTCATGTCAGGAAAGGGCCCAGTTATCACACCAGTTAAATTGCTTGGTAGATACTGTTCTTGTCAACTCTAAGAACGCAAAGAACATACTTGCATTCTCATGGAGACTTGTCTTGACTTGGAAGGACAAGAGGACACAGAGTGCATTTTTGTAAGAAATTCAATATATTTTGATCTTATGGATGCTCAGCTGCATGTCTCAGCAGTTGACCGGCCTAATACACATACATTGGTTTTGACAAATAGTTCCATAAACACTAGAGCCTGACCGATATGGGTTTTTGGGGGCCGATACCGACATTAGGGAGTTAAAAAAGGTCGATATCAATATATCGGCCGATATTCGTGGTGTATATTATAGTACAGCACCAGTCAAAATTTGGACACTTTCCCATTCGTGCGTCCAAACTTTTGACTGGTACTATATAGAATACAGTATATACATAAACAGAATATAAATATTTAAACACATTTTTTGCAATGATCACTCAAATGTGCTGATCAAACACTTATAATGACGTGACAAAGATACGTAATGGAGGCAGGGCATTTAACAATAAACTTTATTATCCAAAATGAGTCTGACATCAGTGCACTGAACAGTAAAGTTGAAGCTTATTCAACTATTTCAATTCAGTTCCATTCAACTTTATTCCGTTTATTTCACTTCGGAACATTCATTCTCGGATTTGTGCTACTGTCTTCACACTAGGGTTGCAAAAAGTTGGAATCTTTCCGGGATTTTTTGGAAAATTTCCAGAAATTTACCGGAAATTTTCCACCCCTTTGCAACCCTACTTCACACACAGATGAAACTTACTAGAAGTGTGAAATAATATACCTCTGTAAATAAATACAATTTAAATTCACGTCTCGTGCACTTTAATCCCCTTTGAATGTAACGTGTACATTCCTTTTGAACTGGAATCATGGCGGAATATCATGTGAAGTTCACTTCGCAGGGCACTTACGGTCGAATAAGACAACGCATGAAGGCTGCTGCCTGAACAAGAGACCTCCTTACTGAAGTGAAAGTGTTGGCTGGTGTCACTATCTCCCGAACACGGCAGCGGATCTCCGCCAAATTTGGGGGATCCTTCAGCTCGAGGAGTCCTCTCAAACGCCACCGTCTGCGTGTCGGTAGCCCCCCTGGGATTGCCAGATCAGTCGGCACCCGACCGCAAATTCCCAGACACATCGACGCTGGGGTGGTCTCATTCGAAAGGAGACATACACTCATTTCGGCGTTCGCTCATATCAATTGCAAATCGGCAGCATATTCGCCGATACCGATATATCTGCGACAGGCTCATATCGGCCGATAAAATCAGTCAAATGATATATCGGTCGGGCTCTAATAAACACAATTGGTTATGTTAAATGAATCAGAACAGTTGGGTGAAAATCAGATGCCTGTTAATATATTCACAATACAGACCACGAGATCAAAACATCCATAAAACTGCGGCACATGCCTGTCAACTTTGCATCTGTTTCAAGCCAAGAAAATAGATTGCTTCTCAAAAGATTTACAAACTGACAGCAGCCATTAACTTCCATAGTGGAACTTCAACAGAAGAAAGAAACTCATGAGTACTCATACTATTTTCATTTTTTGGTGAACTATCCCTTTATGCATTTTTTTTTATTATGGTTCTCTATGGAAAAATGCATAACATGCAAGTTAGTGCACTGCGTTCATATTCCAGGCACATTTGTTTGCCTGTATATAGTATGCATCATCAATAGGGTGTGTATTAAATATCTTTACACAACATTAGTACTTAGCACACACTTGGTAAACTTAACTGACAGGCAGCAGAGGAAAGCCTTGATTTGCCCTCCAGATGGATTTTTCTATAAGGGTGTGGTGCCATGTGAAAACTATGAATTGGATTTATGCATTAGATATTAAATAAATCCATAAGAATCCACATGACGCAGACACAGGCTTCTGTGTTTACCGTATGTGATGCACTTATATGTATGAGTGTTGAACAGTGTATAGATATAAATAAGCCTAAAATAAATATTAATCACATAGCCCTATAAGGCTTTGAATTGACATGAGGGTGAGTAAATGATGACAAAACTCTCATTTTTGGCCAAACTAACACTTGTGTTGTTATTCAAACAACTTTTGAACAAATAATTCTGAACAAATTCTGTCATTTTGACAGGAAAGAACAACAAAGAATATCATTTACATTGCAGCGTTAATTCTATGTGGTACGTAAGACTCTCTTTGCGCGTGTGAGAGAAAATCAGATTATTCTCAGCCAAGTGACGGTGAGTCTGGCATCTACACACTAGACTAGAGTTTACAGTGCATCAAATATGCATCCATTGATATCCACAGGAATAATACTCTCACTGCACTGTATAGCCTCAAACGCTCAGTGAGTGACTCAAGCACAGGCCTGCCCTCATTAACATTCACAAATGGCTGCTTTTATTAAAAGTCATTCGATAATTTAGGGCACATTTCATGTCCATTCATGCTAATTATATTTTTTCCAACAATTTTCTTCAGAAACATCATATTTTATGTATAAAATACAAATACATACTAAAATCTCAAACACCCTGTTTTTCAGTTTGTTTGAAATTGCTATTATGTCCCTTAAATTACAGTTTTTGCCTTTTTTAAAAAAAATTGAGTTCAAAACAATAAAAATGTTAGTCAATTTTATCTATATTAAAATTATCTCTGCAATCGAAAGAAACATAGTTGTAACAGTCAACAAACTCACTCACCAGCAGGAAAACAGCTTTTTCCTTTGTAATATCAATATGGTGTTTAATTATTAAGACAGCAGTTTTATTGAGAAAGCATTTTTGTTTTTACACTTCTTTGCTGATGTGAAATGCACTCTAAATTATGAACGACTCGTATAGGTCTAATTCTTCTAAATAGGTTTAAATTCACCAACATCTGAAATCACATTTTCAAAAGTAGGTTGACTGCCACAAAATCAGAATTAGGTCAGCGTGCGGTGAGAAATGTTGTTGAAAATGTAATTTCTGACACATTCCTCCAGGAATGTAAAGTCAGAGGAAAATATAACATAAGCTGGAAACACTGATGCCGGTCGCCCAGAGCAGCCCCATGGCAGAGGCGGCCGGCCAGGGGAAAGAATCAGCCCCAGCGCACCGCAAGAAACTGTCATGAGCTTCCCAAGCACAAAGTGGCTTTGATCGGCCAGTTGCCCTGAGGTGCATGCAGTTCTAGACTCTCTGAACACTGGAGCTTCATTAGACATGTCACATCTCGAACTATGGCTGCAATAGGAAGTATTAGAGGCGGATACAGGGAGGCGATACACACGGAAAAGACGGGTAAGAACAGGCCAGAGGTGAAAGCCTCAGATGAATAAAACAAAAGTACCTCTACTCTTTCTATTTGCTCTTTGTGAGAGCAAACACGAGGCTTAGGCCTTCACAAATGCTGTGTGTAACTGAAAGGCATTTAATTTTATTTATAACTTGAGCATTTTAATTCACAGCCAATATAAAAGGATCCTTTTATAAAAGCCATAGATACTGCATTACCATTTATTGCTAGGAGTTTGTGGTTGGAACACTACACACAATTTACAGTTAAAGGGACAGTTCTCCCAAAAATTTAAATTCTCTCATCGTTTACTCGACCTTAAGTTGTTCCAAACCTGAAAGAATTTCTTTCTTCTGTTGAACACAAAAGAAGATATTTTGAAGAATGATGGTAACCAAACAGTTGCCAGTAGCCATTGACATCCATAGTATTTTTTTTATCCCTTTAATTTTTTAATTTTTTCTAAATTCTTAAATCTCAATATCAGTCTTTTGCCGTTTTCTGTTGGTGAGTGAACTTTACTAAACAATATTTTTAGTTTACCTGACAACCAATAATTGCAGTAAGCTTTGTGCTTTGTTACTGCTGTTGATATTAAACAGTCTCAGCTTTCAAATTCAAATTTATCATGAAATACAAACAATAAATGTGTGTTTACCCTCTTTAATGTGGCGTGACAGACTGCTGTATCAGCATCAGTTCAAGCAACAAGTGAACCAATCTCTTCATCAATAAACATGACTGAACATCAGAAAGTGTGCTGAAAGAAACAGTAAACTTGCTAAAATCTCTGTCTTATGTAATTGTTCATTCAGTGTTAAAAGGTCAATAAAACAGCTAAACAAAATTTAAAGTTACATTTACATTAGCCACTCAATGTTCATAAACTCAGTTAGAAAAAAAATAACTCTAGAGAGGAGCATTTTGATAAATATATGCAACTATATTACATATTTATTATATTTTTATTTTACCTGTTCATTATTTAATGTACTTTAGAATAAATTAGTCATCAAATGTTTTTATTACAGCCATAATTTAAATGTTTATGTTAATGTATGTTAATGTTATTAAAAGGGTCACATAAAAACTGCCTTATGTTTGTAGAAACTCAGTTTTAAAAATGCTAGTGATGCACCGCAATAAATTCTTTTAGGAAAAAAAAAGATTAATTAATTGATTATTTATCTGGAAACCAGGAAGACCGGCGACTATTAGAATCATTATAGATGATTATTGTTCACCCTCATCATGTGCGGAGTTCATTTACTGGGAGCTTGAGAAACTTGAAAGGCTCTAGAAGCCCATACAGCTGTAACAATGACTGTCAAATAATGCAGAAAATTGTTTGCCTTGCTTGCAGATAACATAAACCTATTGAGCAAACATACATAGATTATGCAACAACTTTAAATACTACATCACCACATTACACGACTACAACATAATGAGCTACACTGACTGTAGCATAGGCCACATTTTGCCTTGGAGCAATTCATTTTCTTTTCAAGACTCTCCTGTAGAGGAATTCATCACCCTCCTTTTTTAGCGCGCCCATCTGTCAGACTCATCTGAAGAATCAAATAATATTTGTTAACATAATTGTAGAGGACAGCTCTCTCAGAATGCTTGCAAAATGATTCCATGTGACTAAACAAATTAAATTGAATAGTTTTAATAGCATCCTGATCACAAGGTTTGCAAGAGGTGCAATATTTGCTCAAGATTAGGTGGTATTACAGCTGTAAGTTATTCCACATTGTCTCTCTCATGCACACACAAACTCGTTCAGTGCACATAAAGAGTCATGTGAAGACTTCCATTTCATGCCTCAAAAAGATTTTCTTTCTCATTGTTTTGTCTGTGAAAATGGCATGGTATGCATTTGAAATTTTTTAATCAGTGTTTTAAGATTGACACATTCTGCCACACATTAAAACAGTTAATATGACATAAACAATGACCAGGGAGCAAATTTCTCTCACATTTCTAGTCATATATCTTGTGTTTCTTCAGATAACAGATGACAGAACATCCATCCACATTTGGAAAACCAAGCAAACGTCAAGATCTAGGCCTATTTGTTTTATTTCAAGTGATCCTGTTTTATTATCTCTACCTTCTCTCAAACAATAAATGTGGTTTTGATGCCCTTTGTGGTATGGCAATGTGGCATGACAGACTGCTGTATCCACCTCAGTTCATGTGACACATGAACTGATCATCTCTTCCTATTTACTACTAGATACAGCACAAAAATTAACACGAATGAACATCAGAAGGTATGCTGAAAGATACAGTAAAACTTGTATGCAATATAACACAAAAATTATGTATCATGTAACTGAGCAATCAGTGCTTCAACTGGAAAAATTTCAATAAAAAAAATAAAACAAATTTACCTCACAAAAGCAATTCAATGTTCAAAGCTCTATAGTTAGCTTGAAAACATAACTATGGAGGAGTCAGTTTTATTTGACTGTAAAAATAAACAAGTAAATAATTTTGGTGCATTGCTATTAGCAGGAAATGCAAAACTAGACACGTCTAAATTGATATGCAAACCATTGTGGTATTCAAAATATTGTGGTAACATGGCTTATTTTATTGTTTTAACTAGCTTGATGAGCAGGAACAGCTTAATGTAGCATTTAATTTTATTTCACTAAGTATTTTTTTTTCATTCTATCAGTTTTTACCACTTTTTATATGCAGTGAAGGTTTTGAATGATAATTTTGTAGTGCAGTACTGTATGATTGCATGATGATGTAAATCTGACTCATCAACAAGCTGTATGATTCAACTTTCAGTCTAGTTTTAGAAAATCAAAGAAAAAAAAAAGCAAAACATTGCAATATCGAATCACAATACTTATAGAATCACAATTTATAAAAATCAAAGTATACTGATTAGTATCATGATAGCATGAAGCATATTGTTCCAGCCCTGTCTAATAAGTTTTTTTTTTAAAGCCCATGTAAAAGGTAAATATCTTGGCTCATCACTGAATGAGTGAATCTTTGACTAAAGAACAGCTCCTCATGGATCATAGTGTTGTCACAATACCATAATTTTAGTAGCCTGCAGTGTGTCATGTAGCTGTATGTGAACATAAATTATCTGCAAAGTTGTGAAGCTGAAAGTGCACGATAAATAAAGTTATTGTCTACCAAAAAAAAAAAAGAGTCGACTCGTAATCGCCTAAACGAGTCGTCAGGAATTCGAATCTTATTCTGTTACGGCTGTACTTCACGAAGTAACACATTTGCATAATGTCCGCCCACGTTTTCGCGAACAACTTGCTATCACATCTTATAATTACCATAAACTTGTTAACACTTGACACTTACCACTGAGAAACGTCCTGCTCCAGTCGTGCTGGGCGTTTAGTTTCTGACATGCGCTGTGCGTGGTAGACCAATCACAAAGGACTGCGCCATCTGACCAATCACAGCAGTGAGGGCTCACGGAAAGGAGGGGTTTAGAGAGACTGATTCTTTGAACTGCTTCGCACGAGTCGTTTATGAATCATTTAGAAATGAGGTAAAATAAAATATATTTTTTGAGAAAATTAAAGTGTTTTTTGACCTTGCATGCATGTAAACCTGTTTTAGGAGACTCGTAAAACAACAGTAGCAACCTTAAAAATGACATTATAGGGGCACTTTAATGCACAGATCTGCTGCGTTTTGACATTTCAGCCTTTTTTTGCCCTGTCCATTGGGATGGTTATCACAATGTCAAAACTGAAACTTTGCACTGTGTACTTTGCAAAAACCGAACAAAAAGTGCTCTCTTTATAGTAAATGCTCACTGAGTGAAAAGTCCTATTATAACACAAAAAAAAATCTGTCTATACTGCACAATGAATATTTTAATTAGCCTACATCATGCAAAAAAAAAAAAAGACAAAGCACACGCTGAACAAAGCTTCTGATTGGCCACTGCATTTACATGCTCAACAAACATGTTTGTGATTGGCTGGTATCGTTTTTAAAATGTAAGCATCAACTCGGTACCAAAGACCAGGTACTTACAACACTAGATCAGTAGGCTGTATTTCACGAATGAATCGGCCAGTGCAAGCTGTTAACAAACTCAACAGGTTCATTGGGAAGAATCAGCTTGTTCACAAACATCGCTCTTGTGTCTCGGAGGGGGTGGCAATTTCTTCAGATCTAAATAATGAGATTGATGAAGATTATGATACCATGATAAGTGTACTGCACATGTAAATGGAAACATTCCCTCACAGTGCTCTTTGTAGCTGAGTTCTTCATATTTCACAAAGTTCTAGAATAAGTGGAAGAGTTGTTCAATTTAAAAAAAAAAAAAAGAAAAAGAAAACATTTTACATTCTTAATCATGGACCTCATTATTGTTAGTCTACACAAATGACCTCTAACACTACCAGAAACCCATACTAATTCTCTCCAAGTTCACTTTAATATGAAATTTTTGGCCACTTAAATTACATGCCACATGTATGCATCTTTTTTTTTCTTTTTTTTTTAAATATTAAAATGCATTTCCCACACCCCTGGTTTAACTGAGCCTTTGAGACTGAAATTTTATTTTGATAACATTGCAATATAAATGCAACATTTTCATCTCATATTTTTACATGTTGTTATGCGATTTCATGATGTGTTTTGTCTGATTTCATATGTTTAAGTAGACTCTTTTCTTTCCAATCAAACCAACAATATTTGAATTTAAAATCTTCTCCTTTCGTTTGACTTTACAGAATTTGTGTGCACAGATCTGTCCAGGTGGTATCAGTGGTATAAAAGTGCAGGTGTACACAGGTGGGACACTGGAAAATCCACACACTCTCAGAAAAAAAAAGGTACAAAAGCTGTCACTGGGGCAGTACATGTTCATAAAGGTACACCTTTGTACATTTATTTACCCATAAATGGTGCATGCCGGTACCTAAATGGTACTAGTACCTTTTGAAACAGTACTGCCCCAGTGACAGCTTTTATACCCTTTTTTTCTGAGAGTACAGTATGCCCACATCGTCAATCACTACTACACCACTCCCCTTCACCTAGAAGATATAGTTTCTGACATTAAACACTATAAATATGCAAAGAACAATATATAGCCTTCCCGTAGCTCCAACAGTAGCATGAACTGATAACAGGGTATACAGAATTGAAATTTTTAATACCACTTTGTATGAAAATTAAGACCTAAACCTGTAATGGAAATGCACATTATATTACATGCATATAGGTAATATTTAATGGGTTTAATGCAAAAAGAAAGCAAAATATAATCGCTGTAATGAATGATATTTAATACTACGATATACAGTGAACATTGTCTGCTGTTACAATATTCCATACAAATATATCCCCACAGAAGTACAGCATCATCAAGATATTTGTTGGTGTAAACAATTTATTCTGAAGAAATATTTACACCAGTGTTTGTTCTATCAGCTTTTACATATTTTAAAGCTGCATATTTTTATTTACCTTTACAAAGGCCTTTTTTTTACCTTTTTAAATGTATGCATCACCTTTCATGTCAAATGATTACAATTTATCAATAAATTCTATAGGGCTGTTACCAGTCAGATTAAATAATTTACACTGCAATAAATAATGTTATAAGATTAATGTTTTAAATACTTTTATGAATCTACAAATAAGAACTGTTGGGGGGGAAATGCATACTTACACTAAACTACCAGTAGGTGGCGATAGGTCACTCGAGTGAGTCATTGATTCAACTGATTCATTCAAAATTCATTCAGTAACAAAACACCTCCGAGTGTTGCTTGAAGAATGTGCATTACTTCAACTATTTTCGTTGGTGAAATAGAACAAAACAGTAAATATTGTGTCTAAAATGTAACCTAATAACTAGGCTACTTTACTAACTACATGTGTATTGAGCCAAAATCAATGTAATATTTGCAATCGTGAGAAAATTCGGCAAAATAGCTCGCTTGATATGTTACTTAACTATATCATGTTATAAATAATCTACACATTTTGAATTTTTACCTCAGTGTGTCTCTTTCTTTGTGTGCTGTTACGCTAATTTGTTTTGAAGTCTCTCACAAAGAGACAGGCAGCGCGACCTTGATACCAGAACTACACTATCCATTATCAATCGCTGTTTACACTGAATGTAATAAAAACAGAAGAATAATTCTTGCGTTTTGATGCTTCACTTGTTATTTTTCTGTCACTTAAGTTTTAATCAGGCTATTTGTCGGGTCGGGCAAGTAAAAAAAACAATTTAAACTAGCTAGAAGGCTGGTCAGCTAGCTGTAGCTCAACATATATTTATGTTAATATATATTTTATTATTACTATTATTATTGAGAAAACTATATGCAAAAAAAAAAAAAGGTAATTCGACCTGTATTCTGCTACTACGAATCTGTCTGATGACGCAGTAACTACCGCAGGGGAAGAAAAACCTCTTCTGCCTGTCCAATGATTGTAAACAGTCAGACTTAAGATATTTTAGCGGTAATGTGATCAAAAATATTTTAAGACCCAATCTGAATTTAAGACATTAAGACTTTTAAGGCCTTTTATTCGGAAAACATTATGTTAGACATTTTAAGACTTTTTAAGGACCTGCGGAGACCCTGGATAAGTACAACTGAATGCAACGCAAGTTGCCAAAAGTGTATGCAAAATCTGTAAATGTAAATAAAGATGTAAAGATAGTTTTTGTAGATTTTAGTGGAGCAGGAACGCTGTATTGACAAATCAAAAGCCAAAACCAGAACTATCTGTTTTATAGTTACATAGTCAAGTCACCTTTATTTATATAGCGATTTTAACAATACAGATTGTGTCAGAGCAACTTTCCAATATCAAAATAGGAAAATAGTACCAATTTCATTCCATGTTCTGTTCAGTTTAAATAGTATCTGTTCAATCAAGTCGACGATATAGTATACATACAGAAAACCAAACAGGTTTATGGTCGTAGATATACATATATATATCTATGTCTATCCATACATAAATACTGCTGAATTTAATGCATTACTGCAAAATCCCAGTGACCTGCACTTATTACAGATGCTGTCAAAGCCTGTGAGACTGAAGACTACATAAAAAGACTTTATAGGAAGTGTCACTGATGCCACTATTAATAACTAAAGCTCTCAGTGAGAATGTTTTTACTGCAAAGTGAGATTTAACACTATAACTGGTCAAAAAAAAAAAATCAACACAATCTGTGTGCCTGTGTACGCAACGGTCAACTCACAGAAGTCCAAAGAGCTCAAATTCTCAAAGAAGCAATGCTCAAATGTATGCAACTGCTGAAATAATTCATAAAATCAATTTCACAAATTGCACATTTCACCTCGGTGCAAACTGCATGTAAACACACGGTACAAATGCAGATCAAAAGTTCCTCCGTTGAAAAATCTGAGCATGGGTGGTGTGGCCTAGTGGACCATTGTAGACCCTACAATGAACTATCAAGAAACATATAAAGCTGCAATGTACTGCAAACTGAAATGCTAATTCATTACAAAAAAAGGTCACCATTACAAGCAAATTATTGAACCCTGACAATTTATTCAAGTTTTAGCAACACTCACAAAGTGTGAGTTGTACTCAAGTGATTACAAGCTGGCATGCATTGCATGGCCAACATCATGAAGCATCATTTACATACTGTTCAGCAGATATACAGAGTATACTGCACTATTTTACTTTACTGCACGTCTGCCGTGTTTTATATTAGTTTGTGCTGACCACAGTGCACACAATTTCCAAAACACAATCATATCTGCACAATAAACCAGACACACTTACCAGCAGACAGTCTGTGTTGACCTCTGATCTGGGATCCTTCAGCATGGCATCGATCTTCTCGAACCGAGCTGTCAAACTTTCTCCAGCAGACATGTTCATAACTGATCAGACCAACTTGATTCAGACGCGTGGAGGAGATGCGAGTTACTGGCTAAGATTAGCAAATTAACTCGCTAACTTCCTCTGCCCTCACAAAGCAATAAGCACTAGTTTGATCAAAGCAACGTTTTGTGTCTTACTGCCTTAATATCACTCTCGTTGAATCGTATACAACATCGAGAGATGACAAAAAGCCACATTTTCGAAACAAAACAACAACAGGACGAGGTGTCGGATTAGTCCATGACAACTTGGCAAACACAAAAAGCAGCAGCAGCAGCAACAGATTATACGTTACCGCGCTAAGCTAATTTAGCTTCGGGAGATAGGAAGGGAATGGGCTCTTTTAAAACATACAAACCGATCACATTCACGCGAAAAGAAGCGATAAAACAAATGCTGCAGAGTTAGCATGCGGCCACATGAAATTAAGTGAAGTTTCTCCAGGCCTCTGTCCATAAAAGCTTGCCAGGCCAAACGAGTCTGACAGCTGCAAAGTGAGAAGTGGCGAAAAAAAACAAAAACTTCGCCTTACAAATTTCGATGAGTTAAAACAAGATCCTGGTTAAAACGACCCTTTACAAATCCTGCTGTGATAAATCTCTCTTAGTCCGCATGCCGGCTTTTACGTTTCCAACAAGTGTGTAATCCACGATGCTCTGAGTATGCGGATAAATCAAGCTTGAAGGATGCTACTATTCAAAAAAAAAAAAAAAAATAGAAAAAAAAAAAAACAATACTGGGTGCCCGATTTTCTCCCACTGCCTGACCAACATGTCCGCCTTCCTGTTGAAACACCCCAGAGTCAGTCAACTTCGAAACCACTCCAACTGCGCATGCGCAGAGCGCGCTCTCTCTCTCTCTCTCTCTCTCTCTCTCTCTCTCTCTCTCTCTCTCTCTCTCTCTCAATGGCGGCTCGCGATCCAGCGTGTTTCAGTAGTAACGTTATCCGCAGCGCCAGCGGTTTACAGACTGTAAATTAGAGCCAGGCCGGTTTATAAAACACAATAACGTTACTAGTCAAAAGTTTTTGAACTGTAAGATTTTTAGTGTTTTTAAAGAATTCTCTTCTGCTCACCGAGCTTGCATTTATTTGATCCAAAATACAGCAAAAGCAATAATATTGTGAAATATTTTTATTATGTAAAATAATTGCTTTGATCAAAGCTGAATTTTCAGCATCATTGCTCCAGTCTTCAGTGTCACATGATCCTTTAGAAATCATTGCTGATTTGATGTTCCCGAAACATTTATTATTGTTATCAATAATAATTTAAAACAGTTAGGTACATGTTTTCAGGATTCGATGAATAGAAAGATCCGAAGATCAGCATTTAAAAGCTTTTGTAACATTATGCACTATACCATTCAGAAGTATGATTTAGCAAGGGGATGCTTTAAATTGATGATAAAGACATATATAATGTTACATAAGATATCTATTTGAGATAAATGCTATTCTTCTGAACGTTCTATTCATCAAAGAAACCTGAAAAAAAATATACTCAGCTGTTTTCAATGCAATAATAATAATAAATGTTTTTTGAGTAGCAAATCCGAATATTAGAATGATTTGTGAAGGATTGTGTGACTGGAGTAATGCTAAAAATCACAGGAATAAATTACATTTTAAAATATATTCAAATAGGAAACTGTTATTTTAAATAGTAAAAATATTTCAAAATTGTCTTGTTTTTGCTGTACTTTGGATCAAATAAATGCAGGCTTGGTCTTACTGTTCAAAAACTTTTGACTGGTAGCCTATATGTATTCATCTTCATATTGCTTGGACTAATGAGAATATTGAACTGTTTAATAACAAAGTATAATAATACATGAATAAATTATGTTAACTAAGATTAACAAATGCCATAAGTTCATGTTGTACTTGAAGTTGAAGACACAGATATTGGGCATTCAGTGTCAAATGTACTGCATTTAATCATATCAAATTCAAAATTCAAAATTTTGTTCTTTAAAAAATAAAGCCTAAAAATATCCCTGCTGAAAATAAATACAGAAAACCAGCCTAAGATAGTTGGCTGGTCTTAGCTGGTTGAAGTACGAAGTAGCTGGTTTTAGCTGGTCTCCCAGCCTGGCCAAGCTAAAGAAGTGTTCAAAACCTCTATGACCAAGCCAGAAGAGCACCTAAAGCTTAGCCGTTTTCAGCTTCCGCGTCTAAATGCTCATGCCACAACAAAACAAAAAATGGTGCTAATATACACTCACAATGTAATGTAATATTACTAAAATATTACTACTTTTATCACTGAAATCCCAGGCCAGACAGTGATTCATCTTTAATTAGTCTTTTAATATTAGTGTCTGTGAGCATGGAGACTGTAGTGTACATTGTAAGTTTTTAAATGTGTAATATAAATAAATAGCGCTCATAAACAGCTGTTATTCTCAAGTGAAATGAGGGGAGGCGTTCCTTAGGTCATGATTTAAGCAGATAGGTTCCCTTTAGGTTGTCACAAAACAAACCTCCTTGCAATATTCTGGCAAGGTTAGTTTTTGGTTATAGATATAAAACTATAAAATAACCATTAGAGTTTTAAGAGTTATAGAAACTGAGAGCTCTGATCTGTATTATGTCAGTTTTTCAGAACACTCGCAGATGCTGCTCCATACCATAAACCAGATGTCAGGTACAGTTTGCTGAGTTATGAATGAGTTAGAGAACAATCCAAAGGAGTGAGTAGGAGTGTAGTCAGGTAGGCAAACGGTCATTGAGATTCCTTGATGAGCAAGTGGTTTGTCCACTGGTTTGTCCACTCGACAGACTGGTGGTACACACATTAAATGTGTTTCACGATGCCATAGAAGAACCTTTTTTGTCTAAATGGTTCCATAAAGAACCTTTAACATCTGCAGAACCTTTCTGTTTCACAAAAGCTCCTTTGTGGCGCAAGAAGGTTCTTCAGATTATAAAAAGGTAAGAAAGAGATGGTTCTTTAAAGAACCTTTGACTGAATGGTTCTTTGTGGAACCAAAAATGGTTCTTCTGTGGCATCGCTGTGAAGAACCTTTTAAGCACCTTTATTTTTAAGAGTGTAGTGCCAATCTGCTGGCAGAATTCCCTCCAGAAATGGTAGATGAACTGGGGCCCTGTGTCAGAGACCACATCTTTCGGGAAGACCATGAATCTGGAAGACATGGTCCAAGATCTCGCGGGCCGGGTCATCACCTTGGCATAGGGAAGTTTGGGCAGGGGCATGATATGAACCACCCTGATTTAGTGGTCCACTACTGTGCGGATCACTGGAGTTCAGCAGTTTAGTATATTCTCCAGGTTTCTGTGGTCGGTTCACATCATGAATGGGACAGCCTCTCCCTCCAGCCTCCAGGCTCTAGCTGCACCTCCATCAGCTTACAGCTGCTGATTTCACAGTTCTGCTTTGCAGGGGAAAAATGCAGAGAATGAGGGGATATTTGGGTTAGAATTCAAACTCTTACCTCTGACACATATCCACTACAAACTGAGACTTGGTGGAGATAAATGCTGTCACAGAGGCCACCAACTGCCTGTAATTTTGAATAAAATGTTGACAGAAACGGGAAAATCCCAGTAATTGTTGGAGGGCTTTGTGCGAGCCAGAAAATGGTCAGTCAGAAACATTTTTTATGTTTTAAGATGATGGACCCCAAGAACAGAACCAGCTGGACATGAAAGTTACAGTTCTCTGCCTTCACGAATAGTTGATTCAAAGTCAAACTGATTTATTATGTCTCTGAGCACACAAGCTCCTGGAAGATGGCTGGGGCTTTGGACAGGTCGAATGTAAGCACCACATATTCTAAGTGCCAGGATTCCCCTATAGACCCTTTTAGGGTCGATGTCACAATTACGTCACAGCGCTAGCTGAAGGCAAGACAAAGTGAAAACTGGAGACGGCCAATTCAAACCAGCACAGCTTCAGCTACATAAGGAGCTTAAAATATCATCTTATTGTGATGTTGGGTGCCAGAAACGACGTAATACAGGCTCCAATTTGAAATTTTAGCACATACCTGCTGCCACCACCAGACAAAAAACGACGACAGCTGTGGTTAAACGCAAGCGGACTGGACAGAACCAATCATCAAAAATGCTCATGTTTGCAGCGCACGCTTATCAGAAAAGGATAAATAAAGTATTGTCTTTTGTTGTTATGGATTATGGTTTGTGTTACGCGTCTGAAGATTTCTTATGCATCTCTATTTCCTGTATGAAATAATGTCTGTGTGCATGTGTGTAAAACAACAATTTATAAGCCTATGCGTGATCATCTGTTATTGTATATACATTGTTGTGATTGATGGTGGCTGGAATTTTTAAAAACTTCAAATAATCAAATAAAGAAAGTTCAAAATTAGTAGTTTCTGGAATTTGTATTTCTAGAAAATATTCGCATCTTACTTTAAATGTACTGTATGTAAAGTATTGTAAAGGTACTGTAATGTCACTGTAAACTTACATCATTTACAGGAGGTATATACTCTAAAATAACTATTTGGCCATTACATGATACATTCATCCTCATGTAATATATCCATCACATTGAATGTTTAACTTTTTTGTATTTTGGCCCAGTTCACTCTCATGTAGCTGTAAAAATAGTTGCTTGTTGAAACATACATCTTCATGACTATAGACACGGTGAGTTTACTATACATGTTAGGTTTCTCCAGATGTGAGTCACTCAGCCGGAGGGAATCCTGTCAGATCGTCCATGCTTTGAGCTAGCGTGTACGGGTCGGCCAGTCTGGTTTCGTCCATTAAAGTTAACCTTTTCAAATAACATTCGCAGTCCTGGACAGTGAGTGACCTTACATATGCCGGGACAATAGGATTTTCTCCAGTCATTGTTAAAAAAACAAGCTAACGAACTTCATAGCTAGCGTTAGTGAAGCTGTCAGGGGAACCTTTCTGCCTCCACCTAAGCTCCGTCCACAGAAATACATCACAATGCTTACTAACAGAAAAGGGTCTATTCACTAAAGAGTGGAGACTTTTACTGGATTGTTGGAAGCGACATGCCCTTGACCAGCACAGCGGAGACAGAAAACATTGGTGAGCTGTGTTATTTGTCCTTCTTCACTGTCATGAAGCCTCTTTTCCAAACACAGATCTGTTTACGACCTTCATCATTTTGGTCCTTGTTTTTTTTTTAATTTTTTATAATTAAACGTCCTCACCAGTCAGTTTAAAGTTAAATCCTAACTTAGATTTAAATCACAGTTTAAAGTAACGGAGTAATTGTCAAGTCGCAAAGGTGGAGAACCCAGGTGACAAGCACAGTCATGAGGTACATCTAAAAATGTCTCTTTAATATGTCGAGAATGGTTCCTCCCAGGATGATTAGGGTCAGTGTTCAGTGAATTCTTAGAGACCTGGGTAGGTACATTGTAGGTGACAGCTTTCCTTGCAATACGGTATGGGCCAATATATTACTGGGCCAATTTGTGGGACTCCGCTCATGAAGCAGGTTCTTTGCTTGAAGCAACTTGAATACAGTGGCCTTGTGAGGTAAGGGGTAATGCTCTGGACAGTGAATTTATTGAGGTGGGACCCCACTATAGGACTGTGTTTGTGGACCAGTTAATTTGGGGTTTATGCCGAAGAAGCCAGGGGTAACCAAGGACTATAGGGTTATCGGGTGCACTTTATTTTACAGTCCTGTTCCCCATGTACATACTATGTACTTATTAAAGTAGTTAAAATAACTGGGTAATAACTAGGTACTAACCCTAAACCTAACCCTACCCCACGTAGTTGCCTTATATTACCAGTACTTTCTTAAGTATGTACACTTTAAGTACATGTAAGTACACGTACTGTAAAATAAAGTGCAACCGAGTTATCTCTCCAAGGCCCAAAGGTCACTTGTCCAGGGCAGTAATAGCCAGGGGAGAAGGAAGGTGACTCACAGGGAATACTGAGCTTCTTGCCAAAGCCTATGAAATTTCCAGCCACACCTCAATCCACACAGGCCGGCAAAACATTGGTATTGATTGAAGGAATAATCCTTAATCAGTAAAGGGTAGCCATTAGAGCACTGTCATTCTCACGATGCCTGTATGCCATTGGATCAGAGCGCTGTCAATTGCTGCCTCTGATTGTTGCATGCAAAGTTTGCATTTGGATTTGGAGCCCTCAACAATGCCATTAGATCAATAGGTTCTGTCAGTGTTTTGGCAAGGTAAGGCTTTTTTTTTTGCCATGCAAGTTCAAAGTCCAATTTAAAATATCGGTAGGCTACATAAAAAGTGCACAAAATCAGTATTTTGTTTAGGCAGTATTTGTGGCAGTCGCGAAATCATGTTTCATGTGAAACTGGTCTAAAAGGTGTGCGTTTCCTTATGGAAGTGACGAAATGCTGAATCAATTAATTTGCTTCCAAAAAAAAATTAATAATAATAATTCACTTCCAACAGCGCTTAAAGGTATAGTTCACCCAAAAATGAAAATTCCTTCATCATTTACTCACCCTCAAGTTGTTCCAAACCTGTATGAATGTCTTTGTTCTGCTGAACACAGAGGAAGATATTCTGAATAATGTGGGAAACAAAGCAGTTCTGGGGCACCATTGACTCTGTATTTTAATACTATGGAAGTCAATGGTGCCACAAAACAGCCTGGTTACAAACTTTCTTCAAAATATCTTCCTTTGTGTTGTGAACAAAGAAATTCATACAGGTTTGGAACTACTTGAGGGTGAGTAAATGATGAAGGAATTTTCATTTTTGGGTGAACTATCCCTTTAAAAGGAGAAGCATCATACATATAGAGGGCAGAGCATCATGTTATTTAAAGGGGAAGATCACACATCAATGAGTAACAAAAGAGCTACTAGCTGCATTCTGATTACTTTTATGTCACTGATCAGGCTTTTGTAGGCCTGTGTAGTTTGGGGTAACAAAGGGCTTTATAGGTTTGACTGAAATAATAATGCAATAACTGACACAACAACAACAATTGAACAAAACAACAGATAAAGTCAAAAAGTAGCCGTTGATAATATCTAAACATGTATCCAAATCTAAATGTAATAAAATTAATTTATGTGTGATGACAATTTCTTAGCAACTAGGGATTGTTACATAGAGCTATATACAGGCATCCAGCGGCTATAACGGTGTCACAGATAACAAACTGTGCAAAATGTTTTATCTTAACAGTCAATTTACAAATAGGTCTAATGCGTTCAGATTTGAGGAACTCACGATGCGCTGAATTTCCACAAATTAGTGTCGCTACTATGACAACCAATTTAAATGTGACAAGAAACTGATAAAAAATAAAATAAATTACACACACATATATATATATATATATAGGCGCTAATAGGGATTTCGTCAAAATGGGTAGAAACGGCCCTATGAATGTGCCTAGAAAAGCCACAGTAAAGCCAGCACCGCTCCCTCGCGTGGCTGTCATGTTCAGCAGGGGTAATACTTTTCAGCTGCAAGGGTGTTGGGGTGTTCTTGAGAGATGTGGACCACTAGGTGTTGGGATGACAAACTTACAGATCCAATGTCTGTTCAAGCAGATGGCCACATCTATGAAGATCCTCCATATGACCTATGCAAGACCGTTCTGGAAACATACAATGTGTGCATCTGTATCCTATTCGCTTGTTGCTGCGATGGTGCAGAACTGAATGCCATACTCCGCTACACTACATTTGCCTTGTTGGTGGACAAAAGCTCCTTTGAGTGGATGGTTAAACACCCATCTGATTTCCTCAACAAAAGAGGAGTAACTGGAACAGAAGGGGCTGCGGGTCTTGCAGACGATTGTAGCCCAGGACAGGGCTCTTCCAGAGAGAAGTGTGATAATGTAAGCAGTTTTGGCTCTATCAGAGGGAAATGATGGCTGCAACTTGAAAAAAAGGGGTGCTATTACAGGTGGTAGCCAAAGGACTGGGCTGAGTGACCTTGACTGATGCACCGCATTTCACAAATTTGATTAGATCCTGTTTCACAAGCTCTTGATTTGCTTCAATATCAATTTATTTTAAAATATTTAATGTATGCTAAAAAAAAATAGGTCAACTAATGCTGTGAGCTGTACAGTCAATTGAAAAATACATGCATACATCCATGCATAAATGTTTTCATAATTTATTTAACCTTTCGCAGTGTACCCAGTGAGAGTACATTTCTATAATATTAAAGGATAAATTAACAACAGAGAGGCTAAACTGTTTAATTCAATTGCTATATTTTCAGATAACACTTAAAACAAAATTGCATTTGAATTGCACATAACTATTTGAGGCTTTGAATATGTCTTCCAAAATCAATGAAAAGAGTCAATGAAAAGGGCAAGTCTTCGCTTTCAAATGATTATTAAGTTAACATGGACGTGTAGGTCTATAGTGCATTTAAATATGTTTCTCTGTAGAGTTAATTCTAGCTAACGAAGGAGCTAATGACTTTTCTGAGGTCAATGTCAGGTGAGATGATGTTCACATGTTTTATTCGCAGTTGACTCAAAGTCCCTTTCAAGGTGTTTCTATAGTCTTTGGTTGACACACTGATTTCATTCCCTGTGATGGACTAGCCACATGTCCAGGGTGTGTATTATTGATGCTAGCGACCAGTATTACTGCAGAAGTTTATGATGCGATTAATTTATAGCTCAACATTGACTGGCTCTGAATTAGGTGCATAGTTGTTATTGTTATCTTTCTCAAAGCAGCATATTAAATGGGATTGATTGGTTTTTAATTTGCCAAGCCTTTGCCATTGGAAGGTAACCAAGCAAAGTCAACATTATGTAGGCTAGTTAATATTCGTGAATAAGGCCTTCGTCTAGCAACGTCTTGGAGGTCTTATTAACATTTATTTATTTTTAACAAGATCGAATTACATGTATATGACAAACATTATACATGATATAAACAATAAACATTATAAAAAATACAAATTTATATAAAATATTAAAGCGTTTACAAACTTTCACCGTTTTAACTGCTTTTTGTTTCAAAGAAAATCGTATAGTATTAATATAACGCTCAATTTCCTCCCTAAACTTATTAATATTTATAACCCAAGCCTTCGTCGTAGTAATTTGTCATTAAGTTTACTTAGTCGCTCGCCGAGCTCATCGATCCAGTCATCATGCAGTTGCAGCGTCATTGTGGGCTGCTGTTTGAATGAAGTTAGAAGACACTCAAATCTTCCGCACCCCAACTTAAACCCGGCCTTTGGAGTTGAGCTGAATAAAGGACAAGTAAACAGAAAGATGCCAGTATTTACAGGTCTGTTTACAATGTGATTTTACGTAAATCAAAGTAAGTCTTTAAACGATGGGAGATGCTTGAGAGGAGGCAGCGCCGTTAGCATTAGACATTAGCTTCAGGCCTCAAGTGATAGTTTTAAACCAGGGGAAAAGCTAAACAAGAAGCAGAAATCCCATAGCAAGCTTTCTGGCGTGCCTTTATTTAGGAGATTAGTTTATCTTATATGGATGTTTATGGTGTGAAATATTATGCTTAGAATAGATGTAGCGTGTTATCATGCCGGCTAGGCGGCTCTGACTTTATTAAAATGCATTTAAAACTTATAGCAGTTTTCAATCAACATAACGAACAGACGGTAAATATATACAGACTTTACGCCTACATTTGAGTATAGAACAGCTTGTAGGTTTTAAATTTGATGCATCATGCCTTGTAGTGTCTATAGCGTACTACATGGAGCATTTACTAGTTTATTTTTTAATGTATTTCCAGTGATAGATCGGTTAAAGCTATGTTTATTTCAGTCTGCCTTTTTTTGTAGACCAAAGTACGCCTCTCATGTGGTTAGTTTGTCTTTTGTGTAGACTGCATTGGCCAGTTGTGTTAATGGGGATTCAAACAGACATTTAAAGGAATAGTTCACCCAAAAATGTCTATTTTGTCATTATTTACTCACCCTAATTTTATTCCACAACCTCTTTTCATTCTTAGAACATGAAAGGAGATGATTTGCAGAATGTTAAAGTTGATTATTATTAAAGAATGGGCAGAAATGGGGGAAAAGCCTCGTAGTTGAAATCAACTGTATAAAGTCCTCTGAAGCCATATGTTAGTTTTATATGAAGAACTGCACAAAATGTAAGTGTTTTTCTTTCTTTTTTTTTCCGGCTGGCGAGTTTTTGTTGACACTTCAGTTCAATTCAACTTGATGTATAAATGATGCACGTGTGGATGTGCTGTTTCAGGCCATTACGCTAGAATATATTTGTTTCCCACCCAAGCAGAAATAACAATCTTATTGTTTAGAAAGACATGAAGGTGAGTGGAAGATTACTGAATTTTCATTTTTGGGTGAGCCGTCACTTTTAAAGCAGGTGTTTTCAAAGTTCCCGGAGCCTCACATGTAGTACACTATTTGGGTTTTTCATTATGGACCCTTTTCACATTTCAGCTTTTTCAGAAGCAAAATTCATCAGAGATTGGTAAACTAGTTTCGTGATGAATGAGAGACTACAGCAAATGTGTGTTTTTTTTTTTTTTTTTTTTTTTTTTTTTTTTTTTTTGGTATTCCAATTGGCTCCAATAGCAAAATTAGAAAAAAAATAAGATGACGCTTCCACAACTTTCCAAAAGAGAGGAAAAAATAGAAATACAAATTTTTCATCGCTCCTTCAGAGCTTGTATTAGAAACACCCTCTCAGGAGTGTTAACTAGTTAGTTTAAAGCCACCACAAGTTAATAATTAATAACTGTGCTGATAATTGTGGAAATTACTGTTGGTGAAAAGGGTCTGCCGGACGCACCCAGCTCAGGTTATGCAGAACTGAACTGATGAGTTCATTCAATGCAGACGTCCAAACTGGGAAGTCCTGTGGAGACCGCGATGGTTTGAATCCCCCTGGTTTAAACCTATACACGTTTCTTTCTCTATGTGCAGATGTGTTACTGAATGATTTTGCTGTGTCACTGATGTGTCCTCTTGTTTTTGGAATATGATAGTGAATGTGAAATGGGGGAAGGAGAAGTTTGATGCGGTGGAACTGAATACAGAGGAGCCGCCCATGGTGTTCAAAGCCCAGCTTTTCGCTCTAACGGGGGTTCAGCCAGAGAGACAGAAAGTCATGGTGAAAGGTGGAACGCTGAAGGTACTGGATGTGAACCCGTAATTGAGAGCATTAGAATTTGCTGTCCTCTGTTACTGCAGGTGTCTGACGGATTTTACTTTTGTTCACCAGGATGACGAGTGGGGCAACATCAAGTTGAAAAATGTAAGTATGTGGCTACATCTATTTTCTGGAACAGTCTGAAAATTAAGTTTTGTCCTGATCCTTGATTTCTTTTTAGTCCTTAATACATGTACCTTGTCTTATTATGCACATTGTTGAATACTCTCGTGGCCAACCTTGTTGTAAAATTCATATAAAACCATTGTTGCTGTTGAACGATACACCATCTCGTCTGGTCCCACTGATGAAAACTGGCAGGTTTTACACCCGGTCTACACCAGATACAATCAGTGCGAAGCGCCATGTCACATTAAAATGAAATGGATCCCATTATAATTAGTGATACTAAGTCGTCGACAGTAAACTGATGCCCTATTCCAGGGGTCTCAAACTCAGTTCCTGTAGGGCCGCAGCTCTGCAGAGTTTAGTTCCAACCCTGCTCCAACACACAAACCATGTAGTTTACAATGGAGCCTGAAGGACTTGATTAGCTGGATCAGGTGTGTTTTATTAGGGTTGGAGCTAAACTCTGCAGGGCTCTGGCACCTCCAGGAATTGAGTTTGACACCCCTGCCCTATTCTATTTCAGATATAGTCCACATGCTTGGACAGATGAATTTGGGATATTTGCTGTGTTGCATTCGATGTGTCCGGTGCAGATATTATTTTGCTAGTAGTTACAAATATTAGCTTCCAAAAATATTGCTACCACTGGTGGATACCTCCCCCATTGAGAGATTCTGGACTATACAATTGTGGCGCGTGGGAACGGAGCGAGGCCGGTCTCGAGTCCCACGGAGGAGCTCCGGAAGGATAAAAGGAGGAGCGACGACAGAGGAAGACGAGACCGGTGAGTGGTGCAGGTGTCGCTCATTAGGCCTCGCTCCGTTCCCACGGCTCTCGGACCCCGCCCCACTCGCCACAACAATATACCCAAACAAATGAAAGAAAAGAGAACCAAAATAGCGATAACCCAAAGTAACAAGGTCAACAAATGGTCTCTGCAAAGCTGCAATACAAACTTTTATACACTTTTATTATAGTTAAAACAACAACATTCATTAAAACACTAACAAATTCCATCACATTCATTGATTTGAGAGCGCCGCATCCACTAGGTAGTGTGCATGCGATGAACATGTCCATCTGTGTTCACTGCCAATGCTTTGAAAGGCTTGCACACTGAACTGTGAACTTGATCTTTGTTTTCCAAGTCCTGATATAAAAAGCCTCCTTAAAAGTATGTGTCAACAGCGTTTCATTTCTTAACAATTCACTGCAAACTCGGGTCTGTAATCAGTAAATTCCAGATGGTTAAATTCAAGTTCTGTCTTGATGGCTCTCGGAGGGATTGGCATGGTAATGTACATGGCAGTGTTAATGTGATTAGTCTTGGTGGAATAGATCTGCTACGCTGCTGCTGTCAATACATCCACAACATACTGCTGCTGCACATTGAACATATATGAAATAACCCCCATATATATAACATGCATGAAATCACCTCGTAGCAGATCTATACAGGTGGAGCTGGGGGAGGTGGAGGGTTTCTGAAGCATGCCGCAACTGCAACAGCAAGCTCTAGCCTAGTATTTGAATGTTGAGCAGCAAGCTCATTGGCTGCTGATACGAAAAGAACCAATCAGCTGCGTCATGTGATATCATTATGCCAGATTGAGTTTGACCCATTGGACTGCGCCATCTAGAGTTTCATGACAGAACTTTGGATTTCTGCTCATTTTCATGCTTGAGTCATAGTTGGGTAGTTAGTTCACCCAAAAATGATAATTAGCCTGTGATTTACTCACCCTCGAGGCATCCTAGGTGTATATGACTTTCTTCTTTCAGGCAAATCCAATTGGAGTTATATTAAAAATTGTTCTGGCTATTCCAAACGTTATCATTGCAGTGGGCGGGTGTTTCTGTTCAACAGTCCAAAACGCGTTAAATAAAGTGCGCACATGCATAATAAAACGTGCCTCACACTGCTCGGAATAGCCAGAACAATTTTTAATATATCTCTGATTGGATTCATCTGAAAGAAGAAAGTCATATACATCTAGGATGCCTCGAGGGTGAGTAAATCACAGGATAATTTTCATTTTTGGGTGAACTAACCCTTTAACAGTGTGTTGCAAATGCTATTTCAGGTTGACACTAAATGTGAGTTTTCTTGAGCTAAACAGGTGTTTTGATTCATGTAGGGGATGACTCTTCTGATGATGGGCTCTGCTGACGCCCTGCCTGAAGAGCCTGTAGTGCGACCCATGTTTGTGGAGGACATGACGGAGGAGCAGCTTGCATCTGCGGTGAGTTTTCTGCCAACACAGTTTGGATCAGAATGATCTGCTACTTCAAGATTTTAGCAGAAATCACAGAAACGAGTTTTGACAGCTGTGAACTTGTTTCTGTAATCTCTGTCATGTTCAGATGGAGTTGCCATGTGGATTGACAAATCTGGGCAACACATGTTACATGAACGCAACAGTGCAGTGTCTACGCTCTGTGCCTGAGCTCAAAGACTCTCTCAGGAGGTACAATTTAGTCATGTCTTTCATATCAAGTTCAGAGATTTTATTTTGTGTAATGCATCAATGTCTTTTTGCAGGTACTCTGGTGCCTTGCGGTCTTCTGGAGCTAATGCACCTTCCCAGTACATCACAGCAGGTGAAGAACTATCTTAGTTTTGAGGTTACAAAATTTTCGACTTTTTACAGGGTTCCCACGGGTCCTTGAAATCCTTGAAAGTTTGTGAATCTGATTAAAAATTTTCAAGGCCCTGGAAAGTTTTTGAAAATAAACAAACATAGATGCAGGTCCTTGAAAATTCCTTATTATTCCCTCCGGTCCGCTAATGTGTTATTTCGCCAACACTTTGTGGCCTATGCATACTAGCTTGCTTGATTTATGTTGCACATTTATGTTAAGTGTTTCCCACGTGAGGTACTTTGTGTTGTTCGTTGCCATGACGTTCACACGTACACGAAACTACTAAGATGATACCTCAACGTTTCACAGACACACCGTGAAACATTGCAAAAATAGGCTGAAACCACTGAAACTTGATGCCTGGAAAATAGGAAATACGAAAAACAGAAAACAGACAAAATACGACAAAACAGAAATACGACAAATATCAGATTTCTGTCATATGCCCAAAAATAAATGCAAAAAAAAAAAAAAATTGCTTTTTTGCATAGTTGTGTTTGACACATGAAAACTGTTAACAATGTATCTTACAAGATGACGCGATGTAACCTTTGCTCTGACTTGAAATGTGTCCCCACATTAAGTCCTTGAATTTGAAGTTAACCAAGGTGTGGGAACCCTGTTTTTATCAGCGTTTGAGGATCTGTTTGTCCTGAACAAATTAAGAAAGAGTTAAGCTGGGTAGTTTTTGTGGACAGCATGCAGCACTTGTTTGATCAGGTGAATTCTTCACTTAGCTCTGCGTGATTTGTACGAGTCCATGGATAAGACCGCCTCAAGCATTCCACCCATCATCCTGCTGCAGTTCCTGCACATGGCCTTCCCACAGTTTGCCGAAAAAGGAGACCAGGGCCAGTACCTCCAGCAGGTCAGGAGATAATATTTTTGATCACACATTTTTACTGGAATACATTTAATCAGAACATTTTCTGTTAAAATAGACAGTTATTTTTATTTTTTTTATTTAAAAAAAAAAAAAAAAATATATAGACATAAAAAATTTTTTTTTTCATTTACCCAGGATGCCAATGAGTGCTGGGTTCAGATTATGCGGGTCCTTCAGCAGAAATTAGAACCTCAAGAACCAGAAACCACACTGGAGGTGAGCTTATTTTATTATATGTGACCCATGCTGGCAAAATGAGTTGAAATGAGCACATTTTCAAAAATGAGTTCTTTTTATTTTCACATTCTCCATTTAAAATACCTTCAAAATGATATATGACTTGTTGGAATCGGACGAAAAAATTACTGAAGCTACAGCCTTTTGAATGCGATAGAGTCAGCAGAGTTGATTTTCCTCCAGTTCTTTTCCTGATAATAACTTCTATATTATTAATCACAATATAGCTATTTTTATTTTATCTTTGTTATTAAAAATAAGAACAAAGATGCAAATAAAGGTAGTTTAATCAAGAGCAGCGGGTGATTCTGTCTTTACTTTTAATGTTTGATTAACATTGAAACAGACCTATATTAAGACCTACTGTAATGCATGGATCAAATATAATGTTACACATCAGATTTTTCCCCAACCATTAACTAAACGTTCATGTAGGACATAACAGATTATGTCTTGGTGAGATTCACATAAACATTTTGCAATAATGTACTTTTATAAGATTGTGCGCTCGCGGAGAGACGCGGCTTATGCAAGCGCTTTACAAATGTCAATCAGCGCGATCGTTTTGTTTTCATCAGCATGGGTTTCAAAGTCATATTTCACTGGTTTGGACTCATGTGTAATCAAGAATTCGATATGAATATTCACAAAGCTGGAATGCTGCGCTTTGCAACAATAGACCTACAACTTGGAAAAGCAGTAGCAGTTGTCCAGAAGTGAGCAGAGAAAAAGGTATTTTCCTCAGAAAACGTACAAATAAAGATCATTTTAGATATTTAATTATTATTTGGAGCTTTGGGATCGCTAGAAGAGGGCTTAATGAACTCATTTTTTGTGAAATGAGCAAATTCGACCAAAATGGACATTTTTCACTTCTTTTGCCTGTGTGCGCATTCACACTCATTTTGCCAGGTCACCTATATTGTATAACTGTTTCATTACAGAAACACTGAGAATTTAATGTAAAGTTTTTTTTTTTTGTGGAAACTAGAAAACAATTTTTAAAATAATTGTAATTTTCTTCTATCTGCATAACAGACTCTCAGTGATAGTGGAGCCGCCGCCGCCTCAAAAAAGAAGAATTTCATCGATCAGTATTTTGGTGTTGAATTTGAAACGACGTATCCTTTGTTCTGAAAATCTATACCAGCATGTGCTCTCTCAGGTAGTGCTTCTGCGTGCTGTGGCTGTTTATAGTTTAATAAGCTGCACGGCCCGTTTGCTTCAACGTTTACCTGTTAAAGTGATCCTAAAGTGATATTTTGCGTGTACAGTAAGTAAGAGGTGTATTCATGGATCAAAAGTGAGTGTAATTCATCCACAGCGTGAGCGTAAATAGTCTTTACAGCTCCTTGATATAACCAATCAAGCAGAGTATATGAATGCCTCAAAATAGGCCTTGAATTTTATTAGTTGCAGCAGTGTGTTCTTGTACTTTCTATGCAAGTACGAATGCAAACGGCTGTACATTTATTTGTGCATTACATTATAGTTGTCAGAGGGTATGACCTTTTAGGTTCTACAATGCAGCTAACTGTTTGTTTTTTCTTTTCTCTTTTGGATTGGTGGATACACTGCAGTGTTATGGCATGCATGTATATTGAGAGTTTGTGTTGAGTTTCATACAGTTGAACCCGAGATTCCATACATATGAACGTGTAATATTTGAAGTTCCTTAACCTGCATGTGTCCAGTATGAAGTGTACTGAGTCAGAGGATGAGGAACCGACTAAAGGCACAGAGAGCCAGCTGCAGCTTAGCTGCTTCATCAATCAGGAAGTCAAATATCTTGCCACTGGACTCAGATTGGTGAGTGGGACGTCCCATACAAGCAGTTGGAAGTACCACCGGTGCTCACAGTCCCTCTTAATCTTTACCTTTTCCTCATTACATCTAGAGGCTACAGGAGGACATTACAAAGCTGTCCCCATCCTTACAAAGAAATGCCCTCTATATCAAATCGGTATGCTTTATCTTCTGACTTCTGGCATCTTTGGAGAAATGCTCTTTTGTTCAAGTGTTTCCTCTTTTGTGCAACAATGAAATGAACAGTCACTTGTTATGTGTCTGCATTTAAGTCCAAAATCAGCCGTCTCCCGGCATACCTCACGGTTCAGATGGTCCGCTTCTTTTACAAAGAAAAAGAGTCAGTGAATGCCAAAGTCCTTAAGGTAGGTCGCTTGCTCCGGGCCGAGTCAGCATATAAAGTGTGTCAGCCAAAATATTTGTATATTGATTTGTTGTTTTGTGTGCATTTGAATTTTGCTGCGTTTAGGATGTCAAATTTCCTCTTATGCTGGACGTCTTTGAGCTGTGCACTGCTGAACTGCAGGAGAAGATGGTTCTTGTGAGGTCAAAGTTTAAGGAGGTTGAAGACAAGAAACTGGAGATGATGCAGCAGCCGAAAGCAAGTGCCCTGTGATGTCATACTGAAAGCGTCACGCATTTAGAAAAGCCGCCGCCTGTAAAATAACTGGCATTCATTTTATTTCTCATTTAACAGGATAATCAGAAGGTTGGAGCTCCAAAGGAAACAAAATATGAACCTTTCTGTTTTCCTGACGGTAAGTGCTCACCGCAAAGCTCTTTTCCATTTCAACACGGTTCTGAAAGTTTGTTCCGCTGGTGGATTTATAAGCTGAGAACTTTTTCTTCTCTGTAGATTTGGGCTCCAACAACAGTGGTTACTACGACCTGCAAGCGGTTCTGACGCATCAGGGGCGATCCAGTTCATCTGGCCACTACCTCGCCTGGGTTAAAAGGAAAGAAGGTCAAGTATTGTCTATGTCTCTCAAACGTCAAAGCAATGTTCATGGACCTCATGCATTCAATAAGAGCCGTTGTTGCATTAATCATTTGTAAAATGCATAGTTTTTTCCCCTTCGTTACTGTAAATGCATCTTGATTGAATGCTCGAGTGAGTATTCCAGGATTCTTAATAATAATAATAATAATAGTACAGTGTTACTTTACGAGTAACACAGTAACGTTACTTTTAAAAGTGATGCCATTGCTAATAATTTGTTACTTTTGCATTTTGCATTCAGCTAGCTGTGGCTCTTTACCACTCTTTTAGGCCATTTACACCTGTTGATCCGATCACAACTGGACAATGCTAAATACAGGTGTAAACGGGGTCCGAAATGTTTTAGCTTGTCCACTTTTGACCATTTCCAGAGGTAGTCAAAAACTCATTCATAGTAGTATTAATAGTGGTTGAATGCATTTGAAGAGACAGATGTCGCAAACAAACATCGGAAGTGTATTGCTTCTGAAGGACATAAGCAACTTTAAAAAATATATTTAAAAGTACTTTATTTTACAAGAAAATAAGTACAACATATATGATCTTTAATTAAACCTTTAAAAAAACTTTTTTTAATGTATTGAAGAAGAATCGCACCTTGCTCCCATGTGTTTCTCTCAACATGGGGACAGTAGAGGAGTCCGTCCATAAGTGTCAAAAATATGAGTGTTACTTCATTTCAAAGAGTAATGAGTATTTTGTTGTAAATTTTAAAAAGAATGTTACTTTTTTACGTTACAATCAAAAGTATCTGATTGATGAATCTAACAAGGATGCAACGAGCTGGTTGAAAATCGATTAAAAATATCTGAAGATTCAAATCGGTTGAGATGTTAAATGAATCGTGATACATTTGGGCATCGGGGTTTATAGAAGTGCAACTGACTGTCTTCAGAAAAGTTTAGATGGTATCTTCATATAATGCATAATAAAGTAGTTTATAAGCGCAGCTGCTTTGTAACCAAGGAAGCGGCACCTGCTGTCAGAGAGTGAATTTGCATTCTCATGCAGCCCGTCTGCTGTTTTTGTTCCATTCAGAAATGTTTTATGTAGTGTAGTTTCACAAAGCTAGTCAGACCATTCTGTTTTTGCTTCAAACTTTGAAATTATACAGTCTAACTTAGATTAAAAACTGCTCAAGCAGCATGTATGCAGCATCTTTGTTTGGATTGTGATTAAAATACAGAAGTCGCCTCTAATTTTAAAAGGGAAGAGCACAGGCAAAGCCTTTGTTGATATGAAGAGATTTCTTTGATTTGTTTTAACATTTTCAATTTTACAAAAAAATGTGCAGCATTTTGGCTGGGAAATAATAGGACAACTCTTGATTTATAATTTTTTCCCTTAAAGTTCTTTATTAAAAAAACATGAGAATCATATGAAATCAGTATCGGAAATCACATCTTGAGTCAAGTGAAAAGAATAAAATGTAGAACCTAAGTTGCTTTTTTTTTTTGGATGGCATTTGTTGCTTCTGATGCCGTTTGTATTGAGCAGGGCTGTCCAATCCTGTGGCTGGAGGGCCAAGTCCTGCACAGTTTACCTCCAAACTGCCCGACACGCTTTCCTGAAAGTTTCTACTAATTCTGAAGACCTTGATTAGCTGTTGCAGGTGTTTTTAGGATTGGACACCCCTGCTGTAGGGCGTTTTTCATATTCTAGCTGATGTTGATTCCCCCCCTTCTCTCTGAACAGATGAATGGGTGAAATTTGATGATGATAAGGTCAGCGTTGTGACCCCTGAGGACATCTTGAAGCTGTCTGGTGGTGGTGATTGGCATATAGCATACGTCCTTCTGTATGGCCCTCGACGTCTGGAGATACTGGAGTAACAGTGGTTCACAGAGGAAACTTAAACCATAATTGCCATTTCAGAGCACTGTCTGTATAGATGTGCAAATAAATTTTGGTGTCTTTAAAACATGACCTTAATATTTCCTGAACTCTTCATGCATCAACACACAAGCGGCATATTTAAGGGTGTTTTTTTTTTTCCTTCCCTTTTTTTGGATGATAGATTGCTGGACGCGATCCTGGTTTGGATTTGGAGCAATGGTTTTATAAATGTTTTCTATATGCATTCAATTTTTTTTTTTTTTTTAAGCCTGTGAAAAGGTATTCATGCTCCTCCCGCAGGAGAAGTAGTGACTTGGTGTATAAAGATGTTGTTGGCCACAAGTTTCAGACTTAAATACTTAAAAAAAGAGGTTGTATGATACTGGGATCTTACCAAAAGAAATGTAATTTGTTTACAAGGATATGTTGTGCGCGTGTGTGTGGATTGAAACTTATCAAAGGTGGATTTCATATCAAAGCACTTTGAAAGGATGTCTTTATGCTCAATTACTGCTTCTGTCTTTAGCTACCATGCAACAAATGCCACTGTAAACTCATCTGTCCTTAAATACTCAAATACAATCAGAGTAAGAGAACTTGAGCTCTGTAATAAGTTGACTACTGGCTTTTCATAAACGGTGAAATAAACATGCCATTGACACTCTCGTGTGTATTTTACAAACAAAGCTAACGGATCCATTTCAAATGTACATTTATTTCAAAAAAATGTTAAGAATGCATTTTATTGTGGTACAGACGAAGTTTAAAACAAAAGAAAACGTTGCTGTTATGTTTCACTGAGACCTTCAATGATGTTATTGAAACCAGCCGAGTTCAGAGCCGTGACCAGGCTCTCCATCGTAGCTTGAGGGCCTTCTCGGTCCTGCCAGGCCACCAGCAGCATCTTGGCCTGTAGTTCTACGTCCTCGCTGTCAGACTCTATCACGCGGATCTCCTTCTCGCTCATCTCCAGGTGGTCTGCCAGCGTCTTCCACTGGGACCCAAGCTTGGCTGCGATCTCATCCATCTGACTGTTGGTCACAGCCTTGCTCTGAATGCTGGGACCTGGAAAAGGACAGTCAACAAATAAGCTTTGACACACTCTAATGCTAGCTCAGATCCAAATTGTAAGGCATCACAGCCCCCGTTCACACCAGGTAACCCGACAACAGGTCGTAACATGCATCGTAAATGCATCACCTGTAATTGGTTTCATCAACCCCTGCTGAAAGAAGTCCTCGGTCCAAATGGTACTGAGCCAAACCAAAAACATCCACATTGTTCTTATGAAGAGTTTATTTGCAAAAACTTTTTTTTTTTTTTTTTTTAAATTGTCAAACATGTTTTTTTAGTATGTTATTGTGGTTTGTGTTAGCTAATATTTAGTTTTTTTACCTAATAAAAATAATCCAACTGCAGTTTGAGATTAATTGGTATGCACATTGAAAAAAACTTGATTTCTGACAATTGTTAAAAACCGAGTTATCCACTTTTGCAAATGAACTCTTCATATGTGCAAAGACCATGTAACCTTGCCATTTGTGAAAAAGACAGGACGTAGCAAAATCGAAGTATCCCAAACCCTCTATCAGCACCAACTGCTCTGAGTTTTACCTATGCTTGTGCTCTAACCAAAAGGCATAGTAATGCAATTTCTGACTTAAAAGTTCTAGTCCTAAGAATTTCTGCCAAATCAAATTTTCATTAAAAAAAAAAAACAAACTACTTTTTCAAACTCATTTTGGACAGTTTTGAAGACTAATGAATAATCTCAGATCACTGTACACCAAACCAGTCTCCTATAGCACGCTGACGAATTTCATGCCATGCATTCATTGGCATATTGAGAAGATATTTTGTTTATTTGGCCAAAAATCACTAGACTGGTTTCTTCAGATTAATTTGCAGCATAATAAATCAAACAATTCAATTTCGAGTGTCCACCATTTTTAATTTTGTCATAACATGCTGTGTTTTATGAATGCATTGTCAAATCATCTTGAAATATCATCCTTTGGTGCTCAACGCAGACGTTTATGGTTGCAAGCCATTGACATGAAACCTAAAACATGTCATCACGCTTCTTTGGCTGCCGATGCTGAGCTTGACCCTGTAATTGCTGCTTGCAGCTCCATTCCTGTTTTTTTGTGCATAGCCAGTAAAGTTTAAACCAGTGTTCCCCAAACCTTTTCCTGGAGTACGCCCAAATTTTATTCACGCTTTCGATCTTAAAAGTAGTACCTACTGAGAGCATGCAATTACTTGGCGACCATTAAAAAAAAGTAAGTTTTATGAATTTTATCCGGACATAGTACAGTAGCCATGTTGTCATGGTCACGTCATGCGACTTATGAACATCAGATGCACCCCATATCTTCCTTTTTCAGGTCTTCTAACTACATGAGCTGAATCGAGCGTCTTTGATTAGGGAGACATACAAAATGTGCAGTGTGGAGGCACTACAGGAGCAGGGTTGGGGAAACACTGCTTTAAAACCCTTGTTTTGTCTAGCTCTCTAACAACACGTCCCAAAATAATTACAATCCATGACCAACTACCTGCTGTATTACGACCGACTATGTGCTGTGGCTGTGGCTGTTGTACATTTTCCCTATTTTCTCTGCTTGCCTCAAGCAAAAAGGAACTCCTGTTGTCCTTGAAACTTTTATACTACATTCATGGCAGATAGATGAAGGTGACGTTCTGTGATGATGCTTTGGAAACAAAACCAAAAGTACAGAGTGAGGCAAGCAACACAGCTCCTATGGAGTCTTTTCTTAGGAACTGCTTCCACTTTGATGCAAACGCACTGCCGTTTTGATCCAAGAAACACAGTGTGAGCAGAATCCAGCAGGCAGGGCAACAGTCATAAAAATGGCTTTATATTTTTCATACCACCACCACAAAACAAAACTTACTGTCATTGCTCTCTTTTAACAGGTTATCTCCATTCTCATCATCATCCTCCTCTCCTGTTTTTATCTCCTCAGAAGGAAGGTCTTTCTGTTTAAAGAAAGACAAAGATTCAGTTTTTAGATTTTAAACTGTTGCTTAAAATATTTTTTTTAGTAAAATAGTGAGCAGGATTTTGTAATTTAAATTAAACCATATTGTACACCACTCTCTATTAATATTGGTACCCTTGGTAAATATGAACGAAATGGATTACACAATTGTTGTTTCTCATCTTATTTACAAAGTCAAATAAATAAAAATTACACACTCAAAAGGGAGAACAAATTAAATGTTTTCCCCCAAAATATGCACCATTATTGGTGCAGCTACAAATTCTAACGAGTAAAAAAGGTGTTTATGGTTCATTGAAAGGTTCCTTGAGGAACCAAAAATGGTTCTGCTGCATAAACCCTGTTTTTGTTAGCTTTATTTTAAGTGTGGGGCGATGGGGTGCCAATAATTGTGGAATGCATACATTTCAGAAAAACAAAAATGCTTGAGTTAATTTAATGAATATTTTCAGTGAAAAACCAAAACACTTTTTCCACGGCCTGCTTTGCTCATATTTACCAAGGGTGCAAATATTTGTTGTATTAGCCACTGAAAGGCCTATATTGGTCAAGCACTAGTTTGAATGTTATCTACATTGTCTGATAGTGTGGATGTCCACTCACAGGAAGCTCTTTGGCCAGTTTGATGACCATGTTTTCCAGATAGTCTGCCAGACTCTTGAATTGCTGGTTGGTGGGCTGGAAGAAGTGAGGGCTCCTTCTGGAGAGCAATCGCAAGGCTCGCCAGCCGTAGTTTGAGTTACGCACAACTCTGAGGGACGACGACAAAGAACTCGTTTATTCTGATGATTAATTCTGATCTATTGTGACGCATTGCTTGATCATTTATGAGACTGAATGTGTAAATCTCTGTACTTGTATTCTTCCTCCACCATGTTCGATGGATCTGCCTGTTCGATAGCTTCCACAAAAAAGTCCTCCAGTGATGGCATGAACTCCCTTTAACAGAGACATGTATTAATGCAACATTTCTCGCGTTAAGCATCTTTAAGTGAATATTACCAATCACAAACCTGCTATCTGACTTGCAGGCCTCCATATTGTCAGGATTTAGATTCCAGAGCCTTGTGAGTTCATCACTGTTGATGGTCAAGAACAGCAGAAATGCAAAATAAGATTTGAAAAGATTTGACATCTGTGATACAAGTTACTCAGTAATCAAATATCATCTTACTTTCCCATGATGATTTTGCGATCAGGGCCCTTCCCCAAAAAGTCCTCTGGTGCTTGTCTCTTTCTGCTGGGACGGATGGGTTTGGTCTCTGCTGGTCTGAGAGAAACACAAGACTCTATTCACATATCCATTCACAACTAAATAAAGAGCAGTGACCACACCTGCAAACTAAAGAGAAGTCAACAGAGGGACAGAGAGTGAAAATGTTAGCAATTCATAAAGAGCAACTTTGAATGCATATTGGTGCACTTTTTTATTTAAAGCAAACTTGTAGTAGCTTTTCTCAAAAGCTAATGTGTTATTTGCAGATTTTTCAGAATTAAATCTTTTTTTTTTGTTTGTTTATAAAGTTATAGATATTTAGGTAAAGCACCCAGTTTTGATGTACCATCATGCCTATAAGTGAAATTTATATTTTTGGGACTCCAGCAAACATTTCTACACTGGTTTGGTTCTGCTCCAGCAAATGACCTACAGATATACTTTTTTCATGAATGCAGCCCAAAATGATAATCAGCAGTAGCTTTTCTTAAAAAGATGAAAACAGATTTGTAAAGAGTGAAATTCAAGCATGTTTCCAGCACTTCCCGCATTTCGAGAGTAGGGAAGCTGTTTATTATAAAACCATAATAATTATGAATTTGACTCATTATATATTGTTTGCTTCTCACTGCAAAGTTTTGCCTATTTAATACTCCTCAAATCTTCAAACAAATAAGGCAAGATTCCAAGAAGGAAAAAATACAGTGATTAAGCGACATTTAAATATTTACATAAACATATGTAACATTTGAATTGTTTAAAATCTCATTAGCTCCATAAACTAATATAAGGCACATTAGATTTGAGAACATTCAGGTATACTTGGGGTAAGTACATCTGTTTACATAATCACCAATCTCCTCCAGAGTCAGTAAATTACTTAAAATAATTAATTACATTTACATTACAAAACGCTTTAATACTCATTTGTGTAAATATGGATAAAGCTGTTCTTGTGCTGTTTTTATTTAATACCTTTCTTTCACAAAGCTTGGACAGCCTTCGTTTTTCCAAGTGTTCCAGTTTTCTTCTGTGTTCAGGATGTGCTGTTGGAGATATAATGAATAAATCAAGATGAAACAAAGCTTTTAGAGCACTAGGCTGCAATTTCATTATGTATTCATCATAAGATGAGAGAGAAACTAAAATCCATGCGCCTATAGCATATATATGTACTTACCTCAACCATCGACGCAAACTTGTCACTATCTGGAGGGGTTTCTCTCAGTAACTAAAATGGTAGGAAAAGTAATAAAACATGACATAACAGTGTTACTAACACACACCACAAACCTCAAATCAGCGATTCTTAAGGTTAAGACTAACCTGATAGACTAGTTTGGTTGTGTCCTCAATCCACAAAGACTGATCGTCATTCAAAACACAGCTGGAACTGCGAAGGTTAGAGAGAAATTGAGGTAAAAATATTTGACAAAAAGCAGGGCAACTTTACTGTTATCCTTACAGCTTGAAAAGTCTGCATTATGACTAAAATGATGCTAAATATGCTTGCTGCTTCCCCTGACCTCTTGAACTTGACCTGGCCCTTGAGATACTGGAAGAGGATGAGATACTGAAGCAGAATGTGTCGTCTGAAGTTGCTGTCACTCAGCTGAAGGTCCATCAACTGCAGAGAGATGGGAAATTTGCCTTGTGTTACCAGGACAACGGCTGGAGTGTACCAATAACAGTTTTATTCAACAGATGATTAATGACCAACTTTTTCACTGGTGAGGAACTTGGCAAAGTAGACATGGTCTCCAGCAGCAGTCCTCATCTCCTCCAGCTTTCTCTTCGACGCCTGCATGTCATCCAGTTTGAAGCTCTTGAACACAGCTAGTGTCTCATCTGAAAACTGCATAAAGAACACAATTGAGGGGATATTACAACAAGATACATGTGGACCAAGAATGTCAGTTTTCCTTTTCAATCGATTATAATCAGTTCTTCCTAACACAGGTGGCCTATCAAAGCAACCACAGGTATACTGTAGTTCATCACATGTAAACTGCATCACATGTACATAAATGTTTTCCACCTTTATGTACAAAAATCACGCTTTGCTTTTCTCATTCTCTGGCACTTACGCGCACACACGTGGAGACGCAAATTTAGAAATAAAAAAAATGTCTACAAAAAATGCTACATAACATTTTTCAGTAGTGAGGTTCTTGAAGCAGTTCAACTGAAAGATTCACTATTAGTAGAGACGATGCTGCTGAACACTGCCGAGAGATGCACAGACGCAGATATTCACATGCGCTTCATCTCTCTCTCTAATAACCGAATTATCTAATGACCTGCATATCAATGGCTCAAACCTCCGTTATTAGCTCTAAAACTACATTTTGGAATTAGCAACAGAAGGTTTGGAGTAAGGTGTGTAAATTACTTCAATGCACACAAGTTTTCAGGATGGGAACATGACAAATGTCTTCACATAAGATATCTCAACAATGTTTCGAGGTGTGGTTGTGACTCCAGGCTGTTAAAGTAATTAAAAATATAATGCACTCCCAAAGTGGTAATGTGGCCACGATGCCAGAGCCTATTAATGAAGCGGTCTTAAATGAATTAAGAACTACATTCGATCTTCATTGACTAAACGCAAGCCGAATGACTTTGTGCTTATTGCGGTAGAGAACTCTGTAACAGTTTCCACCGACTACGAGATTTTATTTTTTGTGCTAGAGTGGTAATATTATATATTAATAGGGATGTGGTGCCCAAAAATGTATTTTGCCTATATCACGATAAGAGGTAAATCCGGGCCGAGTGTGCATGATGCAAATTTCTTCACCAGAATAGTATGCGCACCATCCGATTTTTGTAATCGTGCGTACTTTGCATGCAACCGCAGAAACACTATCCTGTGCTGTCTGGGATGCTAAGCTTTCAGTTAATGTCTGCAGGTCACACATGAGCATTGACTTGGTTTTGCACTAATCAGTTGTTCCACAAGGTGGCAGCACTGGCCAGGGCTGCGGTTTCACAGTAGAAAATAAAACTAAAGAGACAGAAAAACAACAAAACAGAGGAAACTGCAACAACAACAGACACTCACACTGACAACTGCTTGTGTGACGGAGTTATGAGAGAGAGCCACAACTTTTGTTTAGTTTGAAAGAATACAAAGACACTTTAATTGGTCATAATTTCTAAAGAAAAATACAGCAGACATTGGACTAAGACAAAGCTTCCTAGAGTGCATGTGTTGACCGCCCGCGTTCGCACACACTATCAAATGGAGTATACTTTGATAGGCAAGCGTGTTCGACTGTATGCATACACTAACATACTCATAAAAAAACTGAAGTATACTTTTGGCAAGCTTTTATTTTGGCGGATTGCTGGCAAGAAAATGTATGCGCTGCTGGTTTAAGTGCTGCCGAGTGAAGCGCGTCAGTAAATTTAGAGCCACAGTTTTGCATTTTACTCTGAAACAAACCTGCAGTGCGTAGCCTATTAAGCCTAGATTTGTGTTTTCAGTTCAAATGGAAATCTTATACAGTATTACAGTTAGTCAAGCTAAAATGATGATTGTGCATTAACAGCTGTCAACCATTTCGGTACGCAAATGAGCGGTCTGAACTTATTTACACAGAACAGTTTTTTATTTTGTTTGTGCATGCACACCTGCGCCCCACTTCATGCATCCCATCAGATAACTCAAATACCTACCTTAAGGAAAGTCATCCATGAGAACTTGTCGTAGCACTGTATAGGGTTTCTGAAATAGTCCTGCAGGGTCCAGAATTTTCTGTACAAGTTGTAGTCAATAGGAATGGAGCTACAAAACAAAAGCCCTCTGAATTACACGCTAATAAATAACAGCCAAAATGAAGCAAAAGCAAGACAATGACTCGTAGCTCAAGATTGTGAAAATAAATACAACTATCTTTTACCAGGGAGCTGGTGCATCTTCCTCGCCCATCTCTCCCTCCTCCACCTCCATCCCTTCTTCCTTAACCTCTGTGTGCTTGGGGGAAAAAATATTACATGTCTGACATCTAATGTAGTATCCACTGTAGGTGTCTAACTTTCAGATTAATTCACATTTTCTGCTTGCATGAACTTTCAAAAATACATGACTAAGTAAATCAAACCCAACATCTGTCAGCATGAGTTTACCTGCAGTCCAAGTGTGCTATCCTGCTCATTTTTGTTGAACACTGTGATGTTATCAAGGTTGAATTGACTCTGTAAGTTCAGGCCTGTAATACAAGGGTAAAACATCAAGTCATAAAATAACCACTGAACAAAGAACCAAGAAAAAACAAGAAATGTAAAAAAAAAAAAAAAAAGTGTACCTGATTTTTCTGACAAAGGAAACAGACGTGCTAAGAACAGCTGGATTCGTCCACAAAACACTGTATTCTGAGACTTCGAGAGTCTCCTGAGCAGGTCTGTAGGCAAACACAGTGGTAATGTTAGGCAACTCCAGCACATTCTCAATAAAGAATTATGCAAAGATATACCCCAATATTAGGATTGGGTATCGAGACATAATTCACAATTTTAGTTTTAGGCCTAAGCATTTATATTTAAAAAAAACTATGGTAGAAAACAATTATATCATTAAAAAGTTATATAGTTGTGATATAATAAATTTTTATTCAAAAAATGTATTTGTGCAATTTAAATGTCACTTTAACACACAGCACAAATCTGTATCCAACCATTATAAGATAAATCCATCAGAAAAAAAATAAAATAAAACTTGAACTTGAAACTCACCATTGCACATTCTTAATAAGTAATTTTTCCCAGCAGAGTAAAAGGTATTCTGTAAACATGAAAGAAAGAGCAAGCATAAATAATATAGCTGCAAGCAGCAATTAAGGGGTCAAACAGGCTAATGGAAACACTGAAGACTGAACAAACCTTTCTGATGATGATTTTAGCATAAACTCATGTGAACATTTTAGCTGTTGGACGCACTAGACGGCGCGAGATAGAGTTTCCAAATTTACAAACGGCAAAACTGCCGTCTATGTGTGTGCAAAATTTCATAACCTTCATGCAAGCATTTCTATGGGCTGTCATAGACATCATTGGTGGAAGAAGAATAGTAAGAACGGTAACGATTACAATAGGTGCCTAATATGCTACTTTGGTGCTTGGCCTCTACTTATTTGTCTAATTCTTATCTACAAACTAAGCACTAGGGCTGCACGATAAATCGCATGCGATTGTCATGTGCATCTCGTCAGTAAAGCCGGTTCTGTGATTAGTAGTAAATCTCCATCACGTGCTTTCAGATGAAGTGGCATTTAATACACAGAGCCGAAGTTCGCTGACAAGGCGATTAATCTGCGATAATGAACGTGATATTGCGTAGCTTGTCAGTGAACTCTGTGTATTCGTCTGAAAGCACGTGATGGAGATTTACTACTAATCACAGAACTGGCTTTACTGGCGAGATGCGCATGACAATCGCATGCGATTTATCGTGCAGCCCTACTAAGCACCACCAACTAAAAGATCCAAACTTACAGATTTCCATGTAGAGACATTTTCTTCAACAAAGGAGAAGATTTTGTCACACTGGTCCAGAGGAAGGCAGTCCAGAACATCTCCCAGCAGAAGAAAAGGAGTGGTAGCAGAGCAGATGCCTTTATGAAAACAACAAATCAATGCAAAAAGATTGATGATCTGAAAATATTTTTTTTTTTATACTTCAACATTTGTGTAGAAAGGTGGTAGTTCACACATACCTTCAGTCACACCGTCTATACTGATGTAGATCAGAGAAAGGAAATCTTCAACGTTCACTTTCTGCTTCACCTGCAAAATAACATTAAATCATCACTATACACAATGATAACACATATGCAAAATAAATGCAAGTATGCCAGTATTCTGGCATAAAATTGCACAAAGAAGCAGCTGCGGACTCACAATCTGCTCTTCAAGAACTCCACGCAGCGCTTGATCGAGAGTGGCTTTCTTCTCAGTTTCACTGTGAAGAATTAATCGAAATGCATTATTGAAGATGGTTTAAGCACATAAACAAACAATTGACTATAAATGCAGAAAATCTTGATAAGGAGCAAGTATTACTTTCCAGGCAGATGGCTGAAAGCGTTGGTCAGAGGTTTACAGTTCCTGATATCTACAGCACTTTTAGTGGCAGCCTGGGAGGAAAAAAATAGTTAGTTTGACATATGCTGAAAAAAATGATTTAAGTGGTTATAGTAATTATGACAAAAACACTAAATGTAGCATGATATTACGTGGTTTCCAGACACAGAAACACGAGAGTACTGTGAAAATATATTATTTTGGATCATGTAGCATAGTAATACTATGTTTTTCATTTAGTAACACGGTATTACCATGCGATTCCATCACAGTACCACATTATGTCCTCCACAAACACCATCATCTATTTTAAAGTATTCGCTAACAAATTACTTTACACAAATGTCTAGTCCAATAGGTCTAATGAATGATAAATAATATATATTGTGATAATATCTCCTGCTACTTTGGAGGAGAGACTTAGCAGGCAAGAGATAGAAACAAAACACTTTCTTCTTAAAATCGTCTGCGAATGCCAAAGCTTGTCTATCGGTCAATGTTTGTAATGATAATTTACCGTAAATTTATCTCTGGCTTCAATGAAGTCGAAGTGAGACGGAGGAGACATCTTTACTAGCGCTTTGTCTGTCAGTCCGACCCGCTTCTACTTCCGGTTCTCCTTCTTCTTCGTTGGTTTAAATGTGTTGGTAACACACGTGCATATCTCCACCTACTGGACCGCTGTGCAATCATGATGGTGAATGTTTTTATTTTAATTTTTTGCTTTTCCTTTTTCCCTCAATTTGATGCAATATAACTTTCATGCCATCATAATTCTTTAAACAATTTAATATACCGGTTTGACAGGTATTTGTTTTATCAATTACAACTACATGTTCCAGATGTATAAATTATAAAAACATATAAATACCATAGACTGTATGATAAATACTTAAATATGATGTTCACCAACAGAGGGCGCCGCACTGATTACTTGAAAAAGTTTGAACGTTTTTAGTATAATAAACAGTGTTGGGAAGGTTACTTTGGAAATGTAATAGGTTACAGACTACAAGTTACCCTACTTAAAAACCCAAAAACCTAAACAGTCTCAATTATCAAGCCATTTTGATTGTGGAGTAAATAACCTGTATGGGTCACCATAATTGGCCACATGTCACTTCAATTTCACTAAATTCGTTAATGTCTGGCTGCGCAAATCATTTTACTTCAGACTGTTTCCTGAACGAGGGACAATTCAAGGCAGGTTTTGTTAAAAATTTAAAACTCGAGGATGGATCACTTCCACAGAAGTGAGGGGCGGGGTGAGCAGTGCTCATTAGCATGTAAAGGGATATGCACCGAAACGAGTCGCTGTGAACAGAGCTGTTTTTGACAAGGTAAAAAGGGTGTTGTTTTACACGACCACTGAGACCATTTCAAGAAGACCCTAAAGAATCATACCACCTTGTGGAAAATGGGCATCCGATGTCCCCTTTGAAGCACAGCCACCACAAAATCAGACTTACTTTAAAATCATGCTGAGGTTAAATACGGATTTAATATCATAACAAGAAATAATTTAATAGCTATGATACTGTTTTTTAAATCAAATCTTTGCATAGCTATGACATGAAACACTGGAATCTAACAATGCCTTAGAAAAAAAAAGAGTTAATCTTAAAATAAATAAAGCATATGCATTAACCCATAAAGGAAATATAATAGTTATCGGATAAGCATGTTATAAACTGAAACATTGGTGAACATTTATGAAAGAAGTCAATTAAATCTGTACAGATATAACCCCCTTTGTAATCCTTAACATTTTAGTAGTAATAAAGTAACTGTAATTTAATTACACATTTTTTCTTAGTAACTGTAACTAATTACAGTTACTTTTATTTTGTAATTAAATTCCGTAATTCCGTTACGTGAAAAAGTGACGTTAAAGTGACGTGACATACAGCCAAGTATGGTGACCCATACTCAGAATTTGTGCTCTGCATTTAACCCATCCAAAGTGCACACACACAGCAGTGAACACACACACACCGTGAACACACACCCGGAGCAGTGTAATTCCGTTACATGTAACTAGTTACTCCCCAACACTGATAATAAAGGAAATGTCAGTCAGTTATGTCCTTTAACTTCATATTTCTCTCTGTGAATTAATCTGATGTGCTCAAAATGAAATTAAACGGTCCCACTTTATATTAGGTGGCCTTAACTACTATGTACTTATATTTAAATTAATCATTTGATACAATGCACTTACTGTGTACATACATGTTTTTACATATTACTTGTATTTTTAAAAATACCTATATGTACTTACATCTGTAATTAATTTCTGTAATTACATTCATAATTACACTGTTGACCCATCCCTTACACCTTAACCCACCCTTAAACCTACCCAGACCACCAAACCTGTCCCTAACCTTACCCGTATCCCCTCTCAATAGCAGCAGAAGTGTTTTGCAATGCAATATGAACACAATAAGTACATTGTACTTATTTTTTGATGTAAGTACATAGTAGTTAAGGCCACCCAATATAAAGTGTAACCAATTAAACTTTACATGGAACAACATGTCAAAGTTTCTCAGACAAATAAAGTCTTTAGATTAATGTAAGAGTTCACACTGGAGAGAAGCTGTTCATGTGTGATCAGCAGTGTTGGGAAGATTACTTTGGAGGTTACAAATTACAAGTTACCCTATTCAAAATGTAATAAGTAGTGTAACTATTTCAGTTACTTTAATAAAGTAATCTAACTGATTACATTTAATTGCTTTTTGATTGCTTTTCTACATTTCTAACAAATGTTTTCAACTGTTAATAATTTTAAAACATTTAAAGCATTTATTGCACAGCCATCACAAAATCAGACTTTAGCGCCTCTTTTTACTTTAAGATCATTCTGAGGTTAAATAAATACAGATATAAAATCATAAGATTTAGTTTAATAGTACTGTTTTTGAAATCAAATCTTTGCATAGCTACAACAGGAAACATTGGCATCTAACAATGCAATCTTAGAAAATAAAGCATGTACACAAACCTAAATAGGAAATAAAACAGTTATTGAATAAGCATAAGTCCTAGCAAAACTCCTGAAGAGCAGTCAATGCAATTTGGGAAAGGAATCGATCAAATCTGTGTACCTGTGTAAAAATATTCAGATGTCAGATTTGTAATTGTTAACATTTTCATAAGTAACTGCAATTTAATAAAAAACAAAATTCTCAGAAACTGTAACAGATTACATTTATTTTGTAATTAAATTACGTAATTGCATTACATGTAACTGCCCTGATAGTACATCACGGGGACGTCTATTTGATGTCTGCATTCACATCTGCAAGACGTATTTTTAGAGTATTCGCTCATCTGCAATACGTCTAAAGGAAGGTTCCTATCAGATGTCAAATAGACGTCTATTAGATGTCTTTAAGATGTTTATGATTTAGAATGTATGTAAAACTGATATCTTACAGACATATGTCAGATGTTTGTACACAGCAGATGCTTTCCAGATCAAGTGATCTTTACCAGACATCTTGCAGACGTACGTGTGCCAGTTACTCCCAAACACTGGTGATCAGTGCGGCAAAACATTTCTTAGGCCTCAGTCTGGAAGACATCTGACAGTTCATAAGAAGGAGAAGCCGCATTTATGTTCTGTATGTGGAAAGAGTTTTTCTCTGCTGCCATATTTATATAAACATGAAAAGATTCATATTGGTATACGAGCTCAATTATGTGCTTTGAATGTGGACAGACTTTTACTACAGTGAACTGTTTAAAGCAACACCAGAGTCAGGGCTGAATCCAGCATTACAGGTGAAGGTATAATGCGTGTAGGTCTTTTACTTGCACTTCTGCAAACTTCACTTAATTTATTGGGATTTAGTTTCAATTTTGGTCTAACTCCGTGTTTAATTTGACTCCAATTTCAAGTGATCTTCGAATTTAGGCTGAATAATAGATTTTGGTTATGTATAAATTTGAATATTTGGTTCTTCTGAATATCCCATACTTTCAATTATTCGTTCATCAGGGCCCCGGTGTCGTATTTGAGTCTCACACCGGCCATATGTGGATCTCATGATCGTCTTGCTCAGAACAAAAAGTGAAAATTTGTCACTTCAAATTTGTCACCAATCTGAACTCAATCAGACTCAGAGGGTGTTGGTCGCCTTCGTCTTGCTCAGAACAAAAAGTGAAAATTTGTCACTTCAATACAAGTCAGTGATAGACAGTCACTACTACTGCGCCCTACTGCTCCATTCATCTGGGAGCCTTCAGTTTGCTCTATCCTGGCCATAGATTTGAGTTAACATCAGCCTCCACATGATCTACAAGTCATAATGACTTAAGGAGAGCTCAGAATAAAACAAATATAACATTTTATTTGTCAGGTAAAAATGTATCATGCCAATTACACAAACAATTAGAAGCCAACTCAGAAAGGAAAACAAACACTTTCTGCGACAGCTGTAAGTATTTCTTGGCAGGGAAAATGATTGCAGTATAGTGCGTTTGAAATTTTCTTTCAAAGGATGCGGTAAACCTCATTGTAGGCCAGCCCTCTTTTAAAAGATGTCACAGATGAGGATGTAGTGAAAGTGCTGCAAGAGGTATGGGTAATAGATGTATTTTATGTGGTTAGTAAGAAGGTTACTTCAACATCTAAGCCCCTAGAAAGTGTAAAACATTTGCTTTTACATATTTATTGAGTGTTGAATTCTTTAAATTTTGGTAAGAAAAAAAATATGCATTGGACTGGTTTGGGTATTTGTTTTCAATGACTGTTGGGTTTGAATAAACCATCAACATATATTTAAAAATATAAAATATTTTCCTCGTTTTAAATATGAGACAAGAACAAAACACAGAACAACACAGAACAAAACATTTTTCTGACAAATACTGGCCAAAAAGGAGGCAAACTAGAGCTATGGATTTTATTTTAGCAGGTAAATCCATAGAAAAAGATGAAGATGAATTCAAAATACAGTCTGCAAGGCTGGGACACACAGGAACACCGGGGAGTAACGAGTAGACCAGACGAAAACTAACTGAACAGGCATGAACTAAATACACATGATAATTACTGATAATAAGACAAACCTAGCTGGACAACACTTAACTAATAATCACACTGAACAAGGACAGGAACATGACCAAATAAGGACACAAGAGGCGGGAACACAAGACACACAGGACAGGACTGACACCAATCTTAGACTCTCATGGTTTTTGGAATCCAGAATTCTGCAGATTTTGGATGTAATTAAGTAAACTTTACATCCTCTGTATTCTCAGTTCATATTTCCTTTTTAAATAGGTTCTTCCAAGGTTGTTCTCTCTTGATGTTTCCTTCATCGTGAAGTAGAGTAACCGATTGTGTTCCACTGCAAATTTGAGATATTCCTGGATGTTTTGTCACCACAAAACTGCATTTTCAGCCTTGACTCAGGAAAAGCACTTAACTCATTTTTTTTTTTTCAACTGCAAAGCCACAGTCTCTTGATCCATACCTGCAAGAAGATAAATTTCTGTGTAAATGTATTTGGCAGACATGTTTATAAAATGCGACATTTTGTAGTAGAGTATAACAAACACGCTTACAATTAAATGACTATGAAATGCAATTTTTGGTGCAGATTTTTGTTTGCTCACTTAGATGATAGTTATTTTGGTACACCCCCAGGGCACATTGTGTTTATTGCACAACTCTGCACTATCATCCAAGTCTCCCTGTAGATTATTTTGGAAGCAGAACTGAAGAAAGCATCGGTGTTCATTACTGACATTAAAATGTCCTTCATTCCTCAGGTTCCCAAAGAGTTCTATCCACAACTGAGCCCTAGAACACAAAAGTCCAGATACATCAGTAACAGAATAAAATAAATTGATTTGAATAATTTTGCATGTAATTGCTACAGATACAGTAATTGAAATATATATTATTATGTACTAGATGCATTAGTGTAACTAAAGCATCACTTTACTGACATTTCATCAATGCTAAAGAATATAAAACAAAGACGAACCTTGCTTTTCTAAAGCTGGACCACCAAGATTCGATGTATTGATTGCTTGTTGATGTAGCATACATCTGACTTCTTGAGTCAGCATAGTAGCCTGAATGGTGATGATGGAAAGTGCACTGTATTGCTGCCAATGTACCATTTTCCGATCCACTGTCAGTTTGTAGTCTCATAGGTACAACACCAAGGCACTGAATACAAGTATTGTATTAAAATTGTGTGCAATAACAGCAGGATCATCGTTAGTAGACCCACAAGTAAGCCAGAAAGTACATCTCGGAAAAAACCATCAATGCATCCTGATATGCCAAAACCAAATGGCTTTAGTTTGTCATAACCATCGATAAGCCACAGATATTTTGGTCCCATGGAGCGATATGTGTGTCGAACAAATCTACGGCGTGTCCTCTGTTCTGTCCCTTGTGGGTTCTTACAGCAACCGCATAACATCATCACGTTTAACACGCAACCTGTGTTTCTGCTTATGTGCTAACCACATAGTCTGGCAGCCGAAGAACTGTCCTGGTCCATGCAGCTCTGCTCTTATTGCGTTTTCTTACATTGTTTAATGGTGAATAGTTTTTACTTCTAAACATACCTGCAGCTTTCAGGTGTTTTTAGAGAGCGCAAGCTCATCTTTATGCCATGGTACGTTAACAGCATGTCCACAATCACGGCATATGAAAGTCATTTCTCAAAGTACTGTTGAATGAATTCCATTTTTTCTTTTCTTGCTGATTAAAAAGTTTCACTGTTGCAAAAACTGACGTATTTAGCCATGTACACAAATCAAAGCTGGTCACACAGTTACTTCCTGTATACCTTGATTGACAGATGTCTTGTCCAATCAGCGGTAAGTAATCTATTCTCAAACTATACCTACCTCTTATGTTTTGTCTGATTTGTCATAGGGTTTTCTGACTTTTTTTGTTTTCAGATTTGTCGTTGTGTTTTCTGACTTGTTTTGTTTTTGAGCTTTCTGACTTGTTATAATGTTTTCGGAATGGTTGTGTTTTATTAATTATTTTGTTTTTTGATTTGCATTTGTAATTTGTTTGAGCGTTCTGATGAGAGGGGTCAAAACATGACAGAAAATATTACTATTACTTCTAAATTATGATGTTTGATGTAAAAATCTTGATAACATTCTAAGGGGACCTCAGAGAATAGTACAAAATAATAAAAAAGGCAGTTCATGACCCCTTTAAAAAAAAAAGTGATACATGTGCATTATAAGACAAATGAACATAATATGAAACTTATAAGAAAGCACAATAGTATCACTTCTATCATCAAGCAAAATGATACACAAGAGTAACACTTTTTTGACATTGTTCTTTGGGGAGGAACTGCATCTTTGAGTTGATCTGAATCTCAGTTGAATCTGCTGGTTTTGAAGATGAAGATGAACTTTATTCACTGTGAGAGGTTTAGATAATGTTTCTTTGTCATGCCACTTGTAATGACTGGTTAGCACAGATTTATCCAGATGATATTTTATTGCTTGAGGCATTATCAGGGCAAGCTACTCGGAAAATGTAGTGATCTAAGCTAACAGTTACTCTTCACTACACTAAAGCCCTGAGAAATTTAGCAAGCTAAGCTACAGCAACTTGGCAAAAGTAGTTTACTACATCTAAGCTACTGAACCAACATCATACCAAGTCAATGCTCTCTCAGTGATCAATAAAACTATCAGTCAAGCAGATAGATAGGCATGTTCAGTTTAATTGTTTATTCAACAGCTGTTCCAAACCAATTTGGCAACATAATCAGTATCAACTACAGGGCCGGATTGACCTCAAATTGTGACATAGGCAAAATAAAATTTTTGCTGTTGGCCAGAAACCTCCTTTTAGTAGTTGGTATCGTGGCTTTATTGTATACAGATACGTTTATATAAATGGTAACACTTCACAATAAGGTTCAGTAGTTAACATTAGTTAACTAGTGTAGTTAACATGAACTAAGAATGAACAATACTTCTGCAGCATTTATCTTAATGTTAATTTCAACATTTACTAACGCATTATCAAAATCAAAAGTTGTTTGTTAACATTTGTTAATGCACTGTGAACTAACATGAACTACCAATGATATTTTCATTAACTACCATTAACAAAGATGAATAAATACTGTAATAAATGCAGTTTATACATTGTCTGCTCATGTTAGATAATACATTAGCTAACATTAATGAAATCTTATTGTACCATATAGATGTATAGGGCTACAGATAGGCTACGTTTACTTGCATCATTGCACGTGTCATTATATCAATATAAACATTTCACCAAAATCAAGTTCAAACACGAAGCTTTTGACCAGGGAAGTGTTTTTTTTTTCTTCCTGACTCGTGTCCCGTTTTCCTGTTTTCTGTCATTATGTGGCCGTTCAGATTTTTTCTGTTATTTGGCCAAAGTATCATATTATAAAAGATTCAGCGCTTCGCATGAGCTATGGCTGTGACTTAACAACAAATGCTAGACTAAGAAACTCTTCTCCACTCCTCAAAAACAAAAACATTAGCCTTTATAAATACAGTGTTTGAGTAAATAAAACGCTGCACTTATTCAATCAACAGTTCTTTATTTACCTTCAGAATCAGACGGCAAACAAGCTGAGATGCTCTAAATTGCGCACCGCACTTCATTGACGACAGAGGCGGGAGGAATAATGAGGTTTGACTGACAGTTTGAGGAGCCAATGGCGTTATGAGCTAGCGATGCTACTGTCCATCACTGGGCATTATTGTGTCACATTTGTTGAGGACGCGGCATCAGACCTGAAAGTCCTGATCTGAAGATGATCTACTTACAGTGAACGTTTTTTGCATGACTGCGTAGAGCAGATGATTGTTTGAAACACTTCCCACATTCAGTGCATTGATACGGTTTCTCTCCAGTGTGGATCCTCTCATGTCTTTTTAGGTCTCTTGAATCGGTGAATCTTTTGTCACAGTGTGAACACTTGAAAGGTTTCTCTCCAGTGTGAATCCTCTCGTGTATTATCCGATTTGCTGATTGGCTGAATCTCTTGTCACAGTATGAACACTTATAAGGTTTCTCTCCAGTGTGGATCATCTCGTGTCTTTTTACGTTTTCTGACATATTGAATCTCTTGTCACAGTATGAACACTTATAAGGTTTCTCTCCAGTGTGGCTCCTCTCATGTCTTTTCTGGATTCCCGGACAGCTAAATCTTTTGTCACAGTGTGAACACTTGTAAGGTTTCTCTCCAGTGTGGCTCCTCTCATGTCTTTTCAGGATTCCCGGACAGCTAAATCTCTTGTCACAGTGTGAACACTTATAAGGTTTTTCTCCAGTGTGGATCCTCTGATGCAGTTTTAAATTGCTCGCTGAAATAAAAGTCTTTTCACACTCAAAGCACATGTACTCTCTCACACCAGTATGTATTTTCTGATGCACTTTTAAATTTTGTAGACATGAAAAACTTTTCCCACATAAATAACATGGATGTGGCTTCTCCTTTGTGTGAATTTTCAGGTGCATCTTCAGGTCTGAAGGCCGCAAACACATTTTGCCACATTGATCACACATGCACAGGTTCTCTCTAGTGTGGATGTTCATATGTACCTTAAGGTGTGCTGAGTGTGCAAATCTCTTCCCACACTGATCACAAGTGAACGGTTTCTCTCCCGTATGAACTTTCATATGTGCCGTAAGTTGTCCTTTTTGCGCAAAACACTTCCCACACTGATCACATGTGTGCGGTTTCTCTCCAGTGTGAGTCCTCTCGTGTGCCTTCAGGATTCCTGACCGACTGAATCTTTTGTCGCAGTTTGAACACTTGTAAGGTTTTTCTCCAGTGTGAATCCTCTCGTGTGCTTTCAGGTGTCCCGACCAATTGAATCCCTTGTCGCAATGTGAACACTTGTACCGTTTCTCTCCAGTATGTACTCTCATGTGAACATTAAGACTATGTTTGTATGCAAAACTCTTTCCACAGTGAGTGCAGGTGAAAGATTTCTCAGCACTTAGTTTCTTTAAAACATTCTGAGAGCAACTCTGAGGTGTTTCTCCAGTTTTGACATGATTTTGCTCCTCAGTTTCACTCAGTTCTTCAATCTCCTCATGTTCTCCAATCATTTCTGAAATAAAAGTGAAAAAGGTTCAATTTTAGTAACTCATAAAAAAATAAAAAAAAAATGTGAAAGGACATAAAAACAAGCTCTGGTATAACAGCGGAAAGAAGACAATTGCTACACAAAACATCGATCATTTTGATGCATTTTTATAACTTATATGTCCCAGAAACTTTCCATGAATAAATACATTGATCTTCAAATTATTTTTAAAACATTACAAGCACAAATCCCATGTTTCTATAGGTAGAACTATTTAGCCAACTACACAGTTATAGAAAGCTTCCCTTACTATTTGATGCTCTAGCTGTATTATCGCACAGCTCTAAAGATTTTTCGGTTACACTTTATTTTAAGGAGTTCTTACTTACTATTACAATAAAAATAGATTATGCACAATTACATAAAAGTAACTCCAAACCAAATCCTAATCCTAACCTTAACCATATAGTAAGTACAATGTATCCGGAAAGTATTCACAGTGCTTCACTTTTTCCACATTTTGTTATGTTACAGCCTTATTCCAAAATGGATTAAATTAATTATTTTCTTCAAAATTCTACAAACAATACCCCATAATGACAATGTGAAAGAAGTTTGTTTGAAGTCTTTGCAAATTTATTTAAAATAAATAAATTTATTAAAAAAAAAAAAATCATATGTACATAAGTATTCAGAGCCTTTGCTCAATACTTTGTTGAAGCACCTTTGGCACCCATTACAGCCTCAAGTCTTTTTGGGTTTGATGCGACAAGCTTTGATCATCATCATTTGGCAATCATCTGCCATTCTTCTCCTTGCTTCTTCACGTCTCAAGCTCTGTCCGGTTGGATGGGGGCAAACGCACATTTTCAGGTTTCTCCAGAAATACTTGATTGGGTTCAAGCTCAGGCTGTGGCTGCGCCACTCAAGGACATTCACAGAGTCGTCTATAAGCCACTCAGCTCATTTGTTTAAAAAATATAACGTATTACACATTAATGAATAAATCAGTATACATTATTTAATTTAAGTGACCTGTTTGTGTTTTTTTTGTTCATATAAGCTATAGCTTATGAGCTTTAAATCAAAACATACTCATGAATTTATAGCATCAATTACTGCTTTATTTAATCAGAAACACAGTCTAAATATTATTTGTGTATTTTGCTTTTATATTATTAGAAGAAGGCCAACAGCGCCCCCTACGGAATTAGAACTCCTTACTGAGCAGGCATTAGGACCCGGGGGAGGCTGCCGCTACACGTGCCATTACTGTCGACTCTATCACATACGAACATGCATTATCAGTTTAAATTCAGCAATCCAAAACAGTGAATATAATCATCATTCAGGCAAAACTTTGCATCAAGAATGAGCCACACTGCTGACGTGATCTAATCGCTATCACACCCTGAGCACACGTGAGTTAATGCATTCCTCTTATCGGCATATTTTTTCACATCGGGCCGATATTTAGAGTTAAAGCAAGCGGCAACCTCCCGCTCTCTTGTGAAGCCAACACGGAAGTGACTAAAACTGCAATTCATCGACTGGCCGCTGGAGGCTGGTTGCAAAAGGGAGTCAATCCCATTGACTCTCCATGTTAAAATGCCCAACTTTACAGCAGAAAAAAACATGTTTACAGCCTGGTGCAAAAAATGATTTTGATCTATATAGCTAATTTCGCCCTTCATGACAACTGTGAGGGGGGTGAATTTTTTTATAACTCATCCGTTTAAATTATATTAAGCCTTAAAGTTCTGCATAATTAAGGGCGTGGCCACTTGAGTGACAGGTGGATTGCCGCTCCAGAGTGTGAAACTCGCTAGAGTGTGAAACTTAGAAAACTGGCTTTAAAGATTTGTATTTGTATAGAAAAAAAATTATTATAGGTAGGACACTGGGAATCTGGCAACTGGATGTTTTAATGAAAATGATCTCAAACTTGATTTCTACCGCTATATTGATATTGTATTCTGCTTTTGCACTGTCTGCTATGAGATGTCACGCCAAAAGGCAGTAACTTCCACATTATATATGGTGCTGATCACCATTTACAGAATCATTTTAGTAACATCTGGATAAAATCTAGTGATCATTGGCTAGGCTATAACATCTAGAAATGTGATTCTTTTTTTTTCTGACCATAACAACCAGACCAATAGTTAAACGTGAGTGGATACCGTTTTGCAACCATTTGCAATGTTCGCTAACATAAAGGGTGAGATCGCGATCTCTCTCATTTGTTTGTCTAATGAAGTGCCGACAGATGTATAAAAGTACACAAGTTACACCGTAATTTAAACGTGGCAGACTTTATTGGAAAGTAAAACAAAGTCAGAATACCGTATAACTCCAGGCTGGCACAGTATTGACGAACGAATGCAAACAAATGCAGAGCACCATAACTTCATTTGAGCGTTCAAAACAAAATCAAAGAGCTGTAACTGATGTTATACTGTGTTCTGCCTTGGTTTCTCCGGGGCTTTTCTCCATGATACTTAACACATGATAAAGGTCATAATGTCCCAAAATGATCAATAACTCATTTTCGACCAAAAACGAAGTTATAGTGTTTTGTCTTTGCACGGCAGCACTGCTGTCACTACAGAGGGGCGTGGTTTCAGCTCAGCTTCACCCACGTCCCGCCTTTTTGCCCATTTTCGATTATCCGGGAGTGACGCGCGGGGACGCGTTTCCAAGATGGCGGCGGTCGGCTCCGCCCACTTTAGGCTTCAAAAATGCTTTTCAGAAACCTACGAGTGACGTCACGGACACTACGTCCATTTTTTTTTACAGTCTATGAGTTAAAGCCATTATCGGCCGATTCCTATATTAGTCCGATAATATCATGCATCCCTAAACAAATGTTTAAACTGAGATATTGTACAATTTTATGCACAAAATGAGCTCATTTCAATTTTGATGCCTGCTACAGGTCTCAAAATAGTTGGGACAGGGGCATGCTTACAATGGTGTAGCATTTCCTATTCTTTTCAAAACAGTTTGAAAACGTCTGGGCATCGAGGCTATGAGCTTGGAATTTGGTCCCATTCTTGCCTGATATAGGTTTCCAGCTGCTGAAGAGTTTATGGTCGTCTTTGACGTATTTTTCGTTTGATGCGCCAAATGTTCTTTATAGGTGAAAGATCTGGACTGCAGGCAGGCCAATTCAGCACCCGGACTATTCTACTATGAAGCCATGCTGTTGCAATAGCTGCAGTATGTGATTTTGCATTGTCCTGCTGAAATGCACGTCATCTGGAGGGGAGCATATGTTGCTCTAAAACCTTTGTATACCTTTCAGCATTCATAGTGCCTTCCAAAACATGCAAGCTTTAGTTGGCATCTGAAGATGGCACGGCGGATTGTGTTTACTGACAGCGTTTTCTGGAAGTATTCCTGGGCCCATTTAGTAATGTCAATGACAGAATCATGCCGATGAGTGATGCAGTCTTAACTTGAACTTAAACTTTGTTAGATGCCCATGGTCTTCGGCCTCGTCCCTTACGCACAGATACTTCTCCAGTTTCTCTGAATCTTTTGATGATGTTACGCACTGTAGATGACGAGATATGCAAAGCCTTTGCAACTTGACATTGAGGAACGTTGTTTTTAATGTATTCCACAATCTTTTTACACACTCTTTCACAGATTGGAGAGTCTCTGCCCATCTCTATTTCTGAGAGACTCTGCCTCTCTAAGACATCCCTTTTATAGCTAATCATGTTACAGACCTGATGTCAATTAACTTAATTAGTTGCTAGATGTTCTCCCAGCTGAATCTTTTCAAAATTTCCTGCTTTTTCAGCCCTTTGTAAAGTGAAAAGTGAAAGTGAAGTGACGTATGGCCAAGTATGGTGTCCCATACTTGGAATTTGTGCTCTGCATTTAACCCATCCAAGTGCACACACACACACACAGTAGTGAACACACACCCGGAGCAGTGGGCAGCCAATGCTGCGGGGCCCGGGGAGCAGTTGGGGGTTCAGTGCCTTGCTCAAGGGTCTCAAACCCTTATAATACAATGATAACATAAACTTGAGACTCAAACCCGCGGCCTTCGGGTTACAAGTCCGACTCTCTATCCATTAGGCCACGACTGCCCTGTGACCACTTTTTTGAGACATCAAATTTGAAATGAGCTCATTTAGTGGATAAAAGCGTAAAATTTCTCAGATTAAACATTTATGTTCTCTATGTTCTATTGTGAATAAAACATTGGCTCATGTGATTTGAAAGTCTTTTAATTTTATTCAGATTTAAAAAACGTCCCAACATTTCCGGAATTCGTGTTGTACCACAGGTGGACTCCAATCAAGTTGTAGAAACATCTTAAAGAATGAAGCAGGATGCTAAGCTCAGTTTTGAGTGTCATGGCAAAGGCTGTGAATACTTATGTACATGTGATTTTCTTCATTTTTTATTTTTAATAAATTTGCAAAGATTTCAAACAAACTTTCCCATTGTCATTATGGGGTATTCTTTGTAGAATTTCGAGGAAAATAATGAATTTAATCCATTTTGGAATAAGGCTGTAACAAAAAATATAGAAAAAGTGAAGCGCTGTGAATACTTTCCGGATGCACTGTACATGTAGTTAATTAATATTACTCAGTACTTAAATGTATAATTACACTGTAATGAGGACACCTTAAAATAAAGTGTAACCGCTATTTCCTATAACAACAAATATAAATCTGCTTAACGCTTCATAAACTTCAGCATTATTAATGAAGAAACAAAAATAAACACCAACCTATTTGTTCTTCAGTATCTTCAGTGCGTTTCATTCTGCAGGGTCCTTGATCCCTCATGTTCTCTGCATTCTTTAATAAACTCAGTCTTTGTGGATTTCCGTTCTTTCTGATGCTAATCTTCACTTGTGAATATTCCAGTATTTATTGGTGAAATCACTGACTGTGTGATTGTTGTTCAGGAGCTTCACTGAACATGAATTTCTGTGTGGAAGAAGCAGATTTGCCAAAATCAACAATAAATAAGTTACTGAGGTTTATATTTAATTGGACTATTTTACACATTTATGTAAGTGAAGCAGATGTCCTCTAAATTATATATCTCAAGAGACCATAGCCTAACAAATACAAAGTGTTCCAACTTAGTAAATCATTATATTACTATATTAAAAGTAACAGTGTTGACAATAGCACATCAATTTAAAAAGCTCATTCAGTAAAACAACACTCACATACATGGTAATTAACACATTCTGTGCATTTCTTTTAAGTGTTAACATTTCAATCCATATTTTTTCATTCTGCCCCCGTATTAACATTTAAGAAGATATCGGTCTAGAGATATAGAAAAGAATATAAAAAAAAAAGAAAATAAAAAAAAGTAAAGAATAAACATAAATTGGATGACATCCATCTTCATTAACAACTACCGGTTAAATAACTAGCACATAACATCTAAATTTGGTTTTCTAATAACTATATGCAACGAAATGAATTAATGAAACGATTAACATGTTATAGTTTCATGTGCAAAATCTGACAGTGATTAAAAACGTCTTTAAACAGAAAGAGTAGCACAAGTCTATTAATCTGTTCATATTTAAAACGTTCCACGTGGCTCATCATTATATAGGCTCAATAGCAGTATCTGTTATTAATTTTAACCATGTAAAGTAACAATAACAAAGATAAAAATAACAAAATCACAGCAGCAGTACAATTAGTTAGCATCCATTTCACGAAACATTCAGTAACAGCAACATTATCACTCCAAACTTAGAAACAATCATTCTCACAAACACACAAAAACACAAATCGCTCGGGTCTTTGTGAATTTAACATGTTTTCCACACACGTTTGTTCTAAGTTTTTAAGTCAACAAACACACAAGCAGCGCTGCAATCGATGAAAACAATGCAGAAACGACCTCGCATATTGTTGCATAAACAAAAATGCTTAAAGTGTGTTTTACAATTGTTTAAATACGCGAAATGCTCACCTCGCCTCAGAAGACTCGACGCCGACTGACTCTGAGTGAGCGCGCGCTAGTGATGACGTCATCATCGGCAGCTCACCAAAGCGCCAAATTCTATTTAAAACGACGAAACATCTATAAAGTAACAACTCACACAAAAATCAGGTATAGCCTACAAATGAGGACAAGCAGCCGTCTCATTCAAAATATAGTTTAGTATTAAACAGTAAGCCCAAAAACGAACATAACAGATATATTTTTTCCCCCTTAAATACAATAAGTAGACAATATAAGTTGTTAAAATATGAAAAGTAAAGATAACAATGTATTGATAAAAAGGTATCATTTAATTAATCAAAGCAAAAACAAAACTTAACTAAGTAAATGTGAAAACCCTGCTAACCCTGCAAAAAAAAAAAAAAAAACAAACAAACAAAAACAACACCACACACAAAAAAAACAACAACAGCAAAACAAACAAACAGTAGAATCCCAATAGAAACCATCACAGAAATTCCAATGGTTTCCATTAAAATACCATTATAAACCATTAGCTTTTTTCCAGTAAAAGCATTACAAAATTCCTTTTTGTTGTGTGTTTTGGGATTTTTCCAATAGGATTTAACATCCCACCAATAGAATCCATCACATACCAGTAGACACCATTTTCCATTAAAACCAATACAATTCCCATTATAACCATTAAAACCATTACATTTTCTACTGTGTTTTGGGCATGGTTCTATTGTTTTTTTTTTCTGGATGGACAGTATTTCAGATACATATATTTAAAATACGTATTTGAAATACAAAATAGGCCTTTTATTTTGAAAATCTAATGTATTTTGTATTTAAATACATTTAAGATCAGTATTTTTGTATATTCATAAAACACTTTGTGCCGGTCAGCCTCTTTATCAGCTGATTTCATGCATCAGATAGTTCAGACATTGATAGTTAATCGTGTCAAATGTGTTTAAAGCTCTATTGCATGTTAGGTCAATACATATGATGTTGATATAAAGTGTGAATTGATTGAACTTTTTCTAAACTGTTTTCATAGATAGGTCGAGAGAGATTGAACATCGAGAGAGAGAGATAGAGAGAAAAAGAGAGAGAGAATAGTTTGCATCACTGCATATAGCTGTTGGTCATTTAACATTTCTATTGTATTTCTTTTTTTTATTTTTTATTTTAATATGCAAGTAAAGAATGTGACAATGTTTACATGTACCAAATACATAATATTGTATATATATATCTATTGTATTTCTAAAAGTTGACAAATGTTAACTGCTTTGCAGCTTCCATCTCACCTCACACTCTTTCAACATTAAAATGACTTGTCCCCCTCAATGTCTATCGTGGTCAAGGCCCTGTTTTAAATATATTTTTCTTGTATTTATGCCCATCCCTGTTGATGGGCCACTGCGGTGCATCTTCACGAAAGCTTATCATTTGCACATGTTTTTTAAGCCTTGCCAATTTAAACATTCAAGAGATCGTAAAGCATTCAAGCTCAAGAAGATGCAAAAGAGCTCAACTCAAGTTCTTGTGCACTGTGTTCGGTGCACACAGAGAGCCGCATCTCAGAGCCCACCGTGAAGCAGTGTTATACAACTTATTGTTTAGTTTGTGTACCTGAACACCTACAAACCTGAAAAAAAAAAAAACAACTAAATAATTGTTTAATTTGTGTCTTTGTTCTAGGGGTGTGCAAATAATCGAATGCAATGATCATGCACATCTAGTTAGTAAAGCTGGTTCAGTGATTAGTAGTTATTCAACTCTCTGTGTATTAAATGCCGCTCCATCTGAAAGCACGCAAAGGAGATTAACTACTAATCGCTGAACCAGCTTTACTGACTAGATGCGCATGATCATCGCATTCGATTATTTGTTTACACATTTAAGCATTTATCCAGATTCTGTCTCTGAAGAGACCATAGCGTATCAAATTGCTTTGATCAGTATTGCTTCTTTGTAAAAGTAAAAGCATTGACACAAAGAGCACAATTAATTTAAAAATGCGGTATGTGGTAATTCACATGTTCAATGCATTTCTGATTTTTTCTGTCTTTCTGTTTTTTAATATTTCTTGTTTCTTGGGCTTCACTTTTGATGGCCCTTTTGTTGTTTGTCAGGGACACACCAAGACAAAACAAGAACTTTAGTCGCCACCTGCTGGACACAATCTTTATTTGAAGCGTTAAGTCACTTACAAAAAGGCAATGTAGGCCTATTTTGATCACTACTGTAAGACAACAAAGTGTTTATATTTGAAATCTAAACTTTTATGTAGAAATAAGATTGCGTAAGTGATTTAATTGTGTTCGATATCTGGCTATTTAAATACCCAAAACAAAAAACTTCAAAGCTGTGTTTAGCGGGAATCTACCACAGCCAGCAGATGGATTTCTAGAACTTGGAAAACAAATTAAAAATGTATAAAACATGTATTATTGGTGGAGTGAATGGTCCATCTTAAAAAAGATCAGGGGCTTTTGGCAAAACATCAGGGGCTGAAGCCCCCAGCCACCATTTAGTATACTGTAGGCTATTTGTTTTATTAATACAGTATTTTATTCAGTTTTATTTATCATATGTTCTCATATTTGTGTTTTATTTATTTATTTTTTTAATTTATTGATATATTAATATAAACTCACGTGCATTCTAAAAATCTAAACAAATAAAATATTATATATTTTAAATTAATATAATAATTTATACATTTGCCTAATCCTTTTTCTTAAAAACCCCCCTGAGATTTGAGTATTATCATTCCATATTATCACAGTTGATATTTGACCTGTTTAGTCATTTTACGGTGTAATATATATTACTATTAATAATACCACTAGTAGATATCGCCTTATCCCACTCATACGGTATTATTTATGCAGGTCTTAAAAAAAGTTCTTAAAAAGCCTTAATTTTGATTTTAAATATCCTGCAGAAATACTGGTTTTGACTGCTGACTACTGAGCAGATCAGAATCAACACCAAACCATGATAAAATGTCACTCTTACCTTCATTTTGTTATCATTCAACTATAGGCCTCTTAAAATGAACTTTTGAGGTATAATTCACAGTGATATGATGTGTAAATATAATATTTTAAACCCATTTTTATGACAACATCACCAATAACCTACTCAAAACTGGTATTTTCCCACTTTCCAGCTGTTGTTGTGTGTGAACTTCACAACATATTCCCAATGTTCCTGAATTCTGTGGATTTCAACAAAATGTCCAGCAGATGTCAGTCTTTGAAGTTTAAAGCATGGTGACATTATAAAGGTGTTTTGATGTAAAACAAGTCAATATACAATACTCATTTTATTTTTATATGTTTATATTTCTTTATTTTCTAATATGGGGGTGGATTAAGGGATGGTCATGCATTAATATGTGCGTTGTAAGAACTAATAAACAGCCGAATGCATGCTAATAAGCAACTAGTTAATAGTGAGAATTGGTCCTTAAATAAAGGGATATAAAAGGTGTAATTCTCAGTACTTTAATGTCACTTCTCAGCTCAGGGTCGAGTGAAGTTACATGCAACTATGATGAATTCATTACCTTTCTTTTTCACTTAGTTTATTTATTTATTTGTAGTAAGACAGTAGATTCTGATGTTCATCATACAATAATGGTAATAGAAACAGAGCTTTAATCATCTAAATTTTAAGAATAATATATTTAATCTGATATAAACCATCAATGCAGTATTACACAGATGTGCAGATCTAATACCCAGTCAATTTATATCTGTCAAGAGAGGAGTTTTCCTGGTGGTTCTGCATGTAACCCATCTTTACTCAGCTCCTGCAAAGCAAAAAAAAAAAAAAAAGGGAAGAAAGGAAAAAGACAAACACAAGTCAGAACTCTCAAAAATGTTTTAATTTTTGAAATGCATTTTTATTGTATTATAAACAAACAAACAAACAAACAAACAAACCCCCCCCGCTGAGATTATACTTTCAGGTGTCTGTTACACGGATAGCAGTCCAGAATAAAGATGGTGGATGTGGGTGAGGTGTTTTGATGTAATCATCCAGAGTATGAATCCATCTTTATCTGATTCCATATCTAATCTATTCTAAAATAAAGTGTCTATCAGGTATTTAATAGGCCTATAATTGAAACTGGATGTGCATGTGTCCTTGGAAGGATTGGCACATATATTGCGACACATTTTCACTTCATTCACATTTATCTTTAATCTTGATTTTATCATTCCCGACAGTCAACAGACATCATGCAATAAGACAAACTATTCCATAGGACTATCAAATAGAGGCTCGAGGACTAATAGATTTGGTACTATTGTTCACAAAGATGATGATGTCTTTCCTTTTTACATCATAGCAATCTCCTTTAATTTGTTTTGGAATCGGCTTCTGTCTAGCAGTAGCGCTGGGCTTGAGGAGATCTACGGCATGTGTTTGTTTATGCCTCATCAGCACAATGTGAGGAAACTGATAACTGAACGTTTGGGTGTTGCAGTTCTGTCACTCGATAAATGCCGTTCAGAAGTGTCACCCCACCCTCAGAAAAGCCACCCGATATATATATATACTCTTCTCTGTTGTATGTCTTTCGATTGCTACAGGGGAAGTTAAAAGCTTCTACGCCAGCAAATTTTCATGACACATTTGTTTTAAAACTTTTTTTCGTTTGCTGAATGATTTTATTTTTTCTTTCTGTGTTGGCTAGTTTTTATTTTTATTTTTTTATTTTAGCATCTACAAAATCTAATCACTGCATGGCTTCTTATATATTAATATAATATATATATATATATATATATATATATTAATCCTTTACGAAAAATTAAGCAAAGCAGTGTAGGAGAGTGAAAAGTGTGATGTTGGACGGACTGACAGGAACATGCCATCTTTAATCATAGTGAATTGGGAGAATCTAACACACTACTCTAAAATTCAACAGTTGTCCATGCCGCTATGCCATAAACATAAACTAACTCATTAAATGAAAATCAAATTTAAGAAAACAGATAAATTTAAGACAGACAGAGAGTGATCAAAAACATCAGATTGTCTGACAAACAGATTGCTATAAACGCATAGGTTAACTGAAATCACAGTTACAGTATATGTGACCCTGGACCACAAAACCAGGCATAAGTGTCAATTTTTCAAAACTGAGATTTCGGCATCATCTGAAAGCTGAACAAATAAGCTTTCCATTGATGTATGGTTTGTTAGGACAATATTAGGCCGAGATACAACTATTTGAAAATCTGGAATCTGAGGGTGCAAAAAAATCAAAATACAGAGAATATTGTCTTTAAAGTTGTGTAAATGAAGTTCTTAGCTATGCATATTACTGATCAAAAAATAAGTTTTGATATATTTACGGTAGGCAATTCACTAAATATCTTCATGGAACATGATCTTTACTTAATATCCTAATGATTTTTGGCATAAAAGAAAAATGAATAATTTTGTTATCAAATATTGCTATAAATATACCCCAGCGAATTAAGACTGGTTTTGTGGTCCAGGGTCATATATGTGAAAACATGCAACGTGTTTTATCAGTGAGGCCCGAAGAAGTATTTTGAGGAAGGGGGGCAATAATAAAGATAACTATAACAATAACTGTACTTGCATTCACAATAATATGGTAAGACACACAAGTATCAAGCTGCAAAACGAGCTGCTTTGTACAGCTAAAAATAGCTGGAAGCGGATGACACCAGAAGCCAGACACGTTAAATTTACAAATGGTCGCGCTCGATCTTAGGGGAAAAATAAGGTGGATAGCATCACTACTGAAGTGTAATTAGCTGATGAAGTGGATTTACTTCTTGTAGAGTTAACTGAAGTTATTGTGTGCTTTGTAATGCTCGAGGTCTATTACTTATGAATGGGAGAAAGTGCAATGCACAATATGGCGGAATAGTCCCGCCTTCTCAGTTGGTAAAGTCACTGCGTCACCGCAGCTTACACAACTTTAACCAGCAGATGTCCTCAGCATGCTATGTTTCGAGTGCGTCTAAACAGCAAATCTAGCTAGTGTAATCTATCTGATCTCTAAAATTGAATCAGACTGTTACATCGTTTGCTAGCCTGGCATACTGATCTAATCTTGAATTTGAATTCTGACTGGCTGTCAGTGTTTTATTGTTCATCAGCTGGGAAATTTATTTCTGAAAGTGACTCCAACGATATCGCTCCACTGTATCGTTATCGTTATAGCTGTGGTGTGGACTCTCTTTCATGTTTATATAGTTATTGTTATCGTTCTTGGTGTGAGCAGGCCTTTAGGTATGTGCACTGAACATAAATCATAGTTTTCCAATGAAACCAAGCCAAAGCTTATGATTACAATTTGAATGTTGGCCAAAAATTTTAGGCATGCACATTAAATTCTTTACATCCCTTCAATGCCGTTCCATTCTTATGCATTTTGGGATGGCCCTTTGTTTTTCAGTGGTATTAAAACAGATGCTAGATGATTGTTTGTGATGAACACAAAGCTGTAGCTAAAGAGGTTTAATTGCAGTTGCTTAATAGGGTTCGGTGTAGTGCTAATTAAAAACGCTATACGTGAGTAGATCCAAGCATACAATAGCTTTGACTGTGCCAAAAAGGAAACCAAATCCTTCCTTTCCAATGTACTAGTGGATATTATATTTTTAAATGATGTTAACAGTTAGCGAGACATTCAGGTTGTGATATTGTCCAATGGCCAGCTTCCTTAAATTATTTGTAATTTGTGAGAGTCAACAAGTTGCTGACTCGTGTGACAGCTTTAGTTTCAGTTAGTCTGGAGGTGATAAAGAAGTTGACATCAGGTCGGTTTGTAAGTGTTAACTGCTTTGCAGAAGTGTTCTCATAAAACACTCAGTATAATATTTTGCTACAAATTTGCAAATGCTTAAAAATGACGTGTAATTCTATCAATGTTAAAACTCTTTCCTCTATAAATAAATGTCCTTTCAGAATAAATTTATTATCTATTATGTATTGTGTTGTATTATATGTATTATTTTTATTCTTGCCCCAATTTTTTGTTTCCACAAATATATTACGCAGCAAAAAAAAATTCAACATTGATAATCAGAAACGTTTTCTGAGCAGCAAATCAGAATGATTTCTGAAGGATCATGTGACACTGAAGACTGGAGTAATGATGATGAAAATTCAGCTTTGCATTACGAATACATTACATTTTACAATATATTCAAATAGAGAGCAGTTATTTTAAATTGGGATGATAATTCACAATATCACTTTATCTTCTGATCAGATAAATGCAGACTTCTTTCAGCCAAAAATATTCCAAATTAATTGTTCCAAACTTTTCACCGATTATATGTACAGTTCTCGTCGTCATATGTTTACAGACACTTGCAGAATCCACAAGATACGATTATGTGAAATTGCTTATTGAGGGTACAACAAAATAAAAACAAAACAAGCTACTTGTATTCTGCAAGGTGTATGTGAACATGAGACCACAGCTGTATGTATACAGTATGGGGCTGCCAGCGTATTGACATTTGAGTCAAGTCAAGATAACTCACGGTAATGCTGAAAACAAGATTAATTTATTCAATCATCTGCCAGCCCTTAAAGCAGTAATAATTTGCCTTCCAATGAATAAATCCGTAAGAGATATTATAAGTGGGACACGGAAGTAGCTGTGCAAGTAGTCAATTTAGCCAGAAAAGAAGCTGACAAAACTGTCGTTAGGATAGTGACAAGAGAAATGGTATTGTATGCTTTGATGTTGTATGTAGCTATAGTTATCAGGTATCTACATACCAAAACCAAGGACATAACAAGCAGTTGTATTTACAAGACATTTCAGGGCCTGGGCCACTGACCAGAACCAGATCTGGGGGTTCGGGGTTCGATTAGCGGTTCTGTCGCAGACGGGTCCGGATCAGCTGTGCCTTTCAGAACATTCATACGCTTGCGAAGCGATTCCTTTTTTGGGCAGAGCAAGAAGTCGTACACAAGAGCAGCAGCCACCCCTCCGCTCATCGGCGCAATCCAGTAGATCTATGTGAGGAAATAATTATTTCATTTAAGAAATAATAAAGCAATTAAAGTGGTCATTGTTTTATTTTATTTTATTTATTTATTTATTTTTGCAAAAGGACGGGTAACCAAAAAAAACAATCATTTTCCTTTCAGCCCTAAGAAACTTAGAGGAAGTACAATGTGTCACAAAGTATGCAAAAACAGTTTTGAAGAATTGCCAGTGCATTTTAACCTAGGCTATAACCAAATCATAAAGCAATAAAATTAGTATTCTTTTTTTTTTTTTTTTCAAAAAGCAATGGCGATTTTGTTATACTGGGTGCATTACTTAAAAATTGTAGTCTGTTACCAATTCCAAATTACATGACAAAAATTGTAGTTAGTAACGTAATCCATTAAATTACCCATTATGTAATGTAATCAGATTACTTTTTTGATTACTTTTAGATTACTTTTGACCTAACTTGTTTATCACATTGATTTAAATAAATTTAAATAAATCTTGTAGCATATTGATATAAAAATACAAAGAGAAAGAAAATCTATTCCATTCATTGTTATTAACAACATGAAGTGCATTTAACATTATATTAGGTCAAAGTTTCACAAACTGGGGTTTGTGAGTTTAATGAAAAGCTAAAAATTAATTAAATCACAAAAATTTAAAAAAAAAAAAAGGAAAAAAAAAGAGATCTTTTAAAAAGCACAACAGTCAAAATAAAACACTCAATAAAAATATGAAATATACCTGTTCACATGTGACCATGTGAATAATATGTAATCATGTAATCAGTAAAAACTAACTTTAGTCTAATTTCTTGAAGTGTTTTAAAATATAATATAGTCTAATTACAAGATTGTAAAATCTGATTATGTAATCCAGATTACAGATTACCCAGCACTGGTTAAACTTTATTTCGAAAATCTGCTTCAGACATTCTAGTAACTATAAGTAACTTTGCAACTACAAGTTAACTAACTCTCATTAGAGTATTAGTAGACTGGTTATGGTTATGGATAGTAGAATAATTTGACTTTCATAGTTACTATGTTCAGTTGAGGGAGCATCAAAATAAAGTGTCAGCAGATATTAAGCAGACAGTCTACTAAACCGCTAATGACTGCTAGTTGACATGTAGTTGCAAAGTTACTTGTAGTTAGTGGAATGTCTAAAGTGGATTATCAAAATAAAGTGTTACAATTTGTTCTTACAACAATCTAATAGAAAAAAATTTGGGAAGAACGTACCCAGTGGTTTTTAAATGCTTCAAGAACAACAGCTGGTCCAAAAGATCGAGCGGGGTTGATGCCGCACCCGGTGTAACTGATCTGGGGACAGGAATGATGAGTCTTATAAAGTTTATGATGAGCAACTTCGCATAGACCAGAATAGAGACTTGACTAAACTTGGCTGGAGACCTACTGATCTAATTTCCAAGATCATTAGCTACATATCATTTACTTTTGCTTAATGAAAAGTCAATTGCTTACTGCAACTAGGTGCCCTAAACCAACGGACAGTCCGATGGCTAGGGGTGCAGAGCCTGTGACATCAGTTCGATGTTTGTCTGTTGTGGCCAGGACACAGAGCACCAGCTGAAAGGTTGCAAAAAGCTCAATGGCAAATCCCTGACCTGCTTTCACTCCGTTACTCAGCTATAAGAAAAAAAAGAAAAAAAAATTGATTACATTGTAAAGATGTGAAAAAGGGATTCAATAAGATTATAGTACTACAGTCACATTACAAAAGCAAGACAGCATAATAAATGCAATTTCAAGACCATTTAATATTTGGATGAATTTTGAACAACTGCACCATTATTATAAGAACAAAAAGACAGCCCTTTTATCAAACGCATTGGTCGCACTACATGGGATATGTTGTCAGAATGGGTACCTAAAGTTACATACTTTTTATTTTAAGCAATTACAAAATAAAATTCATGAAAATGTAAAAATGGAAAAGATAATACACAAAACAATTGTTTTGGCCAACAGAAATTGTATTTAAAATATTAAATGAAACAAAGAAAAAAGTATAAACTTCGCTCTCAGGTCAAGATTATTGTCATTTTATATTGTCATTGCACTACTACATAGCAAACTGTTAAAATATCACCTGGAAAGTGTTTATATTGTTTACTGATGAAATAATATTATGTATTAAAAATGATTTAAAATATGAATATGCACATGTTAACTTTGACAGCCCTGAAAACACTTTTTATAAAAACTCATTTGTTTTTCATAGACACCCTTTTGCAGCCCTGGACACCATTGAAAACTCTTTATTTAGGTAACTCTTGCCTGAAAATACTGTATGCCAGTGTGATTTTATTGTTATACAAACAAAAAATAAATAAAGATTCTGGAAAGAGGAAAGAGGAAAACAAATTGTAATTTAAGACAATTTTGAATTTGAAACCAACATACAAAATCTTAGCTATACAAAATAAACATTTATGTAACTTAGAGTAGCCCTTAACACATTCAGCTATCCACAATTCTGAATGTACTTTTAGTGGTTGTGATTTCATTTTACATTTAAAACAACTTACCATATTGAGTCCCAGTGTGGATTCAGGGTCAGGACTAACTTTGGACATAATGCCACTTGCCAGCACAGCTCCAAACATCTGGGCAACGATATACATGAAGGCCCTGAAGAAACTAATCTGACAGCTGACCAAAAGTCCTAAAGTAATAGCTGGGTTCAGGTGGGCTCCACTGATATGCCCCAAACTCTGAGCCAATGTGGCAATGGCCAGGCCAAAAGCTAAAGCTACTTTAACCTCTTGGTCGGGAAATCTGTTATGCTTGTTTCCAATGGCAGAGGCTATGCCAATAAAAACAAAAACCGTCATCCCAACAAACTCTGCCAATACCGCCCGCCAAAACGACCAACTTTTAAGCTCTCTTGCCATTACGAGTATTGTTCCTTTTCTGCCTTTTAGCTGGTAAATGAAAATGCCAACTAAGCTACCACTTATAAACACTTGGTGAAAGATGGTTGACAGGAAACTGGTTTTAACAAAGCAACCACAGTTTTAGACCAGAAAATGGCAGGAGGAAGGAGGTAGTTAATTGCTAACTGCCTAAGAGATAATGTCACATAACAAGGACATTAAGATCCAGTAGATCCATTTTCAAATCAAGATCTTTGTCTGTTGCATTTTTGGGAGTCATATGTTCCCTGGTTCCTAAGCTGCCCAAAATATACTGTGCATAAGGAACGCACTCTTCAAGGTTTCCGGGTTTAAGACCTGGGGCTGGTTGCATAAATTGTTTAGACTAGTCTTAAAAAGTTAGTCCTTTTATTTTTTTCTTCAAGACTGGTCATAACTTTTTAAATTCAGTTATGAAAAGGCAGATTGGTCTTATTTGTATTGGAAAAGTGAGACTGATTACCCCTTGACAACTGCTAGTTGGTAAAACTAGTTCTTTCATGACAACTCTCGGAGGGACTGGCATGGAAATGTACATGACAATGTTAATGTATTTGTTCTTGGTGGAATAGATCTGCTACGCTGCTGCGGCAGAGCGAGTATCGAGACTTGCTACTGCCAATATATCCACAACATGCTGCTGTGAGCATGTAAGAAATACTGCTGCTGCAAATATAACATACATGAAATAACCCCCTATAGCATACATGTATCACCTCATAGCAGATCTATACAGGTGGAGCTGGGGAAGGTGGAGGGTTTCTGAAGCACGCTGCGAACTGCTACAACAAGCACTAGTCATATTTGAATGTTGAGCAGAGAGCTCATTGGCTATAGATACATGAGAGAACCAATCAGCTGTGCCATGTGATAATGATGTCATTAAGTCAGACTGAGTTAGACCTATCAGAGTGCACCATCTAGAGTTTCATGCCAGAACTCTGTATTTCTTAAGGCACAGTCTTAACATCGTGCCTAAGTTTATGTAACTGGCCCCTGGTCACACTAAGACAAATGTTTGATGTGATGAACATTTTAATTTGTGAAAAAAGTGGCCAACCAATAAGATTTGTGCTTTTGGTCACATTCCCAGAGCCACTGTTGTTACATAAAACTATGACTTGGTGTTTGATAAACACCATAGTAAATACAAAAATCTTAATGGCTGTTTAAAAACATGTAAATAAATTAATTCTGACACACAAGCGGTGTCAGAAACGGAAAGTTGTGCAGTGTCAAATTTCTGAAAGTGCCACCTAATCATGCAACTGATTTTGCCGAACATTTGTGTTGGAACAGGCCTAATTGGTTAAGCGCACTTTTTATATACTTTCATTTTGGGTTGGTGTGCAATACGCGTGACATGAATTTTATCATCAGAAGAGTAGACACATACTGTAGTGAACCAGCCAATGTTTGTAACCGCTTGCACAAGTGCTGTGAATCATTTTTGCCTTACTTAGTTTGTCCACAAAGTGCCAATACTGAACTGGGCCATTGTTTAACTGCTGAAAAAGAAACAGAGGAGATGGAACAAGAACAACACTACTGAACACTACTGAAGACGCCAAAAACAATAGACGAGTGCACATGTGAGGGGATTAAAAGAAGGCCTTAAATCAACATAAGCACATTTTTATCACTCATAACTTTTGGAGAGAAAAAGCACAGACACTGGACGAGGACAAATCTCTATGTGTCAAATGCCTATATCCACACATGCTGTCAAATGGAGTATACTTGGAAAAGCTGTGCATTCAACAGTGTGCATATGTTAACATACGCATAAACAAATTAAGTATACTTTGGACTTTAGGGTAACATATGGTTTACCTTTGGAACATTTCTACACTCCCACATTTTTGAGTAATATATTGTGTTTTTGGGACTTTTTGTTTAGTTTTTTGTTTTCTATGAACTAAAATTGTCACAGATTGTGCTTGGTGCATGGACATTTACATAAACATTTGATTTCAGCGTGGGACGCAGGCCAAACATTAGTGTCTTTGGCCCACAGGCCATCTTCTGAGGAACCCTGTTCTGCATGTTTGGGAGATGTAACGCTCTTAAATAAAATTTTTAGCAATTTAGCTCATCTCTAACCCACATTAGGTGCTTGGTTCATGCATCGAAAATCAATAAATCGGTCTAAAATCACCTGATCCCTAGAATTAACTCTCACCTGTGCACATCAATAGATTTAATGTCATATATGAGCCTTTTTGACTATTGAGAACACAAAAAATATCCTTACAAGTTGGTGCGATGTACCAAGTTGCTAAAAGTCATGTGATGCCCTGTTTTTTGTAAATTTCACTTTGATGCGTTGAGTGTAGAAATTTTCACAGTTGCCACAGAAAACACTTGCACTGCATTGTAATCCAATGTACCCTATAAAACCCTATAAAAACGTCTCCTTTGGCTGCTTAGGTGTTTGTTTGTGCATGTATGTAGGTCAACCAACTTAAACAAATTGAAATCCCAATATGAGAGGACATTAAACACTAACAGATTTCCCCCTGTATTAATCGTGTGCACAAAATAATTCTTAATTTCAACATTAACTCTAATTTAAAAGTCTGAAGCAAAACACGCTGGGAAAATTGACCTGCTGTAACTCATTCAGTCATAACTTGTTTCTTTTAAGCACGATGAACGTTCAGTAGTAATAAAGTAAAATTAAGTGTTTGCATTTAGTACATTTGACTGTTAGTTTTCACAGTGCTGGTTGCAAAGGTTGGCCTGCATCTTCTCTGCACCCGCTGGTTGGGTACTAAGGTGCACATTACATTTCCTCAGCTATATTTTCTTTAGATTTATTTATTTACACACAGTGCATTTTATAGTAAGGTTTTGTCTCAGTGCCTGAGATTTTTATCTCACAAAATAAGACTTTTGGGAAAATTGTTAAATTTTGGAGATATATGCAAACGAATACTCCACATCAAAGGACTAACTCTGTAGACCTAGGAGAGGGAACACCCACACCCACCCACACACACAGACACAAATATAGACACAAATACACAAATATAGACGCTGATAAGAGACTCAACAGCAGTAGTTGACAAAAGAAACTTATCTTTTGTAGTTTCACGCTTTGCTGTACAAACTGTTCCGATTATTCTCCTTTAGGACATCCAGAAAGAAATGATATGATATTTAAGATGTTGTCAACATACTACATTTACAGTGTAAGGAAGAAAAAAAAACAGTTAACATCTATATCTTGGGAACAAAGGCATCAAGCAAACACTATGATTGGATTATTCAGATATGAAATAAATTCAGTATAATTTGCATTGATTCAGTGAGTCTTTTTCCAGAACTGCTGATGTCATAAACACTCTGTTATTTACCTTTATTTGTCTTTGTTTTCTTTGCATGTCACATATCTCAAGCATGCTCTTCACTGATACTGTTCTGTAACATCCTCTGTGATTTTTGATCAAAATGTAGTGGCAAAATTATTGGTTGTGATGGAAATGACAATACTGGTGGCAGCACCTAATGCTGCATTTGAATCAAAGACAGTGGTGGGGAAATCTGAATTTATATTTATGCATTTGGCAGACACTTTTACCCAAAGACACTCACATTGCATTCAAGGTCTACATTCTATCAGTACATGTATTCCCTGGTAACTGAACCCATGAGCTTGGCTTTGCTAGCGCTGTGCTTTGCTGGTTGATCTACAGGAGTCCTCTGGGCATTCCTGTCAGTCATACCACAAGATGGCACCGTGACTTAACAAGAATATTTCATGTTCTGCCAATTATGGCAAAATCATAATTTAGAGCAATGTTTAAACTGTCCCAAAATCAGTGTATTGTCATTTGTTATTTAAAACTTTTAAACTAATGCCAGATAATGGTTGCACTTTATTTTACAGTATGTGCACTTACATTCGCTTACAATGTACTTACCTAAGAAAGTACTGAGTAATGGTAACTACATGGGTTAAGGTTAGGTTTAGGGGTAGGTTCAGGGTTAGTATCTAGTTATTGTAATTACTGTAATAACTACATTGTATGTACATGTGGAGCAGGACTGTAAAATAAAACGATACCCAAATAATGGTATGCACTTCCAGATGTTAGAGCAAAATGTTAGATGTCAGATCTTTTGAGGGAGCAAAACAGGTGCATGACCATAGTTTTTTTTATTATTTTTTTTAACTAGCAGTTTTTACTATTTTATAGCACTTAGTGTTCAATCATATGTTTGTATTATTAATTTTCATGTATGATTTAGGTTTTAAATGTTTAAACTTAATTGATATATTATCCTAACCAATCCATAAACACTAAACATTACTGTTGGTAAGCCTCTTGAAATATTTAAATCTATTTTTTTTTTCAATCTATGAGCCCTTATGAAAGACCTTATTTTTCAATGCAAATATAATCTGTTTTCTTTGTATGCATGAGACTTGATTTTTATCAAGGATTGGTGTGTCTTGTCTGGTGTGCAACCGACTTAAAGTGTAGTAAACCTTAGTTGCTACAAACTAGTGTGTTTATGATTATGTTAATAAATTAAACTAATATGATAACAAATACCAGTCTGCAACATCTAGCAGCATAACTGAACATTTTTGTACAGCTAAAAACAACTGGAAGTGGATGACACAGGAAGCCTCGCACATTTCAAGTTTGAAATTGCCTCATTAAAAATGAGATAGGAAGATAATAAAACTGAATCTAGGGTCTAGCAATCTCTGCACCTATTTGTTTCAGGTTTGAATCAGGTCTCCTCTGATGGAGTACTATTAGCTAGGTGGCACTGTCACAAAAAACTAGGCTCCTAAAAATGCAGTCCTGAAACTGCAGCCTCCAGCAGGATTATAAATGAGGTGAGCTCCACCGCAGAGCTCCTGAAGAGGCATTACGTAAAGAAAGTGCGGAATACGGCAAAGGTTTAGGCCGTGTGTTCGCCAATGCATTTTTAGCCAGTTTATCCACCTAGCTATGTGCTTGAGAGCGCTTCTGCAGCACAGGTTTTTTTTTTTTTTTTTTACGGTTGAGACACTTTTGCAGATATGAGACAGAATATTTGTGGATAATCTGACTTTGCAGATAATTTATTTCTGAATATAAAAATATTGACAGAATGTAAAGTAATTGCTCTGGCTTTTGTTTTAAATGATTTTATTCCATTGTTGTGCGTCTTGTTGTCGTCTTGCTTTTGAACAACCAGAATGTGGTGATTGGTCGGTGTGGTTTTTGCCCCGCCCCTCCTCCACTGTGATTGGACGGCTGACTAAAAAGTGACAGGGATGAGCACTGTGTTTTACTCTAAGTTGAACATTATTCAACTCTCACCACCCAGAAAAAACATCAAACCTCGGCATTTCGTGATCCTGGTGTTTAAAAAAAACAGCGCTCCCATTGAAAACAATTAAAAAAAACCTTGGTGAAAAATGCTTTGGTGGACAGTTGCTCTGCAACTAAATTGATTTAAAAACAGTTATCCCTGTACAGCTATGATCAGCTGTTCTCCCATCTTGGCTGAGCTTTCAATGTTTTTACCGAAAGGATGAACCTGATTGGTCAGCTACATGACCTTGCGACTTCAGGGTGCTGTTTTTAATTTGAAATGAAAAGAATGTTTTTCTAAATTCAATACAAAATATTTTAACAGTGGTCTCATAAATGCATGTTATTTTTTTTTACAGATTGTAAACTTTGGAACACAACATTTTTATTATGCAGAAAATGTATTTATTTATTATCAGGCGACTCATTCATGAGCATTTGGTTTATATGACTTTGGGAACAATAAGGAAAAAGAGATGCAACATTCCTTGGTGTGGAACAGGATACGAGACAGGATAAGATGCACAAAGGAGGGAGGTGGGCTTCCAGGCTTTATCCATGGGTGGCTACTAGTCCATTAAACATCATTAAACACCATTTCCAGAAGCGCAAGATGGCTTATTCACCTGTATCAAATATTTCCGTACATGTGTGGACTGAGTTTTTTGTTTATTGACTTTGAGATTCTTCTCATCATTCTCTTGTTTAAAAACAGCACTTTGCTTTCCTCTTCAGAGAAGCCGATATGAAAGAAAATGATGGTCAATCATTACCAAACAATATCACAGCCAATGAAACTAGGACGTAAAAATCAACATCAGCTACATAAATTGTTTAAACAATTACATCATTTGAGTAATATTGATATTCTTGTATATAAATGTTTGAAATTACGAAATAGTGTTAGTACATGTGAAAAATGAAGAAATGAACTTTTTTTGTGGTGTATGCTGTCCAGGCAGTGCTTTGATAAGCGTGTATCACACACTCTTTCATGCTGCTCTATGGCTTATGTCACACCAAGTTTGTTCTCTGATATGCTTCATAATTGCATCAAGTTCACTTAAGTTTACCTAACCCTAACACACATGCAAAAATATCCAGGTCACATTTCACTCCAAAATCCTCCCAAAAATGTAATTTAAATTATGCACTTTTCTCATTTTCCTCAAAGACACATGCTTAAAAAAACGCTTAAATTTTTACTCTCCCCATTAGGACCCAGGCAAGATTAGAGAAGGTTCAATACGTGTATTAATTTAGCCGATGCTTTTCAAGGAAGAATACGGAAATATCAAAACAAGGCTTATGGGACATACGGCATCTTTGAAATTGAAATATTGCTGTCAGGGCTCTGTGTCTTTTGTGCTCTTGTTCTGTTATCAAGTCTTTTAGTTTGTAGTTGCAGTTCCTGTTTCCCTTCTGTGATTTCCTGATTGTTCTCATTTGTGTCTCACTACCCTAATTAGCTCTAGTATTTATAGCCCTCTTGTTTCCTAGTCCCTTTGTTTGAGTTTACCCACTGTCTGAAGTTTCATAGTTGAGGTTCAGGATCATAGTTAAGGTCTAGTCAAGTCTTCATTCGGTACTGTTTATGTTGTATCTGTCAGACTATCTGAAAATAAACTGCACTTGAGTTCAGTTTTGATTTGCCATCAGTGGATTACGTGACAGTTACCCACATTTTAAAACAAAGCAGTCTTTTTCAAAATTTTAAGGATACACCTTCCAAAGTAACCCCTTCACTATTGATTCAAACAAGAGAAGCCCAATATAAACCATCACAGAAATTCCAGTGGTTTCCATTAAAATACCATTATAAACCATTAGCTTTTTCCAGTAAAACCATTACAAAATTCCTTTTTGTAGTGTGTTTTGGGCATTTTTCCAACATGATTTAACATCCCACCAATAGAATCATCACATACCAGTAGACACCATTATAGTTTCCATTAAAACCAATACAATTCCCATTATAACCATTACATTTTCTATTGTGTTTTGGGCAGGGTTCTATTGTTTTTTTTTCAGCAGGGATACGTGATGGTTAACCCTTGCATATGTGCGAAAAAACATCAACTAATATTTAAACCTCTTGTCTTGGAATTAAATTTTTGTAATTTGAAGAAAAACACTTTAGGATTAAACATTCTGAAGTTTAATTACAAAAACAATATCATAGTGTACACATAACACAATACAAAGTGAAAAAAGTTCACAAAAACACAAAGTGAAAAATAGTGAAAACGGTATAAATTTCCTGAGGTACATACTGATTCACTAAATAAGAGTACAAACAATAATACAAAATGCTAATCAGTCAATACAAAATGCCAGCTTTCCCTTTGAACACTACAAAGACGGTTTTACATTGCAATTCCACACTGGCATATAGTCAATTAAAATTGATGCTATTTCCCTGTGGGAAAAACAGGTATATTTACAGATGTTTTGTGGTCTTGAAGAATATCAAACACTAAATACGCAGAGTATCATATCACTTTGATGACATCTCGACAGCAGGGGTATCGTCAGTACCGTTGACCTCGTAGTCTGTGGCCGGGCCGGACACCAGCACCCTCACGCGGTCGGGGAAGTCGTCCAGTTTAGGGTAGAGAAGGAAGTCATAGACCAACGCAGCTGCCACACCTCCACACATAGGGCCTACCCAATAGACCTGAAAACAGTAGAGAAATCATTTCAAACATCGACTGGAAACAACAACTTCAGAAATATTTAAAAGTCTATTTGTGTTTGTGGGTGGCATCGGCACATCTTGATCTTGCTGAGTTAGATGTGTTCCTAGGTCAACATACTGTATGTTGTTGACCCTGGAACAACATTTTAATCCAAAAATTTAGTCTTGACTATATCCCTACACCTAAACGTAAACTTAACCATGAGTAATCCCTAAAATCAGAGGGAATGATAGATGAATGACACTGATGTACAAGCACAAAACACTGATTGAAAGCCTAAACTTCACAAAAACTATAAACTGGTTCTTCAAATCTGATTGGTTAATCACAGTGTTGTTCCAGGGTCAACAAAGATGTCACACTTGGTAAAATCAGGTTCTGTGGTGGGATCGCTTATGTAATATCTTTAGAAGCTTTTCTGATTTGCTGTTAGTGCATGTGGTCAGTTGCTACTATACAAAAAAAAAAAAAGAAAGATTTTTTGATGTTTATTGATGTTTTTTGAGTCTAAATCTTATTGAAGTATGTTTTACTACTTTTTAAATTTTATTGGAGTAATTTTTCAACTTCAAAATTTTGTTTAATTCGTTTAAACATGTTAGTTGCCATTTCTTTGTAATTGTTTGTGGAATATACTGGCAATTTCTGAGTGAAAATTGTTTCTACACCACATTTTGGTCCACTTTAGGCATTCTGTTGACTATAAGTAACTTTGCAAGTGCATTTCAACTCTAACCCTGGCCTGGGTTAATGAGAGCCTAGCGCTAATGAGAGTAAGTTGATGTACTTGCAATAGATACTTTATTTATTTCAAAAGAGGGCCTTCAAAATAATGTTTTTTTCTCTCTCTCTTTCTCCCAATGTATTGTATTCTGGGTTTGCTTACTGACCCAAATCAAGGGTCACTCCCAGTCTCTCTGATATTCTGGTCTCCAAATATGATAGATTTTTTAATAGCCCATTTCTTCTCAACAAGCCAAATTCGAGGTATTATTCTTTTTGTACAAATATCTCATACATATCTTAAATACATTTTTATTATGGCTATTTAACACCCTATGGCAGGTGAGCAAACAATACATTTACAGGATGAAAAGATAGACATTAAAGGGACAGTTCATCCAAAAATGAAATTTATTCACCTATAAGTTTCAAACCTGTATGAGTTTCTTTCTTCTGCCCAAAACAAAAGGAGATATTTGAAAGAATCTGGGTAACCAAACAGTTTCTGGTCCACATTGACTTCCATAGCATTTTTAAGAAACTGTGGAAATCAGTGGGAACCAAAAACTGTTTGATACTCACATTCCTCAAAATAGAAGAACAAAACCCATACAGGTTTGAAACAACTTAAGGATGAGAGAAATGATGAGAGAATTTAAATTTTTGGACGAACTTCCCCTTTAAATAGACATCTCTGCATGTACATGTGCTATCTGGGACTTTAAGTACACTAAGTAACCCTTAGCAAACAATACACAAACATGTGATTTAACTAAGTTAACTATAGATTATTCTTGACTAGGCATTCATCTAAAACAATATAATTGTTACTCATTAACTATGAAAGTTCAACATGAGCTGATTCTGTCTTCTGATAAGATCCTAAATGGTTTACATTTAACATATTCATTCTCTATTATTTTATAGATATAATGTATTAATGTTCAAAGGGGAAAACAGAGATGTAATTTTACCCAGTGGTTGGTAAAATCTCGAAGAATCACTGCAGGGCCGAAGGATCGAGCCGGATTGATCCCACATCCCGTGAAACTGATCTAAACACAGAAAAACAAAGGAGCAAGAGAAATAAGCTGCCCATTTTTGAATCAGTTATGCTACTTTATTTTTTATTTCTCTTAAAGCAGACACTAATTTACATACTTAAACATCACTCTATTTATGTCATGTTGCTTGATGTATTCATATGGTAGCCCTGGCAATATTTACAACAGTTACAGGAATGCTGATGCAGAAAAGAGGCAGCAGCAGGAGAAGAGTGAATGCTGATTACTCACGGCTGTCAAATGGCCCAGGCAAACGCTGAGGCCGATGGCCAGAGGGGCGGAGCCCGTCACGTCCCGCCTTCTTTTATCTGTGGTTGCTATGACACACAACACTAGCTGGAAGGTAGCGAAGAGTTCAATACCAACACCTTGACCGGGAGAAATATTACTATTGATCTGTAAATAAAAAATAGATTTAGTTAGATTGTTGTGTAGATTCAAACTACTAATAAGTATTTGTAATCATTTCTTTGCATGCATTAAACATCACAATCCATTTAAAGCAGAGGACACACTCATTTGATCACTTACACAATAAGGTAGAAGCAGGAATAATAATGTAAATTTAAATGCACATTTATTCAAGTATGAAATCATTTTCGGGTCAGAGGACAGCCGTTTGATGTCACTCAGCAATAACATGATATGACTCTGTTTACTGGCAAAGTAATAAGTGCATTACACCTTCTTGAAAACATAATCACTGGAAAGAACGCCGCCTCTGAAGACAGATGATAAGAGTATCGTCAGTCAGCCCACACGCCCATTCACAGCGACTGATTCTGACGCACCGAGCAGTGTTGCTTCAGTATCAGTGAGCAACTATTATACTTTCATTAATATTTTGAATCAGGTTTTATTTTTACATTTTATGTTTTCATTTTTGTTAACATTTTATTTTTGTTTTAGTTATTTTAGAACATCAAGTTAAAGTAAATGAAAATAAGAAATGTTGCTGAAATAAGTTCGATTTATATATATATATATATATATATATACTTCATTTTTTATAACTATATTTTAGAGTATTACATATTTCATATAAATATTTGCAGATTTATTAAAAAAAAAACATACTTAAAAAATAATGTCTAATAGAATTTATAACTGCCACTACAATAAACCAGGCACTGGGTTGCTTTGTTTATCAATTGTTGTTGTTGTTTTTTCCAAGAATACATGCAATATATGCATGCAAAATAAATGCAATATAAACTGTAATATAAACAGCAGCAGTTTACTGTAAAAAAAGTGAAAATACAAAGCTGTTACCTAAAGGAGATGGCTTTTCTTGCTTTAATATAGTTAGATTTGTTCATAATATTCTTGACTTGCATATAACCAAATTCAGATTTGATATATTTTTAACAGTGTAGAAAAATTCTAAATTTCTACATCTTTCTTTGTAAACTAATTATTTATTTGTGAAATTTAACAAATTATACATTTCCTAGACGTAAAATTTACAATTAATTACAGATTATTCCAGTTTGGAGATTCATTGAAAAATGTAAATATTGATTATTTTAAAGTAGTAAGTAAACTGAATTGGAACTCATGTAAACAGAGACAGGTGTCTTAGCAGAGATACCGCAGATCAGCGTACTCACCGTATTTAGCCCCAGGGCATCCCCTTTGGTGACGCCATACACGATGCCACTCGCCAGCGCTGCACCAAACATCTGGGCCACGATGTACATCACAGCCTTCAGCAAGCTGATCTGACAGCTGGCCAGCAAGCCCAGTGTCACAGCTGGATTCAGATGGGCTCCGCTGATGTGACCCAGGCTTTGGGCAAGAGTAGCGATGGACAAGCCAAACGCAAGAGCCACCTTGACCTCCTGATCTGGTTTGTCATTGTTGGTGTTCCCAACTGCAGCTGTAATGCTGAGGAAGATGAAGAGGGTCATACCCACCAGCTCGGCCAAAACGGCCCTCCAGAACGCTTTGCTCTTCAGCTCCTTCATGACTGGCAGCTCTGGGCACGAGGATGTGTTAGTGTGGGGGCTTCTGAGGGCACTGAGTAGGTTTCTCTGCCAAAAGAGAGTATTTATAGGGCAGGTCCTGCTAATGAAAGAGGGGGCGGGTTTAAGCTACGGTGCAGAAAGAGTGAGTGAGAGAGAGAGAGGAGAAGAGGCAGGCAAAATTAATGAGAAATCCTTAGTTTTTCTTCCCCCCTTTCAACTCTCATTTCATTCACACTATAAGTCTTGCAGAGAAGGGCATAATGTGGCCTTATTTAAACATCGATCTCTATTTGATTTGAAGACTACAAGGAGCTGAACTTTTATTCTGTTCCAACTTGGAGAACTAATGGATTGTTACTGTTTTTCACATTTTAGAATAATAGAAATTTCATCAAAGCTAAGATTGGAAACTATGTAGTGACTTAAAATGTTACATAAATCGAAACTTACATTTTAGTTCACTTCAAAGTTTTCACCCTTTGTCAAGATCACAGTTCTGCACACTCTGAACTTTCAGGACTATGAGATACATAAATGAACTCAGCTGTGAACTTTTGGCTTGACAGTTTGTAAAAGTCAAACAGAAAAATAGTACTTTATGTAATTTTCAGCATACAATAGGGGAAAATTCACATAAAGTTCACAACATGGGAGTAAAAGTGAGCTTAAGTTCTCTCTCTCTCTCTCTCTCTCTCTCTCTCACACACACACACACACACACACACACACACACACACACACACACACACACACACACACACACACACACACACACACACACACACACACACACACACACACACACACACACACACTCATGTTTGTTTCTGTGAATTGTGGGGACTTTCCATAGACTTCTTTTATACCCTAAACCTACCCCTTACAGTAAACCTGTTTGCATTAATTGTTACAATTTCAGATAAACATCATTTACTATTTTCAATATTTTTTTTCCCCTCGTGGGGACTGCAGGCAGGTCCCCACAATGTCAAAAATTTCAGCTTGTACTACCCTTACAAAAAGGTAGTATACTTTACTTTATTAAGCATACTTAAGTAAAGTTCAAGTATATTTTAAGTATACTTTATGTAGTAAGTATACAAATATCAGTGTACTAGTAAGTGTATTATTTCAATACTCCTTGGGACTAAATTGGCCCACTTTCTATTTTATAAAAGTATACATTAAGTACACAACTAGTTTACATCAATGTTTTTAGCTTGTACTGCAACTATACTAAAAGTGAATTAATAGGTTTACTGATAGTTCAGTATTTAAATACTTTTAGCACCCCTTGAAGTATAGTCTCAGTAAACTACTAGTTTAGTAGTTTTATACTTCAAGGGGTGCTAAAAGAGTAAGTTTTCTTAAGCGAACTTTACATCATACTTTAAGTATACAAATATGTCCCTATTTAGGTATTAATTTGTATATATTTTGTTTTATATATATATATATATATATATATATGAATATCTGAACATACAAAACATCAAAAGAAAAGAACAGGGTATCTGCTTGTAAACAAAAACATTTTATTCTAGCTTCATGCATTCTTTTTTTAAACACTTGAATGTGGGTAAGTCATAAATAAAAAATAAAGACAAAACAAAACAACATTTTAAACTAAAAGCTGAAAAAAGACTATTAACTGGATTCAGAATGATAATCAAAACGTAGATGGAGTCGATTAACACCCCAAAGCTTGACAGTCATTATTATCTCTTCATTGGTTGACATTTTATTCCATAACGTTACACTGATGCTGAATAAACTTCTTTTTTTCGTAAGGGTATTACTATTTATCCTATTTGGTTTTACTATTTGGTCGCCATAACGTAGTGAATACCAGGTACACACACACACACACACACACACACACACACACACACACACACACACACACACACACACACACACACACACACACACACACACACACACACACACACACACACACACACACACACACACACACACACACACACACACACACACACACACACACTTGAATTTGTGGTTTACGGGGACTCTCCATAGATGTAATGGTTTTTATACTGTACAAACTGTATTTTCTATCGCCCTACACCAACCCTACACCTAAACCTACCCCTTACAGGAAACTACACTGTAAAAAAAGAAAAGAAAATTTGAGCCAACTTAAAATTTTAAGGCAACCAGCTTCAAACTGGTTTCTCAAAAATCTCAAAAATCTGCTGAAGCTGGTTGCCTTAAAATTTTAAGTTGGCTCAATTTTTTTTTTTTTTTTTTTACAGTGTACAGGCATTTTTAGATTTTCAAAAAACTTCATTCTGTGTGATTTATAAGCTTGGTTCCTCATGGGGACCTAAAAATATCCCCACAAGGTCAAAATTTACTGGTTTTACTATACTTGTGAGGACATTTGGTCCCCATAACGTGATAAATCCCAGATACACACACACACACACACACACACACACACACACACACACACACACACACACACACACACACACACACACACACACACACACACACACACACACACACACACACACACACACACACACACACACACACACACACACACACACACGTTGGTTTTACTATACTTGTGAGGACTTTCATAGACTTCTATTGTTTTCATACTGACCTAACAATATTTTCTATTGCCCTACACCAACCCTACCCCTAAACCTACCCCTTACAGAAACCTTTTTGCATTTTTACATTTTGAGATAAACTTCATTCAGAATTTTTAATAATTTATTTCCCTTGTGAGGACCGGCCAAATGTCCTCACAAGTCAAAAATGTCAAGTTTTACTATCCTTGTGGGGACATCTGGTCCTCACAAGTATAGCAAAACATGCCCACACACACGCACGCACGCACGCACGCACGCACGCACGCACACACACACACACACACACACACACACACACACACACACACACACACACACACACAGACACAGCTCCTTCACCTCAGACAATAACAGCAAGTTTAACCTTTCTCTATAGTAGCCCAATAAATGATTTGTACTCTTATGCCACACTCATAATGTATGAATGCCATTGCATTGCATAAAACCCCCCAAACCAGATGGCATATGCAAAGAACTGATTCAAGACCTTTTCTCTGAACTAACTTTTTATGAGCTGTATTTTGTGCTTTGCATTTCAAAGTAAACCAACCCAGTGGGCAACTGATGTTAAAAAGACATCAACTTGGCATCAAAATTGATATATATATATAAAAAACCCTGGATGTGACATTGATTTGATTTAAATTGAACATTAAACATATTGGCCTACATATAAATGAAACCAATTAACCCAATTACCACTGCCAGAAACTGCAGTACAAACTGAATTTAAAATGATGTTACAGCATCTAGATCAAGTCTTGACTAATATTTGACATCAAACTGACATCAAGGTGCCCGCTGAGAATGACATCAAAATGTAAAACTTAACACGCTTTCTTTCACATATTGTTTTAAGGCTAACTTCACGCAACATTTGAGTGACATCTGACTTGTATTGCCAAAATAAAGTCTTTAAAGGACATCTGCTATCAGTGCTTTGAGGATTTATCTGGCTCCTGTGGCAAATGAACTTGTGTGTGCTCTCTCGAAGCACATGAACGTATGTTTATATTGTTTAGGGTTTCCTGTTGGCTAATTCATCATTTTTGTACTCAAGGTACTAACTGTGAATTAAACTGTACATGCACAGTTCCTGTCTAAACTGATGTTTTTATTGTCCTTTAAAATCATACGGTACTGCATTTTTACTAGCAATACTTAATCAAAGCCAAAGTGGTAATTTATCTCATATAGCTGGCAATTACATGTCATTTTCACAGAAACATTGAACGCCACAAAACACAGAGTATAAACAATGCCATATTCTGGCACTCTTTGGTCATATACAGTAACTGGAGAACATCAGGTTCTGCAGAAGATAAACATGTAATCCCAGTGACTGACAGAGTCCTGGCTTTGTAGATATGTCTGACAGAGAACTGTTGATCTAGGGCCTGTGCCAATAAAGATATGACCCAATCATAAATCACACATTATCTGCATTCTCATAATTATTTTCTAACTATTTTCACTACTGTTTGGCTTGTTAAAATGAGCTTATTTCAGGTTTATCTGATCTTGTGAATTTGAATAACGGAATAATTGGGTGTTTAGATATGATTCTGTTCTATATAGATTTATCTCTATATTCTGTATTACTACCATAATACCCCTTGTGTTAATTTCTTATCTGAAATACAATTCTTGACCTATTTTCAGTTGTAAAATACTCTTGTCACAGATATTTTCAATTGTCTCTCTAGTTACAGTATTTACACTCATACTGATAACTTGCATGAAGCACACAGTGTCGCCCTTTTAGATACGTGAAGCGTAAACAGGCTGACAAAAGATTAAAATAGTTTTGTAGATACTCAACAGAGCAAACCAGACACCTTTAAGAGAAGTGCTGCATGTCTGAGCTACTCAAACCATGAGAAATTAGAATTTTTCCAATTTGTTTTAATGAAGCTAATTATTATAGCTTTTAAATATAATGATACCACTGATTTCTGTTTACAGATCCCCAGGGTTTTCATTGTACACAGATTATGTTGACAGTGTATGGTTAGAAATCTGTTTTCTTCTTATTATTTATTTTTATTTTTAATTTATTTTTTTACCATTGCTGTTGGCTTGTACTTTGTGTTCTGCCGAAGGAGCTTGTGTCAGCATTAACCAATCTGCAATTATTTTACATTTTTCAGAGTGTTTAAAATAATTATGTTGAGTAATGATGTGCACTCAGCTGAGTGTATTATGTGAGCAAGGACTGATTAGCAAACATGAGTTCTGAAAACCTCAGTAAAAACTCGTTTCACTCCCTCTGAGATATGCGTAGGATGAGCAATGGGTCTTTAATGGACTGTACAGGGCAGAAGTCAAAAGACTCTTCATAAATCTCATGTCAAGCAATCAGAGACACTTGAGTCTCTTGGCTGAGTTCCATTAATCCAGACACTTTGCCTGTCAGATCACTATAAACATGCAAGTCATCTTTTTACGATGTTAGGAACACAGAGAGAAAAAAAGGCTCAGAGCAAAGGATGATGTTAAAAACATAACATTCAGTATGCTTTGACAACACTGTATTTCAGTTTTTTAAGATTAAATTGAAAATGTGCTTACTTCATTAGAAGGACAATCAACGTAATAAAAAGAGTTTACTTCTGTGCTATATCAATTAAATAGGTAACACTTTATTCTGATAGTCCACTTTAGGCATTTTACTAACTATAAATAACTTTGCAACTATATGTCACTCATTAGAGTATTAGTAGACTGTTTGGTTAATGTTAGAAGAAGTTGACAAGTAGTTGCTAAATAAATAGAGTTAAGACCCTTTCACACTGAGCGCAGCGTGATGAAATAAAGCAATTTGCCGATGGATGGTATGAAAGGCCAATGAGGCCAAAAGTTAAATTTGACCGTATCCACAGACACTGTTTGTCTGAGTTAACGTGACCATTTTGAATGCATTTCTTTTGTATGTGTAGACATGCACATTCTGGTTGTGTTTAGGCACCAGTTCTTGCCACATTTCTTTAGTACGTGTAAATACACAGTTTTACTTTGTTAAGACAACAAATTTGAATGTCTCTCTCAAAGCAACTCAACACATTCTGGCTGTGTTCGAACGTGTAATACTTTTTAAAGCAGATTTACCTCTAGATTTACCTACATATTAATCCTTTCTTTGTCCTTTAGTTTATTGCAGCATTTCTTTACTGATATCTACTGTGCTTGAGTAAATTAATTAATATTACAATGTAAGTTGAGACTTCTGAGAAAGAACATTGAACTAAACAACTAAAAACGGCATGACTGAAATCTCACAGAACATACTGATGCATTATCCCTCATGAATAAATATGACTGATGTTTGCATACATGCATACAAGTGTACAATTACAACTTCCTTCATGAATAAACATGATGTGTTAATAATTAATAATAATTTAATAATTAGTTACATTTATATAGCGCTTTTACTTCGTAAGGAGGGAATCTCCTCATCCACCACCAATGTGCAGCATCCACCTGGATGATGCAACGGCAGCCATAGTGCGCCAGAATGCCCACCACACACCAGCTTACTGGTGGAGAGGAGACAGTGATGAAGCCAATCAGTGTATGGGGATGATGATCAGAGGCCAATGAGCAAATTTGGCCTGGATGCCGGGGTTACACCCCTACTCTTGTTCGAAGGATATCCTGGGATTTTTAATGACCACAGAGAGTCAGGACCTCAGTTTAACATCTCACCCGAAGGATGGTGCTTTTTACAGTATAATGTCCCCGTCACTATACTGGGGCATTAGGACCCACACAGACCACAGGGTGAGCACCCCCTGCTGGTCTCACTAACCTCTTCCAGCAGCCACCTAGTTTTCCAGGAGGTCTCCCATCCACATACTGACCAGACTCAACCTGCTTAGCTTCAATGAGTAACCAGTCTTGGGCTACAAGGTGATATGGCTGCTGGCTGTATACCAACATACCATTGTGTTACATATGCAAATATAGTCAGAAATACAGTAATTACTGGCTGCTGTGCGTGATGTAACATTAAAGGGGTCATATGACATTGCTAAAAAGAACATTGTTTTGTGTATTTGGTGTAATGCAATGTTTTTGTGCGGTTTAAGGTTCAAAAACACATTATTTTCCACATACATTATTGTTGCTCCTCTATATGCTCCACCTTTCTGAAACACGTTGATTTTTACAAATCTCATCGTTCTGAGAAGCGAGGTGTGCTCTGATTGGCCAGCTATCCAGTGCATTGTGATTGGCCGAATACCTCAAGCGTGTGATGGAAATGTTACGCCCCTTAACGTAATGTGATCCCGTGTCCCGGAGCGACAAGACAAAAAGAATAAAACCCATTATAAACAAGGCATTTGTTGCATTCAGTTGGAACATAATTACTGATTATAATGACTTATACTGTCTTTTTACGTGTCACGTTGCGTTTACACATTACCATGTCTGCATTTGTGATCAGAGAAATGACAAACAACAAGCCAAGTCAAGTCAAGTCACCTTTATTTACCGGTATATAGCGCTTTCACCAATACAGATTGTGTCAAAGCACTTAACAGTATCAAATTGGAGGACAGAGTGTCAGTAATGTATAATGATAAGATTAAACACTCAATTTTTAGTTAAAGGCATTTCATTATTGAATTCAGAGATGTCATTGTCTGGCTCAGTTTAGTTTAAATAGTATCTGTGCAATCAAATCAGCAATAATCGCTAGAGATTAAGTGTCCCCAACTGAGCAAGCCAGAGGCGACAGCGGCAAGGACCCAAAACTCCATCGGTGACAGAATGGAGAAAAAAACCTTGGGAGAAACCAGGCTCAGTCGGGGGGCCAGTTCTCCTCTGACCAGACGAAACCCGCAGTTCAAAAGTTTATATTTCTATTTTAATTTTGTTGCAATTTCTAACAATAGTAGTATTATGTAGTTAGGTATTTTATTATATTTTTAGTTATTTTTTAGTTTTATTGTATTCAATCGAGGTTTTCGCTGGGGATATATCTCTGGGGGTCATCTGGGTGTCCTGGTCTCCGCTGACGATCAGGGCTGTAGACATCATCTCTTGGTGCTGATCCACTATCTGATCGGATACGGACTGAGAAACAGAATAGGACAGAAACAGACAAATATTAGCGTAGATGCCATTCTACTTACGATGTAACGAGTACATCGTGTGTTATGGGGAGTGTTCCCGGTTCCGGTTGACCTAATTAATGCAGCCTAACAATCCTTTAACGGATTTGAATAATAGAAGCGTATTAGTGTGTTATGTGTACGCCAGGGTAAAGAGATGGGTCTTTAATCTAGATGTAAACTGACAGAGTGTGTCTGCCTCCTGAACAGTGTTAGGTAGATTGTTCCAGAGTTTGGGTGCTAAATAGGAAAAGGATCTGCCGCCCGCAGTCGATTTTGATATTCTAGGTATTATCAAACGGCCAGAGTTTTGAGAACACAGCGGACGTGGAGGACTATAGTGTGATAAGGGCTCGCTCAAGTACTGAGGAGCTAAACCATTTATAAGTAATTAACAATATTTTAAAATCTATCCAATGTTTGATAGGGAGGCAGTGCAGTGTTGACAGAACCGGGCTAATATGGTCATATTTCCTGGTTCTAGTAAGGACTCTAGCTGCTGCATTTTGGACCAGCTGTAGTTTGTTGATCAAGCGTGCTGAACAACCACCCAATAAAGCATTACAATAGTCTAACCTTGAGGTCATAAACGCATGAATTAACATTTCTGCATTTGACGTTGAGAGCATAGGTCGCAATTTTTCGCTTTTGAGATGAAAACAAGCTCAAGTACTACTCTACACAGCTCAAAACTTGCATTGGAATAGTCAGTGGCAAATTCTTAAAATATGAAAACATACTTACAGGCTGTTTGTCAGAAGCGCCAGACTGTCCTTGCGATGCTGTAATTGCCCCACTTTATAGAAACCGTCTTTGAGCAGCTGGCAGGCTACTCTCATATTCAGGAAATAGTCCTCCGTAAAATGTGCTGCACACACTCAAATGTTTGGGTTGAACTGTTGTGTTGTGTGCTCTTTTGGAAGCCCAAACAAAGTAGTTTTCACAACGAAACACAGCATCTCCACGACATGGCGCAACAATACTACAGCCTACTAAATGCCCTTTTCTTTGCGTATACATTTGAGCGGTGTTATGCAAATCTTCCCACACCGTGATGTAGACATGTGGGGGGTGTGTTTAAATTAGCCATTTTGGGAGGGCGTAGACGAGTCTTTACTTTTATAAAGAATATCTCTTTGGTTTTGAGACTTTAGTCTTTGCAACTTTAGGGATCTTATCTATGCACGAACAGCTTGCAACACTCCAAAGAGAAAGGAAAACTTGAAATCGCATCATATGACCCCCTTTAACACAGACAAACAGTGCATGTTATTGACATGGTCAAATTTCACACATTATATTTAAAGACTTTTGGCCCCATCTGCCTTCCGTAGAATGATGCTTTCACACCAAAAGCGAAACAATTGATCACCTTTGGCTAATTTACGCCTGCACGATAGGTGGCGCTGACCGAAAATGCATTTTACAACTGCACTTTTGCAATAATCTACTGATTGTCTTCTTTAAAAAGAGTCCAACCTTAGGTCTGTATTCAAAAGCGTTCATGAATTATAACAATTTAAGTTTGTATAGTGCACTTTTATGCCTATGTTTCAAAATGGCAAGTGACAGTTAAAGGGTTAATGCCTTTTTCTGCATGACCATTAATCCCACAACATAACTAAACAACTACATTACTAACTATTAATAAGCAGCAAATTAGGAATTTATTGAGGCAAAAGTCATAGTTAATAGTAAAAACTGGACCTTAAAATAAAGTTTCTAGAAAAAATAATTCTAACTATTACTTGACTAAGCATGTTGCCTCACTTGAATCCAACAGAATTTAAGTTTTTTAAAGAGAAAGACACTCCTCCTCCAGTAAAAGGCAGCTGAAAAATAGTGTGACAGAACATCAATCCAGAAACACTGATATCCTCCTTGCTAAGGACTGAGTCAGTCATCAACAATGTAAGTGCACTGTACTCACAAATGTACTCAATGTACTTTTTTCTAAGAAAAATCCAGGAGACAAGAGAGGAACGCACCAGAGTTTTGCCACTCGGCTTATGTGATAAGGGAGATAACGTTTTACTATGACGCTTGCCATCCAAACACAGTCAGATCACACACAGTGCTTGGAATGCATAGAAGGCTGACATAAAACACACATGCACAAATCCAGGGGTAGTGAGAAGATATAAGCATGTACCAGTTAGTACCATACCTATTCATACCATAAGATGGAGAGAGGTAGATGAGATAAGAGCAAAGCATGGGATAGAGATTGTTAAGAATAAAATGTAATTTATTACATTCTCATAATAATCTGGCCAAAGATTGATGGTAAATATTAGAATGTCTTGAAGAGAGTCCAACATAATAGACGGGATTTGCTTTGACATCAAAGGGTTTTTTAAAGTTTAATATCAACTATGAAGTGATGTAAACTTATCACACAATAAGACCTGTTGCATAGATGTAGTCAGTTCAAATAGCGAGAGCTCTGAGAGCCATTCAGCCACAAAACACTGTGTGACAGAAAAAAGACAGAAAAAACCTCAGTTCACTAATTGCTCACATGCACCTAATTGCTTAATATTGCCGCCAGGCAGAGGAATGCCTAAACAAAGGCTGAGATCTGCGACAGCTATTGTTTCCATGGGAAATGAAGACTATCCATTGAGAGCTTCAAAAGAGGAGGTTCGAGAGGAAACCAGGGGGTGAGAAAAATAAGCTTGTGCATTTCAAAGAAGAGAACTGAGAAATAAGGAAGCTGTAGTGTCTTGATAAACATCCAGGAGGCATTAGCTTATAAACACGCTTAGGGAAAAAGAAGTCTGCAAAACTGGAAAAGTGAGTGGTGCTATTTCTACAAAAACTACCGCCACAATGCTGGGGTGTCTTGGGTGGTTGTTGTAGGGCATTTAGGAGCAGTTTCTAAGGTGGTTGCTGGGCTGAGAGAGCAACATTCGAGCTCCAGAAGTAACGCTAATTACGTAAATATCCTTTATGTATTTAATCCCATTTTATTAACCAATGTCTTTGCAGCTGACTTGCAATGATCCAATTCAACTATACTAATAATAAGCAAAAATGAGCATCCTATTTTTAAAGCAATCCAAAAAGGCAGCACAGCTGAAAGGTTTGTTTGAGCTGCGCCCTCTACTGTACAGACGTGGATTTACATTTCCTTCAGGCTTATTTATGTCACTTTTGGTGTGAAAGGGCTTTTACATTTGCCAAAAACAGAGCTTTTTATATTAAAAACAAACAAATAAGCTCAGCCCAGATGAGAACAAGTAACACAAAAGTAACGTAACGCATTACTTTCAATAAAAAGTAATGCAATTAGTTAATTTTTTAGGGAGTAACACAATATTGTAATGCATTGCTTTTAAAAGTAACTTTCCCAGACAGACCTGTTGTGAGCTCTGAGGTCATTACTCAGTGGTATGCTTTGTTGAAGTCATCTGTTCACATTATTTGAAATTATTATTTTTTTAATTATCATGTTTAACAATGCAATGGTTTGTTTATGTCAATCGTCATGCTTCATGGGATTGTAGTTTGTTTCTTAATTAAAGCTGTCAAATACACAGTCTAATACCTTTGTCTTTTTGCCTGATTTTCAAATACGTTTTGGTTTCAAAAAAGTTTGTATTGTTTGATTTCACCCCGTAGCTGGCTGGTTTGGTTCATGGCTTTATAATGCTTTAATGAAGCATTTCCCTCTGGGAAAAATGAATGGAAAAATAAAAGCATCACTGCTGAAAAAGTGAATGTGTACTAATTGATCCAAGTCAAAAAAAAAATTTTTTTCGGTCTCTATACATGACTCGGTCATTGAATTTAAGTCTAAGGGATTTCTTTTGCCTGTTTTGATTCGAATTATTGATTCATATGATTCAAGTTCATTGCACAGATGGCGCAGTTATAACAAAAATGAATACTTAAGCTTAGGGATTTGAACTTTTAAATTCACTTTACCTTTTGAATGAATTCTTTATAAAAAATACTCACTATCCACTCCCCTCACAATCATTAGGCCACAGAGAATGTGAACTGTTTATAAATACTGCCGTCCCTCATTGTTTAACGTCTGGATGCTTTAGTGTTCCCGCCACAAACTGAAGCCTGTTGTTGTAACAAATGCGCTGGCTCTATCTCTCCAGGATCCTTCCTCTCAAAGGATCCCATTCAGCTCAGGATGACAGTGACATTAAACTCCAAATAGCTGTCATGAGGGCCGTCTCTAATGAGCATGAACTTGGCTCACCACAGGAGCAAATCCTACTGCCAGAATCATTATGTAATTCATCAGAAAATCTGATACGTTAATAAAGAATAAGTGAAAGAGTAACCTAAACTGACACCACGTCTACATGGTGTCGCTCCTGTTATAATGAAAAGGACTGTTTACACTGAACTCCAGCATTCTAGTATTGCCATGTAACGTCACAAGCTCTCTGGGTGTGACAAGAAATGGTCAGATCTACTTTGGACTGGGGTGGTAGAAGGAGTGTTGTGGCTAAGGGCTGTCCTGTACCAAAACACATCCCATTGTCTATCAGGGGTTCTCTAACATTTTGGGGCCAGGGACCCCTTACAGGGGAGAAAACTTACCAAGGAACCCCTCTTAATCAGTGAATAGGCATATGCTTACCACAGTTTGTACTCTTAGATGCCATTGGAATTTACATTCATTTTTCTGGACCCCCCCCCCCCCACACACACACTCTGTTTTAACAATTAAATTAAATCGCAATCAAAAAGCATGTGTAATTATTTTGAAATCATAAAACATACAATTTAACAACACTTTATTAAAAGTTTAACAAAAAAATGACTAAAATTGTTAACCATTTTCCATTTTAATAAAGCACAATCTTGCTGATTAAACAGTGCTGATTATGCTAAACAACAAAACCTTGATGCTGACAATCATTTTAATGGATGAAACATGGCACTTTCATGTAATAACTGTATACATATATTCTGCCAGTTTACACATTTTACATTTATTTGACCACCTACCTCAGTAACATTGGTCACTTTCTTTTCATGACTTCAAACGGAGTTAATTTTAGAATCTGATTACAAATCCAAAGATCAGTGCAAGATCTTAAGACCGTGTTTAGTCTTACTGTCAGGAGCAGGAAACACTCTCATTCATTTTAATGGTGTGCATCTTTATTGGTCTCTTTAGTCTGCTATACTGTGGGCTGTTTATCTCATGTAATCAGTACAGTAGGATATCCTTTGTTTTTGAATGAAATTAACTCAAATCGAGAAAGAAGAAATATTTTAAAGTGTCAGGATGTGCTGAGCTTGTCATTTCTACAGTCCCTGCGGTGTCAATTTTATGTGTTAGAAAACATAGCATCATAAAATGTCAGTAACTGCAGCTAACAGGTCTGAAAACTGTATAAAGGGGATTCATCAAAAAGATTCATTAAAGGTAATTTTAGCATTCTTGTCACTCAGCAGCATCATTATGTTGCTATATGTGTTTTGTTTGCTCATTTTGTTTCCATAGCTACTATCTCTACAAAGCCAACAAACTGGAGATAGTTTTAGGGTGGTCGCCTCTTATTTGGCCTCTTAAGAAATGAGTAGAAGGACTCCTATTATACTGTTTCTATTATAATTTGTGAATTAAATTAAATATGCATCAGATATTTGTGAATCAACATTGCTGAATTACAGTCTCAAAAGTTACAATAAATAAATAAATACAAATAAAAAACTAGACATAGCACGTCTCAGCATTTATTTGTGCATTAAATTGCATGAAATGATGTGTGTGTATTTGTGGCATGTTTTGTGAGTTTGAAAAACAATATATTTGTGCATTTTCTTATCTGGAACTAAAATTTTGTCATCATTTACGTACCTTGCCAAGTGGGAAACAAAAAGAAAATGTTAAATAATGTAGACTGACTGGTAACTGCCATAGAGTGTCACCTGCCAAAGTAACATCAAAATCAGTGATAAGCATTTACAAATATTATGGACATTACTTTCTTATACAGTCACAGTATTCATTTAGTAACTGTGTTAGTTACTCTTTGATAAAATGTACTACTTGTGTTAATGTTTTTGTTAAAGGGATAGTTCACCCCAAAATTTTTAATTGCTGTTAATTTAGGTAACACTTTATTTCGATAGTCCACTTTAGACATTCTACTAACAGTAAGTAACTTTGCAACTACATGTCCACTAGCAGTCATTAGAGTATCAGTAGACTGTCTGTTTAATATCTTCTAACACTTTATTTTGATGGGTCCACAACATACAACGGTCACACTTTATATTAGGTGGCCTTAACTACTATGTACTTGCATCAACAAAGAAAGTACAATGTACTTATTGTGTTTATATTGTATTGCAAATCACTTTTACTGCTATTGAGGGGGGATACGGGTAAGGTTAGGGGCAGGTTTGGTGGTCTGGGTATGTTTAAGGGTGGGTTAAGGTGTAAGGAATGGGTCAACAGTGTAATTATAAATGTAATTACATAAATTAATTACAGATGTAACTACATACAGGTATTTTTTAAAAATATAAGTACAATGTAAAAACATGTATGTACACAATAAGTGCATTGTACCAAATTATTAATTTAAATGTAAGTACACAGTAGTTAAGGCCACCTAATATAAAGTGGGACCCATACAACATACTGACTATGAGAAACTTTGCAAGTACAGGTGCATCTCTATAAATTAGAATGTCGTGGAAAAGTTAATTTATTTCAGTAATTCAACTCAAATTGTGAAACTCGTGTATTAAATAAATTCAATGCACACAGACTGAAGTAGTTTAAGTCTTTGGTTCTTTTAATTGTGATGATTTTGGCTCACATTTAACAAAAAGCCTCAGCAAATTAGAATACTTCATAAGACCAATAAAAAAAAACATTTTTAGTGAATTGTTGGCCTTCTGGAAAGTATGTTCATTTACTGTATATGTACTCAGTACTTGGTAGGGGCTCCCTTTGCTTTAATTACTGCCTCAGTTCGGCGTGGCATGCAGGTGATCAGTTTGTGGCACTGCTGAGGTGGTCTGGAAGCCCAGGTTTCTTTGACAGTGGCCTTCAGCTCATCTGCATTTTTTGGTCTCTTGTTTCTCATTTTCCTCTTGACAATAACCCACAGATTCTCTCTGGGGTTCAGGTCTGGTGAGTTTGCTGGCCAGTCAAGCACACCAACACCATGGTCATTTAACCAACTTTTGGTGCTTTTGGCAGTGTGGGCAGGTGCCAAATCCTGCTGGAAAATGAAATCAGCATCTTTAAAAAGCTGGTCAGCAGAAGGAAGCATGAAGTGCTCCGAAATTTCTTGGTAAACGGGTGCAGTGACTTTGGTTTTCAAAAAACACAATGGACCAACACCAGCAGATGACATTGCACTCCAAATCATCACAGACTGTGGAAACTTAACACTGGACTTCAAACAACTTGGGCTATGAGCTTCTCCACCCTTCCTCCAGACTCTAGGACCATGGTTTCCAAATGAAATACAAAACTTGCTCTCATCTGAAATTAGGACTTTGGACCACTGGGCAACAAGACGCCTCTGACATTGTCTGTGGTTCAGGAGTGGCTTAACAAGAGGAATACGACAACTGCAGCCAAATTCCTCGACACGTCTGTGTGTGGTGGCTCTTGATGCCTTGACCCCAGCCTCAGTCCATTCCTTGTGAAGTTCACCCAAATTCTTGAATCGATTTTGCTTGACAATCCTCATAAGGCTGCGGTCCTCTCGGTTGGTTGTGCATCTTTTTCTTCCACACTTTTTCCTTCCACTCAACTTTCTGTTAACATGCTTGGATACAGCACTCTGTGAACAGCCAGCTTCTTTGGCAATGAATGTTTGTGGCTTACCCTCCTTGTGAAGGGTGTCAATGATTGTCTTCTGGACAACTGTCAGATCAGCAGTCTTCCCCATGATTGTGTAGCCTAGTGAACCTAACTGAGAGACCATTTTGAAGGCTCAGGAAACCTTTGCAGGTGTTTTGAGTTGATTAGCTGATTGGCATGTCACCATATTCTAATTTGTTGAGAGTGAATTGGTGGGTTTTTGTTAAATGTGAGCTAAAATCATCACAATTAAAAGAGCCAAAGACTTAAACTACTTCAGTCTGTGTGCATTGAATTTATTTAATACACGAGTTTCACAATTTGAGTTGAATTACTGAAATAAATGAACTTTTCCACAATATTCTAATTTATTGAGATACACCTGTATATGTCAACTTATGAGAAAAGGCATAGGGGTAATTGTGAAGAAAGAGTATGTAAATAGTGTATTGCAGGTGAAGAGACTGTCTGACAGAATGATGAGTGTAAAGCAGGAAACTGAAGGGGTGATGATAAATGTCATCAGTGCATATGCCCCACAAGTGGGATGTGAGATGGAGGAGAAAGAAGATTTTTGGAGTAAGTTGGATGAAGTGGTGGTGAGGGTACCCAAAGAAGAAAGAGTGGTGATTGGAGTGGACTTCAATGGACATATTGGAGAAGGCAACAGAGATGATGAGGTGGTGATGGGTAGGTACGGTGTCAAGGAAAGGAATGTGGAAGGGCAGATGGTGGCAGATTTTGCAAAAAGAATGGAAATGGCAGTAATAAATACATATTTAAAGAAGAAGTGGGAACATAGGGTGACGTATAAGAGTGGAGGAAGGTGCACACAGGTGGACTATGTCCTATGCAGGAGATGCAACCTGAAGGAGATCAAAGACTGTAAGGTGGTGGCAAGGGATTATGTTGCTAGACAGCATCGGATGGTAGTTTGTAGGATGATTTTAGAGGTGAAGAGGAGGAAGAGAGTGAGGACTGAACCAAGGTTATAATGGTGGAAATTAAAGGAGGAAGACTGTTGTATGAACAAAGTCAGAAGTACAAGGAGATGCGGCGCAAAGCAAAGAAAGAGGTGGCAAAGGCTAAGGAAAAAGTATGAGAAGTTAAAAAAAAGAGGAAGGGGAAAAAGACCTGTACCGACTGGCTAGACAGAGGGATAGAGCTGTGAAGGATGTGCTACAGGTCAGGGTGATAAAGGATGCAGTTGAAAATGTGCTGACAAATGTGTAGATTGTGTTGAGAAGGTGGATGGATTATTTTGAGGAACTGATGAATGTAGAAAATGAAAGAGAGAGAAGGTTGGTTGATGTGGAAATAATGAATCAGGAAGTCCAGGGGATTAGTGAGGATGAAGTGAGGGCAGCTATGAAAAGAATACCAGTGGAGTTTTTAACCAGGTTGTTTAATAAAATCTTGGAAAGTGAGCGCATACCTGAAGAGTGGAGAAGAAGTGTACTGGTACCGATCTATAAGAACAAAGGAGATGTGCAGTGCTGCAGTAACTACAGGGGCATAAAGTTGACCAGCCACACAATGAAGTTATAGGAAAGGATAGTGGAAGCTAGATTGAGAAGAGAGATGATGAGCTGTGAGCAGCAATATGGGTTCATGCCAGGTGAGAGCACCATGGATGCAATGTTTACTTTGAGAGTATTGTTGGAGAAGTATAGAGAAGGCCAGAAAGAGTTGAATTGCGTGTTTGTGGATTTAGAGAAAGCTTATGACACGGTACCAAGAGTTGTGGTACTGTATGAGGAAGTCGGGTGTAGCAGAGAAGTATGTGAGGGTGGTGCGGGATATGTATGAGGAGAGTGTGACAGCGGTGAGGTGTGCAGTAGGAATGACAGATTGGTTCAGGATGAAGGTGGGATTGCATCAAGGATCTGCTCTTAGCTCTTTCTTGTTTGCAATGGTGATGGACAGGTTGACGGATGGGATCAGGGAGGAACCTCCATGGACTATGATGTTTGCAGAGGACAGTTTGTAGACAAAGTGAGAGAGGCAAGACTAAGATGGTTCGGGCATGTGCAGAGAAGGGATGCAGGGTATGTTGGGAGAATAGTGCTGAGGATGGAGCCACCGGGCAGGAGGAGAAGAGGAAGACCAAAAAGGAGGTTCATGGACGTGGTGATGGAGGACATGCGAGTGGTTGGTGTGACAGAGGAAGATACAGAGGACAGAGCAAAATAGAGACGGATGATCCGCTGTGGTGACCCCTAATTGGGAGAAGCTGAAAGAAGAAGAAGACTGTATAATTAATGAAGCCCACAACAGTTTCAAACACACAGAAAAATGTTTCCTAGGAAATCTTTGTGCAAAAATCAACATTTCACAAACAACATAAAATAAAGTCTACAAATACAGAATATAAAGACTACAAATACAAACAAAACACAAAGTAAGCATGGAAACGCTACTGCAAGCATGCTTAACAGTGACATCTATCTGGGACCAGTGCTGGTCCATTACAATACAATGGGGAAAAATTACCACTATAGTCACAAAAATGTAATATATAATGTTTGGAGCTGTTCTGATCTCTAAGATGGCTCATTTCACGGTAACACTTTATTTTGATGGTCCCTTTTGAACATTCTGTTGACAGTAAGTAACGCTGTACCTACCAACTCTCATTATAGTGTTAGTAGACTCTCTGAATAATATCTGCAAACTCTTTATTGTGATGGGCTCCCAACGTACATTTTACTGACTATAAGTAACTTTTCAAGTAAATGTCAACTTATTCTAACCCTAACCCTACAAGTCTACTAGTACTCTACTAACACTCTAATGAGAGTCAGTAGATTCGCAGGTGCAACATTACTTATAGTCAACAGAATGTGTTAAAGGGACCATCAAAATAAAGTGAAAGCCATTTCACTTTTGACAAGTTATTCCTGTTTGATGTCAACAAAGAAGCACAGGTCTGTGATAGCCATTACAAACTGTTCATTATCAATGACATATTTCTATGGTTCTGCATGCACCTTCTTTAGCGTCCAGTAATTTTTTAATTTTATATTCCGAATCTGTTACCTTTTTACAGTAATGTCAGTGGCCTCAGGTTTTGTAAGCCCAATCCCATTTCTACCGCTTACCCCTACAGTTTCTTGATTCTCCTTCGGTTGGAGGTGCTAGGGTAGGGGGAAAGGCCAGATAGCCCTTCAAAAGAAGATTTTTCAGGACCAGTCTTCAAACGAAGGGATAGAATTATCTCAGCATAAACCAGCTACAGCGGGCAAAAAGACCCATAAATGTAAGCATTTTTGGCATTAATAAAAATTTTAATGAAAGATAATCATTTGTTTTGTTACCTTCAGTCGTGCTTTCGTATTTATGGTCATATTATTCAAAGAAATGTTTGCAAAAACATTGCTAAAGTTAGCTAACATTAAATCATTACTGACTGAACAATAGTGCCACAATATATTTTCATGTCTGATCAGGGCACGGCTATCACAGACTTGTGCTTCTTCATTGACATCAAACAGGAATAACTTGTCAAAAGTGAAATGGGTTTAATTTTATTTTGATGGTCCCTTTAACACATTCTGTTGATTGTAATGTTGCACCTACATATCTACTAACTCTCATTAGAGTGTTAGTAGAGTAGTAGACTGGTAGGGTTAGGGTTAGAATAAGTTGACATTTACTTGAAAAGTTACCACCATAGACACTGATGGTGGGCTAGTCCCTCCAATAATTTGAAATTGCTAAACCTTTTTCTCAAATATTGCCAATTCGAAAGAGAGAGATGATGCTTCAAAAACTTCAAATCAAGACTACTTCAAAAACAGCGATTTTATGCTCTCGGAGCTGGAAAATATAATGTATCGATTCAGTATTTAAAACAATAAAAGTCACTGTGCAGCGATGACAAGTTTCTTTGCTCCTACATGTGTGAGCTGCGTGATCTCCGATGTGTGTGTGTGTCAGTAAACAGTGCATTAATATAGAACGTAATGAAAGGCTAATGCACACCAGTATAGGTGTGTTTATTGTAGGAGCTAGGGGTAGGGGTGAAAATATTCCCCTAATATTCCCACCCCTACCCCTTGACACTCTGTTTCAAGGGACAAGGGGGTAGGCATAGAGGCAGGGGTTGGTGAAGGGCTATATAATAAAATTGGGATTAGGCCGTAGTCAGTGTTTTCAAGAGGCTTGGTGAAATCACTTGTGCCCTGTCTCTCATGCACAGGGTAAAGGTGACACCAGCATAAAAATATCCTTTTGGCCATAAAGCTGGCTCTTGAGGAGTGGCCTCACTGTCTGGGTTCTGGTCACCCATTTCCAGTGATTACCTTTGCCTTCTCCATCATGTTTTATCCGAAATCTCCAAGGCAGATGCTCTCTCCAGACTACACTCTTCTGATACTTCCAACAGATACTCCTGAGCCCGTCATTTCACCTTCTGCCATTATCACTCTCATTCAGTGAACCCTGGATGATCAAATTTCACAGGCCACCACCACATACCCAGCTCCAACTCATTGCCCTCCAAACTGCACCCATGTAGGCTACTGGCTGTTCATTGAACCAGGCTGTTTGATTCACTTCATTCCTCCCCTGGGTCAGAACAGGCAGGCATTACCCAGACTATACTTGTGTAACTGTTACTTGTGCCGTGGCCAACATGCCATGCCATCTTCTGAACGGCAAGCCCCTCCTGTTGCCTTTTCTGATGCCCATGGTTACATCTAGTAGTCGACTTCGTTACAGATCTTTGTTACTCATGCATCCTGGTCACCGCTTCTCTAAAACCTTTCATATGGTACCACTTAAGGGTCTCAAGACTGAAAAGACATACTCCCACAGTCAATACAACAACTGGAAGCATTATCTTCCATGGGCCAAGGATGCATAGACTTCTATTCGTCAGCCATTTACAGGGTTTTTATTAGGGTTGGGCAAGTTAACGCATTATTATCGTGTTAATGCATTAATTGATTAACGCTGACAATTATTTTATTGCACGTTAATGCAGTTTTTTTATTATTATGAAAGTCCGTTGCTCAATGGCTCTGAATACACATATGGCTCGTTTCCACTGAGCGGTTCGGTACAGTATGGTACGGTACGGAATGCAATTATTTCCGTTTCCACTGTCAGAAGTTGGTACCAACTGGTTTGGTACCATTGAATGGTACCAAAATAGCGAATCGTACCGTACCACTTTTTTGGTACCCTTCCGTTGGGCTACCTAGCACAGCAAAGGGTACTAAAAAGGGGGAGCTAAACTCACTGCAGAACGTTGATTGGTTGACTAGAATCGTCCCTTTTGCATGATACAAGGGAATAAAGCTTCTCCTTCACTCGTTCCTCTCTGCATATTTACATCAGAGTGCACAAAAACCAAAAATATAACAGTGTATTTTATAATTTTATATTTTCACACAGACAATAGCCGTTTCTCAATATGCGTTCTTGTCTGTTCTTGTGGACTTGTGAAATGTCATTGCCCAAAAACCCGCATAATTTTCAAAATATTACTGTTATTGTGTCATGAAATGTAGTTTTAAATGAGTCCTGGTAGGAATGCACATATCATCACAGAAACTGATACAGTCTCTGTGAGCTCATCCAGATCATTTGCAGCAGCTTCAAAAACACTCCAATCAGTGAGAAAGAAACAGGCTTGTAAATCCCGCTCTGCTTAATTAGTCCATCTCTTTACAGTCCTTAATACAAGTTTAGCTGATTTCAGTTTCTGCCTGTAGGTCGGTATAAGATGAACCAAACAGTGATCAGAGACTCCTAAAGCTGCCCGTGGGACAGAGTGATATGCATCCTTTATTGCTGTGTAACAGTGATATATTACTGTCTCTACTGACATGTAACATGGTGTCTGTATTTTGGCAGTTCACGGAAGAGATTTATTTATTAAAGTCCCCGAGAATGATTAAAACAGGGTCCGGGTGCTGTAGTTCTGTCTCTGTGATTTGATCAGCGAGTTTCCGTAAATCTGAGCTCACGTGTGCTTGCAGTGGAATGTAAACACTCATGAGAAGGAACGAGCAAAACTCCCCCGGGCGAGTAGAAAGAGCACTTCCAGATCACATATTATTTAACACAGTTACATCTGTACACCACCTTTCATTGATGTAAAAGCATGTCCCACCGCCACACGATTTCCCCGTTGATTCTGCATCAAGGTCCGCTCTAAACAGCTGAAAGCCTGGAAGATGTAGCATGCTGTCCAGAATGGGTTACAGCCAGGTTTCTGTGAAACACAGAGCAGCAGAGTTTGAAAAGTCCTTGTTTAATCGTTTTGTTGGGTAGAGAGCGGAGATTCGCCAGAAGGATACTGGGTAGAGGCGTTCAAAATCCACGCTGTCTGAGCTTCACAAGCGCACCGGCTTGCTTCCCCAGTCTGCACGTCCTAAAGCGTTTAATCAGCAGTATAAGATGAACCAAACTATGTTCAGCAAAACATCAGAATAATTGAAAACCGGTAGTAGATTTTGTGGTGTGTTCTGCCGAATGTTTAGCAGTTCATCCCTGGTGAAACTGATCGTGTTTGACAAACAAAAAACAGGAAAAACTAACAAAAACATTAAAACAACTGGAGAGCCAAGCACCGTGGCTGCCATGTGCCGAGCCATCTTGGTCTATATTGCTTTACAGATCTATCACTTTTGCTGCTCAGAAATGTTCACGCAATCATGCTACACGTATCAGAAGTTCAGCACTCCGACACTACATGCGCACCGTGCCCGTGCCTAACTGAACCGTGCTCTGGCCCACCTCTTCTAACCGAGCCAGGGACGGTTAAATGAACCGCGCCCCAGGGCGGCACGGAGCGATCACACTCATAGTCAAATGAACCGGGCTTTGGGGATCAAATGCACTCGGGCACAGTTAAGATTGCCTACTGAGAGTACACCCTTATTCTCCTGCATCCCGCACACACGAGTCTCACACGGCCGCACTTGCCCATCAAGTGTTGTCTCGCGCCGCACTCTGTTGTGTTGGGTCCCGCGGGAGTGCAGGCCTCTACTCGGAAGGTGCCTGTTATAATGTCATGATCGAGGTTCTGGACTCATAACTTGTTTTTCTGTAACAAACTATAAAATATTTTCTATAAAAATGTTAATACCCTGGCAGTGGCAAATAGCTTTGGTTTTATATTTAATTTTATTACATTAATGTTATAAGTTGAGAATTACAAGAACTATTTTAACTGCTACTGTTTAAAATGAATACTGCTGTAAAAAAGCACCTTATTTGTTTAAGTGTATTTTAAGTGTTTGCAAACCAAATGTTTTTGCATCCTAATTGCCGTTATCTGCTGTGGTTCATTCGTCCTCTGCTCATTTCCCCAGTTGTTATTTACCTGTTCATCTGCTGCTTACAATAACTACTCCACAACTGGTTTTGTATCACACCCTTGTGTCATTCTTTGCCGGACACTGCACATGCTAATGTTGTACATACTCTGCTGTTGAAAACCAGCCGTTTTGGCATTTTATTGCAAAAGTATAAACAAATCATTTGTATCTTTTGCAAAGTTTGCCAGCTGGAATGTGATTGGACAAGGAGAATTGGTACAAGAGATCAGCTGAACTACTATCCCAGTCACACAAAATGCTCTGCCTTTGGATCTTTTCACCACCTTAATCCATTTGGGTAAACACAAACCAGGATATTCCAAAACCGAAATGAACCACTGAGAAAAGTTTGGGTACTCACCTTTGCCAATTCATGCCTGCTCCTTAGTGAATATCACAGTTTTAAAGTGGATGGAGTGACATTGTTTCTTGAGGTATTCAGTGCAAAAAATGTGTAAAAATTCATACACTTTCAGATTTGTACCTTTAATGCTACTATGTGTTGTAACTGTGGTGGTACCCATGGATACCCAGGGCATGGATATTTTATTTTTTAAATGACTTTAATATGTTCCTTGAGGTTCACTTATAATGTTAATGGATCCCCCCCCCCTGCATGCAAGCAGTGCAGTGCAGAAAAATGTTGTTTTTGTTCATATATTACGTCATTTAACAGACTTCTCTGTTTATTTAATGACTTCACTTCTCTTGAAGTTAATGAAGGGATTTTACTCTCTGCTGCACCCTTAACTTTTTGCCTTGACAATACTAAGTCAAGATGGGGAAGAAGCCCCCCTTAAGAACAATGTCCATATACTGATAAATTGTAACACATTTACATACACTCTCAGAAATAAAGGTACAGAAGCTGTCTTTTCAAAAGGTACAGTTTTGTACCTATTAGGTTCAAATATGTACACTTTAAGTACTAATATGTACCTTTAAGGTACCAAAATGGACCCTTTAGGTACAAACATGTACCTTTTGAAAAAGTAACGCCCCAGTGACAGCTTTTGTACCTTTATTTCTGAGAGTGTATGTGTTTAGCATGTAGAGGATTGTTATGCATCACTCAACACACTATTATGGGAATCAATTGGAAACAATTAACAATTAGTTGTAATAGCACAAAAATGAAAATTATGAAAGGTTGCCCTCTTTCTGCACCATTGGGGCAAAACGACCCCCTACCTGGGGCAAGAAGCCCCCAGGGGTATCTTGTCCCAGCTGAACTTTACCAAATATTTTATCTAAAGGCTAAATTAATGCCATTACTTTAACTAATTTGGGAAAATAGTGCATCTTGTCAATGTAATTTGAAATGGAAATGGAATATTTCATAGTTACAGAGAGAGGTATCTGAAAGGCAATTATATCCAACGCTTTTTAAACCTGAAACCATGTCACAATATAGCAACATTTGCAATGCAGTGAGGCTGAACTGTTTTAGGTTGTGATGATGTTTACTGTATTGTTCTTAGGCTGTGGAATTACTAAATAACAGTAACTTAAATAACAATGAATAAACACACACACACACACACACACACACACACACACACACACACACACACACACACACACACACACACACACACACACACACACACACACATTTATCTAGCTATAAAATAGACTTCTTCTATTTTTATACTAAGCTAATTACAACCTGAATTTCGGAAATGTTGGGACATTTTTTAAATTTGAATAAAATGAAAACTAAAAGAATTTCAAATCACATGAGCCAATATTTTATTCTCAATAGAACATAGATAACATAAAAAATGCTTAAACTGAGAAATTTTACGATTTTATGCACAATGTTACGTCCCCTGACGTAATTGTGTATATTGGGAGATGGTCACATGTTGTTTTCTCCTCCCTCTTTTTCTCTTCCTCTCCCTCTCTGCTAAGTAGCGGTCCAAACCATCTGCAGGTGATTTCAATTAGCGGCAGCATGGCTTCCCGGTTACGCAGTGTGCAAGAGGGATAAAGGAGCAGAGAGACACCGCTCAGGAGGAGTCCCTTTTCCGCTATCCCAGAGATGTTGTTGTATTATTTGCTCTTGAGAAATTTGTGATATGTGAACCTAAGGTGTGGTTGCAGCAATGTTAATGTTGAGATTCTGTGTGAATTTAGTATTGTGAAACCATGTAGGGAGTTGGGCGCCGATTTATTTGGGTTTAACCCCTTCTAAACTTTTCACCTGTTTTTATGTTAACTCCTTAATAAAATAATTAAGTATATTTTTGACATTTGGTATTCTTTTGTGTTAAGTAGAGGATTTTGATGTGAACCTTTATTGTAAGTACTACTGGTGAACGTGATAACATCTGGGATGAAGGTAAAGGAGACTTCTCAACGTTCACTTATTTATTTGATAACAGGATTTAATTTTATTACTTCTGCTCTGAAACCCCTAGACTAGAGGGCGGAACGTAATAACAAAATGAGCTCATTTCAAATTTGATGCCTGCTACAGGTCTCAAAGTAGTTGGGACGGGGGCATGTTTACTATGGTGTAGCATCTCTTCTATTCATCTTTTCAAAACCGTTTGAAGATGTCTGGGCATCGGGGTTATGAGTTTCTGGCGTTTTGGTGTTGAAATTTGGTCCCATTCTTGCCTGATATAGGTTTCCAGCTGCTGAAGAGTTTATGGTCGTCTTTGACGTATTTTTCGTTTGATGCGCCAAATGTTCTCTATAGGTGAAAGATCTGGACTGCAGGCAGGCCAATTCAGCACCCGGACTCTTCTACTACGAAGCCATGCTGTTGCAATAGCTGCAGTATGTGGTTTTGAATTGTCCTGCTGAAATACACGTCGCACCCCCATACCATCAGAGATCCTGGCTTTTGAACTGAATGCTGACAACATGCTGGAAGGTCTTCCTCCTCTTTAGCTCGGAGGACATGGTGTCTGTGATTTCCAACGAGAATGTCACATTTGGACTCGTCTGACCATGTCCCATGTTCACATATGGGTTCCTTTTTGCATGGTAGAGATTTAGTTGGCATCTGCAGATGGCACGGCAAATTGTTTACCGACAGTGGTTTCTGGAAGTATTCCTGGGCCCATTTAGTAATGTCAATGACAGAATCATGCCGATGAGTGATGCAGTGTCGTCTGAGGGCCCGAAGACCACCTTCGTCCTTGTCCCTTACGCACAGAGATTTCTCCAGAATTTTTTGATGATGTTATGCACTGTAGATGATGAGGTTTGCAAAGCCTTTGCAATTTGAAGTTGAGGACCGTTGTTTTTAAAGTATTCCACAATCTATTTTGCACTCTTGCACAGATTGGAGAGCCTCTGCCCATCTTTACTTCTGAGAAACTCTGCCTCTCTAAGACATCCCTTTTATAGCTAATCATGTTACAGACCTGATGTCAAGTAACTTAATTAGTTGCTAGATGTTCTCCCAGCTGAATCTTTTAAAAATGTCTTGCTTTTCAGCACTTTGTTGCCCTCATGCCAACTTTTTTGAGACCTGTAGCAGGCATCAAATTTGAAATGAGCTCATTTAGTGGATAAAAGTGTAAAATTTCTCCGTTTAAACATTTGTTATGTTCTATTGTGAATGGAATATTGGCTCCTGTGTTTTGAAAGTCTTTTAATTTGCATTTAATTCAAATTTAATTTTTTTTTTAAAAAATCTGTGTAATGCATTTTTGTCATGGAAATACAAAAATAATTTTACTTAGAATGTGAAAAAGGACAGTGCAATGCAATCTACAGAACGTCTACCTGCAACAAATCTTCTCACGGATTAAAAGGTTTCAACACATAATCTGAAAAAGCATCTTGTGGTAAATTGATCTTAATCTTTGAAAACTAGGGCTGCCAACTCTCATCACATTTCCTCACGTCAGTGATGTTTATCTGTATGAGTTGTTTTTTAATATTTATAACATATGGTATAATTAGGTAAATATCAATATCAAGCAATATTAGATGAGGAAGAAGAGTGCTGTTTTCCTGATTATCAGCACAGTTACAAATATGAGACTGATTTTATACAATTCAAAAACAAGAAGTTAATATCAAGTGACTTACATTTTTAGACACCGTATTAGGATATCTGTTTTTGCTTTGTTTTGCCAATAATTCAACTATCAAATTAATTATTCAATGAAATCAGTCTCCTGATTCATTCCTGAATAAATCAGTCCGTTTGAATGATTCAAATGGTGCAATGAGTCATTCATTAGGGCAGTGACCTGCTTCTACCTATCAGCGAGTTTAGTTTCATGTTGTTAAAAACTATTTATTTGTTGATTCTGATTTCATTTGATTGGTAACAGCCCTGTAGTGTCCTATTATATATATATATATATATATATATATATATATATATGAACTCTGTCGGCGAGAGGTTCCAGGAGGGTTCTCGGTTCCTCCCCGCCAACTCCAGGTCTCAGGGGCCGCTGGACGGGAGCAGCCCCAGTTGCCCTCTAGCTCCTGTTACAGCCCTGCATAAACCATAAATTCCATAAATCTGGGCCCTAGCCCGCCCCTGTCCAACAGCTTATCAGAATTACCAGCCTGAGTCCGACCCGAGCTGTCTTTTTTTTTCCCCTTCTCCCAAAACAGCTTCTATTGCTTCAGCTATTAAAATAGTTCAGTTTTGTAAATAATGGCAAAGTGAATATATTTAGTTTTTTTTTTATTTTGAGTTTGGAGATCAAGCGCAATAGTCAGTTCATATGACGTTTGATCAATTTAGACTCTCAAATTAACACTTGACTTGACTACAAAAAAATCCATAGAAATAGAACACTTCAAGCATATTACAATGTTAATTTAAATGTTTATTATCACCGTCTCAGTACAAAGGTATTTTTGACAAAACAAGATGAGCAGGCTGCTGCTCGCAATGGCATGGAAAAGAAAATAATAGCCAAATAATAATAATAAAACGAGGTTACACTTTATTTTGATAGTCCACTTTAGACATTCTACTAACTATAAGTAACTTTGTAACTACATGTTAACTACATGTCAACTAATTCTCATTAATTTGCAACTACATGTCTACTAACTCTCAGTAGGGTAGGTTTAGGGTTAGTGGAATAAGTTGACATATACTTGCAAAGTTTCTGATAGTCAGTATGTTGTATGTTGTGGACCCGTCAAAATAAAGTGTTAGAAGATATTAAGCAGACAGTCTACTAATACTCTAATGACTGCTAGTTGACATGTAGTTGCAAAGTTACTTACTGTTAGTAGAATGTCTAAAGTGGACTATCGAAATAAAGTGTTACCTAAAACGAAAATAAATCAATAAATAGGCTAATAAAAATACAGGATTTCTTACTCTAAAAATGAAGACTTCACCACAGAACATGGCCATTCTTTTTTCCAACAGTTATGGACTAGACCTTAATGAAAAAAAAAAAATGCAAATCCCAAACGAAAAACGAGACATGGCTACTGCCAGAAGAACAGTCTCTTAGCGGGCATCGTGAAGAAAAAGCAAAGCATCCACAGTGGAAGGCTTTAATCCAGTCCTCCTTTCCTCAATAATTCTTCCAGCTGTGCTGAAGGCACGCTCGCTGCTGCTACTGCTACTGCTGCTGCTGCTGGTGGGAACACTAAACACCGCGCGAGCCAGTCGTGAAAGAAGCGGCAGCATGGTCTCCTGTTGTTGCCACCAGTGCAGCACATCTCTTCCATCACCTTCCATGTTGGGATTGAGGCGCAGGTAAATCTGTACTTCATCAGTTGTATCCTCCTCCTGCTCCACAATGTTTTCCCACTCTTCCTCAAACTCGGACAGAGCTCTCTTCTTTGCTGCGAGGCCAGCAGCAACAGGTGCAGCCACAGCCGTGCCCGCTTCTGCATGAATCATAATTATGATTATTGGTTAGGCCAAGGCCATAAGGCTATTAACTCTTTCCCCGCCAGCGTTTTAAAAAAAAGTTGCCAGCCACCGCCACCATTTTTGCTGATTTTCAACTAAATTTGACGGCCATCAGAATATTTTCTGCTATGAATATACAAACATATTATATATCAAAATAAAGAACCAAGCCTCTGTTTTTAAATGAAAAAATTAGTATTTTATTCTATCTTCATGTGTTCATATTTTATCACCACTTGAATGCAGATAGGTTTCATCAGAAATACAACATTTTGGACAAAAAACTGAGAAAAACGCATTTTTATTAAAGTAGTGCATTTTCAAACAAAATACATTCATATGTCGTATTCTTTCATAAATAAAACCTTCAAAAATAAATAAACATTGAAAATAAATAAAATTGTAAATTGGTAAATACAATTTAGGCACTCTATTTTATCTTTGAGTGGTAAACTGTGTAACAATTCCCGGAATGTAAGGGGACGCCACAACTTTTGCAGTAGACCAAGGTCTCACTTCGCAAACCGTTACGTGCACAAACCCTGCACCTTCTCATCGAGTGTTGCTTTTTAGAAGTGGACGCAATTGGAACAAGTACATGAACTGCAAAGAGGTCATTCACCATATTTCTAGGGTCAGTGTTGTATGGTGCTCTAGGAGTGCTTTCAGTTGGAGGGTCAACTCTTTCTTCCCCACCACCAGCCTGTTCCTGGCTGGTCCATGATTTTATAACACTCTGGATGAAAGAGAGGAGAGTTTTACAATTACCTTGCGGGTTTTTTGCTTTGTAAATGACAAAAGCATTGAACAAACTGATCTGCAACAGATATGCGACAAATTTCTTTGTCCACTTGTGTGACTTCCTGACAAAAGGGTAGTACCCAATGTTTTGATCCAATTTGTCAACTCCATTCATTGCATTATTGTATTCCACAATACATGCTGTTTTTTGCTTTGCAATTTTTTCTTGGTGGCCTCTCTGCCATACCTCAACTTCTTCCATGTTTTTCTCATGGCATGTTGTGACCATTTTCACTGTTTGTTTGTCTCGCCATACCAAGACCATCACATTTTCAGTGTGATGCATGACTGTTTCCCCAATTCTAAGGTCAGCATTTCTGAGATCTCGAATGACCGGTGGTGCACCTCTGTTTTTCTTAATTGTACCACAGACGTGGGTTTTCAAATCAAGTAGGTGCTTACACAGTGGTACAGAGTTATAAAGATTATCCATAAATATTCTGTAACCATGACCTGCTAGGCGATCAAGAAAAGAGACAACCGTGTCTTTCAGAGCAGAACTTTCTCCACAATAGGGCTTCATGTTAAAACAGTACCCTGATTCAAAATCGCACAAGATGTAGGATTTGATTCCATATTTGATGGGTTTTTGAGGATTGTACACCCTGAAAGCTAGGCGCCCACGCCACAGAAGCATACCCTCATCAATGCAAATGTTTGTGTTAGGCTGATACATTTTACGGAATTTGGACACAAGGTAATCTAAGACAGGACGGACTTTGTACAGCCTGTCAGTGTCATTGACTGGCCTTGCTGTATTATCATTAAAGTGAAGAAATCTCCATATGATTTCAAACCTGTTTCGAGACATGACCTTACTGAAGTAGGGGGTAGCTAACATTTCATCTGTAGACAAGTACATATCAAGTTCAGGCTTATGAATCGTACCAGTGAGAAAAAACAGCCCCAGGAAGACTTTCATTTCTGAAACTGTGACAGGCTTCCATGCATGAATTCTAGCATGCTGTGAAGTACCATCCATAGCCTGAATACACTGATCTGCATACAGGTTGGTCTGCTCAACAATGTTCTGAATCAGTTCATCAGAAATGAACAGCTCAATAAAGTCTTTAGGTTCTATTGAATCAAGAGCAGCAGCATCACCGAGAGGCCCAGGATTCTCAGAGAAGGGAAGATTTTTTTGGCTGCTAGTTTTTTCATGGCACTCATGAACAAGTTCAGGATCTTCAGCTGGATGGCTCACAGCGGCTCATGTCTGGTCACCAGCAGGACCATGTCGATGTGCTTCACGTGTTCAACCTCTGCCTCGTTGCTGTGTTCTACCTATAAATAGTTATATGAATAATTGTAATTGCATTCAATAAACAGAACAGACACACATATATACATACATATGTTTATACACATACACACACACACACACACACACACACACACACACACACATACACACATACATACACACACATTTATATACATATATAGATCATGCACACATGTACATACATATACATTTATGCATGCACAGTGACATAAACATATATATATCACTATATGTATATGCACACTATATTACACCAAATGTGCACAAGAAAGAGACACTTTTTTGGCCATTTCCTTATCTGTCTTACCTCTATTAACTCTGGCACATCGGACCGAAGAATGAGACAGCCTTTAATCTCTCCACAAAGTGTCCGAAGTATCGCCATCTGAGCTATCAGTGTCCACACGTAAACAGGCCAGTGCACTTCGTCTCCGTCCAGATCGACGGGTTATTGGTCTATCCACGACACTAGAAGTTTATGTGTCTGTAAAGGCATCTCCCTCACTGACTACTTCGTCCTGATCAGATTCAAAATGATCAAAACACGAGTGATCAGAGTCCGAGTCCATCAACACCTCCAGTGCCTGTTCAGTTGTATACCTCTTCATTTTAATATGTGATATGATCTACATTTTCCATTTACGTTATGCCGATCATCTTTGAATTTCGCACCAGGACGACCCGTAAGTCCCGTAAGTCTTTTAGCGGGGAAGCGCCTCTCAATTGACGAGATATCTCGTCAATGGTGGGGAAAGAGTTAATACATTAATTTAGAGACAGAATAATAATAATAATAATAATAATAATAATAATGATAATAATAACACATGCAAAAGAAAATCTCACCGGCTAGTTGATCAGCCCTTTCCCCTCTCTGAAGCGGGCTATCTAACATCTCGCCAGCTGATGGATGTCATCCCTTTCAGCGTCGGTGAACATCCTTAATCGACTGAACTTCGCCATAAGAATATGGCCAGTTTGTGAAGTGGCTGGATGTGGACTTTCTTTGTTATCCACTCAAGGTGTCAATGGCAGATAATTGCTTGGGAAGAAGTGTCCAACACATCTGGTTGGCAATGGCGTTTCAGTTTGTGCAGCCAGGGCACGACGAGGTTCAGTGTTGTGTATTTATCCCCCTCCAACTCCCTCTGTGTGTCGTAGAACGGGTGCAGAAATGGCACCAGGAAGGCCAGCACATCTGGCGACACATTGTGTAGTCGCTGGCTCTCACCACAGCTCTTAAGTATCTCCTGTAACTTAAAGTAGACTGACTCAGTTGACTCCAGGGTGATGAATACGGTGCTGTACCTGGTTTCTGCCATCTATTTGACAGTTTTTGACAACTGGCAGGCCAGACCAGATTGCTTTAGATATCGGACTAAAGTCTTGGCAGCCTGAAGGGTCTCTGCTACTTCTGGGACTGATTCTGCAAGCTCATCTGGGTTCAAGGCCAATGTTGGAGGACAATGTTGTATAAGAGGTCTTGACAGTCCAGTTGCCGGTATGGGTGAAGAGCAGCAACAATATTAGCCCCCTGATTGGTTACCCAGACAACATTATTCATTACTGATGCGACAAAACCAAGGATTGAGACTAATTGCTGCTGCAACTCTTTTTGGATATTTCGGATATACTCCTATTTTTGCCTCGTTTGGGAAGTATGTTGTGGTGAGTACCCTGCTCTTCATGTCATATTGTGTTGTGACATAGTGACATGGGATTGACAAGTAGCTTATCTTACGGTGATCATCCATCCACATGTCAGCTGTCATGCCAACATTTATTAACGCCATGACCCCCTTGATCTCTTCAAATATATCCCCTCTCTTAGCAGTCACCAATTCTTTGCACTTTCTGGAGATTGTGGTGGGGTCTGGGAGCAAACTTGTAGCTGACAGACGGCCGTGAGTTGCGCTCACATTTATTAGCTCTTGCGCTAACTGAATGAAACCGTTCCCTGCTACGGTTTCAAATGGCCGTATGTCGATACAACAGAAATTCACACATTTAGCTGTGATTTATGATTTCACTGTAGAGGGATTTGGCTTGGTGAGGAAATCACTCACACTCATTTGTTTGCTGCTGCTACCTGGTCCACTGCATCCTCCATGCTCAAAATGTCTTTGTAAATGAGATGATCCAGTTTTCTTACTGTCGTAGCTTAGCACAGCCTTGCAAGTTGTGCATTGTGCATAATCACTTGGCGCGTCATTTAAAGTTGTCACTATTTGAAAAGCTGCCCAGAAATTTGGCATTGGTGTCTTTGCCCTGTGCCATCCACTGGAGCGGAGCATGGTCTGTGACGAGAGTGAAGGTCTGGCCCAGCAAGTAATATCTTAGCTCCAGAATGGCCCAATTGATGGCGAGCGCTTCCTTTTCCACGGCTACATAACGGGTCTCTGCCGGGGTGAGCTTCCGACTGATGTACACGACCGGGTACTCTTCCACTCCTTTCTCCTGGGAGAGAACTGCACCCAGGCCTGTGTTGGAAGCGTCCGTCTGAAGGATGAAGAGTCAGCCGAAGTTCGGGGCATGGAGAAAGAAGAATGTTGCTTTCCAAGCTCCCTCTCAGAGAGATCAGGGGTTGGGGTGGTGCTTTCAGCCGAAGCAAGCTAGAGAGAAGGTGGATCTGAGAACTGTCATTCTCTCTAGGAAGGCTTCGGCGAAGAGGTCCTGGCACACTTTCACCAAGTGTGTGGATGCTGCCGTGGCTCCCCTCAGACTCCAGGGCATCTGCATATTGAACTACATCAACGACTGGCTGATCTTAGCCCAATCAGAGCAGATGGCAGTTCGGCATCAAGATGTCATCCATATCCATTTCCTCCTAGACCTCGGAGGCCATCATGTGCTTGTCCAAACAGACAACACATCTCGGTGGTCTCGTACTTCAACCGACAAGGGCCGACAGTAGCCCTGTTCTGGCCGGCCCGAGTATGGTTCCTGGACCTTGTGTCCCTTCTTGATGGGCTTCAATTGGAGATTGTGATCAGGAGGGCAGAGCGATTGTTCATCCTTGTGGTTGTGGTCAGGTCACATTTCCTTCATGGTGTTTTGAGGCTGAGGCCTGCACTAAGCACTAAGGTCCCGGCTTTGGATTCTGGCCGTGGTCCTAGACAGGCTAAGTAAGGCACCTTTTGAACCTCAATGGAAGGTTCTGGAAAAGTTCTTGAAACTAAAGACAGTGTTTCTATTACCCATCTTGTCTCTCAAGAGAGTTGATGACCTTCAGGCCCTTTCCATGGCCCCATCATATCTTGACTTTGCACCTGGAATGGTGAAAGCGTTTTTGCACCCGAGGCCGGGCTATGTTCAGTGTTGACAAGTCTGTGGTTTTCCCGCGGAATTGGGCTACTTTAACACTGTTGCCGCGGGATGTTTTTCATGTCCGCCGGTTGAACCGACCCCAATAATGTGATATTTAGCCACTGGAATGCAAATTTTACTGAGGATCCCCGCTGAAAAACGTGTATTTTCCCCCCTGGAATGCGATTTTACCAGGGAACCCCCCTCGAAATGTTGTTGGGATAGTTTTGGGCTAGTTTTGAGTAGCAATTGGGCAGGTTTTGTTGCAAAAACCTGGCAACCCTGGCTATGTTCCAAAGGTGCCCACTGTTGTTTCATGGCCCATAGTGCTGCAGGCGTTCTGTCCTCCTTCCTATTGGGAGCCAGACCTGGAGATGCTTAATTTGGTGTGTCCAGCTTGAGTGCTGGACACCTACATCCACAGAGCCGCTAAATTTATAAATTTTTCATCTGCTTTGGTCTACCCTATTTCTCATAGTGACTGAGCAGACAATAAGCAGACAATAACTTAAAAGCTGATAGGGATCCCAGGTCAAAATTAAATGCTTTCATATTTTCTGAAGGGCCAAAAACAATTACTTCAGTTTTCTCCTCATTTAAGGATGACATTTTTGGGATAACCAGGATTTAACCTCATCTAAACAGGATGAAAGAGCAGTTATGGCCAGTGGCTCATTTTTCCTAAAAGGTAAATAGATTTGAGTATCATCACCATAGAAGTATCGACACCCCATGTTTTCTAAAAATAGATCCTCACCTCTGGGGGTCAGGGCCCACTCAACTCGAGGTATGGTGGCTTCTAAGGCTTTCTTATCTGGTGTTTCTATACACAATGTTTGTGAGGCTGCGGGTTGGTCTACCCCACTCACCTTTGTCAAGTTTTATAACTTTGATCAGTGATTCCCAACCATGTTTCTGGTGGCCCCCCAGCCCTGCACATTTTGTATGTCTCCCTCATCTAACACACCTGATTCAACTCATCAGCTCATTAGTAGAGACCACAAGACTTGAATTAAGTGTGTTTGATAAGGGAGCCATACAAAATATGCAGGGCTGGTGGGCCTCCAGGAACGTGGTTGGGAACCACTGATCTAGATGTTGGGACCACTCTGGATTCTAGAGTGCTTCTGTCTTGAGATGTGTGCTTTGACTTCACGCTAGACAGGCATTCATCAATATGGTGGAGTTGGTATTTCCGTTCTCAAAGTGTTTCCGATGCAGTGCGAGTTCTTGAAGAAGAACGTCTCTAGGTTATGCATGAAACCATGATTACCCAAAGGGAACGAGACTGCCATACCTCCTGCATCTCCATACCTCCTGCATCGGCTTGCTTCGACCTATCAGGTCATTATGTCACTCCACCCGTGATGTTACGCTAGTCTATTGGACTGATTTTAGGACTCGGTCATGCAAAGGCAAAAGCCACACAGAAAACCCAATATCTCTTGAAATTAACCTTATATAGACTTAAGAAATTAAGATACCATAAGAAAAGTGTGTTAATAACCAAAATCTAAAAATATATTAAGATATCTTTAATACTTTTTGAGTTACAGGCACACAAACTACAGGTGAAAAAACACAAGAAGTGCTTTTCCCATTTTTGAATACTCACCACTGGCAATAATGCAACAAAAATCGCTAATGTTAACAGATTTTACTAATAAACCTACCAATCTCTGTATAAAAATATCATAATGATGCTGCCATCTTTCTGAAGTCACTTTTACCCTCCTGTAATTTGGCCCGAATCTCAGATGAAAATAGGCATTTTGACCCCTTCTATAAAATAGTGGATTACTTGTTCATTTATGTATTTCTTTCACCAGAAAAAAAGGTCAGAATCTAAATTTTTATCTGGGGACCGCTGGTTGAGTTGAGAAGGATTGACCCTTAGATCTACGAATGGTTTATTTCAGAGCTGTTTCAGCATTCTAGTGCATTCAAAACCTTGGCGTTCCAGACTTTTGGACTTATTTAAAATTTCTCTGTTAGCCAATTGTTTTCCATATTATTTAGCAATAACAGAAGACTATGTTCCCAAAACTGTTGTAATCAAGGAGATCTTTTGGAATGTTATTTTCGAGAGAATTCAGAAGTCTATTGTAGTTTATATGCAAAGCATTTTGATTCACTCAGGAAAAGGTGTTGCCAAATAATCTGACAGTTGAATCAACGGTTTTGTTTTCACAATGAATGTTTATAAACAAATGCAGCAATAAACAATAATGGCACCACCAAGGCGAGGTCATCACATTCAATCTATGCCAACATTGTGATCCAGAGACAACGCTGAAAAATATTTTTTGCTAATTCTCTAAACATATCTCAGAAGAATGAGCTTTACTCACAGAGTTCAGTTAATCAATGAGTCAACCTACACCAGGGCCATGCACAGACATTTTGGTGGGCAGGTGCTAGTAATTATTTATATAAAATGACGATACATACTATTGAACATCTGTAAATTGTCAATATATACTATATGGCTGTTGCCAATTAAATGAAATCAATTTCAAACAAAATTAATTTTCCCATTTATAAAAGCCATTTACACTGCATTATAATAGCATATAGGCTTAAATAATGTTGTGAGATTAATGACTTAAAATGTAAATTTTGAATGTAGAAACATGAAATGTTAGGAAAAACTAAATTATTCTAAACTAAATTAAATTATATATAAAAAACTGTAAAAAAGTGATATATATATATATATATTTTTTTTTATAGAAACTGGCTGATTCACTTATAAAGAAAGCAAGTAACCACTGTCTTTATGAAGTCGTTGAATCATTGACTCAACTGATTTGTTAAAAAAACTTAAGTAGAAATAAAACTTCTTATTGCGAGACGCAACTGTTTTGCTTTGTAAAATTTTATTTGGTGAAAACTGTCAAAATATTCAATGTTGTGTATAAAATGGATACTTAAGAAAATTAATGTAATTAATGTAATTAATTTGCTCTCTAAAATGTATATTACACTTGCAATCACACTGATATTTAGCAAAATAGCACTGTTGCTCATGTAGCATTGCTTACCCATAATATGTTAGCAACACACAAAAAATAAGAACTCATACAAGAGGAATTCATATCTTGATTTTTTTTTTTTTTTTTTTAACTTTGTGGCATTTCTGACTTTGCATGATCTTAAATTATGATTAGCTTGCTTGTTAATCTTAATGTTAAAATGACTGGATTGACTGAATTTTACTGCAGTGACAAACAGTGCCAACGTTTAGGATACGGTTTCAAAAGACATCATACCAGAAGAAATGATTGCAGGATCAATAACACTTTAAATATCAGGACACAAGCAAATGTACTAGTTATTAAATACTGCCACAAGCATCTTTGCTATTTGCTATTCTGAAATGTTTGATTTGCCATATCATCATCATAGTGAATGTTATCAAACTTCAGCATCTAACTGATTTTAGAAAGCATGGAAAATCCACCTACAAATGAAAATGTTAAAATGAATATAAATCACCCATGCAAAAAAAAAAAAAAAAAATTAGATAATGTAATATTATCTAATTCTAGAAAATATTTAAGAATTGTGAAGCTATCGTATAACCCATGTGCGCTGCATATTTGCTAGTAGTCCTTGCTGACTGAAAGGCCACCTGCATATTCATCCACTCTAAGAAATGATCAGTTTCTATTATTTAGTGTTTATGTCATTCTTTTATGGGGTGTCACGGTGAACACAGCAGGGAGGAACAAGGAGACGAGGATAACTCAAATAACAGTCTTTAATGAATCCAAACGCCAAGGCAGGGCAAGACAAGGCAAGGTTGACACAGACAGGAACACCAGGGAGTAACAAGTAGACCAGACGAAAACTAACTGAACAGGCAGGAACTAAATACACACGACAATCACAGATAATAACACACACCTGAACTGAATAACAGACAAATCACGCTCAAGAAGGACAGGAAGCAAACCAAATAAGGAAACAAGAGGCGGGAACACATGACACACACGACAGAGGACTGACATGGGGCTGGCTAAAAATATAAAATCATCTTCTGATTGCAGACTGGTATCATGTTTGTTTTTGTAATGAGAAGCAGCAGCTTATGCATGTGCAGGTCTGCCTTGCGGTTCCTAGTTGCCTTAGTGTTGAGCGGTTTGTGACTGCAGCTCTGTCTAGCTTTATTTTGAATCTGTCACGTAGTGAGAGAATCGGATCCAATAGCGAGTGAAGAAAACAGTTTATTGATCATACATAAGACAGAGACCACAACAGTATCCAATCCCAGAGTGACGTCCTAGCTCGTAGAGCAAAGGTCCGAGAACAGAAGTCCAGCCGCGGAGGGAAATCCAGGCATGTCACAGAACACACTAGAAGCCGAGGGGAGAACAAACAGACGTGAGCGAGAAAAACGAACTGACAAAGGATCATGAGAGAGCGACCCAGATATAGGCGGTGAAATAAGGTGCAGGTGAAGCGCTGATTAGGAAACGGGTTGCCAGCAGCGGCAGAACCCCTCAACACCACCACACCCAGGAATGAGCACAGAGACCCATGAACCGTGACAGAATCATCTTATCTCTCTTTGCTGATTAAAATGTTAAATATAACTTCAAGGGATAGTTCACCCAAACATGAAATCTCTGTCATCATTTGCTCACCCTCATGTTGTTCCAAACCTGTAAGGCTTTCACTCATTTTCAGAACACAAATGAAATCGATTTTTTTTCCTCTTTTTGAAAGTCATGAAAACACTATAGTGGAGTTTTTCTTTTGCTATTTTCTTTTGCTATTTACGCACACACACACACACACACACACACACACACACACACACACACACACACACACACACACACACACACACACACACACACACACACACACACACACACACACACACACACACACACACACACACACACAAAATACATTTAGTCTCCTTTTTACCGCTATAAGTTCCTGAGAAACCAGGAAATGTGAAAAAGGTCCATTGACACTCTCTGCAAATACCACTTTAATGCTTCAAAAAGTTCATAAAGAGATCGTAAAGCAAATCGTTTGAATTGAGTGGTTCAGTCCAAATTTTCTAAAGAGACTTGTATGAACACATTCCATTTAGGCTTTTATTCACATATACACATTAATCAATGCACACATCAGTTATGGAAAAGGAAAGCTCAAGCATGCTTCACAAAAATTATTTCATTAAAAAAACATCTTGATTTGTGTTCTGTAGATGAATGAAAGTCTTACGGGTTTGGAACGAAATGAGGGTGCGTAAATGATGACAGAATTTGAATTTTTGGGTGAACTGTCCCTTTAAAGATGATCATGTATCTGAAATGATCTAACAGATGCGATGCATTTGATCTTCACAAACCCACTTCCCTACCGCCAACTTGTGAAAAATGGGTCTACTTCACCATCACTTACAGTAAGAACCTGGGTATTTGATAGCAATCTGTCATTTGAAAGCCACGTTCTGGTCAACAAAAAAACCCCCCACATTTTCCCTTCTTAAAAATACTTGTAAATTATGACACATGCTCGAATGTCAAATGTAGAAAAGAACTTGTTTGAAGTACTACTCACAACTGTTATGAAATGTCAGTGTACTGCCTTTGAATACCAGACAACTGTACTTATGTTACAGTGTAGGTACAAGTTTTTAATTAATTAAAAGTATTTTCTCTGGTAACCAACAGCAGGACACAGATGCTGTCAGCTGAACTTAACTTCTATTTAACCTAGAATTTTTTTTTATTTTAGCCATAATGACCTGAGAAATCTGGTCATTTAAGCATAATAATGAAGCTTTAAGCCTCTGAATGCTGCTGCATTAGTGTGGCCTTGTGTGTTTTGAGAAATTAGCGCCACACTTTCTGACAAGTGTAATCTAAACCTATGAGTTAAAGACATCAGATGTTGCTAACGGGTGCTTAATTCCTGAAAGACAGTCTTGCATACCCAGCCCAGGTTTCTTACGTAGAGTCTTACACCCTCATATTTCCAGACAATATGTGAAGACACAATGGATGGAAGTGGTGTTCATGTAACCAAGTCCTTCAGTCATGTGTCATTACAGTGTATCTGCTTTTCACATTAAACCTGGGTCACGAGACGTTCCCAGAGCAAAAATAACCAGCGTGTACCTTCTGATCAAGGATGAGTGCAATTGAATTTCAATTTCCTATAAAATTGGAAAATGCAATATTCTTTAAATAAAACAATGAAAGACAAAATGTTGTGTGTACAACAATAGTGTATCATCTGTGTGCAACGATAACATCTTAGTAGAGGAACAGGCCTTACAAGAAACAAGCCAACACTGACGAGCTGTCACTTTAATTACTTGGAGCACTGAGATGATTGCATGTAAAAATGCATGCTATTGTTCTTTATCACGTTGCAATTACATCTTTATCTTTTTACAAAGGGTTTTTAATTAGTTCTTTAGAAAAGGCATTCATGTAGTAATGATTTAAAGAGCTGGGAAACAAAAACATTGATCTTTAAACATATAATGAAACCAAGTTTACACTGGTTCAGTATACAGTATAAATACAGTATAAATACTCAGTTTAAATTTGACTTTTTAATTGATTTTTAATATACTTAATTATTAGAAGTAAAAAATACTAATCAATGAAAAAAATCTTATGTTCTTACATTAATTTGATATAATTTGATACTTGTATGGCAGCATGGACAACACGGCATCATGACAATTTGTAATTCTATTATGTTTTAGCAAATAAGTGACAAATTTGTATGAATTTGTTTGATCTAATTTGTACATTTTCAAAAAACCAGCTAAGCCACTGAGGGTTATGTTTAGGGGTGGGTTAGGAGTGCAGATTCATGCTTACTTTTTTGTTACAAATTGTACATTTTCCTACAAATCACATTGTATGATTTCTCATGAGATCAGGTAGGCAGGAAGATTCATGAGCATTAATACATGTTATTTTAAAGCTATTTATAGTTTTTACTTAAAGTAGCCTATACCCCAGAGATGGGTAGAGTAACCAAAAACCATACTCAAGATTTTTGTCACATACACAGTTATATACAGAATACAAGCTGCAGTAAAATGTTAACCAGGTCAGCTACTCAGACTGTGCATTAAATATAGAGAAACATTGGATAAAAGTTGAATTAGTAATAGTTAAATGTGCAAAAAGAGGAAGTACAAAATTGCAGAGTATGTAATAAGGTGGTAACAATAAAAAACAATAACAAAAACATTACAAAGTAATGTCAACTGAGTATAGATCACAATACTGGGCATACGAGACTTATGGGGTAAGTGAGATTTGGCCATCAGACAACAGAAGCACTTGTGTGATAACAACAGACTGAACAGACAGTTACCAGGATGAATAGAGACCTTGATGATTTTAACAGCCCCGTTACCGCGTCATCTGATGTACATATCGTTCAGCGAGGAGAGAGCAGTCCCTTCTGCTCTCTGAAGGACTTGGAGCAGATGCTGTACCAAACTGTAATGCTTTCTATAGCCCCAGTATAGAAAGTTTTCAGGATATCTCTCCTTTGATTTGCAAAAGAAAGACAGACTGTACAGACTTGTATGCCATTATGTAGTGTTCCCATACAGCATCAGCTACTGATTTTACTGGTTATGTATGTGACATGTCAATGGCACATTTATTTATATAGCGCTTTCTACAATACAGATGGTTTCAAAGCAGCTTCAAAGTAATAAACTGGAAAATAACAGTGGTAATGTTGCAAAATGCATCATTTATGAAACCAATTCAGTTTCAGCTGTAAAGCGTACAGAAGATAATAGGGTCATTATTCAGCTTAATTTAGTTAACGTGAAGTCATTCCAGTTCAATAACAGTGTCAGCGCTGCAAAGAGTAGTTATGTAACTACTGTAATTCAATTCAGCTGTAAAGCAGTTCTTATGGTCACACTAAGGTCCAGTTCTCACTATTAACTATTAAGTATTTGCCCCAATAAACTCCTAATTTGCTGCTTATTAATAGTTAGGAAGGTAGATGTTACGTTTAGGTATGGGGTGGTTACGGTTATGCAAAATAAGTCATTAATATGTGCTTTATAAGTACTAAATAACAGCCTATATGCTAGTAATATGCATGCTAGTGAGAATCGCTCCTTATAATAAAGTGTTACTGCTCTTATAATATCATTGTTCAGCTCAGTTCAGTTCAAGTTTGGGTCTCAATCAAAGTGTCAGTGCAGTCAAATCAATAATATTTTCTATAGTAAGTATGTAACCTTGGTTTACTGACACACCACAGTGGCTCAGTCAAGGGCATAAGTCTGGGAGGGACGAACTGTTTATCCAACCAACCGAATAAACACAGATGGGGGAGTGTTTGGGAAACCTATTTATCATTACTTCTAAAATTCCATTTGGTTACACCAGTGGTGCAGAAATCACACACTAAACCTTTAATAATATGCTAGTTGCAAAATGTTATTGGAAAAATATGCTCTTTACTGAAATTATATCAAAATTGCGATTTTTATATATATTCTGGACATGCTGAACTGTACATGATAATCTACTGAGTCATAAAACATTACGGCTTAATTCTCAAGTACTGGCAGTCTAAATACAAGTTCAAAGGAAGAGAGAGACACAATGCATTTCCTCGAGAACATTCCCCAAGAGATTTGAACCCACCAATAGATGAGAGTCTCCGATGGCTTCCCTTCCCATGCCTTTTGCTCCTGGAATGTGCCAGTTTTATTGCCGTCGCTGAGTTGCATCTCTCAGATCACAATTGAAATTCTCAAAACTACTTGTTCAGACTCCACATCATCTAGTCACTTGTGCACATCATAAAAGTAATTTCTCATTCTTTTGAACAAATTGCCAATACGTTACCTTCACCTGGCAAGCATATATAAGTAGAGCATAACACAGCGTTACAAATTCTGACAATGGAAGAACAACAACAGCCAGGAAGAAGAAGAAGAGTGAGGATGCGTGGTGTATAGCGAGGCAAAACAGAGGAAGAGGAAGAGGTAGAAAAGAGCAAGGACGTAGGTATGTTTCTAATAAAATACTGTAAGGGCCACTATTGTTGACCATGTTCTCTATCATGACCTTACAATGGCAGAGATGGGTCGAAAGGTACAGCCAAATGATATGAGAACAGCCATGTCCTCAATGAATTGTAGTAGTGATAAAAAATTCTCAGAAAAAAAAAAAAAAACTTAAATATTAAATAAAACAAATTATAGTACTTTTATACTTTTATAGACATTTTTACAAAGTTTGAGCAAAATTTACTTGAAACAGAGTAAGTAAATTACTTGAATTTTTCTAATTAAGAAATTAGAAATGACTTCAAATCTATCACAAATCCGGTCCGTGGCTTTCCGTCTGATTGCCACCAGAGGTCGCCCTTCTGTCATATTGACTCTCACACTGCACAGACTGTTATACTATACCCTGGACTACATTTCCCATCATTCATTGCACTGATTACACACAGCTGTAACCAGTCAAACACATTATAAGCCATGGACTTCCTCTTTCAGATTGCTGAGTACTGTATAGCGTTTATCACTCTCCTAGCGATAGCTACTTTACGGAGCCAGTTCTAGTTGTCATAGTCTAGTCATAGTCTTGCCTTGCCTGTTTTCCTGTGTTCAGATTCTTGCCTGTGTTTTTCAGATTACTCTTTTGTCTCTCTGTTCGGACTCTGTTAGACCCTGCCTGGACTATTGCTGTGTACTTGGATTATCTCTCTTTGTTTTGCCCCCCTGGATTACGTTCGCCCGCGATCGACGCCATCTATTCACTGGACTACTCTTGTGTCTTGCCCACGATATACCTGTTTGCTGTTGTTTGACCCTTTTCCTTTTTTGTGACCACGTCTTGGAATAAAGCTTGCATTAGTATTCAAAACAATGATCAAAACATAGATGGAGTCTTCCATCACTTCCAGCAGCCCCAAAGCTTCAAAGTCCTAAACCACTTCATGGATTGACATTTAACTTGATAACGTTAGGCAGTTTTGATTTATATGCTGTTTAATGTTTGATGATCGCGTAATTTTACATATGCATCTGTGATCATTGGTCATGTTTCGTCTTTGCCTGTATTTCGAACCAGAGATTCTATACTCTTTCAGAAGATGAGTAATAGTGCATCCAACCGTATTACACTAAAACACAGAAAGCCGGAAAAATCCATCAATGGCAGGGAAAGAGTTAAGCACAAATAATTACAAAGTAACAACATGTAACACATTGAATTAAACCTGACATTCTGAAATAAAATTTTGTAGTTTCTCATAAAACTTATGCCAATAATATTGCAACTATACTCCAATATTACAACTTCAAAAAGCTGCTGCAACACACAAAGCTTACACAGATTTCCTAGTCTGGCAACGTTCTGCCTCATTCACAGGGCCCACCTGAATAGTTTGGCCACTTGCATGTCGGATGCCAGCTTAGGGTTCATAAATTTGAGTGCAAAGCAGACAGCGAGTGCTGGGACTACCGGTGAGAATATATCCAGTCAATGAGAGGTGGATTCAATGACGTGACAACAGAAATAGATTAGGTGAAAGACCACAAAGACCATCTCTAGGGAGAATGAATACTCCCCTTTCTCTTGCTCTGAGGCCATCAAGGGCTTTTCATGGGAAGGAAGCAATCTGGAAGCTACTTCCCTCAATTGTATATTTCTTCTTCAAGCAAACAGAAGATGCAGCAAATGGTAAGAGCAAAGCCAAAGCTGTGGCAATCCTTGAGTTTACCAGTTTTTCAGTTACAACGGTAATAAATTTACTGTCACTGTCCATTCAATCATCATTTTAAGGATCATGAACAAGCTGTTTCAAAACTATATACAGTATGAATAACTGCACGCCACTTTCAGACTACCAAGTTGTTTAATTCAGTTATTTGTTTAATAATGATTTAATTTTGTCTGTTTGTGCCATGCAGGCTTGTGGTGTTGGAGCAACGTTATTGGTAGTCTACACACAAGATCTCAGGTTCGCTCAATGGACAGCCAATAATGAGGACATTGTTTCACTAGTGAAAACCCAACTTATTCAGTTCTTCTTGGCAACAGAACTAGACAGGAAGAGCCAAATCAACATGGAAACCTCAATGTTAACTGACCATTTGCCTGCTATTTGTCAGCATTTCAAAGAACTATCTTTTCGAATTGTACATGTCTTTGCAGAAATTACACACTTGAATCACAAAGGAAAACACAGTCCACATCAGGTGCAGACACAGGGTAGAAATCAGTGGAAGTGTCTGTCAAAGCACATCGCTGTGACCATCAATGCTATTGTTTCTGAGTGAAAGCCAGCTGTAAACACCTTTGAATTCACTCCAGGCTTTTCACTATAGAACAAACCACAGCCTTTCACTGCAAGGGTAAAAGCCAAGCCTGTTCACTTCCATCAGGCAAAGTTTACTTTGAGTTTGTAGAAAACAATTTAGCCTCAAATGGCTTGGGTTTGCAGAGCATTCACAGCTTACATGGACTGAACACTATGTAGAACTTGCTGATGGCGAATTCATAGGGGTCTACTAAAGTGGTGTTGCTAAAAGTCCTGAAGACCTATTCATGTGAAGACATAATTTTCATTGAATTTGATAAAATATACAGCAATAAAGTGGCATCTGAAAATAAATGTTGCTAGAGGTTACTTTTTTTTGTCCTTTTTGGAATTACTTTTAAACATTTTTAGAAAATGTATAAGTTCCAGTTCCTGTCACAAGTGTGTTAGTAGAGCAACCAAAGTTGAGTTTAGTTCATCACATTCATAAATATGGACATGCTGATGACCAAAAGTGTCTAAATACTTTAAAAGCATTTTGCTGCACATAACCCTGAGTTATTGTCATTCTAAACCCTGCTTTTAACCCCAGGTAAAGGTATATTTCACCCTTGAAATTTAGAAGCCAAGCTAGCACCGCTATAAACCTTGGGTTTTGCAGTGACAAATTTGCACAGTGTGAAACGATGCTGTGTAAAAATGTTAATGCTAGATGTTTAGCAACCGCCCAGATTGCACACGTACACCTGCAAGATGTCTGTTAAAGAGCACTTCACCTGGAAAGCATCTGCTGTGGTCAGACCTCTGATAAACGTCTATAAGATGTCAGTTTTGTACCATTCCAATGATGTAAAAAACAAATCAAAACAAAATGCTTTTTTTTTTTTCAGTCAAAGAAGACCAAACAGCACCAGAGTGTTAGGAGAATAATACAGATCTATATGACTTCATTCTATTGTTGCACTACCTTTATGGTGCTTTTACTGTGTCCTTTTTACAGCTCGATAGCCATTGGTCTTTGCCTGGAAAAGATAGTCTCAACATTCTTAAAATTTTGTGTTTGAAATTCTGTGTCTTTCATGTTCCGCTGAAAGAAATGGAATTAAACACATCCAGAGTGACTAACAGGGGAGGAGTAGTGCAACAGTTGGCGGTTCCTCTGGTGGTGGAAGATATAAGTTCTAATGACGTAGTAACATGTGAGGGGCACAATGGATCTGAGAGAGCCAAGGAAATGAGAAGTTCCTCTGCATGCATCTTGAACGCAGTGTCCTATACATCAGGAAGCTACCAGCGGCCGCTCCCGAGGGAATTCAGTCAAATCTCTCCTCCACACAATGCGCTCCGAAAACAGCATGACGTAGAGTGTCCTTGGCATTTAAAACAACAAGGCTCAACACAGGATTAATGAGAGAACAAATAATGCACTACTGTAGAATTAATTGAAAAATAAATAATGGGTGTGTTCTAAGGTGTACGGCTTTGGCATGGCTTTCTGGATACTGGCTGGTCCTTTGTGAATTCATGTTTCTAGAAACAATTGTTCACACTCAGTTTTATGCATTGATTTCCTCTTGTGGGGCGATGGGGGATGGAGGGTCTCGCTGTGCCCCTCGCTAAAAGGATTAAATTCAGGGTAGCCTCTTTCAACTCATTCAGCGCTACCACTCTCACATTGGCTCTTGTTTTTGAGCTCCAGTGGGGAAAAAAAAAAGAAAAAGAAAATTCTCTGAAAAATTTGAATGAATTAATAATGCTAACAGGATCGTCTCAGCAGCTTCAGATAGTACATGCAGCTAAAACAGTGGATTCTCTGAAGAGTCTGCATAAATGAGCTTACTTAACAAAAATAGCAAACTATTTGCCAGTGCAGAATTTCGTAGCATTTAGCGTACTTTATAATCTATACTGTGAGGATGAAATTGGTTTTAATATTGTAAATACTCTAGAAGTAAAATATCAGTTTTCAAGAGCAAAGTTTCATACTATTAATTTTTTACTGAATTAACTTTTCAGACTATACATATACATCTGGGAGACGTCTATTTGAGTGCATGTTTATATCTAGAAGAGGTACCTTTTAGAGTGTTTACTCAGATGTCAAAAAGACATGTAAAAATTGTCTTATGTAAAAAACTTGTTTATAAACTTGGCAGATTTTGGCACTTGCTATGCAAACATGCACAAAAAATCATGGGCATAATTTGAAAAGGTAAAATGGTCCTAAAAAATTGTCACACTTGTTCTGTATTACACGTGGTCAAAAATGATTGCAGTGGAAATGAATGGGAAGTGGAAACGTTTGGTACTGTGCCCAAATAAAATCTTACTGTAATCTTACTCGTTTTTTAAATATCAACCTCAAATTTGGAACACAACTTATTTAGATTTATGGCTTTGATTTTCTTGCAGTTTTAGAGTAATACATGTTTTGGAAAATATATATTTCATCTAATATTTTAAAATAGTGAACTTAACAGTAAACTTAATAGTTAACTTAAAATAGTAAAATTAACTAAATCATATTGAGAAGACAACTTGTCTTGCATGAGTATGGTGTTTTTTGTTTTTTTGTCTTTCTTGCACACTTCAGACTGTGAAAACTGTGTCTAACAATTATGTTTAGCTATAGGTATTTAAAAAATATGGCCAAATACTTGGAACCTATTGTTACTACTGTCAAGATCATGCAGGCAAATACCTGTCTTAGTCCATGTGGCATAATACATAAAACTAAGTTACACATTGTAAAACTTTATAACGTTGTATCAGCAAAATCTTTTAAACACAAATGTAACTTTTCAAACTAAATAAAACAGGAAACCACCTTTAAAAGAGGAAACACTGTATTGACCACATTTCTGACACAAAAACCCAGTGTTGCTTTTAGCCCAACTAAAAAAAAAAGGATGAAGGAAGGTGTAGAACATGGATGTTGCTCTAACCCCATATCCTGTCATTGTAAGCATGAAACCACAGCGGCAGAGAGCAAAGACCATCAGGCACTTTGGCTGCCCACTTATCCAAATATGTGAGATATTCCCGAAACCCGAGTGAAGAAATAGCTTCTCTACACCTGATAAGTGTTTGTCTCCATACAGCCTCTTAGCTTTCACCATAAGAGCATGTGGGCCTCCCAAACTTCTACATATAGAGTCTCAAGAGCAATTACCTGTCAATATAGATCCCTAACTATAATTCTGAGAGCTGCTTGAAACATATATGCTTTTTAAAAACCTCAGAATGTCTTTTATTACAGGGTTAAATATTTTCACTTATCAGAACATTCCTCACGTTCATTTCAGCCTATATTTAATGGAAAATCCTTTATAAATTATGTTCTAGATCCAACATGTTTTAGATTTAGATGTGGATGCTTCATTCTGTGATTAATACTGCAATAAGGTTATGTACCGTAGGTAAAAAGTAATATATTTAAAATACATTTATTTCATACTAAGTATAGTTCAAATCTATTAACATATTTACTGACATATCGCCCGTGACTTACTGATAAAAAAATATATATATAATTAAACTTTATTTGGAGTACGAATTGTGCACAATGCACATTTTTTAATATTAAGCCTAAAATGTGTTTTAATGTCACTATTGACGAGGACTGTATGGTCTTTAAATGCAAGATATTTAAAGTGTACCTGAAGTATACTTGCAATAGTTCCACTTTAGCAAAATCAAATATACTTCAGTATATCTTTAGTCGGACCTCAGCACAACTTCCACACAATTAAAGTGCATTAAGCACAAAATTAGTTGTTCCAATTTAGCATACTTACCAGTTTAGTATACAAAAAGTACAGTTGCAGGGAAAAATGTATTTGTAGTATAATTAGCATGAAATAAATGTATTTCAAATATATTTTAGTATATATATATATATATATATATATATATATATATATATATATATATATATATATATATATATATATATATATATATTTATTTATTTTGTTTTTCACTGGGGTATGCATGTATGTATTTTGTAGCCAAGAATGTGTGCTCATAGAGAAACAAACATATTAACCTACTCAGACAAATATTTCTTAGTAAAATTTCACTGATTAAAAAGCTACCATTTGTATCTCTCCTATGGCATGCTAAATGAATAAATGTAAATATAAAAAACATTTGCACTAATGCATAATCATAACTCACTCACTCACTCACTCACTCAATGGCACTTCACTCAAGGCACACTTTTAAAAGAAAAAAAAAACTAAATTGTTTCATAATGCATTGAGTGCACTCACTGTCAGAACTCCATGATGTTAATTTGAAGAAATAGGGCTAATGGTTCCACGTTAAAGCTGTGAAAATATTGAGAGGGCCCCGTGTCCCATCAATCCACAAGTTTCCGTGTTACTACACTTCTCCATGCCTGACTGTTTAGTTTCAAAACAAGGAACACAATATTTCCACACCACAGTGAGTGATAATCTTTCCATCTTCTACCACATGAGAGCGAGCTGAGTGAGGTTCCACTATGATTTATGACAATATTTTCAATACTTTAGAGCAACTTTATAGCAATTCATTTTTAAGACCTTATTTTATTTTATTTTACTTTGAATGAAGTTTTCCTACTAACTGTTCTATGTTAAAGTAACAATAAACCAGGGTAGACGTCAAACCTAATTTGAGTAGGCTAAAACGAAAATGATGCTGCAAGGCATATATACATTTTCTGGGGGGTGTTGTCTGCTAGAAATGTTTGGAAATGCATACTCTCAATGTAACGAACAGGTCTATATCACTAGCATATAATCTGAAGGTCTCACACATGTCTAAATAGCCTACCCTTTACAGTGCCAATAAATTATGCATTCAAGAACATTGTTTTCAGCCGTAAAGAGTCTATGCAGTGCACTTCACATTCTTCCAGTGTTTAGTTGATTCTGATAAGAGCTTATTTGCACAGTTGCACAAGGTTTGTCTTGGCTAACTAACACTAACCATCTTCCTTTATAGAACACAAGGCTCATCATAGTGGATGTGTTTTTTAATTAATGCTGACAAAATGTTTACAGATTACAGTTGTTTCTGTGAGTTGCAGCAATCCATTCGCTTCTATTTTCTGTAGCTTTCAGTAATCTGTAAAACGATAACTCAGATTGTCTCTTTGCAGTCAATTGAACTCCGAACACCAACTCTTTCCCATTTAAGAGGTTTTTGTTTTTATGGCACCCTGGAATAATTTTTTTGTAAAACATACTTTATCAAAACAAGACCATTGGTCCAACTCACAGGAAAGTTGGTACCATCTGGAGACCCTCATGACAAAAATTAATCAAAAGAATATTGATACATCAAAGCATTGTGAGTATAAACATTTAAATGGCCAGGCGTCACCCATTTTTACAAACCAACCTATTTAACAAACCTAGAAAAACCTGATACATGCAGACAATATTACGGTATTCCGAGGACATACCATTATGAAAATCAACCTTTTCGTATATATTGTGTCAAAATGAAACTTTGCATCAAATCTTGTGGAAATCAACCACAAGGTGGCGCTATAGTAAGCAACTTTACTTTTTTACTAATAACCCTGTATCCATGCATACTAAATAGTATAATCATCATCATCATCATCATCATCTCCATCTCCATTTCTGATTATCCCAAATTTCTATGGTCAAACAGGTTTGTTTATGCATTAAAGGAACACTCCACTTTTTTTTGTAAATAGGCTCATTCTCCAACTCCCTCAGAGTTAATAAGTTGAGTTTTACCGTTTTTGAATCCATTCAGCCGATCTCTGGATCTGGCGATAGCACTTTTAGCATAGCTTAGCATAGATCATTGAATCCTATTAGACCAGTAGCATCGCGTTCAAAAATGACCAAAGAGTTTCGATAGTTTTCCTATTTAAAACTTGACTCTTCTGTAGTTATATCGTGTACTAAGATCGGCGGAAAATGAGAAGTTGCGATTTTCTAGGCTGATATGATTAGGAACTATACTCTCATTCCGGCGTAATAATCAAGGAACTTTGCTGCCGTAACATGGCCGCAGCAGGCGCAGTGATATTACGTAGCGCCTGAAAGTAGTCCCCAGCTAGGTAACTAGTTATAATATAGCCGGGGACTACTTTCAGGCGCTGCGTAATATCACTGCGCCTGCTGCGGCCATGTTAATAGGAAAACTATCGAAACTCTTTGATCATTTTTGAACGCGATGCTACTGGTCTAATCGGATTCAATGATCTATGCTAAGCTATGCTAAAAGTGCTATCGCCAGACCCGGAGATCGGCTGAATGGATTCAAAAACGGTAAAACTCAACTTATTAACTCTGGGGGAGTTGGAGAATGAGCCTATTTCCAAAAAAAGTGGAGTGTTCCTTTAAACTCGGGGCCATGAGAAGAGGATGTCATTGTCTCAACTTTGGATCTCGAAGGATGTTGCTACATTGATAAAATGATCTTGTGGCTGCAACACATTATCACATTCTCTCAAACTAATAAGTCATCTCGTCTTAACACGCTATGGCATTTCCTTTCCTCACATTAATATTTGAAATAAGTGTTACCCTGTGTGATTCACCCAAATTCAGCAGGTTTTTATCTAATGCATTTCAGGAATTTCAGCATTTCAGGGAAAAAAAAAAAAAAAAAATCCACATTCCACAAAATGACTGGAATACATGAGGGTTAAACTGAGCATTTAAATCAAAGGTTTAAATTCAGCGGTAGAAAACTGCCTTTAATTTTGATGATTGTTTTAATAAAATAATAAGAATAATAATAATAAAATATATTTTAGTTAAGTTATTTGACAGTTTTACAATGTTGAATTGTTAACAAAATACAAACATGCAAGACCATGGAAACTTGATAATAATTATCCATTTCTTCAAACGTACTCACGTTATTATTAAAGGCTGTGAGGGTTTTCTAAACCCTTCATTCCTTTTAGACCTATCTGATGGATTTAACACGAATGGAGGTTTCAGGCTGACCTCAGAGCACCAACAACATCTGATTGTTATCTGAGTAAAGGTGCTGTTACCAGCTCCATCCTCCCATACATCTGAGACACACAAACAGAAAAAGTGCCGGATTTAACGCAGAGCAAGTCACAGAATGCCTTGCATTTCTTCCCAGCAGGAAATACACAAAGGCTTGACCTTTGCTAAATGGTGCTTTGGGAATTACCACAGGGGCGTTTGGTGTGGTGGGAGCTTGTTCCTGCAACGCAGAGCAGATGGTGAGGTGCAGTTCAGACTTATACATACTGTAGCTACACCCATAAGAGGATGATGCCTGATTGCATGCAATGTGAATGCATGGATTACAAAGAGCCATTTCCAGCAAATCTTCAACTGGCTTGATGGAAAATTTATACAACAGTATGAATGTTTCAATAGTTATTTCAAAGAGACATAGAAAAAAAATGTTTTGTAATCTATTGGAGAAGTTACTGAGTAAACTGAAGATCATGCTTATGATTAAAAACATTCAACTTTTTTTCCACATTTTTCGGCTAGTGTCAAGTTCACACAGGTGTCCAAGCGGTGTAGCAAGTGTAGTTAACCAGATTCACTTTTTTGAAATTTCACCAGGAACGTCACAAGTATAACAGGGAAACAACACCAAATTAAAACAGAAATTATCCAAAAAATAAAATAAAATAAAAATGAATGAATGAATAAAAAGAAGTTAAGATACACTGTGTAAGTAAAGTCTGTAGGTTTTAATGCTAGTTAATGCAGTTACGGAGCATTTAAATCAAAGGGCTAAATCAGGGTAGAAAATTACCAGTGTTGTTCATCACATCAACTTTGGACATTACTCCACTACCAAAATGCATGCCATAATTTTGTTGTTTTTGTTTTTTGTAACACTTTGATTGTCCACCTTAGACATTCTACTAACTAGTAACTTTGCAACTACATGTCAGCAGTCATTAGAGTAATAGTAGTATTTCTGCTTAATATCTGCTAACACTTTATTTTGATGCTCCAATATCACACATTCTGGCTACTATAAGTAACGTTGCAAGTACGTCAACTTATTCAACTAACCCTTACCCTAACTAACAGTGGATGACAGATGTTTTGGAGGTGGTTGGGTTGATACACTATACAGTGCTATACTGCAGCCTTGTGGAGAAACCTAAGCACAATTGGTCAATTCACTGTTTATGGCAGACATTTTAAGCTTTAGTTTTTGAAAGAGAATAATAATATATTATTATTATTATAATCCATACAGAATTTTCTTAACATGAGATGCAATGCTCCCCAGATGCAATAGAGATCAGTGAATGCTGAATCTTTTTCAAATCTAAGCCCTTTTTATGTAATCATCCTCCTGCGTGTCTGCTTTTCAGTGTGAGCTGTATTATCTGACAAATGTGGATGCCCACAGTGTTCATGGTCCATGATGCTGTAGCGCATCTGCAGCACTAGAGGGTGACACAGAATTGCTATAATATGAGAAACGTACAAACGTATAGAAAATGTGCAGCATCTGCTTGTAAAAAATGAAGAAATTAAAATTTCACAAAGAAAAGAGATACCCTTTTGAGATTTTAAATGGTGTATGACCATTTCTTACCTATTGACTTTGTCTTGTTGAATTGTGTTAGTTTAGCAATTATAATGTTTCCAAATGCATATTTCATTTAAGTTAAAAATGTGTTTGTGTTGTTGACAGCCCTTACCTGAATATAAATGATTGTTGATGTATAGTAATGAATTTAATAGGTTTCCCTCTGAACCCTTACTGAAAAGGAAATGGAAAATTCTCTGGGGAAAGAGCTTTCAGCAATTCTGTTTTATGCAGCTATCATTTTGAGGAGGAACACATTGATAGAACAGGTCAAACTGAACTAATAAGAGAGGAAGCAGTTCCATCAATTTTTGCATTTCCAGCACACTAAAGAATGTCTATGTTTGCACAGTAATATGTTGCTAGAAACTCCCCTCCAAAACCGTCAGCTTTTCTGGCAGAATGAGCTGATAACCTCCACTAAAATCATCCCAACTTTCAAAAAGGAAATGAAGTTGCACCTCTTCAAGCATTTATCTAATCCACAACAACAGACCTTATAAACCTTATCCATCATATTGTATTCCATTTATATTTCCACAGCATGAACTTAAGGTCATACAAATTTATTAAAGCTCATTTTAAAATTTAAAATCAATGCATGATAACTTTAGTTTATTCTGCAATAAGTACAGTAAATCCACTTCTACTCTTCAACAGCCATGCAAAAAAACGGAAGTTTAAAGACAAAACTCTAAAGATGGCAGCGCGCTTTGTTTCTCTTACACTTACTAGAAGATCTCTAGTTAGGCCTAAACATATTTATTATTTCTGCATTACACCTCTGCTCTAACTTGATCTATCTTAGACTTTAAACTTGGCATTGTGTGCTCTGAATATGTTGTCTCATCACAAATCGGTGATAATAATTTTCCTCATTGTTTCGGATAAAAGCATCTGCTAAAAGAATGAATGTGAAATTTAATATTAAAATGAACATCAATGAATAGACAATGTCGAAATTAAGACACTATTATATTTTTATTGTTGAATACAGTTGTGAAGGTCTAAGCACAGGCCACAATCAGGAGTTAGAAACATTTGATGTGTCTAAAGCCATTTTATATGCTTTTATGATTTATTTATGATGATTTGTCAAACATCTAATAGTTCCATCTCAGTAGTGAGTTGTAATGTCTCTTTCTTGCAGCTCTACATTTCATCAGTTTCATCAATTTCTACAAAAGTACTGCAAAGCCCTTTGTGCCTTGCACAATATTACAGGTGAAGTTCTTTTTTTTTTAATGTTAAAAAAATATTTAAAAATTCCCTAAAGCTAATTCTCATGTAAGAGTGAGTGCTCATTTAGCTAATTAAATGCTTACCCATTCAGGCACATCGTCCTATTATGGGAAGACGTGATTATTTTCTGCCATTACAGATCTCTGGAGTCACACTCTGGAAGCTGAATTTGACGAGCGCTGCTTTTATCAATGCATAAGGCTTAGGCAGACCTATGGGAATTTAATTATCAACGTGCTTTCCTTAATATAAATAGCACAATGACGAGAGGGTCAATAAGCTTTAAGTGTTTGTGCTAATTAACATGCATAATGCACTAAGGGTACTTGAAAGAGCCGTATTAAATATCAAACAAGTCAACACATCCTAAAGAAGCACTTTAGACGACCTCAAAACATCACAAGGATTCAGCCATAAATGCATCAGTTGACATTCAAGATGACATAATAGAAGAGAATGTGTAGTTAAATTCATTTAGGAACTACATTGTGAATGACGATGATGATACAATATAAAACAAGTAAAAAGTACAAAGAACAATACAGCAGTCTAATAGTGTAGAGTGTAGGGAGACTGGCTCAGTTATAGAAGTTCAAAATGGTTATAAAGCACATATTAATGCTTTATTCTACATGGCCATATTTTATATTCCTTAATCATATCCCATAAACTTAACAACTACCGTACTAACTATTAATAAGCAGCAGATTAGTATTTTATTGAGGCAAAGGTAACACTTTATTTTAGGGTCTCTTAACTAGTTGCTTATTAGCATGCATAGAATATTAGCCATTTATTAGTAGTAATTAAGCACATATTAATGCCTTATTCTACATGACCTTATTCTACATCCCTAATCCTACCCAATACCTAAACTTAACAACTACCGCACTATTAATAAGCAGCAAATTAGGAATTTATTGAGGGAAAAGTCGTAGTTAATAGTGAATAAGTGTTCCCCAAACTAAAGTATGACTGAACATTAAACACGGTTTCAATCCTTTTGAAAAGATTACTTTCATTGCGTTCACTTTCATTGCATTGTTTTTTTCCATACAGTGAAAGTTAATGCTGACTACAAATGTAATCATTTCAATAAATACAACCAAAATTCTGTTTAGAAGTATTCAACAGAATGCATGTAAAATCGTGCTAATTAATTCTAATTAACACATGCCCCACACAATTTGTGTCTGCTTAGAGAAACTTAGTCAAATTAATAAAAAATTCCCACATAAAAAATGACCAAAGAACAATATATGTAATAATTTGATAATAATTCTGACTTTGTCTTTGTCACAATGTTTTGACATATGCACAAGACAAGAGTGGACTTTCACACAGTCTTTACCTGATCACTTAAAATGTATTTATAGTCCTAATGTTTCCTGTCGAGCTTTCGTTGTAACTCTTTGTTAATTGTGCTCTTTACTCACACTTTACTTTCATTTGTCACTTGTTCATTTGAGGCTCTGTATGTTTTACTGCAGTTATATTTCAAGTATTTTACTGTATTGCAGAGATTAGAAAACAAATGATTGATGGAGCCTCGGTCTACATGATTGCAAAAGATTACCAGCCATTTACAACTGATGCTGGCTTAGAAGATGCAATGTCTGGTAAGTGATGTTGCGGCCAATGTGGTAGCATGTGCCAGCAGCCTGAAGCTCTGACACTCAAACTACATATACTATGCAGAGTAATGGCGTGAACAATTGTGGCTCATTTCAAGTCTAGCACAACAGCAAGAGAAATGCTGTTGGTGTTTTGATATCAGATGGGCAAGCCGAATCCCAAATTGATTCAGGAGGTGGATATTCACTGGAAAAACAAGTGGGAGCCAGTAGGTGCTGCTCTGGTTACTCCGAAGACAAACCTCAAAACTTTCACTTAGTAAAATTACCACACAGTAAATTAATTTTGTGTACTGAGCCACTTCAAAGAAACTTCCATCGAATTGTTAATGGAGAGAGAGTGTCAGAGTCAACAGTGATTCCTCTTACATGAATGCTGAGTGATGCAATCACCTCAAAGAGCTCACCAGTTAATGATGAGAAAGGTTTGCAATTGTTTAGCAACCTCCTGAGGCCTATTTCGGAGAGGATGTCTACATATGAGACATATGACCCTGCCAACACTGCTTGATTCACGTCTGTAGGCTCGTGCAAACAGTCAAATGCACAGACTGAATATGCTGTAATCATAAGAGCTGAGGCAGTCTGAAACAGCCCATCCAAATCCTCTCAAATCCCCTCATCACAACCAGAGTCAGCAGGAGCCACGGGCGGCCATGTAATACACTCGGGTACTGTTTGCGTTAGGGATGTCCTGAGCTGATCTCAAACACTGGTATTGGTGTAGATTAAAGCATTTTTTTAAACTAATGGTATCAGCTGTATGAAGCCTGTTCCTTTATTTATGTCAGCATTCACGCAGGTGTCGAGAGCGGAGAGTGCACATAGGAATATGTGACTGAAGTGTCTGCAGTGTGAACATATTTTAAATTGTAAAATGAAAACAGTCCATCAGCAACTTGTAATGTCAAATATGGGGCACAAAAAACTCAAGTGGGACATCCCAAGTTTGTGGTATTGTGCATGCGTGTTTTATTACATTAGACATGGATCATGCATGACAACCTGAATTTAATAAAATTTTGGGTCCCACTTTATATTAGGTGGCCTTAAATAATATGTACTTATATTTAAATGAATCATTTGGTACAATGCAATTATTGTGTACATACATGTTTTTACACTGTACTTAAATACCTATATGTAGTTATATCTGTAATTAATTTCTGTAATTACATTTATAATTACACTGTTGACCCATCCCTTACACCTTAACCCACCCTTAAACCTACCCAGACCACCAAACCTGTCCCTAACCTTACCCGTATCCCCCCTCAATAGCAGCAAAAGTATTTTGCAATACAATATGAACACAATAAGTACATGTACTTATTTTTTGATGTAAGTACATAGTAGTTAAGGCCACCTAATATAAAGTGTGACCAAATTTTGTTTCTTTTAATCTGTCCTTAATTGACCCTCAGGTAAATGTATGTGGTGTCTACTGAATAGTCATGTTGTAGAAATCAGAATAATGAAAAATGTGACTGAAATGTGATTCTAGTTGAGGTTCAAAGGTATCTCAGTGACCCAAATATTTCACACAAAGAAGATCCTCTGAATTTCTGGGTTATTCAAAAGGCTGTCTATCCACATCTTCATCTTGTCCTGGAATTTTAAGCACTCCTGCCCCCTCAGTCCTGTGTGAAAATACTCCCAAAGGCAGGGGAAGAGATGGTCCCCTTTAGACATTTTCTTATCTATAAGTTATATAACTTTGCAACTACATGTCTACTCTTTTCAGAATCAAATTTTAAAATCCTCCTATTTGTTTATAAATGTTTACACAACCTTCGTTACTTATCGGAATTGCTGCATACTTATAACCCTACCATAGATTTAAGATCTGGTAATCAAAACATACTTCCTTCCACAAGGTTGAAACGCAGAGGAGATACAGCTTTTTCGGTGATGGGCCCTGGATTGTGGAACAGCCTGCCAGCACGCCTCAGAGCTGCTCCATCTTTATCAGTTTTTAAATCTCTTTTGAAAACTCACTTGTTTTCTTTAGCTTTTGCAAGTTGATGTTGTTTGAATGTGTTTTTACCTTTGATCATTATGTTGTACAGTACTTTGGTCAGTCTTGCGACTGTTTTAAATGTGCTTTATAAATAAAAGAACTAGAACTAGAACTTGATCATATCTGCATATATTAATTTAAAATACATGCTTAATAATTATTAAACTAAAATAGCTCTTATAATGGATTAATGGTGTAATTATGTAAATCACATAAAATAAATACAGTGAGGGAAAAAATTATTTGATGTTTTCCCACTGACAAAGAAATGATCAGTATATAATTTTAATGGTAGGTTTATTTTAACAGTGAGAGACCGAATAACAACAACAACAACAAAAAATCCAAAAAAGTTATAAATTGATTTGCATTTTAATGAGTGAAATAAGTATTTGATCCCTTATCAATCAGCAAGATTTCTGGCTTCCAGGTGTCTTTTATACAGGTAAGGAGCTGAGATTAAAGAGAGTTGCTTTTTGAGTCCCTTTAAGAGAGTGCTCCTAATCTCAGTTTGTTACCTGTATAAAAGACACCAACAGTTGCTGCAATTATTCGCAAATGGAAGAAACACAAAATAACTGTCAATCTCCCTCGGACTGGGGCTCCATGCAAGATCTCACCTCGTGGAGTTTCAATGATCACGAGAACGGCGAGGAATCAGCCCAGAACTACACAGGAGGATCTTGTCAATGATCTCAAGGCAGCTGGGAACATAGTTACCAAGAAAACAATTGGTACACACCAGGCCGTGAAGCACTGAAATCCTGCAGCGCCCGCTCCAGAAAGCACATGTGAAGCCCGTCTGAAGTCTGCCAATGATTCAGAGGAGAACTGGGTGAAAGTGTTGTGGTCAGATGAGACCAAAATCCAGCTCTTTGTCATCAACTCAACTCACCGTGTTTGGAGGAGGAGGAATGCTGCCTGTGACCCCAAGAACACCATCCCCACCGTCAAACACGGAGGTGGAAACATTATGCTTTGGGGGTGTTTTTCTGCTAAGGGTTCAGGACAACTGCACCGCATCAAAGGGTCGTCTGACCTTGGTTTTGCCACCAAGTAATAAGTCTTGTTTTGCGAAGGGGTTAAATACTTATTTCACTCATTAAAATGCAAATCAATGTATAACTTTTTTTGTTGTTGTTGTTGTTATTATGTCTCTCACTGTTCAAATAAACCTAACCTACAATTATAGACTGATCATTTCTTTGCCAGTGGGCAAACTCTGCAGGGGTTCAAAAATTTTTTGGAATTTTTTCCCTCACAGTATAATAAATAATCATCACTAAAAGCCAGATGATTTTTATCTTTAAATATCTTTAACTATGTGGTGCACATTAATTTGGAGCAAGAGAAACTGGTGGAGTGACTTTATTGTGTCAGAGATGTGTCACTTTGCTCAAAGCCAGATCTCTAAACCAGAACATAACCTGGCCTGCAGCGGTCTAGCTGTGGAGCGTAAGTTGCTGTCAATGAAAATTGCTAAAAACAAAACCACTGTCTTGGTGCTTTAAACCCAGAGTTTGCACAAACTAAACTAAAACTTACCTGGCTTGTCACTAAACTGGCTTCATGGAATAGTTTTGGTGGTGTGGAAAAACAAATTCAAATTCCTCACAAATCTTAATTTAATGATTTGCCAAAATACAGACAAGACAATGGGGTAAAACAAGGGAAAATTTTTTTTATTTTTACAATTTGACAGAATGTTTGGGTTTCGATGTGAAGAACTTGCAGAGTTTCTTCTTGACAGGTAAGCTAAACTTCAAGTTAAAATTATTCCTAATATGTTGGACCTTTGATTGAAAGTAGCCTGCTCAACAGACATGCCTTCACTTTTATAGAGCCGTGTAAGAGCTGTGTTTGTAATGTTTGAGTTGAGTTGGAGGTGTGCCGTGGAAAAGGGGCATTTGCAAAGGTTGCTTGAAAACATGCTTTATTTTTGTATTTCCACTAAGCGGTAGGGCAGAAACAACGTACTCCAGCTTTAATTTAAAATAAGGTAATTCATCCAATTTATTAATTATATTCTTACTTTGTGTAAGTGCTACATCAACCCTGACACATGAAAGACTAATTATTTTTATCGTTTTGGTTTTGAGAGTTCAGTCCTATGGGACGCAAAGGCAGCTTTTCCACCTTTTGACCATAAGCTGTCACTAGTGTGCACTGTATTGAAAAGTTTCGAATAATCAACCAGTTTACCATAGAATTAAGGGGACCAGTGAGCATAAGAGACTTCTTTCACAAACATTAATAACCAGTATTGACTGTTTTTTTATAGGTAGTGTATGTTCATTTCAGCTTGCCTTCAGTGGACATTCATTACCAAATCCTTGACTGGAAAGAAACATGAGGGCTATAAATACATTTGAACTAATTAGTTCACCAAGTAACACCTGAAGGAAATTACTGCAGGAAACAGGAACATGAGGAGCAGGAAACGGCGAACAAGACTGAGGCAATGAACAAGAATGAACTTCAAAATAAAAGGCATGACACAATTAAGGTCATGAACTAAAAACATCAAAAATAAAATCTAAGCACACGTGACAGTCATTGGTTTCAGGGTACAAAAGAGAGAGAAGAAGATGATTTTACACACTGCTGCAGGGCTCTAAAAAATGCTCTCTGATCACTTGTAGAGCTGCAAGTGTTTGATCCCCTAAATTATGCGACACTGATGTAACGCTCCATTTCTGCAGCTCAGCTCGGGCTTCTTCTGCTCTTTGAGAACATGAAACTGCTTGCTGACTTCTCAAGGGTTTTTCACCTGAACTTGAAAAAATACCAGGAGGAAATTTTCCCTGGAACAAATGTAGTGGAATGACAGCATCTCTGATCATCAAACCATTCTCCAAATCTCACAGTCGTGTGACCTAAGGAATCTATTCAAAGAAAGTCATTATTCGTTGCATTAGACAAAAAGGATTTTCTCTTCGGCAATGCATTTTGACTAACACTGCAAGAGATCACACACCCTGCTTAGTGATATTCTTTGAGAAGAGACCCATAAGTATTTCAATTACATAACTAAGGACTTGCTCAAGTTCAATAGGCTATGCTAAAGTAAATGTTATGCCAGTGTCAGATTTTTAAGGGCTTATAAAACTGTCTAAAACACCATTGTCCAGTTGGGCTCGACAAAATTACAAAAGAAACTTGTCTAGAAACAGGAAAAGTAGTGTTAAGATGAAGTGCATAGCTGTTTTTAATAAAAAAAAATCACAGTTTGGTGCCCCTGAGTGGATGGGATGATGTACCTCAAGAGTTTGATATATATATATATATATATATATATATATATATATATATATATATATATATATATATATATATATGTATATATATATATATATATATATATATATATATATATATATATGTATATATATATATATATATATATGTATATATATATATATATATATATATATATATGTATATATATATATATATATATTCAGATTTACTTCTATATATTCAGACTTATAACTATATATTCAGATTTACAGTTATATATTCGTTATATATTCACACATATAAGTATATATCACTGGGGCCCTCAGATGACAAGGTAATGGTGTTACAGGAATAGAAATTAGTGTTAGAAAACATCGTTATTAATGATGTTATTATGTTCATTTTAAGAATGAACACAACTAGACTTTTAGAAACAAGAGACAGGAGGGAACATCTGTGGTTAGCTGAGCGGTTCAATTTTAATGTGATTTGTCAATCTTTGAAAGAGTTAAAGGTAAACTGCACTACATATTGAATATATCCAGGGTTGCCTGATCTGCTTAACAAATCCAGCCCAATTGGTAGGCCTACTCAAAAATAGTTTTTTGGGGGGAAATGGCTCAAAATTGAAATCCAGTATAAAAATAGCTCAATACAAAAAAACTTGACAACACTAGACATATCAAATTTAATTTCAAATTTATTTTCTCTTTTTTTAGGCATAATCTGATATCATGGACAGATGTGGGCTATTCCTTCATTATTGGAGCAGGTAAAGGGTTTGGAGTTGATTCTAAGTGTTCCACTTGCATTTGAAAGCTGTTGGTGTGAACCCACATCATGCGGTCGGATGTCTCCATGCAAGTGAAACAGACAATTGTTAGGCTTCAAAAACGAAAACAATTCCATCAGAGAGATGAACATTAGGAGTGGCCAAATCAACACTTCTGAGAAAAAGAATGCACTGGTGAGCTCAGAAACATAAAAAGGCATGGACATCCATGGAGGAAAACAGTGGTGGATGATCAGAGAATCCTCTCCATGGTAAAGAAAAACCCTTTCACCTTATTCAGCCAAAAGAATAACCTCTCCAGGAGGTGGACGTGTCTCTGTCAAATCAAGAGAAGACTTCAGCAAATACAGAGGGTTCACTACAAGGTGCAAACAAGGCCAGATTAGACTTTGCAAAAAACAAAACAAAACAAACAAAAAAAGCATACAACATCATTTGTGAAACATGGAGCAGTGTGATGCATGAGCTGCATGGCTTCAGTGACACTGCATGGGTTGTTTAGTGATGACGTGACAGAAGACAGAAGCAGCCGGAAGAATTCTGAAGTGTATAGAGATATACTCTCTGCCCAGATTCAGTCAAATGCAGCAAAGTTGATTGAACGGCGCTTTATAGTACAAATGCACAATGACCCAAAACATCCAGCAAAAGCAACCCAGCAATTTTTGAAGGTAAAAAAGTGAAATATTTTGCAATGGCCAAAGTCAATATCTTGATCTCAACCCGACTGAGCTGCATTTCACTCGCTGAAGACAAAACTAAAGGCAGAAATATCCACAAACAAGCAACTACTGAAGTCAGCTGCAGTAAAGGCATCACAAAGGAGGAAACCCAGCCTCTGCTGATGTCCATGAGTTCCAGAATTAAGGCAGTCATTGCCTGCAAAAGATTCTCAACAAAATATTAAAAATGAACATTTTATTTATGATTATATTTATTTGTCCCTGAAAATGGGGGACTGTGTATAAAATGGTTGTAATTCCTAAGCATTTTATGTTATATTGTTGTTCAACCCCATGAATTAAAGGTTAAAGTCTGCACTTCAATTTCATCTTGATTGTTTCATTTTAGTTCTATTCTGGTGGCATACAGAGAAATTATGAAAATTGTGTCAGTGTCCAAATATATGTGGACCTAACTGTACATGCAGATTATCTTAACATTTCAAACATCAATAACAAAATATCTTAGGACGTCAACGTGCACTGAAGAAAAGGAGTCTTTAGAAGGAAGTATTGTTAGAGCGGCCGCTTTGATCCTCGACACTTCATCATGACATCACCATCGTCCTGTCAATGGACGCGCGCACAAAACAATCCCCAGGATTGCTTGAATCGCGCGGTCACACGCGCTCAAGGAGCATTTGACATCAGTGAAGAAGAGACAGAACTGTATCAAGTTGACAGGGAGGCAGACTCATCGCTTCTTCTACCTACTGAAGCCTTTACTTGCGTGTAATCATGGATGCGTCCCTCTTTCAGTTCTTCATAGAGGAATTCGGCGACACCAACTGTACTCTTATGGATGCTTTTCAGGACACTGTATACGAGAATTCGTCTTTCGCGTCGATGAGTGTCGACGGTGGGATTACCTTCTCTGTTAGCGCATTTGTTTTATTCAGCTCTTATAATGCACATTAACCAACACCGGTTATATTTTCTTCTAAGGTCTCTATTGTAACGCCACCACGGATGAAATCGGAACTTGCTGGCCAAGGAGCAACTCTGGACGGATAATTGAGCGACCCTGTCCAGAGTACATTAACGGCGTCAAATACAACACCACTAGTAAGTGGCTCCTATCTGCTTTCTATTCATTAAAAACGTCCGAGGATAAGGTTGGTGCGACCCTTTGCATTTATGCGCATAACCTATATATCTGCGGGTCAGTCCTTCAGTCAAAGTTAAAATATATATAGAAAAATGTGCTCTGCAAAGTGAGTAGATAGATAGATAGATAGATAGATATAAATATATATTTTATCATTTCTGTTAGAACATTTCACAGCTTATAAGATTTAAAGGACATGTATAGCGTTTGGTATTTTTCCTCTCAAAGCTAGTTTTACAATGGTTATAAATACAAATGACATGATATTAATAATTTAGCCAATTGTTTGCTCACCAATTGTGCTTCTGCAGACAACCTTATCTGCCCTGCCACATGTTCTTTGAATTAATGTGTGAAATGAAGCCGGACAGTGAAGTTCTCTTAACACACACACACACACACACACACACACACACACACTGCATTGCATCCATGCTGACACTCAGTCTCAGTGATGCAAGGATAACTTATTTTATCTGAATAAATATGCCTTAAAATAACATGACATGTTACTGAGTTGGATGGAAACTGCATACTTTTTTGCATATTTATCATATTGTCTGTTATCTGAAAACACAGGAAATGTGGAAAACACTTCTTATAATTTGAAACAGTGAATACATTCATTCATTAAATTCTACCGCAATGGAAGACAATACAGTGGTAAAATCTAACATAAGATGGCCCAATTCTTATGTGTTTAAAGAGCATTTATTGTGTGTTAACTTGTACCTTACATACGGCTACTGTTTTACTTGATGTTGATTATATTTCATAGTTAATAATTTTTAAAAAACATTAATTCGGTATTTGACATAAATGGACAGCACGCTATAAAGTATGTCCTCATAAATCAGCAATAAATGCCACAGAAAAATGCCAAATTGTAGGAGGCAAATATCATCCCTTAATAAAAAAACAATACTTTCTGATATTGTTGTGCATATACATGATTATGTAATTGTCATAATTATGTAATCATGACCTCATGATGTTCAGATCATGAAACATTAGTTCAGAAGACATGGAGCAGACATGCAGCATTGAATACAGTATGATCTATGTATAATCTCTCTCCAGCTGCAGTTGGTTTTATCATTGCATTTTAATATGACTTATGATAAACTGCATGCATATACATGTAGATTTTCCAAATGTCTCTTATCTGCTGGCAGTTATGATCACAAATCAGTGCTTAGCGGTTTCCTCCTGTGAGCTTGCACAGCGTGTAACTTTGTTCAGTGTATTGATGTGACTTTCACATTAGAGGATAATACAGGGCTCCTGGGCAAATTTAAGCCTTTCACTGCTGAGCGCCGAATGTGTATTTTAAATAGTAAAATATATCTCTGTTTGCTCATAGTGACCTGATGGTGCCTCCTTTCTGTGGTTTATAGTTAGGTTTATTATGTGTTTCATTCACAAAGGTCAGCACTGTTTGTTTACCATAGTTAATGTCACAGACGTTTGTTTAAAAAGAGATTTTATGCTCATTTATAGCGATCATGGGATCAGTAATTCATCAAATGACTGAGAAGAGTGTTATAACCAACAGATAATGTGTTTGCAGCTTTACCTGATTTACATTATTGCTTTAGTGTAGTGAGTGCTAAAACAACACAGACAGCACATGCAACTAAACTAGAGCTATCACAGTGAGTACAATGGATTACAAGAAAATTCTCCGCTGAATGCATTACATAATTACGGACACATTATTGAATTTGGTGAATCTAGAAGTTGTTTATCAAAGAAATCATATTTGCGTTCTCAGACTTAACTTAAATCGATGAGACAAACCTAACTTGAAGGATTATTTATAGCTTGCATCGAAGTTATGCGTAATAGCATGGTGTCACTGAACTCTTCTGCTGTGCAGAGCTGCTGCCCAAGGCACTTCGCCTACAGCACTTGTGTCTAAACCCTCCTGTTGGCAAGAACCATAAAGCTGTCTGGTGCTGTCTCTCCAAGTAATCCATTTTAAGGCACAGATACTCAGTGCTGGTATCTCCCTCTGCTTCACAGAGTAACACTTTATAATAAAGTTCACTTAAAATGGTTTCATTATTGATGAAATAGTCAGTTACTAAACATAATATAAATTTGTAGATAATTTGTAAGTGATATGTTAAGATGTCACAAATGTGCTGTAAGTAATCTAAAAATGTTGGAAATCATCAAATGATCATAAATCATTAGTAAATGATTAATGATTAGTTATTTATTGATGTATTCTGAACCACTCATTTTACAAATTTGTTGTAGTATGAATATCTCAATACACTTTGGTTGATAATGAACAAATGATAAACAAATCACTAGTAAATGACCAGTCTATAATATGTTGATGTACTGTAACATACTTATAAATTAGTCCAATAAAATAACAAAAATGCAATCAAATTGTAAAAAATAAATAAATAAAATAAATACTTTCTGTAGCTCAACCAGTAAAGCATGGCGCTAGCAAGGCCAAGATCATGAATAAAGTATTGAATGTACACTCTCAGAAATAAAGGTACAAAAGCTGTCACTGGGGCGGTACTTTTTCAAAAGGTACATGTTTGTACCTAAAGGGTCCATTTTGGTAACTTAAAGGTACATATTAGTACATTAGTACATATTTGAACCTAATAGCTACAAAAGTGTAACTTTTGAAAAGGTACCTCTCCAGTGACAGCTTTTGTACCTTTATTTCTGAGAGTGTATGATGGAAAATGTCAAATCTCAAATAAAAGCATTTATTTTTTTCCATCAAAATGTTCAGTTTAAAAATACTGAAAACATATTTTAAACAGGAAAGATTCTGAAAACTTTATGATATGATTGATATTTTTTTTATATACAATGGTTTCCTTAAATATGAGTATAAATATGATTATCCCAACTTAAATGATATTAACGATATCTAATACTTTAGAGCAGAATAAAAAAACAATGTGCCTTTTACCCTATAGTGCCCTTTTAGCCTTGTTGTACCTTAAATGTGTCTTTGCTTTGTATATATTGAAAATTTTATATATATACAGTGGTGTGAAAAAGTGATTTTAAAATTTTTGGCATATTTGGCCAAAAATTTGGTCAAATATGCCAAATATGCCCCCCCATTAAATCACGAAAGAACCGTGATTAACCACATTATTTTAGAAAGCTGAGTTAAATTAAACTCAGGCTTGATTACTGCCAGACCTGTTGAATGAAGAAAACACTTAAATAGAACCTGTCTGACAAAGTGAAGCATGTTTAAAGACCAACACATCATTCCACGATCTTAAGAAATTCATAAACAGATAAGAAACAAAATAGTTTACATGTATCAGTCTGGAAAGGGTTATAAAGCCATTTCTAAGGTTTTGGGACTCCAGCAAACCATGGTCAGAGCCATTATCCACAAATGGAGAAAACTTGGAACAGTGGTGAACCTTCCCAAGAGTGGCCGCCCTACCAAAATTTCTCCAAGAGCACAAGGTCGACTCATCCAGGAGGTCATAAAAGAACCCAGAACAACATCTAAAGAACTGCAGGCCTCACTTGCCTCAATTAAGGTCAGTGTTCATGATTCAACAATAAGAAAGAGACTGGGCAAAAACAGCATCCATGGGAGAGTTAAAAGGCAAAAGCCATTGCTGACCAAAAAGAACACAAAGGCTCGTCTCACATTTGCCAAAAAATATCTTGATTATCCCCAAGACTTTTGGGCAAATATTCTGTGGACTGATGCGACAAAAGTTTAACTTTTTGGAAGGTGTGTGTCCCGTTACATTTGGCGTAAAACCAACACAGCATTTCATAAAAAGAAGATCATACCAACAGTCAAACATGGTGGTGGTAGTGTGATGGTCTGGGGCTGCTTTGCAGCTTCAGAACCTGGATGACTTGCCATAATTGATGGAACCATGAATTCTGCTCTCTATCAGAAAATCCTGAAGGAGAATGTCCGGCCATCTCTTTGTGACCTCAAGCTGAAGCGAACCTGGGTTCTGCAGTAGGACAATGATCCAAAACACACCAGCAAGTCCACCTCTGAATGGCTGAAGAAAAACAAAATGAAGACTTTGGAGTGGCCTAGTCAAAGTCCTGACCTGAATCCTATTGAGATGCTGTGGCATGACCTTAAAAAGGTGGTTCATGCTTGAAAACCCTCTAATGTGGCTGAATTACAACAATTCTACAAAGAAGAGTGGGCCAAAATTCCTCCACAGCGCTGTAACAGACTCATTGCAAGCTATCACAAACGTTTGATTGCAGTTGTTGCTGTTAAGGGTGGCACAACCAGTTATTAGGTTTAGGGGGCAAGCACTTTTTCACACAGGGCCATGTGGGTTTGGATTTTGTTTTCCCTTCATAATAAAAAACTTCATTTAAAAACTGCATGTTGTGTTTACTTGTGTTATCTTTGATTAATATTTAAATTTGTTTGATGATCTGAAACATTAAAGTGAAAAACATGCAAAGAATAAAAAATCAGGAAGGGGGCCTACACTTTTTCACACCACTGTATATACACACAGTATCTCAAAGAAGTGAGTACACCCCTCACATTTTTGTAAATATTTTATTATACCTTTTCATGTGACAACACTGAAGAACTGACACTTTGCTACAATGTAAAGTAGTGAGTTTACAGCTTATATAACAGTGTAAATTTGCTGTCCCCTCAAAATAACTCAACACACAGCCATTAATGTCTAAACCACTGACCACAAAAGTGTGTACACTCCTAAGTGAAAATGTTCAAATTGAGCCCAAAGTGTCAATATTTTGTATGGCCACCATTATTTTCCAGCACTGCCTTAACCCTCTTGGGCCTGGAGTTCACCAGAGTTTCACAGGTTGCCACTGGAGTCCTCTTACACTCCTCCATGACAACATCACGCAGCTGGTGGATGTTAGAGACCTTGTGCTCCTCCACCTTTCGTTTGAGGATGACCCACAGATGCTCATTAGGGTTTAAGTCTGGAGACATGCTTGGCCAGTCCATCACCTTTACCCTCAGTTTCTTTAGCAAGGCAGTGGCCGTCTTGGAGGTGTGTTTGGGGCCGTTATCATGCTGGAATACTGCCCTGCGGCCCAGTCTCTGCTTCAGTATGTCACAGTACATGTTGGCATTCATGGTTCCCTCAATGAACTGTAGCTCCCCAGTGCCGGCAGCACTCATGCAGCCCCAGACCATGACACTCCCACCACCATGCTTGACTGTAGGCAAGACACACTTGTGTTTGTACTCCTCACCTGGTTGCCGCCACACACGCTTGACACCATCTGAACCAAATCAGTTTATCTTGGTCTCATCAGACCACAGGACATGGTTCCAGTAATCCATGTCCTTAGTCAAACTGATCGCGGGCTTTCTTGTGCATCATCTTTAGAAGAGGCTTCCTTCTGGGACAACAGCCATGCAGACCAATTTGATGCAGTGTGCGGCGTATGGTCTGAGCACTGACAGGCTGACCCCCCACTCCTTCAACCTCTGCAGCAATGCTGGCAGCACTCATATGTCTATTTCCCAAACACAACCTCTGGATATGAAGCTGAGCACGTGCACTCAACTTCATTGGGTGACCATGGCGAGGCCTGTTCTGAGTGGAACCTGTCCTGTTAAACTGCTGTATGGTCTTGGCCACTGTGCTGCAGCTAAGTTTCAGGGTCTTGGCAATCTTCTTATAGCCTACGCCATCTTTATGTAGAGCAACAATTTTTTTTTTCTTTTTCTTTTTTTCAGATCCTCAGAGAGTTTTTTGGAATGAGGGGCCATGTTGAACTTCCAGTGACCAGTATGAGAGAGTGAGAGGGATAACATCAAATTTAACACACCTGCTCCCCATTCACACCTGAGACCTTGTAACACTAACGAGTCACATGACACCAGGGAGAGAAAATGGCTAATTGGGCCCAATTTGGACATTTTCACTTAGGGGTGTACTCACTTTTGTGACCAGCGGTTTAGACATTAATGGCTGTGTGTTGAGGTATTTTGAGGGGACAGCAAATTTACACTGTTATACAAGCTGTACACTCACTACTTTACATTGTAGCAAAGTGTCATTTCTTCAGTGTTGTCACATGAAAAGATATAATAAAATATTTACAAAAACTGTCAGGGGTGTACTCACTTCTGTGAGATACTGTATATATAAACACCTGTTTTTTTATTATTGTTTTTTCACTGGCTATTGCTTAAGAGGTATCTGGTTATAGGGTAATACCACTAGGAGCCGCTTGAGGGCGCCATAGTGGTTTCCGGATATAAACCTGGTCACCGACGAGCACGTTACCTGTTTTTTTAATATTGTTTTTTCACTGGCTATTGCTTAAGAGGTATCTGGATATAGGGTAATACCACTAGGAGCCGCTTGAGGGCGCCATAGTGGTTTCCGGAAATAAACCTGGTCACCGACGAGCAACAAACTCTAGTTCGTTTGGTAGAGGGAAACTTCTGAACTAATGCTACCTGCCTACACATTATAAGTCCTGTTTTGAGTTTACGCTCAAACGTGAGTATTGGCTGACCTTGATAATGACTTGGTGTATTTGTATGCATAATGACTGATGTTAGCTATTTTACTTTCTTTTGTAGAAAGGACTTTTCATATTGTATATCAGCCCATTTATATCACTATTGGACTATACTTCTTTTGTTGTTTTCATTGTATTCATTATATGAGCACCATTTGGTTTCACTGCACATCTCCGGGAAGCGGAAGTATGAATCTGTGAATCTGTGTATCAGCACGCTGTAGTGAGGCTACGGCACATGGCTTGATTCAGCGTGGCTTTAAGGTTAACGAGTCTCTGAACGCCATTGACTATCTTCTCTTCTCCCTTATTGGATTATATCATTGCATCGCTCTCAAATAACTTTGTGGATTTATACTTATCTCATCACCATCATCACTTTCAGTTCATCTAAAGTCTGGACATTGATGATAAGTTTCATTTATTACATTGATTCATTTACACAGAGACAAAGACTGCTTGTTTGTTCATATTCTTTAATTATCATATTTTTTTTTGCGGTAATTATATAAATGTGCACTTGTGGGAATAAAATGGAAAAAGAATATTTGTTGGTGAAGTGGTTTTATCTTTCAGTACTGATCAAATTTCTGTTGAACCCCCTCAGAGTAACATCTTATAGAAAAGGTGTTTCTCTCTCTCTCTCTCTCTCTGTCTCTCTCCCTCTATATATATATATATATATATATATATATATATATATATATATATATATACACACACACAAGTACTGTATTCCTGTTTGTTTCACCTCGATGGCTGCATGAATAAATGTTCGACTCAAACATTGTCTGATTCATGAACAAAATGATTATTTTGAATAATCTGTTAAAAGAACCAATTCAAGTATAAAGTTTACATCAGATGGATGAAATGCTCACAGGACAGAATACATTAGAAAGTTTAGAGACCAGATCTGATTTTGAATGGCAACTTATTATTTTGATCTCTTTCCTTTAGTTTACATTTGCCATCCTCCTCCAGCACTCTTTAAGCCCTCCACACACCTGTTTCAAATTGACTGGTTTTGAATTGAATGTCTTTTGCCTCCTCATTCATCTGTTAAACAAATAACTATTGAACTGCATGGTTTGGGCTCTGTTGTTATCAAATGTACATTGACACCTAGCTCTAATGATATTTAATATTTAAGTTATTGCTCTGTTAGATGGCTTCGTCATGGTTGGTCACTTTCAGTTAGTACAGTTAACTTCTGTAAATTGCAACACAATGGAAACAAGCCGCAACACATGAAATTAGCCCAACATAACGGAAGCAAGCCACAACACAACGAAATTAGCACAACGCAATGGAAACAAGCCGCAACACAACGAAATTAGCACAGCACAGCGAAATTAGCACAAAACAATTATATTAGTTCAATGCGTTGTATTGTGGCGATTTCTTTTCTGCTGTGGGGATTTTGTTGTATTGTGCACTACTGGGCCACTGTACTGAAGAGTCTTTAGTTTGATCAGATTTATAAAAGAAAGATACAGCTTTACGCTTCTCTCTGAAAACCGTCAAGCTCCTGGAGGCGTGCTGTGGGGGGAGCTAAAGAATCATGAGAACAAGCAGCTTTTGCGTAGCGATCGTCTGCAAGCTGTATAATGTCGACTTATATAAAACAGGAACTAAAACTTTATTGAATTAAATTAAATTAAATTTGTTTATAAACATTAGTCACAGAAATGCTGGGAACAAACAAACATACTTGCATCCACCGTTCCCTTAATACTGGGTTCTTTGTGAAGGTGAACATGGTTATATATCCTTCACAACCAAAAACATACTTCTTTGGTGACGTTGTTGATTTTGTGGTCCAAAACAAAATGACAAGTCTCTCTCGGAGAGGGTGCTCGCCATATGGGATATCGCCATACGCCATAAAGTAGTCCCAGCTATATTATAACTAGTTATCTAGCTGGGGACTACTTTCAGGCGCTGTGTAATATCACTGCGCCTGCTGCGGCCATGTTACGGCAGCAAAGTTCCTTGATTATTACGCCGGAATGAGAGTATGGTTCCTAATCATATCAGCCTAGAAAATCGCAACTTCTCATTTTCCGCTGGTCTTAGTACACGATATAACTACAGAAGAGTCGAGTTTTAAATAGGAAAACTATCGAAACTCTTTGATCGTTTTTGAACGCGATGCTACTGGTCTAATCGGATTCAATGATCTATGCTAAGCTATGCTAAAAGTGCTATCGCCAGACCCGGAGATCGGCTGAATGGATTCAAAAACGGTAAAACTCAACTTATTAACTCTGGGGGAGTTGGAGAATGAGCCTATTTCCAAAAAAAGTGGAGTGTTCCTTTAAGAATTCTCTCTATTCCTTAGTAAAAGTTTGTCTCAGCAACTCTGTAAATAGGTTTTAAAAGAAAACTCTTAGCTAAAAACTTTTACTGCTATTTAAGAGAAATAAGATCAAATGTTTTGTGAATATGGGCTCAGGAGCGCATCCAACTTATGATCAGTAATCATTTCATTTACGATTGGTGATTTTAATAAATGTAATATAGAAGCCCAAACTTAAATTTGGACCCAAACTTGGATTCACATCCAAGATGGCGGCGCGCACGGACGCTGCGGCTTCTTCAGGTCCCAAAGACGGTGCTTTTATGTCTTTTAATGTCGTCTGTTCGTCTCCAAACAATGTCAATTCACCGCTAATTCATCGGGAGATCACTCCGGGATACATCTATGATCGCCAAAGCCTTTTGGATATCAACAACACATACAAACACAAACTCTCGCCGGCGGCTACTGAGAAGCTACGAGGCCTTTGTTTACTGCTGGAGCCGGACCTCGAGACCGCGGCCTCGCCTACTGACGCTACCCGCACAAGGCGGCGTCGCAAGCGGTGTGAGAGAGGACGGAAGCGCGATAAGCGCGGAGGTATACGAGCTAGGCTGAGGGAAAACCCCTCAAGACCGGCTCTTCCAACACTCATGCTCTCAAACGTTCGCTCTCTGGAAAACAAACTGGACTTAATTCAACTCAGTCGGTCTACACAGCATGAGGCAAGGGATTGTTGTGTGTTTGTTTTCACTGAAACATGGCTAAAGGACAACATCCCGGACTCCGCCATTCAGCTGCACGGACTAAACTGCTACCGCGCGGACAGAGATTCATCACTGTCTGGTAAGACTCGCGGCGGTGGCTTGTGTGTGTATATCAACAAAGAATGGTGTAACAATGCTGCGTTAGTATCAAAACACTGTTCATCGCTGGTGGAGTTTATGTTTGTGAAGTGTCGACCGTTCTATCTGCCGCGGGAGTTCACGGCCATTGTTATTGTCGCGGTTTACATCCCCCCGTGTGCAAACGCTAAGGACGCGCTTCGTGAACTGTACAGCGCCATCAGCGAACAACAAACAAATAACCCCGACGGCTTTTTCATCATAGCCGGTGACTTCAACCACGCAAACTTAAAGACAGTTTTGCCAAAGTTCTACCAACATGTGAACTTTGCAACAAGGGGAAATAACACACTGGACTTTGTTTACACAACAGAAAAGAACGCTTACAAAGCTGAACCCCGCCCCCACCTCGGGTACTCGGACCACATCTCTGTTATGCTAATCCCAGCATACACACCGCTTCTGAAACTCACCAGACCGGTTCAAAAGCAAATCACGGTATGGCCAGAAAATGCCACCTCAGCACTGCAGGACTGCTTCCAGGACACAGACTGGAACATGTTTAAAGAGGCGGCCACCTACAACAACCACACAGACCTACAGGAGTACACTGAAACTGTGACTGCTTACATCAAAAAGTGCATAGATGATGTGACAGTCACCAAGACCATCACCACACGTGCCAACCAGAAGCCATGGATGACAGCAGAGGTTCGTGGGCTGCTAAAGACCAGAGATGAAGCATTCAGATCAGGAGATAAAGCAGCCCTCAAAACAGCAAGAGCCAATCTGTCTCATGGCATCAAGAAGGCAAAACATCAGTATGCTAAAAAAATCAATAACAACTTCAGCGACAGTAAAGACACTCGGACCCTGTGGCAAGCCATTCAGACCATCACTGACTACAAGGCCCCGCCACAGGCCAGTGACGATGACACATCCCTACCAGAGGCACTCAACCACTTCTACTCACGATTTGAGATACAGAACGACACACCTGCACAGAAACTACCCACATCTCCAAACGACCAGGTACTCTGTCTCTCCCCAGCTGATGTAAGGAAGACCCTATCCAGGATTAACCCACGAAAGGCTGCGGGCCCTGACAACATACCTGGACGTGTACTGAGAGACTGTGCTGCACAGCTGACGAATGTCTTAACAGACATCTTCAACATCTCGCTGAGCCAGGCAGTCGTCCCCACGTGTCTCAAATCCACCTCCATAATCCCAGTACCAAAGAAGTCAGATGTGTCCTGTCTGAATGACTATCGTCCCATAGCACTGACCCCAATCATGATGAAGTGCTTTGAGAGGTTAGTCATGCATCACATCAAGTCCAGTCTCCCAAGCACGCTGGACCCATTCCAGTTTGCATATCGTCCAAACCGTTCCACGGACGATGCAATATCCACCACTCTCCACCTAGCTCTTACTCACCTGGAACAGAAAGACTCCTATGTAAGAATGCTGTTCATCGACTTCAGCTCAGCATTCAATACAATAATCCCACAACAGCTCATCCACAAACTAAACTTGCTGGGCATTAACACCTCCCTCTGTAATTGGATCCTGGACTTTTTAACTGCAAGACCTCAGTCAGTCCGTATCGGCCGCAACACCTCGAGCACTACCACACTGAGCACAGGGGCCCCACAAGGCTGTGTGCTCAGCCCGCTGCTCTTCACGCTGCTGACCCACGACTGCACTGCCAAGTCCAGCTCCAACCACATCATCAAGTTTGCTGATGACACAACTGTGGTAGGCCTCATCAGCAACAACGATGAAACGCACTACAGAGAGGAAGTGGCACAGCTGGCTGAATGGTGTGGTGCTAACAACCTGTCCCTCAATGTGAGTAAGACAAAAGAGGTTGTGATGGACTTCAGGAGAAACTCTGTTGACCACCCCCCACTGACCATCGACGGCTCAACCGTGGAGAGAGTTGGTAGCACTAAATTCCTGGGGGTGCACATCACAAAGGATCTCACCTGGACCACCAACGTCACGTCACTCAACAAGAAGGGACAACAGCGCCTCTACTTTCTCCGTCGGCTGAAAAGGGCAAGTCTCCCTCCACCCATCCTCACCACCTTTTACAGGGGCACCATTGAGAGTGTGCTGACCAGCTGCATCACTGTCTGGTATGGGAACTGCAGTGCTGCTGACCGCAAGACCCTACAACGGACAGTGAACACTGCCGCAAAGATCATCGGTGCCCCTCTTCCCTCCATCCTGGACATTTTCCTTGCACGATGCTCCAGCAAGGCCTCCAGCATCGTGAAGGACCCCACCCACCCCTCCCACCACCTCTTCCAGCTCCTGCCATCAGGAAAAAGGTACCGGAGTATCAAAGCTCGTTCTGTCAGACTGCTCAACAGCTTCTTTCCCCAGGCTGTGAGAGCTCTTAACTCCAATCTCCCTGCCCCCGCTCTGAAACCATGAACACCTCAGCCCCCCAACTCATAAATAACTACTGACAAATTTCTCCTAAGTGCAATTCTGGGTGTGCTACACACAGGTGAGTGGGCTATACAAACCACCTGTAGTAACGCACTCGTCCCACTATATGCACACTAGACACTTTCTATAAACACTCCCTGCAACAAAGACTCAATAAGATAATATATGTTTACTTGAATATTGCACTACAAAAAAAAAAATGTTTACTGGAGCATTGCACTACTAACTCTTTTGCACTATGCGCTGCTTCCCACAAAATCTCTCTTTCGAACAATTTAATGTAAAAATATATATTTCCTGCACAATTTCATGTACAAATATCTCTTTAGCACTATTTCATGTACAGTATTTATGTAAAGTTCTTGTACAATCTCAGTTTGTGTATGTGTAGTCAACTAGGTATAGTAGTTATAGTATATGTATAGTCAGATGGTTAAACTGTTGTATAGCCCTATTGTGTTTATTTTATTTTATTTGTTTCCTATATTTGCATTGCTGTATGTGTATCTCATGTCTAACTAGTATGTAGCACCGTGGTCCTGCAAGACACGACATTTCGTTCCACTATATGTCCACACATGTAGTAGAATGACAATAAAGCTCAACTTGAACTTGAACTTGAACTTGAAATGTAATAAATATTCATCTTCAATTTTCTTTTCATTATCTAAGTTGACAGGAATCTTTTCAAGGCTAACTTCAATTTTCAGCTTTCAATTCAAGGCATTTGAGCAACCTTTCAGAATGAACAACCAGAAAGTACAAGACTTGTTTTGTGATGCCTGCATTTGAGGAAAGACTGCCAAGATTTTAAAATGATGACTTATCCTCTGGTCAGTTCAGAGCTTCAAAACCTTTTCGTTTATGTCAAAGTTCAGTCATCTGATAAAAACTATGAAATATTTTACTCTTTCAGATGCCTAGACCCCTCTGGTTTGATTGTTTCTTTAGGCTAAGTCTCTAGTTTCTTCTCAACATAATTACACCCCTGCTGTGCTCTCATCACCTTAATGGAAGTCTAATTTCATTAGCACCTCCTTAGAGGTACAACATTCTCCTTAGCATCCGCAATACATGAATTCAAGTTGGATTTTTGAGTTATTTATTATTCCTTTATATTCTCACTGTCATGTTCCAAACCTGTATGTTTCTATTTTTATTCTGTGGAGTACAAAAAGAAAAATTTTAAACTATCTATTTACAGTTCTTTTCCATATGACAGTGATGCTTCACTGCAAATCTTCTCTCCATGTGTTCAAACTAGCATATTGTTTTAGACTGCATCACACACAAGTGCCAAGAGTCTTTAGTGTCAGTGATATTAAACCTGGCATGGAGTGTCAGGACAAATGAGACTTCAGAGATTCGACTTTGGTGAAGATTGTCAGTGAATTTACATTTCTGGAGCAGCACCTGGTTTAACCTACCTGGTCTCATAAGAAACACGTGCCTCTAAGTATGTTTCTGTAAAACTGAAAAAAACATACACTCTTAAAAATTAAGGTGCTTCACAATGCCATAGAAGAACCTTTTTGTCTAAATGGTTCCATGAAGAATCTTTAACATCTGCAGAACATCTGCATTTTTGATGTCTCTCTTATCTAACACACACATTTGAGGTCTTGGAGCTTTTACTAATGAACTATTGAGTTCAATCAGGTGTGTTTGTTTAGGGAGACATTTAAAATATGCAGTGTTGGGGGTTCTCCAGGACTAGGATTGGGAACCACTGTTCTATGGCATCGCTGTGACGAACCTTCTAAGCACCTTTATTTTTAAGAGTGTACGTACCTAAGAATCGCTGTAGTTTCCAGTTAAAATTAACACTAGACAACTTTTATTCCTTTTCACACAAAGTATTTTTTGCAGGTCCACAGTTTTGCTTAATAAAGCCTAATTTTCACACTTGAGAAATATTGTGTTATTAATTCAAAACAATTTTAACATGCTGCAACATTTGAACACTGATACCTTTGAAGGTTAGCGTCACATATCCAGCTTAATATGTATGGGTTTTCATGTTTAGTAGATTTGATCAGTAGCTCACGCAGTATGGAGTTGTGCTTGAGTAGAGCCCTGCACTTCAGCCCGAGCCCGACGGGCCCCGACTTATTTGTGCCCCTAAGGCCGGGCTTTGGGCCAATTTTCATGTCATAGTTCAGATGCGGGCCGGGTATCGGGCCTGCAAAGCACGCTTCAGATTCCATTTTCCACACAAATGATTGGATATGCTCCTAATAGCGCACATTCATCTAGGTGTCACAGCCCTTGGCTTCCTTAATATGAGTCTCTAACGGGTGCAATTGGTTTTATTATTCACCATCTCAGCAGCACCTCAGTCCAGGTGGAAAACTAACTCAGGCGGCTTAGAACGTCATTCCAGTCACTGACTTGGGTTCTTCCGAAGGTTTGCTTTCTGTTTTGTCTAAGTACTTCCTTCTATCATGTTTTACAACAGGGGCTTGGGCAAGCTCAACTGTAGCATCAGCATACTGTTGTGTAGCTTTTCTTCCTTTCTTGCTTTTGGAACCTACAGGTATCTCAGATTTTATGGAGTCTATGGGTACTTGGGAAGCCTTAGTGTTCTTTGCTTCTCAGTGTTTCCTCTAGGATTTTTTCCAGTTGTGGTGGCAGGCCTTATTTCCACATGGGGAGGGAGGGGGTGTGGCCGATGGGTGATTTTCCCATGGACCATACCCCCTTTCCTCTCTCCCCCAGTGGTTAAACCTACCCAGCCAAGAATCACACACACTCACAAACAAGCCGGGAATTAAAAATTTAAAACAACCAAACTTCATAATATATTTATTTGCAAAGATTTAAACACAGTAAAAGACACAATATAATTGCCTCAGTGGCGAAGTGTGCAGCCTGACTGGGAACATTAGATTTTTCTTGGTTTTTTAAAGAACATTTCTAAGGCTTTTTGGTAGGGAAACTCCGATAGCGATGGCCTGTTGATGCTTATGCGCATGCATGCTGCCAGATGGTCTCCCCGAAGCCTGTTCCTCAGTTCTGTCTTTACCAGCAATACAGTGTAAATAACAGGATGATAAAGACATTATATGTTATCAGGAAGTTATTACATTATCCGGTTTTATTAAGTTTATAGTAGCTAACACATAGACTTCGAGAAGTCAAGTAATCTCATGTCTGGTAATATAATGAATTGTCTTACCCTATTCATTACTGAAAAATCCCTCTCACAGTTCACACTGGAGATAGGCACTTTGAGGGCAATGGCTGCCAGCTGGCTCAAGGAAGGGTATAGTTGTCTCCATTCATCTTACTGGGATGCCAGTTTTTCCATCATGGTGAGCTGGTCCATGTTCTGAAATTATGAAACACAGACAGCAGGAGAACATTAACCTGGGTTACTCAATCATCTTTCTTCAGAATTCTCCTGTTAATTGTCACTATCACATTGTACCTTGAATGCCCCAGTCAAGAAATGCTCCTTATAGGTCAGCCATTCTTGCATTGCAATATGTTCAGGCTGCTGCAGGAATTTTGTGGACAGGGTTTTGAGGTGTCTTAGATTTACTGCATCATCCACCTTGGGCGCTTGGGGTCCCAGTACCTGAAAGGCTCCCAAGACATCTATGTTCTGGAACCTTCTGTCCTGGCTGTCCGGGAGGCCATCCTGATAAGGCTCCATCATCTAAAAAAATCAGTTAGCTAATGTGGTAGATTGAAATCATTTCCACAGGTAGACAACCTAAGGCTTGGGTTTGTTATTCTGTTCTGTTGTCCCAGACTTATTATACAACTTCACATGATCCAAAACATATTGACCTGTGTCCTGAATCGAGACCAGAGTACCTCACTAGGCTGTTCCAACTGGTCTCTGCTTCTCCTGTCCCTCTCCTCCTCATGGATGATACTTAAGGCACCTAAACTAGCTGGGGCACCGAGGTCATCATGCAACCATGCCAAGAATGAACCAGGGGGCTGTGCATCTCTTATTGCCTTACTTTCTTTCCTTAAGAAAGAAAGAAAGTCACAATGTTTATGCTTTTGTTTTTCTTGAATGCAGTCAATACCAATTAAAAAGGCCACAATTTGCACGTTAAACATATTTACCTGTTCTTTGATGGCCCAGAAGTTGACATTTTCTTTCTGAAAAATCTTAGACAAGCAAGCAAGATGTGGCAGTGCATCAGCTTGTAGATACAACGCTGCCACAAAGCGGTATGTGAAGCAGAAGCCATACAAACCCTTGGCAACTGGGCACTTGTTGACCTCAGTCTCATTAACCAAGGCAGCCAAGACTGCACCGAGGTTCTTTTGTAGTGTGATGACTTTCAAATGCTGGCACAGCCAGCATGTATCCTTTACTTGCTGAAATTATTTTAGTCATGATATACATTAATAATACAGAAAGTGCAAAAGTGGCCAAGATTGCTACTAAAAGCTACAAGTATTTTTTTATTTGACCTCACCTTCACTTTTACGTCCTTAAGGCCCAAGGACTCTGCTGCAGCTTTCAAAACAGCTGTTCTGTTGGCGCTGTTGTGAAAATAGAGATGGAGTTGCTGCAAGTGTTCCTTGAAGGTAGCCATATAGGGAACCTCAGATGAAGCATCCTTACATGCCAGGGTTAGGCGATGGGCAGCGCATGCTAATGTAAGCAACCGGGGAAGTCATTCCTTTATCGCAGCCACAATAGTATTTGCCTTCCCATCGGTGACGTTTACCAGCTCTAGGAGTGGCAGAAGAGCTGGCCTTTGTTATCCACGTGGGTGGGGGGGGGAAAAAAAACATAAAATATCTTATACAACATCATATTACTCAGATTCAGTCGTTAATCATTCTCTCGACTGAATAATACCGAACATGCAGAACCAGCTGCCTTTTCACAGAAACATCTGTGCTTTCATCCACCTCTAGCCCTATAGCCACAGAGGACCGGATGTCTTGGAGGATTGGTTCCTTGACCACTGTGGCCAAAATCTCCAACATCTCATCAATTATTACATGAGATCCGTAGTTAGTATTTTTTCCAATCTAGAAGTAAATTAGATTACATATGCTGTAGATGATAGGAGTTTATTTGCATACAAATATGAACACAGTAGAATGATGCTTACCTTCAGTTTTTCGAAGTAGGAACACCCCAGCAACTTGGCTAAATCAAGAAGAGCTAGGAAAATTGTATGGCGTGCTTTCTCTATTTGCTAAATAAAAAAGGCATTTAAAAGCCCCAATGATTACCTCATGCTCTAAAGCAATGACTGGTTCAAACACAACCAGAACTGAAAAACCTATGAGAATCAGGGAGAAAATATGTCATATTTTATTACTTTTGCAATGGGTCATTCTAGACACATTTTTTCAAATATCAATTTAAAGTACCCCTATTATGGATTTTTGAAAACTATCTTGCAGTGTATAACACAGCTCTAAATGAATGAAAGCATCCTGCAAAGTTTTAAATCTGAAAGTGCACCGTGTATAAAGTTATTGTCTCTCAAAAGAAAGAGTCGACTCTGAATCATTGAAACGAGTCGTTTTTAAAACAAATCCCAAGCCGTTTCATGTTGACATCAACATGAAACATTAGCATATTGCCCGCCCATTTGTTGCGCGCACAGACCTGGGAAAACTTGACCGTCAGTCGATTTTAGCGTTGGTCAGAATGAAAATGCACTTTAACGCTTTTGGAGCAGTAAAAATAGCTGTTTCCCCAGTAAGGCTGTACACAAAGCAGCACAAAGCGCTCAAAAACGCTGCTTTATCAGGCATTACAGACATGATTAAATTACAGACATTACAGACAAATTACATCTACCAATCGGACCAATCACCACTGATTAGAGTCACGCAACGGAGGGGTTTGGAAAAATGAATCGTTGAGCAAATAAGGTAAAAATAAATGCATATTATATCAAAGTGTTTTTGTTTGTATGTCAACCTGTTGTTGGGGACTCCCAAAACCAAAATATGAACCTTTCATAACCCATAATAGGGGCACTTTAAATGACTTTTTAACATTATAAAATGAAGGAACTTCACCTTATGTTAACAAGGTATGTGACTTCACACTCTTGTTTGTGGTGCTCTATCTCCATATGTCTGTCTAAGCAGATCTATAGATCTCAATGAATCGTCACTTGGCCATTCCTCTTTTTGGTGCCTGCTTTTGTTGCCGATATAAGCGGCAGAACATTCCTGTAGAGACAGACAAAAGTGCCATTTGTCAGTATTAATAAAATATTACACTGAAATGCAAGATGTGGTGTAATACTCACCATGTTCTGTGTTGTAGAGCCAAGGGCTGAACGTTGTTTTCTGTACCCATGTAGGTTCCCAGCCTGAGAGTCTGTGTTTGCATGTCATATGTGACCCTGGACCACAAAACCTCTTAAGTGTCAATTTTTTGAAATTGAGATTTATACATCTGGAATCTGAGGGTGCAAAAAAATCAAAATATTGAGGAAAATCGCCTTCATAGTTGCATATTACTAATCAAAAATGAAGTTTTTATATATTTACGGTAAGAAATTTACAAGATATCTTCATGGAACATGATCTTTACTTAATATCCTCATGATTTTTGGCATAAATGAAAAATTTATAATTTTGACCCATACAATGTATTTTTGGCTATTACTACAAATATACCCCAGCGACTCAAGACTGGTTTTGTGGTCCAGGGTCACATATGTCCTTCACTTTTCTCTCTTTCTTCCCTCTCTGCTTCACTGTGTTTTCCTGCCTCCACTACACCATCCTGTCTTTTTTTATTACCTATCTAATTTGAAAGCCAGTAATGTCAGTTATTTATATCATAATGTACATATTTAATCACACAGCCTATAATTGAAACATGTGAAATGCTATAGCAGGCTTATCTAGCCACGACAATTTATTTTTCATAAAAAAAACTTTGAGGCATAGCTCACCTTAAAGGCGACATCGGATGCCCATTTTCCACAAGTTGGTATGATTATTGGTATGAAATGTCTGTAACACGCTTTGGTTAAAATTCCTCTATGGTTGTGTAAAACAACCTTTACCTTGTCAAAAACAGTTCTGTTCACAGCCATTTGTTTCGGTCTATGTCTCATTAAATGATAATGCGCTCTGCTCACCCCACCCTTCTCTTCCATTTAGACAAGACAGGCGAATAGATTCTGTACATGGCTTGGTGGTGGTCTTATTCAAATAGCTAGCTATCTATGTAGAAACCGGCTGCAAATTGAAACAGCTCACTGGGTGACAGTGTGCTTTCTTTTCAGCTTTTCTGAGCTGGCAGACACATCAGAAACCAGAAACTAAGTGCAAAAAATTAATTAAAAAAGAAACTTAAAAAAGTGCAAAATTTCATCTGATGTCCCCTTTAAGCATCCCAGCCTAGCTATATTAAATACCTGACTGTCATCTTCCTCAAGATCCAGTGTCTTCCTCTTCAATAAATATTTTAACAAACTCATCTGAAAATGCAGGCATACCTTACCTTAACACCATTAGTGTCTAATAATTTTACTGAGATTTATTTAAATAGTTCTATTAGGGTAGCAAGTTATCTAACTGATGATAAATGATCAATTAGCGCTTGTTATGCCCTCTAAAGTTTAAAAGGGCATAATGTTACCTGATTTCAAGCTGGAAATAGGTTACCATTAATTGGTGGATAAATAATAATAGACTGGCTGTAATACCTGTTATCTGATCAGTTTAGTAGCCTGTCTTCTCTTCAACGTTAGGAATATTAGCCCGACTTGCTAACTCACTTCAGAAGAGGCAGATTAGCTCATAGTTAACGTACTGCAAGATGATAGAATTTCTAGCTGAGTTGTTTTATCTGTGTAAAACACTGCAATAAAACCAGACAAGACAAACACAGAGTAGACCTAAATAACACTGCATGTGTTCACTGTATGAAACGAATTTAGATTAAACCAGTTTTTGTTTGTTTGATTAACATTATTGACATTTGATTATTAACATTTGATTAAGACATACCGCAGCATGTATTTATAGGCAGCTGTCCATTTAAGACAGAATGCATGGATCCAATATAATGATACATATGCGATTTCTTTCTAAATGGTTTTCGTTCACTTAAGACATAACTGGCTGCGTTTATGAGAATGATTGTCGAGATGTCTATTTTCACATAATTCTCTGTGTATGTGTCTGTTCAAACCCAAGGAAATGCGAATGAGGAATCAACTCTGTGATCGCGCACGCGTCTAAAATAATGCATCTCTTTGTGCGCGCGCACTGTCCGGCAGCTGAGGCCACAGGAATCACCGCACGAACACCGAAATAAGTTCTATTCGCCTCGTCTTGCACTGGAATGGCTTAAAATCACTCGAATGTGTAAATTGGCGAGACAAAACAGATACAATTGATAAACGTTCACTCTATGATGGTTTATTTTTGCAATTAGTCTGTAAATCACATGCGAACCAAACCTTGGGTTCTGGTCTGTGCGGATCACAGATCAGCTGCGATGTATTTCACCCCTACTGTGTAATGTTGGAGGATTAAACACATCCCTGCTGATAAAACCAATGAACCCTGCCCAAAACACAATAGAAAATGTAATGGTTTAATGGTTATAATGGGAATTGTATTGATTTAATGGAAACTATAATGGTGTCTACCGGTATGTGATGTATTCTATTGGCGGGATGTTAAATCCTATTAGAAAAATGCCCAAAACACACAACAAAAAAGGAATTTTGTAATGGTTTTACTGGAAAAAGCTAATGGTTTATAATGGTGTTTTAATGGAAACCATTAGCATTTCTGTGATGGTTTCTATTGGGCTTCTCGTGTTTTTGTTTTTTTTAGCAGGGATAACGTACACCACTACTACGATTTCACTTAAGTTTGCTCTATATTACACTCAGCTTTTAATAATTTCCAGTGTGTGACTAATATCTCCTCCACTATAAATTACCAGACTGTGAATGAATTGAGTGACTTCACTGAAAAGCTGCAGCTGTGGCAGGGATGATTTTTGGTGTGGTGGCCCGCCACGGCAGAACGAATGTAGCGGAAACACTACTTCTTCATCCACAAACTTACAATTAGGAACTCTACCACAGGCCAATTTTCTGGCTTGGCTAGGAGTGACATCTGGAATATCAAGAAGTTTCTTACCTCTCCTTCCCCTGGTAGGGTTTGGGGGAAGTGGACCATTCTTATTTTCCTCTTCAGCTTCATCTGATATGAATGAAGAACCACTTTCCACTTCAACAGGTGTTTCAGGCTCATCTTTATGGTCAGCATTTGCCTCTGCCGCAGTTTGGGAATCAACTATGGCATCATCATCCAAGAGTTGGACTTTGAAGATTTATTTTTTGGGCTTCGTTGTTGATGACAAGAACTGGAACAATGCTAGAGGTGGCGGAAACATGCTGTGTCAATGCATGGGCCATAACCTTGTGGATTTCCTTTGCTTGCATGGTCTCTTGTGGCTATGAGATCATTGCTTGCCGATTCAACGGGTTCCTGTTTCTTTCTATGTGCAAGCAGGTTGGATGACGTCGACCACATGTACTGCAGGTGTCTTTGGTAATGTGGCTCTTTCTTAAGCACCCAGAACACAAGTGGTTTTCATGAATGAAATCTTTCTTTTCATCTGTAGTCTTTGCTGCAAAAGTTGGACACTTAACAACACCATATGTTTTGTCTTTACAAACTAAGCAAGGTGGCTTTGGCTTTGAGTTTTCTGGAGTTCCTGAGGTGGAGTTTTTCATTTGAGCGCTTGTGTTGAGTGTCTCTCTTTGGAAGTCTCTCGTCTGTGTTTTTAATGTTCATCAGAAGAGGGGAGACAATGGGGTTACAAGCTATGCGAGCTTCGTTTTGCATAAACTCTGTGAAATGCACTAAACTTGGATAGTCTCCAGATATGTATTTCCAAAGACTGACCCGTACTCATCCTTATTTAGCACTATTCTCACCCTCTCTTTCTCTGGTAGGTCATTGAAAGCCTCATGTATGTTCTCTAGTCGTTTACTGACAAGGTCACAAATCTCAACTGTAAGAGTGTCACATGCATCCATTCTTTTGACAATATCTGGAGTAACAGTATGATTGTGTCAAATGGGCTCATAATTTTGGTGTACTATAGCTTGTTTAGATTTAATGTTCAGTTGGATTTTATCAAGGTCCTCAGCTGAGCAGAAAGCCTTCAGTTTCACTCTAACCTCCTTCGCTGTGTGCTTCCAAGAGTCATAGGCTTTGTTGAATGCCTTTTCATTTCTCATTGCTTCCTGTTCATGCAATTCTTGACCCTTTGTTGTTAGACTACGCTCATAGGAGCTCGACCTGACCTTAGATTAGATTAGATTAGATTCAACTTTATTGTCATTACACAAGTACAGGTACAGGGCAACGAAATGCAGTTGGGTCTAACCAGAAGTGCAATAGCAGCAAGTGCAGTATGTACAATGGTTGAATAAGTGCAGGACAAGGATATGTACTGAATATATGTATAAATATATATAGAAAGATGGTTATTACTATAAACAGAATTTACAGGTGGATATGTATAGTGAGTAAATATACAGATGGCTATTACTATAAACAGAATTTACAGGTCAATATGTACTATCAATATAATATAATATAATATACAGATGGCTATTACTATAAACAAAGTATAAAAGTGTGGTGGAAGTGATTGCATATTACAATTAGACGGACGGTGCAAAATGCAAATGTAAACATTTGATAATGTAAGTAACAGTCGGCAGTGCAAATAAATTGGAGCATAATCCAATTTAGGTATGGTAGTGCAAGATACAAAAGTAAACAGTTGTTACTGTAATAAAAATTTACATTCAGTAGTGCAAATAGGCAGGTTTGAGGTAGGAGAGAAGAGTTAACAATATATGAGGAAGTGGATCAACGGGGGTTAGAGTTCAGTAAAGAGACAGCTCTGGGGAAGAAACTGTTCTTTAATCTGCTGGTCCTGGTCCGGAGGCACCTGAAACGCCTGCCGGAGGGCAGGAGAGAAAACAGTCTGTGGGCTGGGTGAGAGGAGTCCTTAAGGATGCTGCGAGCTCGATGCAGACAGCGTTTCCTCTGGATGTGCTCGATGGCAGGTAGTGGAGTCCCTGTGATGCGCTGGGCAGTTTTCACCACCCGCTGCAGTGCCTTGCGCTCCGCAACAGAGCAGCTCCCATACCATACTGTGACACAGTTGGTCAGGATGCTTTCTATTGCGCAGCGATAGAAGTTCACCAGGATAGCCGAGGAGAGCTGATTCTTCCTCAGTGTCCTCAGAAAGAAGAGGCGCTGGTAAGCCTTCTTGACCAGGCTGGAGGTGTTGGTTGTCCACGACATGTCCGCCGAGATGTGGATCCCCAGGAACTTGAAACTGGAGACACGCTCAACAGCCATTCCATTGATGTGGATGGTGTCGTGTGTGCCTCTTGACTCCTTCCTGAAGTCCATGATGAGCTCCTTCGTTTTGGTGGTGTTGAGGAGCAGGTTATTATCAGTGCACCATGTGGCCAGGTGCTGGATCTCCTCCCTACGTCGTCTGCAAACTTGACGATGGAATTAGATCCATACACAGGCTTGCAGTCGGAGGTGAAGAGGGAGTAGAGAAATGGGCTTAGCACACAGCCCTGTGGTACACCAGTGTTAATTGTGATGGATGTGGAGCAGGTGAATCCTGATCGAACATTCTGGGGTCTGTTGGTCAGGAAGTCCAAAATCCAGTTGCACATTGAGGTATTGATGCCCAGGTCTCCAAGTTTGGCTATTAATTTGGTTGGGATGACAGTGTTGAATGCTGAGCTGAAGTCAACAAACAGCATACGTGCATAAGTGTTCTTATTGTCCAGGTGAGTGAGCACAGAGTGCAATGCCATGGAAACTGCATCCTCTGTGCTCCAGTGTTAATTTCGTCAACGAAGACGACGACGAAAAATATTCGTTAACGAACCTTTTTTCCTGTGACTAAGACTAGACGTTGACGAGCTAAAAATAATATCTGATGATAAAAACTATGACGAAATGTATGCCGCGTCTTCGTTAACGAGACGAGATGGGACTAAAATGTTATTTGAGGACTACTGGACATTCAAAATACACCCTATAGGCTAAGTTAACTGTCTTGTCTTTCAAAATGTGTGTCCCTGTCATTAGATTACAATCAGATGAGGGGCGTTTATATCTAGTCTCAGTATGGCAGCCGCGGACGGATAGGCTACCAAAACGCGAACTAGCGATCTGAAACAATGGCCTCAGCACCTGAAGGGTTAGCGATAGGGTGACCAGACCGTTCCGTTTTTCACGGGAGTCACAATTCGTTGTTGATTAACTTAAAGTTAGTGAAGGCGGGATAGGCGGAATCGCGCTGATAGAAGCGCGCTCTCTCTCTCGCGCACGCTCCACTTCTTCAGTTCTCATACAGCGCGCGATCAGTTCTCGGGGCTCAAATACATACACAGCAGTTCAAATGTCTATTGTGTACTAGAATATCTCACGTAAATACAGTCGGATATGGCTTAAGTGAACTTAAACAGGTGGGTGAAAACTGAATGTGTGTCAGTATTACATGCATCTGTTTTAAATTGACGGCATTCCTATTAAATACCTATATGTGTCATTAATGTTAACCAACGAAAAATATTAAATAAATGCATACTTGTCATGGTGACAATACTGACAATACTACTGTATCTGAAAAATGAGTTTAATTTGTATATCTACCAAAAAATGAATATTTATTCCAGTTTTTCCAGATTCAATCCTTGATTCAAATTTCTCATAAACTTAATTTATTTAAAGAGAGATTAATTAATGACTATTTTTGTTTGAAGACTACGTATAAAATGGCTACCAAAATAAATGTTGGTAACTGCAGTTTGACTAAAAGTAATGACTAAAAGTTGACAAAAATGCAATGACTTTTCGTCGACTGAAACTAGACTAAAACTATGAAAGACTCAAATGATTAAAATGTGACTAAGACTATTAAGCATTTTCGTCTCATGATAAAGACTAAGACTAAATCAAAAATGCCTGCCAAAATTAACACTGCTGTGCTCCTATTGCTACGGTAGGCAAACTGGTGTGAGTCCAATGTGGATGGTAGGGAGTCTTTTAGATGTTCCAGGACCAGCCGCTCAAAGCACTTCATAACGATGGGTGTGAGTGCTACAGGGCGGTAGTCATTAGGGCACCTCGGACTAGAGTGTTTTGGCACTGGCACAATGGAGGTGCATTTAAAGCATGTTGGTACGGCTGCTTGGGCAAGAGACAGATTGAAAATGTCTGTAAAAACCCCAGCGAGCTGCTCCGCACATGCCCTGAGAACACGACCTGGGATGTTGTCTGGTCCAGCAGCCTTGTGAGCGCTGATCCGGCTCAGTGCCTTGCAGACATCTGTGGAGGAGAGTATGATTGGTGGGTGGTCAGCTGAGGGATTGAGCTTGGTGGCAGTTTCTCTGTTGTCTCTTTCAAAGCGAGCATAAAAGTAATTTAGCTCGTTCAGGAAGGTGACATCAGTGGCTGCGGGGGTGGAGTGGGAGGGTTTATAGTCACTGATGGCCTGAATGCCCTGCCACATGCGTCGAGGGTCAGAGTTGGAAAAGTGTCCCTCTATCTTTAGCTTGTAGCAGTGCTTGGCCTTTTTGATGCCCCTCTTCAGGTTTGCTCTTGATGTGCTGTAGGCTTGTGCATCTCCTGATCTGAAGGCAGTGTTGCGTGACTTCAACAGGAGTCGCACTTCCTTGTTCATCCAAGGCTTCTGATTTGGATATGTGGTGATCTGTTTCTGGGTTGTAACACTGTCAATGGTGATATTGATATGATCCAATACAGAGGAGGTGTAGGAGTCAATGTCTGTGTGAGCGCCACTGGTGGCTTGAGAAGCAAACATACTCCAGTCTGTGTGTAGAAACCTTTCCTGGAGTGTGGAATCTGCCCCCGCAGGCCACACCTTGATGGTCTTCACTAATGGCTTCACACGGTTGATGAGGGGTGCATATTTGGGGGTGAGGAACAAAGAAAGGTGATCTGACTGTCCCAGGTGGGGGAGGGGTGTCGCAACGTAAGCTCCAGCCATGTTTGTGTAAACATGGTCTAAGGTTTTGTTTCCTCTGGTGTGACAGGAAACATGCTGGTTAAACTTGGGTAGCACTGACTTTAAGTTCGAGTGATTAAAGTCACCTGCAACAATAAAAGCTGCTTCCGGGTGATCAGTCTGTTGTTTACTGATGGCTGTGTGAAGTTCTGTCATAGCAAGCTTGGCATCAGCATCCGGGGGAATATAGGCTGCAGTTATAATGGTGGAAGTGAACTCCCGCGGTAGATAAAACGGTCTACATTTAACCATGAGAAACTCAAGGTTAGCTGAACAATGACTCCCAACAATAGCAGAGTTTGTGCACCAAGCTTTGTTAATGTAAATGCACAATCCACCACCTCTGGTCTTACCGGAGCCATCTAATGTTCTATCCGCCCGGAGTGTGTGGCGTCCCGCTAGCTCAATGGCGGAGTCCGGTATTCCGCTGTTTAACCAGGTTTCCGTGAAGATTAGGACGTTACAGTTCAAAAGTTTCTTGCTGTGTGTGATGCTGAGTCGAATCTCCTCCATTTTGTTCACTAGCGACCGTACATTGGCAAGGAAAATGCTGGGTAGAGAGAGCCGGTGTGGTGTTAGCCTTAGCTTAGCTCTTAGTCCTCCGCGCTTCCCCCGCCTTTGTTTACGATCTCGACGCCGCCTGCGAGCACTTCCGCCCGGCCGGGTAGAGTGCATAGCCTCGGGTGTCCTAGCGATCTCAGGAAGGAGTCGAAGATTGTCCATAGAAATGTCGGAAATTCGCAAACCAATATCCAAAAGCTCACAACGGGTGTACGATGTAAAGGCACAACTGTTCTGCACGAACAGGCCTGAGATGAGTAAGAAAAATCTGGAGAGACCCAGAGCCTCGCAATGTACTCGCGCCGCCACCTTGTGCTTCTGGAGGGTTGTCTGTTTTCTCAGCAGGTGATGACATCTTGTAGGTCTAGTTGATCTGTTTGTACTGTAAGGCCTTAGGGTATTTTACCTCTAGACTCGAGTTTGGACAAGAGGTGGCTTTAATTTATCTTTAAAACTATATGGTCACAAATGGAACTCCTCATTTTATCGCCACTCTCTGGATGTTTCACTTTGAAACTGCCTCGAAACACGCAGTAAGGTACGTAATAAAGGTGTTGCAGAAACATACTTAGAGGCACATATTTCTTGAGACCAGGTTGGGTTTAACACCCTGTCTACACTGGACGTGAGAGTTTTGTGCTTTGCCATTTCCGACAACAGGACAAATAAATATGGAATGTTTGTTTTAACATGAATGCTTTCAGAAATGTATCAATTGGACTGCACTAACACCACCAGATGAGAACAAATCTCAAACTGAATTAAGCTGGATAATGGCACTATTGTCTTAAGTAGAATTGTTTTTTTATTGCATCTTGCTGCATCAGCATTGTTATTGATCTGAACTGAATCAACTTGCTGAATACTGAACAACATTGCTGCCTTGTGTTGAACTGAACTGAACTTATAAGAATTGATGAACTTCACGCTGCTACTTAGGGCTGTGTGTTAATGGTTAAATGGTTGATCACTATTATTTTCCCCAGAAAATATAACCATGATTATTGTTGTTTTACTTTTTTAAAAACATTTTAGCAAAATTACTGCAATTTCATATAAGATCAAGAACGTCAATGTCAGCATCATGATTTGCTTGCAAATTTAGTCACAGCAAACAATGCAAACAACATTATGAAAGAGAACAGATTGGCTGTGTTATTTGAGCAGAAAGTCACATTAGATATTGCTAAACTTCAACTGACACGTTTGCCTTTTTCTGTGATGTAGACTGTAGAGAGAGAGTGCATGCGCATGATTGCCAGATTGAGATGATTAAGTAAACCACTAAGCAGAAAATGAAAGCCATGAAAGCTTGAGGAGGCGTGTTACTTATAGGGTTGGGTACCGAAATCAGTACTTTTAAGGGTACCGACCGAATTGCCTCGGTACTATCGAGTACTGTTGACATTAAATCATTCGGTACCAAATTTCGGTACCTGAGAACACATTTGGGCGCATACGAGAGACAGAGATGATGATGGCAAAATGAAACGTGTGCTTACATTTATAAAACAGATAGTTCCGGTCCTTGATTCTGATTGGTTGAGCCACGTTCAAAGCCGTTGTAAATTACACTACAAACCTACACCTTTATTTACTTTGTGTGTGTTGCTTGGCAACCACTTTGTTCCAACCATAGGCTCCAACCACAACTGTTTCTGAGGAACTACATTGTTTGGTGGAAGAATACAGTTTTTAATAATATCATTACACTTATTTACTCTGATTTATTTTGTGAAACCTTACTAACTGTTTTATAAAAGCAATAAGCCCCATGAAGCCGTGGTTTACAGTCAATTCTGATCATTACTCTTCAAGTCATTGACTGTGAACTGTACCCTGTTATGGATGTTTCTCTTCATTCTTTCTGTATGTAAACTAATCTTGTAAGTGGTTTCTGTATATTACTCTTAGCTTTTGTTTGTTTTTTGTTTTTGTTTTTTGTATTGATGTCTATTGTCTCTGTGCCTTAAGCCTGATTTGTAAAGTAACCTTGAGTGCTAGAAAGGCGCTATATAAATAAAAATTATTATTATTATTAATTTATAACAGCTAAACCCCCCTTAGCTGTTATAAATTCACTGTAAACTATGGCTTCTTGGGGATTATTGCTTTATTTTAGGGTCATATGGTTTTCACGAAAAAGCGGACGGGATGGCCGAGTCCATTAAAAAAAACGGATTTTACTCTATAGCACAGAATGCCACGTAATTCGTCAATTTTTGGAAGAATAAAAGAGGGTCTGTCACTTAATTCGAATTGCGATATGAACTAGTGTATGTGAATATTAAAACGCAAAAAGACGGTTTAATATGAAGCACAAGAAGCTTTTCCTAGACGCAAGGACAAAATAACATTTTGTGTACCATTCCTAACAAAACAACAGCTGAAATGTGGTATTTTGTTCACTAAAATAAGTTTAATCTTACCATATCCCAAAACTCGTTCACTCTGCTGTTATTTAATAGATTAATGCACTGGAATTTTATTGAATAGTATGTGTAGACACATTTTTAATTCAAATATTCATATTAATCAAGGATTTATTGACTTTT